>OX451741.1:546334117-547546617 GCA_948472305.1 Vicia faba
TAGACACTAGTCTAATTCCATTTTGTTGGACTATTACTAGATTACCATTATATCTCTAATAATCTCAAAGAACTACAAGTCTACAATTTAATAAGGATAACTTAAAACATTGTATATGATATAGATATTTTCTCAGATATTGGGTACTGACCTAACAAGCTCAATCGTTACTTGAGTTTAGACTGTAATTAATGATTATGACAACATTAGCTATTGCAAGGCGTACAATGTTAATTTTTCTCAAGTCTTTCCTTCTCGGCCAATATGAAATAGTAGTACATTTGAAAATTTTGAATAATTACGTTCCGACGAGAACTATAGGTAGGTGAAGATCGAGTGGACTTGATTTTCAATGCAGTGAAGTAAGGTTTTGGTATGCAGGGTGAATCTTCAAGGTTAACCGTCTAACACGTAAAATCAGTGAATAGGTTAAAAAGTAGTTTGAGTGTATGAATGAATGAATGTTTGAAATGATTTGTGTGGTGCTTAATGCAAGACAAATATCTAAAGTTGTTGCCATGAGATTTGATGCGTGGGTGATTGTCCAATCAAATCCAATGGTGGAAAGTATGCTGAAGAGTGCAATCACGTGCCATTAACCTAGGGTGTGGTCTCATCTATTTTGATGTCTTTCTGCGTGATTCTTGTTATTGGGACTTTTTCCATGGCCTTGTGAGCATCCTAGAACATTTTTCCCCAAATCCTTGTTCATACTTGTCAAATGATGATTTTTCGTGCATATGTTTAGTCCGGCTTTCTACAAAAGGGAGTGGAAGAGCTTCAATATGAACTAGTAGCAATGGGAACAAACATATTAAATATATTCCCTGTGATTAGCAACATTTAGTAGGGGAGCCACGACGTGTGGCCTTATGCCTAGAAGCAATGATGCCTTCCTATATTAGAGTATTTTGTCCAATCTGAAGTAAGATCTCGACCGTTATTGGTGTTGTTCACACTTCCAAATATTTATTATTATAGATCATACATTTTATTTTCTTGTAAGATATATGGAGAGCCTTTGAATTACCATATACCTTTTTGTTGCTTATGTATCTTGAGAACTCTTCTTCGGTGTTTACAACTTTCATCAATTTCTACATCTTTCAACTGCTTATCGCTTCAACCCATTTGCACTTCCTTTTCTAGAGTGTTCGACGAGCAAGCTTTTAAATTCACATCTTTTAAGGTAACATCTTAAAACATTTCCCTCGTAAATCTATTTGTTTCACTAGGGTTTTGAAGAAGATAATTTTGAAGTATAAACTCACCATCGATGGTGGAACATTTGGTGACGAGGTAGGTGTCCTTAATCACCTAACAATATCTCCATAACTACATTTGGTGAGTTGAGCTTAGGTCACAATATTACAGTATTGGTGCAAATATATCGACCTTGACACTTTTTTCCCATATTTTTAAAGACCAACGCAACTCCGTGGATTTTGCGAGGGGTTAATGTTTGATTTCTCTTAAGCAAAAGAGTAACAAGTTCGAGGTTTACTCCAAGATCATGAAGAAATTCAAGGACCGGTATTACGTGGTTACGACTCTAACCGAGGTGGCACACTTCTCCCACGGGTCCAACTATCAAAATTCCCTTTAGCCGCAGACTTAGACCTTCTTGAAGACGACCTCAGTTAGCCATGAAAGACCATGAACAGTCCAGTCACAGGGAAGGTTCATCACTGACTCTGGTCTCCTCACCTCCTACATTTCTTGTTCGTCCTAGTCCTCGAACGGATGAGGAGTTTTGGTCCATTATTTCAGAATAAGATTATACATATTTACTAGGGTTTCCTGACATCCAAGATTGTTCTCAAAAGTTTTGTTGGAAGTATTTAGGGACCATGGCCGACCAAGGGTCAATACCCCTTCACTGCCGCTAAGTTTAAACTTGGTTTGAGGTTGACTTACTAGGGAATCACCTATGCTTTTTGGAGTGGCTAACTACTAAGAGAGGGGTGATCTCTGATCACAACTTTGTTTCTTTTTCTGTGGTATTTATCCATGTGACTTCCATTGTAGGGTTTTTATTGCTTTGGTGATACGTTGGTATTATTTGTGACAACACCCATTATTCGTGCATATCCTTTGTGATCTTAAGGGATTAAAACTATGAAAAATTAATTTTTCACATTGAAAAAGAAATTACATTATGATGTATAGTGTCTTTTATGTATATAACAAAAAGGAAACTTAACCAGGCGACAAAGTCACTACTTATTAGTCTCTAGGTGTGCTGGCGTGATGAACCATGACTAACTTCATCCTTCATTCAGATTCGTCCTTTATACTTGTCAAATCATAATGATTCACATCATACCTTCTCGTATCTTCCTTTGGAGGATTAATCATTATTTATTTTAGTTTTTTGGTGAGTGATATCACATCGATTTCCATCTTATTCTCTTTATCTACTCCTTTTTAGGCATGTTACAAATTGTAGTGTATCCTTTGTGTTACAGACAAGTCGACACATATTGTCATTGGCTCGCCATGAACATTGTCATGCTTCATTTTTATATGGACAAGAAAGACACCACGTCCAACGTTGTCACGAAGGATCCTCACAAGAGGGAGTTGTATACACTTCTACAAGGAACCATTAAGACATATATGTCAACCGTCCTAGTTTCCGTACCTTTCCCCATGGTGACCATTAGCTCAATGTACCTTTAGAGGAGAGTGAGCGTGTTGCTGAAAGCTTATAGGTTGGCTCCCTCATATTGCCACAACTTCTCGCTTTTAGCCCTAGTTTTTCAAAAAGCTCCTAATACATGATATCACAAGAATTTCACATGTCGATGACGGTTCTAAACACGTCAAAGTTGGTTATGGTTGCAATTATGACCAACAATATTTTTTATTTGGGATTCAACCTACTTTTTCACTATCACGAAATCTGAGAATAGGTATATTTGGTTTTACTTATGAGATTACTCTTTCCTCCTTTCTAATCCCCATGAACTTGATGATTCTTCTTTTTATCGTGCCTTTGATGTGGTTCGTTGATCAAGGAAGGCCTTTGGTGATGGGTGTGAAGTATTGAAGCTTTCCTTTATGGTACTTTTCTTCTTCACTGATGTTGTCCTTTTTTCTTTTAGCCCCGCTTATGGCCTTTATCGCTTATTTTGGGGATCTTTTTCCCAATGAATAAATTGATTTTTCCTTTTGTATTTCATTATGTATTGATATTCCTTTCATCACCCCTCTTAGGTGAATCAGGTAGGTCATCTATTTTTATTAGCTCCTAAATCTCATCCTTCAAGTGAATGCATTCTTTAGTGTTGTGGTCGTGACTTTTATGAAAATGATAATATTTCGATTTATCCGTCCTGACTGATTCTCTGATCGGGTAAGTGTTATTGATTATGGATTTCTTTAAAGTTGGTGTTTTCACACTACTTCCAAATTTTCTCCCTCGATGTGTTCAAAGAAGTGTATGATGAGAACCTAGACTGAGGTCCTCGGTCTTTGTCATCTTGACTATGGTTGGATTCTATTGCATTCTCCTGGCCATATTCAGGGTTCCCTTCTCCTCATCTTGTTTCTCTTTCTTCGGTTATAGGTTCTTCCTCATGATTAATATAGGGTTGGTACCTATCCAACATGTCATTCAAGTTATTTCCTCCCTAATGCCCTAGGGCTGAGCTCAAGAACCGGTGGGAAGATTTTTCACTGGTTATTCTTCATGAACCTAAAAGGAGAATTTTTCTTCAAGCGGCGGAGCTCTCAAACCAAACAGAGACTTATATTAATCCCCCAAAAGATATTTTAACATGTTTAGCTCTAAACATAAACAATTCCTCCCTACGGGAGAATAATTTACTCAAGAGGAAAAATAACTCTTAGTAAATTTACAATAATTCTCCTTCCTTAGAACAACTTTCTCATTAAACTTAAGAACAATTTTCAAAGCGCTATGGCTAAAAATATGTGAGAGAAAGAGAAATAATTTAGAGAGAGATTGATAGATATGAATGTGATATATTTCATGTCTTATGGATGTTTAGAAATGAATGGGAAAACCTCTATTTGTAGGCTAAGAAATGGTTCGATGTAGGAAACAATCCATGGGTAAAATCGATTAGTTAATCAATTAGGAACATACAATAATCGGCTATTGATGCCCAAAATAGGAAGTTTTTAATATAGATTTGTTACCATTCATTAATACACTATCATAATCAATTCTGGACTTGATTCTCCTTCATCTAATCAATTAGGCATTTCTTCTTGATTAGACAATTCAAAAATTTGTCCAAATCAATTTGGCAGTTTCCAATTCCTCTGACTAGGCTCCAAAAATATTTTAGGTGATTTATTTGAGAATGAGAGGTTTAAAATACTTTTTAGAGTGTGTGTATGATTTAGCCCTAATTCTTTCAAAAATGCCTATTGTGTTTTTACAAAACATTGATCACTCGACTAGATAAGATTAGATGAGCTTTTACACTTACTTTCTTTCACACTTTGAAGCTTCAAGTCCTTTTTCCTGATATACCAATCATATGTGCATTTCTCTTGAATACTCTCATGTATGAGACTTGATATATCTTCAAGTCAGACACCATCACCAAAGTATATAACTGGTAATCATAAAAACCATAAGTCTTTGGCTTGATTCAGAGGAATAACTTGATCGACCATCTTGTGCATATTTTACCACTAGCTTTATTACTTGTTTGTCTTCATGTATTGTCGTTATTAAAATCAATTTAATAATTGTTACAGTTTCGGGTGTTGTCATCATCAAAGTCATGATGTTATCAGGGCGAAACATATCTTGCTTATTTATAAGCTTTGATCAGTACCCGATTATACTTACAAGTACATAGTTCCACGCTAAATTTTCATAGAACATGCAATTCAATCTTAACCCCTTCTTGAACATCCAACACTTATAATCTTTGTCCCTCCCCAACTTCTACTGCTACCTTTGTGAATCAGTCAATATATTCACGTATGTTTTCTTTCTTTTTCTACTAGATTCGGCTAGATGGGTTTCCACTTTTGCGCTATAAATTGAGTCACGAAAGAGTCACATAACTCCTTCAATGAACTTATGCTTCGGTATGGGAGAGCCTTGAACCATGTCATGGAGGCCCCCTAACATGAACAAAATACATTTTACGGCTCCCTAAGCATGATAATAGTCCAACCTAGTATCTATATGCTCAATATTTTCCTTCAGATCCCCGTTCGATTATAACTATATAGATTTGATGGCTTTTCAAGACATTTAGTGATCCTACTATCAATGATTCGTCTTAAGAGTGGGTTGCTCTTTCAGTTACAGTTTGGTGGTTCGTTACCATGTTGCTCCTCCCTTCAGGAGTGGTGTGATGGTGACTGATAACAATGACAGTCCTTTGATGGTGTATGGCTCTCACGACTTCCTCTAAAAGCATGAGGTAGAGTATGGTGTCCTCGAAGATGATTGAGGTCATTGCGAATTGGATGGTAAAACAGTGTCAACAAGGACATGCTCTAGCTTGCCCCTCGACTCGTCACACGATTGGCCCTAGGCACGAAATTATCCTTAGGAAAGTGAACTGGAAGTTTTCTTCAATTCAAAGTATCCTTTCATCGAGGAAGTGTGAATTTTGTAGTTGCACTAAGTTGTAGATGTTGTTCAGCAAATTGTTTGTCCCTTTCTCTCCTAAATTAGCTTGAAATTGTTGGAGATTATGGAGCATTTCATGTCCATGTATCACATATTTCAAAAAAGTGTTGCTTCGAAGCTCGACTTTGGATTAGTTTTAGGTGAGGTTGAAAGTTTGGAAGAACTTGGAAGGTTCCATGTCTAACTGTCGCAGGTGCTACATTTTGCAGCGTTGAAACTACAAAAGGAGTAAATAAGATCGGAGCCTCCTTAGTCGATATGAGAAATGGAGCCTCCCTCATTGAATTTGTAGCTTTGGTTCTGATAGATAGTACGACAATGATGTGGCGTGCATCAGCCAAACGAGTTGCTTTCAATGCTACCATGACAATAGGAATTTGATTAATGATATTTGCAAGGAAGATATTAGTGTTCTGAAAGAGATATGACCAGTGATCTGAGATCGTAACTCTTTGTGGAAATTCGTGAAAGTGAGAAGTCGATTTTCACATACGAAGCTAATGTTTCGTACGAGAACCAGAGACAAGTGAAGATCAAGTGCACATGCGTTCTGAAGCAGTAAAGTGAGTTTCTAGTACAACGAAAGTAGAACTGTAAAGTTAGCACTCCAACGTCCAAATCAATGAATGAATGAGAAAATAGTTTAAAAATATAAATGAATGAATATCTAAAATTACGTGTATTATGATTTATATAAGACGAACGATTAAAACCACATCAGTGAGATATGACACCTAATAGAAACAATTATTCAATCAGATCCAACAATGAAAAGTGTGTAGGAGGTCGAAATCACATGCTTTCAACTGATATGAAATCTCATGTTTTACGCTATACATGAACCTTTCATCGTGGGTCTTGATATGAAATCTCATGTTTTACGCTATACATGAACCTTTCATCGTGGGTCTTGTGAGTGGCCAATAAGAAACTAGATATACCAAAATAATCTTTATAGAGCCAATGGTAGAATCAAGTTCTTGTTTTGGTTAATGCACTCTCCCTTTTTAAAACAATCGTTATGGAGATAGCCATTTTTGTTCTCAGATAGCTGAAACTATAATCACTTCAGCGTCCATTATCTTCTGTTTTCTTTTTTTTTTATTAACAAACTTTTGCTTTTCATTACTCATTTATTTTACAGTAGAGTGCTTCTTTTTTTTTTTAACAAAAAAAGGTGAAGTGCTATTTGTTCATTGCATGATATATATATATATATATATATATATATATATATATATATATATATATATATATATATATATATATATATATATATATATATATATATATATATATATATATATATATATATATATATATATCCTTAACATGACACACCTATGTCCCAGTCGTGCCTTTTTTGGTGTTATAAGAATCCGTGTATTATTATTTAAAAAAACGGAAGTCCTCCTCCTCGCCAGGTTCTGAAGAATCGGCACCGTATAGTCTTGTCCAGTTCAGATGGTCGACATGATTTGTTGTCCACATTCACTTGGTCCCATATGCACTTCGTACTTTCTCACATCAAGTAATTCTCACGCAACAATGGCACATTTATAGTGAAAAATTAAAATTATCGATATCAATTCTCAGTTTTAATTAAAATTTAAAAAATTTATATTAGAAATTTATATTTAATATTAAAAAACTAAATTATTTTATTTCTTAAAACTAATAATAATTCAAAGAAGTTATATAATTAATGTTAAATTTTTATTTAATAATCATTATTGTGATTACTAATTGTTATTAAAATAGAAGAAGTTTAGTTTGCTTTTAAAAGTAAGTCTAGATTATCAAAATAAATTGTTAAAAAAAATATAATTATATAAAATGTGAGATACAATGTTAAAATAGCTTTTTTGAAATTAAATTAACATTTTTAAGAGTTAATAATTTTAAAGAAACTCATATAACAATTTTATTTAAAAATAATTTTTTATTAAGAATACGAGTACATAATTTATGCTTGTGAATATCTTAAAATTAGTATTATTTTTTAGAAATTTTAATTTGGGGATTTTTTTTTTAGTTTTGAAAAATATTTATAGTTGAGATATTTAAATTTTAAATAAAAATACTAAATACATTTAAATTATATTTTATATTCATATACTAATAACTAAGTATGTCTATAATGAATATTTTAATAATAATCTATTCATTACAATAAAAATATTTTCGATAAGAATCTCTTTTTACGAAAATTTTAAATATTAAGTTTAATAAAAAATTAAGTAAAGTCTATTCTATATATCATTTTTCAACGAGCCCAAAAGGGAAAATAGTTCAAGTCATTCCATAATGCTGAAGGTACTATGTAACTCTGCTTTAAAGCTCTATATTTGATCTCCGCTAAATGCTTTTGCCTACTGTTAGATGTCATCAGGCAACCTCTTGTACTTCAGGCCAAAATAGTAGGGAACATCCATAAACGAGGCATTCCCTATGAGATTTGAAATATTTTCTCTCTAATCTATAACCCATTTTATTTCTCATTCTCTTAGTGTCTTAGTCATTGGAGTCTTAACTTTGTAGGCCACTCTTACGTTGTCGTATTGAAGATTCACTCCACCACATCAAGACTTTACTCCATCATTTTACCAATATTTTTTGGTTCTTAGCTTAACATTAGCGTTGTCAGTGGGAACCCTGAGTTTGCGTTGTGCCCTTTAGGGAAACTATTTCGGGCTACCCAAATAGTATCACATTTCTTGGGAATTTAAACTAGTCATCTGTGAGAACTCGGAGTTTGCATTGTGTCCTTTAACCTCGACTAGAAGACAACTGTTTCGAGTTGGCCAAACTAGTTACACATTTCTTAGGAATTGAGATAAACATTAGTCAATATACAATACTCATATACCTCACCCAATAGGGCAACTTTTCTAAATGACAAAATCGCAAGGCTTCTCCCACTCAAAAATACATGATAACCGCAATGGCGCAGACTTAAGGTTGATTGAAATAAAAACCTTTAACATATTACGTCATATGTTTAAACTTTAAACAACTTGAAGCACAAATAATATAATTCAATTTATGCAGAATATAAAACTCTTAAAACTAATGTTAATAATAAACAAAAACAGATAAGAATGATAAATTACAATTAATAAGAAATACTAAAAAATACTCAAAAATATCCAAAAATAATATTAAGAATAATTGATCATTGGACATTAAAAAAAATAGTAGTTGCTCACTAACGGATACTTAACATAATCAGTTATAATGGATGAGCAGTTGTTCACCAACATCTTTTAACACTTAAATTTGTTGAGAATTAACAATCAAACATTATTGTGATATTACTCATCATATGAATGAATCATGTGTGAAACCTTGTTTTGTAGGTAATATATCTATAACCAAGGCATCATCTTTTAATGATGACAACTATGATAACAACTACAGTGACAATCATAAAGACAATTATAAAGACATCTATAAGGTCAACCATAAAGAGAACTAATAATAAGTCAAGTACAATGTCTAAGTAGTTAAATATGCAAACCAAAGGGATGTGGTTTGATGAACTTGACTATTTAAAGAAGAATGGAAATAAAGAGCATTTAGTTAAAGTCTCAAGTTTTCTCAAACAATGTCAACACAAAAGATAATATATGGAAAAAGGCTTGTAAAAGGAGTTAATCTCCTAAGATAGTAAGTAAGTGACCTTTTGTAAAAGCAAATGGTTTTTCCGTAAAAGTATATGGCTATAAGCACACACACACAAAAACCCTTTTTCAAATACCTTAATCAAGAGAAAACATTTTCAAAGTGTCTTTAAGTTGTTCCATATGACTTAAGAGAAGTAGAAATAGCTAAAGGGAAATACTTGGTTAATCTAATTGATTAGACCATTTTTCTAATCAATTAGATCAATTCAAACTTAAGCCCCAAGCCATTTAGACAGTGCCTCAATGATGTGCAACTGCTAGCAATATCTCCTTTTTATTTCTGAATAACCAACAACGACTATTTTTTATGATCTAATTGATTATACCAAAGTTTTAATCGATTAAACAATGGTCAAAATAATTAAATGAGAATTCTATTTTGGGCATTCATCTTACCTATAAATAGATACCTAATTTGTCATTTTAAATCATCCAGAAATATGTTTTGACACTTTCCTCTCTCACACTCTCTCTAAAGTTTTATATAACTTTTTCTCACTGGATGTTATAACCAAATCCCTTTGTGTGAAAAGTTCTTTGTGAGTGAGGATACCAATGTCTTTGGAAGGGTAGAATTGTAATATTCACCAAGTAAATGTTGTTTATACACCTTGGTTGAATACAATCTATTTAGAAATAAAATATGTGGTTCAAAGTTAAACCCGATAAAAACTTTGGTTGGAGATTGTGTGATTAGTTCCTATATAATAGGTTTAAGATTATCTAGATTCTTATAATCTTCCCTTAGTTCTTGGTTAGCCGGTAAAACCAAGATTTGTTGAAGATTGGTCGATATTAAAAATATTCCTAGGTTTGAGACCAACTTGGTTAAAATATCAGAGGTTGGCTTTCCCGTTAAACCAAAGTTGAGCTCAGAAATTTGGAACTTGAAGACAAACTACTACAAGGTTCATGTTCGTGGAAAGGATACTAACCACTTCAATCCGCGATTGGGAAGGAAGAATGACCACTTCACTCTCAATAATTTATTAGAGAAAATACGCAAATGCCTATATCCATCGACTTATATCATTTGGTTAAAGGTCAACCACCATTTCCTTGTATAAGGAGGTTCGTGAGCCTTTCATACTAAAAGCTCTAAAGTGTTATTGGAAACTCTCAAGACCAAGTCTTGGGGAGAGGAATAGGCTGTTAGTTTTGATTAAACCTCTATAATTCTTTTTGTTATTTCTCTGAATTAGTGATTGACAATCATTTTGGTAAAAGAAACTTGGTAGCAACATGTTGAATAAAGAAGTCTTAACTTGCTGTTTTCAACATGTCGAAAAAGATGTCCCAACCTGGAGATAGGACATCGTGTCCGTATAAGCCGTTAGTAACATCTCAGTTGATTTAACAATTACTCAATATTTGGGGAATATTCAGTTAGTTGATATGGTGTCCAAGATTGACAACTCAGATTATTTTATGTTGGTTTTTGAAGATTTTCATTGTTTCTTAATATGGAGATATTTTAGGAAACTATTGATTTAAGACCAATCATCATGGAGAAGTTTTTGCAGACTTTGTACAGTCTCATTACTGCGGTTTTGAAGCCCAACCCAGTCTATAATAATGTTATAAATAGACTAGTGTACCTAGTTTTAGGTGGAACTTATGTGTGTATTTTTTTAGGGTTTTAGAAATCTTTATTGTTGGGTTTTAAGTTCCTTGTTAGATGTTCTTAAACTTTTAAGCATATAAAATTTGTGTGTCACGTACTCACAAGTTGTGAAGCATTGAGTACTTGTTTGTCAATTCTCATAAGCTTTTAAGCATTGAGTTTTGTATATCTTGGAAGAGTGACTTCTGTTTTTGTTCTCTACCTGGTTAGAGTGTCTCCAATTGGTGAGTGTAATTGAAGAGGGATTTAAGAAGGGCCTCATACGTAGGTGTGTCTTAGGTAGAAGTTAAATAAAAGGTAGTGATTAAGTGCGTAGGCTGTAAACTGGAGGTTTGCTCCGAGGTCTACAAATTGATACTATCTAGTTAATTTCATCCCAGACTTGGTAGCCTCCAGAGTAGGAGTTGTTGTCTCCTAACTTTGTAAACATATATGATATTATTTACTTTCAGCACTGTTTTATTTGTTTATACTTGTTGTTGTTGTTGTTTGTGAAGTCAAATCTAGTGTCTCGATATCTTTTAGGACATCCGGGATCTGACAGCCAGAATTTCACTTTATGTCCTCCTTCTTCCCCTATCTTTTACTTTATGTTATTTATTATCTGCTGCTTATTATTTGAAAATGGTTTTAAAACTATTATTCAAGTTAATTTGTCAAAAGTTTTCAAAACCAAGTCTTTTCGAACCACACTATTCACCCCCCTTCTGTGTGAAAAGTCTCAAGTCTAACAAGTGGCATTATAGCCTAAATATTGTTTAAATGATTAATCGTCTCAAGAGGAAGATGACTTCCTACACAAGTTCTGTTTTTAAGCTCACCACCATCATTTTGAAAATAGTAATTTTTATTTTTGGAAAATTAAATTTATATATCTTTTATATATAACAATAGTTGATGGTCCAGTTTACCTTGCTTATCAAATTAATGATAAAGTACTGGAAAATCCTTTTTTTTGCTTTTTGGACCAAAAAAGATAGACATATATCTTTCAACTAAAAACTTGTAATAATGTCTTTTGGATGACAATAAAACTCTTAACCATTCATCATTATAAAACTGCCAAGGATATGTGGGAAACTCCGGAAAAGATATATGAAGTTTCTTCAAAGTACCCGACAAGAGAAGATGAATACATGAGGCGAAGAAGAAAGTAGATGTTAGCCTTAAATGTTTTCCTAGATCGATTTATATAGAAAATTTTATTAAGAATTGGAAATTAATCCAACTCTTAAATCTATAGATAAAAGTGTTAACAAACAATTTTCGACTAGGGAAGCAAGCCTTTGAACTATAAGGCATCTTTGGTAAGAAAATCACGTGTCCACCATAAAGAAGAATAAAGGCGTCGGCAAGTCAAAGAAGTATTAATTAGGAATTCTAGTCGACGGAGGCACCAGGTTTGGAGTCATGCTCGATAGGGTAAAAGTGTCGACAGGAAATAATAAGTGGCGACGAGAGGAGTTACTAACTCGTGAATCCAGTAAGAACATGGAGATGTTTCAAAGCAGTTATGGCAGTTCTCCATGAATCCCAATGTGGGACTAGTAACCGTCGACGATTACACTTTTAGATTTTCTATTTAAGCAAACGTTTGTATTTTTTTAGAGGTTTCATTTCTTCACATTTAGAGCATTACACTCAAAGTACCCACATCCAAGAGAGAAACGAGTTCAAGCTTAACAATGTATGAATGCTTCCATATTTAAATTCAAATTAATTTCCAGTTTTACTTTAAATTACAAGTCTTGTCATTTATCTTCTTTACTTTGCAATTGTCTTTTAATTTTGCCCTTTTTATCTAATATCAACCAGTTTCAACCTAAAACACTAAGTCTAGGATTATTGTAGCCGATCCTGCAAGTAACCTTTAATAAGAGGTTAGAGATTGTTCGCGAGAAACAAATTGGCACACTCGGTGGGACACGTTGTGCTTAAGTCTTTATTGTATCGTGCATGAAATTAATAAGTGGTAAAAATGGTACATCCTAGAACTTCTGAAAGGGATCAGACCTTGGGAGGAAATACCAGCGCAGTGGCGAGTGTGGGTTATATTTTTGTGGTCGTGTCTTCGATTGCACCTAACATAGTTACCACAACACAACCAGTAATTGTAAGACTACCAATGGTCACGACTTATGGGAAGTATGTGCCTAGTTTTTCAAGAGATACGCATGATGGTATGATCCCGACTACTGGGTAGTGTGTGCTTAGTTTTGCAAGAGATACACACAATGGTGTGATCTAGACTTCTGGACAATATGTGCATAGTTTTGCAAGAAATATACATGAATATGGAATGCCAACAACGATGATGGAAGGTCTGCATAACAGTTATCCAATGTTTGGTGAAAATTATGCGTCAATGTTTTCCCCATATCATACCCCAGGGCCGTTGGGAAATCAATTTGGTCGTTTGACTAGATTGGGATTTTCCCACCAAATTATGCCTACTTTTACCCCAAGTACTATTGCCGTCATGAGGCAACAGATGGATGAAAGTAATCATGAGATGTTCAATATGCTTACTCAATAGATGAGTCTCATATTAAGATCTTTGATCGAGAATTAGGTGCAAATTTATCATACCTTAGCAAATCAAATGACTCGCATCATAGGTTTCCTTGGTTCCCCAAGAGCGCCAGTTCGACAAGTTACGCCTCCCCCACGTGAGGAACCAGTGCGGTTCGAGGAGGTGGTCGATGAAACAGTCGGACAAGAAACACTGACTCCCCAGCGTGTCGATCTTATACTTAGCATGGTACAACAACCCCCATAGTAATAGTGAATCGAAACCAAAATGCTGACCAATTGGTTAGGCATGTTCGACGAGAAGCAGTGGCTGCGGAACAAAACCTAGAAGCCATTGTTGAATGAATTATGGTTGGGAATGAAATGAATATTAGCTTTCAAAGGACTATGTATGTGTCGCCATTGCCAGATTTTGTTTTACAAACGGAGTTACCAAGAGGTTGGAAACTCTTAAAGTTCACTAAGTTTGTAGGAGATGTCGAAGAATCCACAGTCGAACATGTTTCCAGATACCAAACAAAGCTTGGAGATTTAGTAGTGAATGAAGATTTGAGGATGAAGTATTTTCCCAATTCCCTCACAAAGAATGCATTTACTTGGTTAACAATGCTTCCCCCACAGTCGGTTCAAACGTGGATTCAGTTGGAGAAATTATTCCATGAACAATTTCACATGGGGCAGTCCAAAATAAGCCTAACAGAATTGTCCAGTGTTTAATGAAAGAGCACTGAGTCAATAGACCAATACCTTAACAGGTTTAGACTTCTAAAAGCACAATGCTTTACAAAAGTCCCTGAACACGAGTTAGTCAAAATGGCTGGAAATGGATTAGAGTATTCTATTAGGAAGAAATATCTAGATACTTAGTCTTTGAAGGATATGGCTCAGTTAGTTATCAAATTTCGACTGGTCGAACATTTTAAAGCTGAAAAAACTAAGCCAAAAAAGTACCACAAAAAAGGGAAGGTTGCTTACGTGGAAAATAATGAATATTCTTCTAACGAAGACGAGTTATGGGAAGAGACAGAGGTTAATGTGGCTGAACTATGGCCTGGACCTCCTTACGCGTATAAGCTGTTGAAACCTTCAAATGTGAAAAACCCCGTCGAAACTGAAAACAATGGCAAAGCCATCACCAAGACCTATACTTTTGATATAACCAAATATGATGAATTATTTTATTTTTAGTAGCTAATGGTCAAATTGTGGTTCCTCATGGCCTGAAGAATTCCCCAGTTGGACAAAAAAAGAATTGGCGATTCTGCAAATTTCATAATTTTCTTGGTCAATTTTTTTTAATCAATGTGTCCTTTTTAGGGATTTAGTGCAGAAAGCTTTGAAAGAAGGCATACTTCAATTTGGCGAAAATCAAAAGATGCAGATCGGCACTGATCCTTTGAAGGAAGAAGAGGCTTTATATTCAGAGCCTCTGGATTATATGATGGTCGAAGCTAATGACGGCCTCGACAGAGAGTTCATAGTGATTGGTAACTTAGAAGTTATGATGGTCGAAACTAATAATATTTTCGACATGAAGATGGAAGAGGGATTGTAGGCAGTGTACTCTCACCCTGAAGAGAGTTTAGCTGAATTTCAGGAAAAATGCAGAGTGAAAGGGTCGAAGGCAAAGTTTTTCCCAAGATGCAATGCTGTGTATGATGAAGAAGCAGTTGAGAAATATGAAGTTGTAAAAAAAGAGGCTCTTAAGCAAGAGAAGCCTCCATTTCCAAGGTTTGTTTTCGACAAAGAAGGAATTCCTTGACGCAATGAAGAGTACATAAGATTGTTCCAATAACCTCGTCCGAAAACCTTTCACCCTCCGTCAGACACCCCACAAGAAAAATGGGTGGAACCGGTGAGCCAAAAGGGGGGAAAAGGCCGAAGTGGAAGGTGATTATGCATGAAGCTGAGGCCTAAGAAAAGAAGGTCAAGTCGAAGGGTTATCAAGTTTCTCCTAATTATAAGGGAGAAAATCCAATGACAAGGATGCAGTGGAGGTGTTATCAGAGGAATAAAAAAGCTGCAAAGGAGGCCTCGATGTCCTAGTCGAAACCTCTTGAAGCTGCTAGGCGTGTCGAAAGCATGCAACCAGCGGAGGTTGAAAAACTTGGTGAAGCTCAAGTTCAGAAAGGATTCTATCCAAGGTCAAGGTTGACTGAAAAGGAGAAGATCATTGTCAATCAAAGGTTGGATATGAGGGTAGCTCCTTTAGGTAACAAAGAGCTGGTAGCAACACAAATTTTTAGATATACTCCTACACTTGAGTATGCTTTTACATCTGAGAGTGATGAAGAGGAAGAGCCTGCTTATGAACCTTCGCCAAAGGATGATATGGTGGATGATGATTATGGTGAAGATTTCATCTTTAATCATGGATTTGTGTCGATTCTTCCTGCAGAATATGATAGAGTGTCAGAGGTATCAAAAAATGAAGAAAATTTCACCTCCGATGAGGCGGCTGATGAAAATCCTATATGCTACTATGTGATGAATAATGGTTTTGTCGAAGAACAAAAGGCTGTGTTGGAGAAACCAAGCCCAGGGATGATGTATCATCTTAAGCTTTTATTCATAAAGGCAAAGGTAGATGACATGCATGTGAACAAAGTGTTTGTCGATGGTGGGGCAGCTGTAAACTTAATGCCACATGCTCTATTCAAGAAAATGGGGAAGTGTGGGTCAAATCTTCAACCTCATAACATGGTTTTGTCAAACTATGAAGGGAAAACCAGTAGTATACTTGGGGTTATTCAAGTTGAATTGGCTGTTGGGACAACAAACATTCCAACTTTATTCATGGGCATAAATTCCAAAGCAAAATTCAATTTATTACTTGGCCGTGAATGGATTCATGGAATAGGTGCAATCCTATCGACTTTGCATCAGAGGATTTCCATTTGGAAGAAAGATGGCATAGTGGAAAATATAGAAGCTGATCAGAGCTACTATAAGGTCGATGAGGTTAAAGGTGGAAAGAAATCTTTCGACCAGAACTTGGCGAATGTGGCTCCTTGTTATGATGACAATTACACTCCTAATGAAAACTCAAATAGTTTTCTAAGCTTGGAACCTTATCGTGGTTCATGTGGGATTTTGAAGAGGTAACAATGTCTAGGGAGTCGATTCCACCTACGGGGTGGCTTGTGGTCGACAATGATGACCAGTGAGTTAGAAAGTTTGGCTCGAAATTCGGCCTATGGCTGAACGCATCATAAATATCAACTTTAGAAGCTGAAAGATGGAAGTCAAATCAACAAAGAATCCAATAGGTCTAAACAACAGCTTTAGCAAGTCATATGCAAGATATAAGCCTTTGGGGCTTAAAATCCATTTGCTAATAGGTGCAAAAACTAGGTAGCATGATAGAGAAATTATGCCTAGATTTTTATTTCTCATGTATTAAGCCTAAGAGGTATTTTAAACTAGTTGATGTTTGTATTTCATCTTAATGTGACATTAATGGGCACTAGCAGTATTAATTGAGTTTTAGTTTTAAAGTTAGTTTGTGTTTTTGCCAAAATTGTCAATCCCAATAACCAGGGAGGGCAGATATGCATGCAAAAATTTGGAAAATTTGAAAAATTTGAAATCATGGGAGAAATTTGAGTTAATTTGAATTTTTGAATTTTCTGAAAACTCTTGAAAGTTCTGGCATTGACTATTTTGTCAAATACGGATTGGCGAAAGCTAATTGTAAAAAATCCAATCGATGACACTGACAAGGAATAATAATAAGTGCAACACTAAATTAGTGGTAGCCAAAATGGAAAACACCAAAATGGTAATCATAAGTTTCCCAAAGGGGTTGCAGACCCAAAAGGGAGATTTAAGCTCTACAAAATGCAAAGTGAAACAATAAATATTTTTAAGCAAGAAATCAAAACCTAAAATCTTCAAAGCGAGATTTTTCGAAGACGATCTTACTGTCGAGACATGCTTTATTCGTCATCAGCTCACTAATACTGCCTTTGATTTTTAAAGCCTTTTCACCATGAGAAATTCCTTTCTGGATATCTTCATCAATCTCGCTCTGGCTTGGTGGGTGTTGTACCCCAAAATTTTCTCTCTCATTTCACAAGAAATTTCTCACAAGATTTTCAACTGCTCAAAATTGCACAAGGATTGATCAGCTCAAGACACCTCATCAACACTGATGACTCAAATTAGGGGTTGAGTTTGCACAAGGACAAATGAACTTTTAATGTCCCATATGACTTTCATGGATCATTTTGGACCTTCAAGAATGCTCATGTCAAATTTCAAGTCTTGCAGTTCAAGTTTGCTCAGTCAATTGATCAGATGACCTAAAATCAACTATGTTGGGTGAAAAGTCAATTGTGGCCAACTTACAGTCAAACTTCACGATTTTTGATCCATATCCATATTTTGAACTCATATGAACCATTTGGTAAAGATTGAATTACAATTCCTCAAGAAATTTGATCATATCACCAAAGGGGCAAAATGGTCAAAATTAGGGTTTGACTAAGAAGACTTGATTTTTGACTTTTGACCAAATACATGACTTATTGGTTTGAGATATGATGTCAAGGATTAAAATGAATCATATTAACCTAATTTCATGGTTCAAAACACTTCTCAAGATCAATTGATTGATAATTGGAATTTGGTAAACTGATGAAAAAGAGTCAACTATACTGAAAAGTCAAATTTTGACTTTTTGATCAAAATCAAGTTTCAAAAATCATATTTCATCAAGATTTTTCAAAATATGAAGATTTTTAATCAAGAAATCAAAAAGTTAAAATTATCTTTGAAAATTCAAAATTCTAAGACTTAGAAATTTTTCAAAGTGTTGGAAAGTTAACTCTTTTTCATGACTTTGTGCCAAATTTTCACCATGATACAAGATGATTCAAGAAAAACTTCCAACGTGAAAGTTGTAGATCTTAATGAGATATAAAACTTTTTAGAAGGAATAAAGTTATAAAAATGATTTTATTTTAAGTTATAAGTTCATGAAGACATGCACATGAAACAAAAACACTTAGTGAAATTTTGAGTATTTTAGTCAGGATTTTGACCTAACTTCTTGGCCAAATTTCACATAGTTCCAATTGGAGTTTTCAAATAAGTCCAACTTAAAGGTTGTAGAGGATGTTAAAAGCTTTCCAAAATGTACAAAAACTCATTGAGATCATGTTTGAGCTAAGAGAATCGAAGCCATGAAGTTAGGGTTTCAATATTGTTTTGCAAGGCAGATTTTGTGATGAACAATTATCCAATCTTTAAGCATGCTGTAAAAATCTCACTTGCAGGTCTCAAACTTGTGTTTCACTCCATAATTAATTGTTTACATAACTGATTAGGCCCTTATCCAAGTGTTTGAAGCTTTGTCCAAATTGATTTTCCATTTATGGCACAAAGTTACCATTTCCATTTTGATAAAGCACTGCTTTTGCAATTGTCAACTTCTTGAGCCTCTCAATTGTTTTCTCTACACACAAGTAAAGTCAAAATTAAAATCAACATGTCTAAGGCCTCTACCAACTCAGACCATGCTTGTACAACACTTTGAGACTTGTCTTCTCACTTTTCTTCAAAAGCAAGTTATAGAGTCAAAAGGCTAGAACTCAGAAACCTTGAGTGCAATTGATCTCTAACATTTTCCATACATATACACAAGTCTATTACAGCATAAGACATGAATGCTCAAGCCATGAAACACCCTAAAAACATATAATCACCAAGAACACCTCAAAACTTGTCATTTATGAGTTTTGAATCCAATCTCCAAATTCACTCGTGCGTTTCTTGGCCTTTTGCTTTCAAAAGCTTGTAAACATCATCCACAAACAATCCCAACACCTGTTATCCAACTGTAACACCATCTTCATCAACTTCCATTTTCAAAAATAGGGTGCTTCACATTGACTTATCTAGCACGATTTAGACACTTCCAGCTCCAAGTAAATGTTGCATTAGCTTCCTGGGAACTTGAGGAAGCTATCCAGATCATCACTATCACTTGTGACAAGCTCGAACTCAGGATACAATTTTCATTTTTCAAGGTATTTTTTTGACTTTTCATATCATTATTTAGGCATTGTTAGGCTTGCATTTTCAAAGAAAAAATGTAGATATCATTGCCCTGAAACTGTACATATCCATAGTTTTCATTTATATAGATTGAGTAGGGAGAATTTTGAGTTTGAAGTTTCTGACAATATTAGGCCAGATTTGGTACCAATAGAAATTCATGCTCATATTTGAGAATTAGCTTAAGTTATTTACATATTTAGAGTCATGGTGAAATTTCTAACAAGTTTGATGTTTGAAGTTTTGCAAATGGTTGAGAAATGGTGAAGTTACCGTTTCAAATTTTTGTGGTTGCTTGAGCTATTACGCGCGCGCAAGATTGAAGACGAAGTTGGATATAAGATGTGTTTTATGTTAAGTTTAATTGAAGTTATTCTATGAACGGATGAAACAGATCATCCCAGTGGTACAAACAGCACGCACTAAAGCCTTGTCATGCAGAAGGTCCTGGGTTCGAGACCTTTTGCATTTTGTTCATATTTTTCTTGTTTTTTTTTGTTTGGCAGCGCATTGGACTTCTTTATGTTGGGCCTGACTTTATTTTTCTAACCATCACCCCCTGATTACTACATCACACATAGCCCACCTTATTTATTTATTATTTTTTTCCTTCTAACTAACAAAGCCTTAATGGGCCAGGTTTTTAACACAAAATCTGCCTTTCACACAAAACACCCCAATTTCAAATTTCACCCCCTAACTTATTTTATTTATTTCTATTTTATTTTCTCTTTATTTTTATTATTATTAATATTATTATAATATATATTTTTATTAATAAAAAAAGACCAAAAATATTTTTATTATACTATATACTATTTTATTTTTCTTTCAAGACGAAAACATCAAAAAACATTTTTCTTACAAACTTAATTTATTTTCTTTCTTAATCAATTAATATTTAGATTAGTATTTTATCTATTTTATTTTCTTCTACTAAAAATAACTTAGAAATTTTATGTTTCTTTTTTTTAATTAATTAATTTTTTTTTTCATACTATTTGATTAATATTAATTTCTTTTCTCAAAAACCCTAAAAATATTTATTTTCTAATTAACTTAATTTAATTTTCTTATCTTTTATTAATTATTTCCTTTTAATTAATTAGGTTAGATCTAAACCTTTTTTCTTTAACAAGAACCAAAACAAAATTCATTTCTTTTTCCATTTTGCGTTGTACATTATATTCATTTATTCATTTTTGTACATTTATTCAAATTCAATATGGTTGTAATAGATAATTCGGATTTAATTTCTTGCAACCCCCATTTGTAAATTTGTATACCCCATCCCCTAATGATGTAATAGCGTAGAAATTTACTTTCCGTAATTTATCGCTTTCATATAAATGCTAGTAAATTAGGGTTTGTATGGAAAGATAAAATCAATACTTAGAAAACCCTAATTCAAGATAAATCAAGCATGAAAGATAAACACCTTGCACACTTATACCTCTAGGGTTAACTCCACTTGTTGCCTTGAGAAAATGGTCATGATATGCACGTGAGACATCTTAGCAAAAACAAAAAAAGTACAAGATCATAGTCCCTCGATGACGCTACTTTGTTGCCTTTAAAATGATCTTAGACCCTTAAGAAAAATGATAAGGCATCCCACAAAATTGCATTTTATAACTATACGATGATCAATGCTCGTCCCTTCACATCCAACGATAGGGCTTCTTATCAATCAATGGTAAGATAGCAACATCTAAAGGAGGAGGAAAGGAACAAAATACTTTTTGAGTAGGTAGAACGTTCTTAGTTGCTTCCTCATAATCCATCTTCAAAAAACAAACATCTTTTCAAACACACCAAACACTTTCAAAACATGAAATATTTTCAAAAAGTCAAACACTTTTTATGCATTCTTATAGAGACGATAATCATTAAAAAGTTTTCTTAAATGAAGGCTCTTTTCAAAAATACTTTCAAAATCCACCACAAACATATTTCAAATAAAGCAATTTCAAAAGTGATCTAGCAAGCAACTAAGAGCCCATAGATAACTATGGATGAAAAGAGTGCTAACACCTTCCCTTTTCATAACCTACCCCCCGAAATTAAGAAAATATCTCAAAGGTATTTCTTGTTCTTTTCACCCTTTCCTTATTGGATAAAAGAAAAGTCGGTGGCGACTCTTTCTATCCGCAACAATTGAGATCAAACGTAAAACACCTAAGTCAGTTCTCCCACCATATTACAGAACTGGTGACTCTGTTGGGGACTTCATCTTAAAAGTGGGGTTACCTTAGAGCTAGATCATATTTAATTGCTTTCATTGTTTGATTTATTTGCTTTACATTTATGGGTCCTTGCTTGGGTTTGTATTGATCCTCTACCCGGATCTGGGAATATCATTAGGTAAGTAGCGATAGATTGTGGAAACTATACGGTGTAGACCGATATATGGTTGAAGTAATGGCTACGTTAGTGTGACACATTTGTTGGTACCGATATCCCTTATGTTGAATCGAGGAGAATACGGGGCCGCTGAGCGGTGTCATGATGCACTAACTGACCATAGAACCTTTAATTGAACAACTTGGCCATTAGTAAGTAGTTAGATAGTCGACTTTGGTGCAAAGCTGAAGATTGGTTGATACTCTATACTACGCTCATTGAGATCGGACTTTTGGGATATTTTGGCTGCAAGAAAGGATTGATTGTTCTAAAACAATGCCCAATGAAGAAAGATCAATGATATTGAGATTCCCTAGAACCCGATTACTTTGTAGGACAGATTGAACCAACTAAAATTCAAGAGGGTACTTACCTATGAAACCCATGCAAGCCTATATCTAAGGTCTTTGTGTGTGATTATTATTCATGTCATCATAAACATCACAACATCATAAGCATTCTCACTAACCATTTCAAGGATTTAGGAATTTATCTTTGTTTTGTTTTATAGGTCATGACTTACACTCGTAAGAATACCATCCGAATCCACTTCGCGAAAGTTCATCCTCAACTTCAAGAGTTAGCATCAAGAGTGCCTGGAGATTCTCCCTTCACCAAGAAATATGGTCGACTTCTCAACTTGGCTACCTAAAACTTCAAAAAAGAAATGATGTGTGTGCTTTTCCAATTCTTTGATCCTATACACCATTGCTTCACCTTTCCTGACTACTAATTGGTGCATACATTAGAAGAATTCTCTCAATTGTTAGGATCACCTGTGTGTTGTACCCCAAAATTTTCCCTCTCATTTCTCAAGGGATCATCCTGGACCCTCAGGATTGCTTCTGTCAAGTTTCAAGTCACGGATTACAATTTTCCAAGAAAGTCATTCACAAGGGAAAAATGGTCAAATGCACACTGAAAAGTCAAACTTTGACTTTTTTGATCAAAATCAAGTTTCAAAATTCATATTTCATCAAGACATGAAGTTGGTTCATCAAGAAATCAAAAGTCAAAAATTACTTTGAAAATTCAAATTTCTAAACACTTAGAAAATTTTCTAAGTGTTAAGAAAATATGATAATTACATAACTTTGGGCCAGATTTTCATCATGATGCAAGATGATTCAATCAGAACTTCTGACATGAAAGTTACAGATCTCAATGAGATCTAAAACATTGTTGAACAGAATTTCTCCTAGAAATGTTGGGATTTCAAGTTATAAATCCTTGAAGACACGTCCATGAAGCTAAAACACTTAGTAAATTCTGGGCATTTTTAAGTCAGAATTTAGACAGAACTTCTGGGCTAGTTTTCACACAAGTATAATCAGAATTTGCAAAAGTGATTCAAAAAGGGATGGCAGAACATGTTACATGATTTTTGGAGAATTCCTTCAGATCATGTTGAAGCAGGAAGAATCGAAGGTCAGAAGTTTGCTTCATTCAGAACATGACCCTTCGAATCTCACTCTTCAAGATACAAAAGCTCTACTCTTCGATCAGAACACGACCCTTCGAATCTCATACAAAAGCTCTACTCTTCGATCAGAACATGACCCTTCGAATCTCACTCTTTAGCATACATAATCTCTACTCTTTGATCAGAACATGACCCTTCGAATCTCATTCTTCAACGTATGGAAGTTGTGTTCTTCAATCAGAATAGGACCTTCGAATCCTCCTACAAGCTTGCATGCATAAGACAGGGGTTTCTCTCACGCTAGCACCACAAAGCAATGATTCCCTTTAAGTTTTCTTCAAATACACCTACATGCTGGCTTCGAATCCACTTTCAGGTTTGCTTCGAATCACCTTCATATCACCTTCGAATCCATCTGCAAACCCTTTGATATGCCTAGCTTCTGCACTATGACACACAATTTGGGGGCCCATTCGAAGGAATTTCCATGATTGAACATTTAGTTTTTCCTGCTTTTGAGTTTGGTCGAAGGTTTGGACCTAAGTGGTCAAAGCAGAAGGACTCAAAGTGGCATATTCAGCTGAAGAGGGCCCATTCGAAGAATACATGTTTGGCCCACTCGAAGAATACATGTTTGGCCCATTCGAAGAATACATGTTTGGTCCATTTGAAGGACACATAACTGGTGGGAACGAATGTTGTTTTAGTCTGGTCGAAAGTTATAGAAGGATGGAGGATTCGATTCAAAGGATCAAGTTGAACATTAGACCCATAGGCTAGGCTACATGTTTATGCTTTTCAGGCCTTAAACCTGTGACTCACTCTATATTTAATTGTTTATACAGTTAAATTAGGCTTTTACCCATTTGTTGTCCAAGATAACTTGCCCTTAATAGTATAATACTACTTTTAGAAAAGTCTTTCTTGAGCCTTGCGTCTGTTTTCCTTCTACAGAAAGCAATCCATCTAAACCATTAATCTTGCTATCTCATCTTGGGATCATGACACAAGTGGTCATTTGCTTTCCAGCTAAGCCTTATTTTATTATTTTTACTCCCAAACATCCCAAAACCTTTCTCTATAAATAGAGAGATCCTTTGCAAAAAAAAAAGGAGAGAGAGGAAGGAATCTTCAAATTTCTCAAATACCATAAAATTCTTAAACACTTAAACACTTGTGAAAACACAAACCAAGAATCCAAATACTTACCTCTTTCGAATATGAAACATCCTTAGATATTTCTATCCTTCGAATCCAGCAAGAAGGACTGTGATACGGTGGCAGAACCGACTATTTAATATTGGTTTGCATTTTTTGTTTGCAAAATGTCACATTAAGCAAGAGTCGCCACCGACTTTTATTTCATCCAATCATGGAAAATGAAAAACAACAGAAAAAACCTTTTTTCGAGATTTCTGAGTACATGGGGGGGGGGGGGGGGTAGATTATAGAAAGGGAAGGTATTAGAACCATTTCTATCCATGGTTTTCCATGGGCTCTTAGGTACTTTCTCATCTTTTTAAAATTGCTTGTGTGTGCTTATTTTGAAAAAAAGTTTTACTTCGTGATAACCCTTGTATCAGTCCTCAAGAGTGTGACGAAGTTGTTTTTGAAAATTGTTTTAAAAGGTGTTTGTGGGAAAAGTTTTATTTAAGCAAGTACTTAAGATTTCTACCTACTCAAAAAAGGATTGTTCATTCTCGTTTCCTTTAGACAGCGCTATCCTACTATTAAGGAGTAGGTAGCCCCGTCGTTGGAGTTTGTAAAGGACGTTCGAAAGGGACAAGTACAGTCACCAGAGAAATGGGTAGGAAACTTTAGTAGTAACCCTAGAGTCTTAAGATCTTTCCGAGGCAACCTTTATGAGGCAACATTCGAATGGGACATTTGATCTTTTAGACAGGAGGGCAACCACTAAAATCTCCTAGGCTTAACGACTGTTTTACCGAAGGCAATCGAAGTGAGGAAAACCCTAGGAGTGAATATGTGCATGTGAATTTTTCCAGTTAACTTAGTCTTTTCACATTAGGTGATCTACCATTTTAATTTTTCAAACATCTTTCCATACAATCCTATTAGCCATGCATCTGGACAGTTAAAGATTGCGGAAATTAAAAGTGCGAGAAAATAAAACTAGCTATTACAAGGCTTCGGGGAGGGGGGATTAATTACATAACCAAAAATTGGGGATAAAGCGATAAATGAAAACCCTAATTTGAACTATTACAAACCATCAGCAATTACATTAATAAAAAAAGAAAAGTAATTAAAATGCGCGGCGAATTAAATGCGAGGATAATTAAAAAAACCTAAGAAATTTAATTGAGAAAATATTTAAGTTATTTTTGAAGAAAATATTAATTATATACAAAATTAAACCCTAATTTCTAATTGTTTTTAATTCTGAATAAATAAATAAATTTAATTGCCCTAATTTAAACTAAATTAATTAATTCAAGGAAAAAATATTTTTTATGAAAGAAGATTTTTTTTGTATTTTTTGTGATTTTGTGATTTGTTGATTTTATGATTAATAAAAAAAAGTAATTAACTTTTTTGTGGAATAAAATAATTAAATGAATAAACTAAAAATAAGAAATAAATAAGAGAAAAAAGAATTGGGCCTGATGTATAGTAAATCTGGGGGGTGCAACCCTGAATCTGACCTTGGGCCCAAGGTTGGTGGCCCAAGTCAACGCTGGATCCAGTGGTACTGGCGCTTGATGGTGTACCGTGATCCTTCATGGATTGAGGCGCTGGATTGGATTGATGATGAATCCACTGGATGAATGCTGGAGGTGTATGGAAGGCGTTTGAAAGATTGATGCACCTGATCCTGTATAGGAAAATTAAAACAAAGGAAATTGTTGGAACCTGGGATTGAACCCAGGTCCCCACTCTCACCACTAACGCGCCCAACCACTAGGCTATCATGTTCAGTTGTTATTATAATGAAAACAAAATATAATATATGAAACAAAGTGGTTAGTGAAAAAAAAAACGCGCGCGCTGGTTTGAATGGCCCAGTGGTTGGCTACCACATTATTCTTCTTCTTCCTGGAATCGTCGTTTTAGGTGTGCACCCTATACCCACAGACAATGTTTGTAGCCATAGCCCTGTAAAACTCAAAAACTCACAAAACGCAAGATAAATGAAATTGAAGACCAGGGTTCAATTGGTCTTGATGTCACGATCATCATGGTACCTTATTCGTGGTCTAATTTTACCTATGGACAAAAACCCTAAAACGAGCATGAAAACCATAGCAATGGCAAATGCACATATCTGCACTCAAACTTCAATCAAGGCATGCTAATACATTGTAAACATGATAACAAACAGAAATACATGATCAAAATGTATTTATAATGCATAAATCATGGTAATCGAATTTTAAAAACATAGCAAACCGTGATGTTCATACAGTGTGTTTCCGGGTGTGAAGAGTCTTGCAAGTGATTGAGACACGTTCCTGAGATGTCCAGGAGTCTATTGGTAGTCTTAGAATGGCCTGAATCAACCTCTAAGTCCAAGAATAACCTCTCACTTTCTTGCCAATTTTTGACTTTTTGTTCTCTATTTTCCATGACTCCCAACCTTGTTTCATGCTTTATTTTTGTTCATTATATATCCCTCAATGAATTAGCGTTGCAAAACAGATTGGATCTTGAAGTTTTAATGAGATTTGATTTGACTCTTTAGCCATATTCAAACTTTCTAAATTGAGCCAAATCATCCCATTTTTGTACCAATCATGCTTGATTCGATTTGGTCTTGATATCTCAGCATAATTTGATTGAGATCCTGTCATAAAATCATATCAAAACATATCTTTGCTATTATTTGTCATTTATTTGATTTAATTCAAATTTTAATTAATAAAAAATCAAAATAAAATGAAAAATGAAGCAAATAATGCGTGGGTGGATATTTGGGTCGTGGACCATGTTATGAGTGAGGTGTAAGCATAAAAAGTTAGACCCATTTGGCAAAAAATTCATTTTTGAGCACATTTAACTTTTAGCAATTTTGCAAAAAGGTCAACTTTGACAAGGCACATCTCCTCCAATTTTAACCCTAGAGATGTGTTCTTAGACTTTTTAGAAATCTTAGGATGTCCCCTAAGCAAAACTTTTGGTCTCATTTCAATTGGGTCTTCCATGTTCATGTAAGAAGCTTTGACCAAAAAGGTGTTTTTTGTTGACTTTTCAAAAAGACCTATAATGTAGAAATTCATATCTTTTGATGAGTGCATATTTTGAACTTGGGGGATGAAGATGAATTGTAGGGAATTGAATCCTCTTCAAAATTAGCCTTGGATGGAAAATTTCTGATAAAATATGAGGAAGTTATGCTTGGTCAAAGTTTGGTTGACTTTTCCTAAGAAACCCTAATTTAACAACTTTTGGGTTTTGATGAATTTGGGGCATTCCTTGAAGAATAATGATCAACCCTTGATCAAATTATGAAACTCACTTCAAAATGTGGATGTTGACCAAAAATCTTGAAGTTTGACTGTATGTGGGCCATAGTTGACTTTTGACCTAATATCGTCGATTCTCAAGCATCTGAGCAGTTGACTGAGCAAACCAGTGCTTGAAATTTGACATGGAGGGTCTTGAGAATATATTACGACCATGGAGGGCATATGAGGTCTTTGGAGTTCACCTATCTTGATGAAAATGGAAGCCCTAATTTGAGACACACTGCCTTAGGAGAGAGTTTGTTTGGTCAACTCTTGGGCAAACTTGAGAAAATTGAGGATCTCTAGGAGTATGTATTGAGTAAAATGAGAGGGAAAATTTTTGGGTACAACAGCTGCCCCTGTTCAATCTTCTTAAACCTGAGGATATAGATTGACTCGTCTGCCTTTTGTGATCTGAAGGTGGAAGATGATTGAACACTAGAGTGCCCAGAAATTTGCACTCGCATGAAGTGATACTTGATTTGTGATATTGGGAATGGGCTTATAGACGCCATTTGGAAGTTGCTAGAGAATTATTGGAGATGGGCTTAAATATGCCATCCAAGATGTGACGGAGTATCGTCGGAGATGGGCTTGAAGATGCCATCTAGAGGATGTTGATTTCCTAATATATTCTTTTGATGAGAGTCCCTGCTCCTGTCATTGGGGAGGAATATGCTGAGGAATGTTGGTATCTGGATATAATTTTAGGAGCTTCAGTTGTCCGTTACTCTACTGGGGAATTAACTCTAGAGGTGAACTGCATATCTGGTCAGTGTACAGGCTACATAGCAACTAACTAGGGAAAGGTGAAATTGACCGAAACTGGTCAGGTCCAGGTTTTACCGTGTTGTGAACTGTCGTATGGAGGTAAGAGAAAAGAAACCTAGATAATAAGGTTATGAGAAGGAACCTGGATAGTAGGGTTACTTCGAAGTGAAAGCCTGGATAATAGGGTTGTGAGAAGGAACCTGGATAGTAGGGTTTCTTCGAAATGAAAGCCTGGATGGTAGGGCTGTGAGAAGGAAACTAGATAGTAGGGTTACTTCGATATGAAAGCCTGTATAGTAGAGATGTGAGAAGGAACCTGGGTAGTAGGGTTACTTCGATATGAAAGCCTGAATAGTAGGGCTGTGAGAAGGAACCTGGATAGTAGGGTTACTTCGATATGAAATCCTGGATAGTAGGTTTGTGAGAAGGAACCTGGGTAGTAGGGTTACTTCGATATGAAATCCTGGATAGTAGGGCTATGAGAAGGAACCTGGATTGTAGGGTTACTTCGATATGAAAGCCTGGATAGTAGGGCTGTGAGAAGGAACCTGGATAGTAGGGTTACTTCGATATGAAAGCCTGGATAGTAGGGCTGTGAGAAGGAACCTGGGTAGTAGGGTTACTTCGATATGAAAGCCTGGATAGTAGGGCTGTGAGAAGGAACCTGGATAGTAGGGTTACATCGAAATGAAATCCTGGATAAGGCTGTGAGAAGGAACCTGGGTCGTAGGGTTACTTCGAAATGAAAGCCTGGATAGTAGGGCTATGAGAAGGAACATGGATTGTAAGGTTACTTCAAAGTGATAGTGTAGATTAGTTAACCCGTTTGGTTTCGGGAATTGAGTTTCAATTAGTCGTCTGTAGATGTGACCTTTATAACTGCTGGATTTGTTGAAGCTAATCGTTTTATCCTGAAAAAATATCAGGGTTAGTTATATGCGATGCATGAAATGCATGGTGAGATGATGTTCTCAAAATAAATGAGATTATGCTGTATATGATATTTATGTGTATGTCATGATGTATGTTCATGAAATGCTATCGGGGTATGCTCGCGTATGGGAAAATAAATCCCTGACAGTTGCTGGAGATTTGTAAATATTCTGTTGGGAAGAGATGCAGCTTGAGAATAAACTCTGCGGGGAATGATCTTAGAAAATGTATTTTGTAGCTGAAGTGATGAACTCTGTCGGGGATTGAGCCTCTGTATCTGGAGAAACAAACTCTGCTTGGGGGATAAAATTTACTGACTCGCCCGTGATTATGAACCTCAGCTGGGGTGGTTACGTCCTGTTTCAGGAAAGCTGACACCAATGCCTTTGGATACTTTTACTCTGTGGGGAATGTATGTACCAATAATTATGTTCCCAAGCTGGCTCTATCCCAGTACCTGCTGGGCGGAGTAACTGTCGGGTTTGGCACTTCTTGTTTTTGCCCTTGTTTCTGGAATTACGAGTAATTGTCTTTTGTTTCTTATGTAAATATTTATGAGCAACAATCATTTTCAAATGCATATATCAAAAATAAGTCATTGGACGTTCTTGCAAAACAAAACATAAAACAAAAACAAACTCGAAGTGAAAATAATTTTGTATTGATTTTTGAAGTCGGCCTGTAATATGCGTTTTTGTACAAGGAGGCTGACGCTCTAGTAAGAGAACGCTGCCGAAAGATAGAAATTATACAATTTGTCTAAAAGAAAGAAAAACAGCTATGTGAAACAACCCCAGTGGGTTCCAACTCCGCTATTGCCTTTATATCTTCAAGCGTCTCATCACTTTGCTACTTGGCCGAAAGTTGATCAGATTGGTTGGCACCGTCCGGGCTTGATAGTTGATGCCGAAGTCTGGTCGCATGATGATCCAATGAGACATAATGGTACACTTTATATCCCTAACTTTTTCCTGGACCTCCCTTTCGGGTTTTCAGTCCACCGGGATACCCTTTTTTTCCCATGCCGCCCTTTTGGGTTTTCAACTTGCCGGGTGTACAGATTTTTTCATTTTCATCCCTTACTTTTGCCCGAACCCTTTTGGTTCACCGAGAAGCCCTTATTTTTTCCTAGGCCAGTCAACCTAGCGGGTCTTTTAATTAGGCGTAGTATCTTTTCACTATGTCTGCATTGACAGGGTGAGGAAGGTCGTCACCATCCATGGTGGTTAGAACCATGACTCCTCCCGATAAAATGTTCTTAATACAAATGGCCCTTCGTATGTGGGGGTCCATTTTCCCCTGGGATCACCTTGCAGAAGTATGATGCGTTTGATCACTAGATCCCCAACTTGATATTCTTGGCGCCTGACTTTCTTGTTAAAATCTCTGATCATTCGCTTTTGATATGCCTGACCATGGCAGATAGCAGTAAGTCTCTTTTCATCGATTAGATTTAACTAATTAAGTCGGGTTTGGATCCAGTCATCTTCGTTCAAACCCGCATCCTTCATAATCCTGAGAGAAGGTATATGGACCTCGATGGGTAGGACTGCCTCCATGCCATATACCAGAGAATAAGGTGTTGCCCCTATCGACACCGTGCTGAGGTACGATACCCATGAAGAGTGAATGGTAACATCTCATGCCAGTCTTTATATGTCACCTTCATCTTCTGTACAATCTTCTTGATGTTCTTGTTAGCTGCTTCAACAACGCCAATCATCTTCGACCGGTAGGGAGAAGAGTTATGATGCTGTATCTTGAACAGTTTACAGGGCTCGGTGATCATCGTGTTGTTGAGATTCGTACCATTGTCAGTAATAATTTTCTCAGGCACACTATGATATAGTGGCAAAACCGACTGTTTAATACTGGTTTGTGTTTTACGTTTTTTGTTCGCAAAATGTCGCGGTAAGCAAGAGTCGCCACCGACTTTTATTTTATCCAATCAGGAAAAGGAAAAAAGTACAGAAAAAAAAATCCTTTTTCGAGATATTCTGAGTATGGGGGGTAGATTATAGAAAGGGAAGGTGTTATCACCCTTTCTATCCATGGTTTTCCATGGGCTCTTAGGTACTTGTTCATCTTTAAATTACTTGTGTGTGTGCTTTGTCTTTGAAAAGTTTGACTTCGTGATAACCCTTGTATCAGTCCTCAAAGGTGTGACGAAGTTGTTTTGAAAATTTGTTTGAAAAGTGTAAGTGTGAAATTTTTTGATTTGAGCAAGTACCTACGAGCATCTACTTGCTCGAAAAAAGATTGTTTCTATTCTTGTTTCCTTTAGACAGCGCTATCCTACTATTGAGAAATAGGTAGCACCGTCGTTGGAGTTTGTAAGGGTCAATTCGAAAGGGACGTACGATCATTAAAGTAATATTAGGACACTTTAGTAATAACCCTAGAGTCTTAAGATCATATTCGAGGCAACATTTTCGAGGCAACATTTCCGAGTCAACATTTTCGAGGCAACATTTCCAAGGCAACATTTCCGAGGCAACGTTCAAACGGGACATTTTGATCTTTTTAGAATGGAGGGCAACCACTAAGACACCCTATGCTTAATGATCGTTTACCGAAGGCAACCGAAGTGAGAGTATACCCTAAGAGTGATATGTGCGAGTGATTTGTTTCAGTTATTTATCTTTGCATATTAGGGTTTTCTAACCGTATTAATTTGCCATGCATTCTTGCCATACAATCCTATTAGCATACATCTAAACAGTTAAATATTTGCAGGAATTAAACATGCGAGAAAATAAATCTACGCTATTACAAGGCTTTGGCAGTTACATCATTATTTCGACGGGAGATAAAAATGATGAATTTAAAACCCTAATTAAACTATTACAACCTCAAAACAGTTACAATAATGGTAAAATGTAATTAAAATACGCGCGACGAATTAAACGGCAGAAGAAATTGAAACCTGAAAAATCTAATTTGAGGAAAAAGTATTTTTGGATTTTTATTGAAGAAAATATTTAATTGAAAATTAATTAAACCTAATTTCTAATTGTTTTTAAATTATGAAAGAAATTAAAGTTGCCCTAAATTAATTAAACTAATTAATTAAAAAAACATTTATTAAGAAAATAAATCTTTTTTGTGGTTTTTGATTGGTTAATTTAATAAAATAATTTTTGTGTTGCTTTTTAAAAAAACAAAATAATTAAAGAAAAGGAATTAAAGAAAAATAGTAGAAATAACCAAATGGGCCCGCTGTCAGCAGATCTGGTTGGAGACGGATCCAGAAGATGATGACCCTCAGAAGGTGAGATGTGCTGGATCTGGTTATGGCTGATGGATCCAAAAGATGATGACCCTCAGAAAGTGAGGTGCACTGGATCTGGTTCTGCCTGATGGATCCAGAAGATGATGACCCTCAGAAGGTGTATGTGCACTGGATTTGGTTCTGGCTGATGGATCCAGAAGATGATGACCCTCAGAAGGGGTGGTGCGCTGGATCTGCTGAAAAGAATGGAGAAAATGCCAAAAGCTCACGGCTGGGATCGAATCCAAGACATGAGCTTCTGACTTCCTTCCTCTGACCAACTGCGACGGATGTTAACTTGTTAATATAATGAAAAACAAATAATATGTTGGAAAACAAATTAGTGGCCAAAATAACGCGCCAGAATTTAAACCAGCCAGTCAGGTTGTGACACGCTGTTGTCTTCTTCCCTGGAATCATCGTTTTAGGCTATGAACCTTTACCTACAGACGCAAGTCTGTTGCTGAAAGCCTGTGTCATTCAAAACATCTATATAAACATGATAAATAAATTGTGATGGTACCAATCAACTCGTCTTGGTCTCACGAGTGTCATGATACCCATCATCATGCGTAATTTTGCTTAAACCATAAAACCCTAAATTGGAGCACGAAACCCTAACAATGGAAAAAGCTTACTCCTGCACTGTAAATTAAATCAAACTATCCAGAAACATTGTAAACATGATGATGAACGCAAATATTTAACTTAAACATGCTAAAGATGTAAGAATGACAGTAATCGAATTTGGATAATGGTGCAAACCTTGAGAGTGATAGGGAGTGATTCTGAACGTGTAGAGGCGTGCAATCAATTGGACAAGCTTCCTGAGATGCCTAGCAAGCGATTGGGAACCTCAACACACCTTGAATTGGCCTGTGGAAAGGAGATTCGTCTCACACTTTTCTTGGAAATTTTCAGGTTTTGTTCTGGTTCTTGGGGGAAGGTTGTGCACGAAAATTCTTGTCTTTAGGGTTCCACATACTTCAGTATGTGTATTGAATCCACTTAGGTTAACAATTTTGGATTCAATCTTGAGAGTTCATGAATGGAATATTTGATTTTTAAGCCATATGATATCTTTCCATAATCATGCCAATCATGCCTTTCTTGCACCAATTGCCATTGATATGATTTGATTATGATATTCCAGCATAATGAGCTTGTGATTCTGTCCAAAAATCCAATCAAAACAAATCTTTGCTATTATTTACCAATTATTTGACTTAATTCAATTTTAAATAAATAAAAAATCAAAATAAAATAAATAATGAAGCAAATAACATGTGAGTTAACATTTGGGTCGTGGACCACATTATAATTGAGTGTCAAGCATAAAAAGTTGGGCCCATTTAGCAAAAAAAATGCAAATTTGAGCATATTTGACTTTTGGCAATTTTGCAAAAATGGTCAACTTGGCCAATACATAACTCTCTCAATTTTGACCCTAGAGAGGTGTTCTTGGACTTTTTAGAAATCTTAGGATGTCCTCTAAGCAACCATTTTGGTCTCATCTCAATTGAGTCTTCCATGTTCATGTATGAAGCTTTGACCCAAAAGGTGTTTTTGTTGACTTTTCAAAAGGACCTATAATGTCAAAATTCATATCTTTTTGTGAGTGCATATTATGAACTTGGGAGATGAAGATGAATTTTAGGAAATTTCCTCCTATTCAAAATGATATTTGGATGGGTCATTTCTAATAAAGTATGAGAAAGTTACGCTTGGTCAAAGTTGAGTTGACTTTTCCTATAAAACCCTAATTTAGCAACTTTTGGGTTTTGATGAATTGTGAGCAATCCTTGAGGAATCATGATCAAACCTTGATAAAATGATGGATAATACTTCAAAATGAGGATGTTGACCAAAAATATTTAAGTTTGACTGTATGTGGGCCACAGTTGACTTTTGACCTTGTATAGTTGATTTTCAGGCATTTGAGCAATTGACTGGGCAAACTTCTTCTGTAAGGCTTGAAACTTGACATGGATGCTCTTGAGAACATATTAGGACAATGGTGAGCATTTTAGTCCTTTTTGGTTCACACATCTTGATGAAAATGAAACCCTAATTAGAGATAGTCTTCCTTAGGAGAGGTTTGTCTGACCAACTCTTGAACTTCCTTGAGCGATTTGGGGACCTCACTTGCCATGTGTTGAGAAATATGGGAGGGAAAATTTTAGGGTACAACAGCTGCCCCTGTTCAATCTTCTTAAACCTGAAGATGTAGATTGGCTCGTCTGCCTTTCGTAATCTGAAGGTGGAAGATGATTGAACACTAGAGTGCCCAGAAATTTGCACACGCGTGAAGTGACACTTGATTTGCGATATCGGGAATGGGCTTACATATGCCATTTTGAAGTTGAGTCTTGAAGATTGTCGGGGATTGGCTTAAATATGCCATCCGAAGAGTTGTCGATCGCATAAGAGATTCCTTTGCGAGAACCCATATACCTGTTGTTGAGGAATACTTTGCTGGGGAATGCTGGTCTCTTTCTTGAGGGAAATAGAGTTTTAGGAGCTTCAGTTGTCCGTTACTCTACTGGGGAATAACTCCGGTTTGGGAAGCGGAAGTGAACTTCGTGCTTGGTCGGGGTGTATGCTGCACCGTGACTTTCTAGGGAGATGTGAAACCAATTGTGTTTGATCGGGTCTCGGTCTTGCAGTGCTGTAGACTGCTGTTCGGGGATAAGAGAGGAAGAAAATGGATAGCAAGGTTATGAGAAGGAACCTGGATAGTATGGTTACTTCGATATGAAAGCCTGGATAGTAGGGTTGTGAGAAGGAACCTGGATAGTAAGGTTACTTTGATATGAAAGCCTGGATAGTAGGGCTGTGAGAAGGAACCTCGATAGTAAGGTTACTTCAATATGAAAGCCGGGATAGCAGCTGTGAGAAGGAACCTGAATAGTAGGGTTACTTAGAGATGAAAGCCTGGATAGTAGGGTTGTGAGAAGGAATCTGGATAGTAGGGTTACTTCGAGGTGAAAGCCTGGGTAGTAGGGCTGTGAGAAGGAACCTGGATAGTAGGGTTACTTCGAGGTGAAAGCCTAGGTAGTAGGGCTGTGAGAAGGAACCTAGATAGTAGGGTTACTTCGAGATGAAAGCCTGGATAGTAGGGCTGTGAGAAGGAACCTGGATAGTAGGGTTACTTCGAGATGAAAGCCTGGGTAGTTGGGCTGTGAGAAGGAATCTAGATGGTAGGTTTACTTCGAGATGAAAGCCTAGATAGTAAGGCTGTGAGAAGGAACCTGGATAGTAGGGTTACTTCGATATGAAAGCCTGGATAGTAGGGCTTGAGAAGGAACCTGGATAGTAGGGTTACTTCAGTATGAAATCCAGGATAGTAGGGCTGTGAGAAAGAACCTGGATAGTAGGGTTACTTTGGTATGAAAGCCTGGATAGTAGGGCCGTGAGAAGGAACCTGGATGGTAGGGTTACTTTGATATGAAAGCCTGGATAGTAGGGCTGTGAGAAGGAACCTGGATAATAGGGTCACTTCGAGATGAAAGCCTGGATAGTAGGACTGGAGAAAGAACCTGGATGGTAGGGTTACCTTGATATGAAAGCCGGGATAGTAGGGCTGTGAGAAGGAACCTGGATAGTAGGGTTACTTCGATATGAAAGCCGGGATAGTAGGGTTGTGAGAAGGAACCTGGATGGTAGGGTTACTTCGGGATGAAAGCCTGGATAGTAGGGCTGTGAGAAGGAACCTGGGTATTAGGGTTACTTCGATATGAATTTAGGTAAAACTGCAGAGGGAACCTGGGTAAGGTTGCTTTTGTCGCACCGATGATTACTCTGTCTAGCTTCGAGTGTTGATCATGGACCTGCTGGAAATTGTTGGTAATAACTGTCTTTCCTGAAAGAGATACAAGGTTAGTTATATGCGATGCATGAGACACATTATGATGAGGTTCTCAAAATACTGAGATAATGTTATATGTAATGTATGCACATGTCATGATGTATGAACATGAAATGCTGACGTAATAATCTGAGTCCGGGAAAATAAATCCCTGACTGCTGTTTGGAGAGTTTGAGAAATGGTATTCTTGACTGCTGTAAAAAACCACAATTACTCTACTTCTGTTGGGGATGGTGAACAAAGATGACTATGCTGGGGATTTGCCCCTTGTTTACGGATATTCTACCGAGGAGAGACCCTATTTGAGAACAACTTTGCAGGAGAATAACTCTGTTGGAGAGGAGATACTCTGCTGATAGATCTGCTGATTTGGAGAAATAAACTCCACCGAGGATGAATTTCCGTTGCTGGTGATAAGGACTTCTGTTGGAGATTGAATTTCTGCTTGTGAGAGAAATAAACTCTGCCTGGGGAAAAATTTACCGACTCACTTGCGATTGTGAACCTCAGCTGGGGAGAGTTATGTCCTGTTCGGGAAAGCTAACATCACTATCCTTGGATACTTTTTGCTCTGTGGGGAGTGTATGTACCACTGCTCATGTTCTCAAGCTGTCCCTATCCCAGTACCTGATGGGCAGAGCAACTATAAAGTTTGGGCACTTCTTGTTTTCCCTGTTCCTAGAATTACGAGTAATCGTCTTTTGTTTCTTGTGTAAATATTTATGAGCAGCAATTATTTTCAAATGCATATATCAAAAATGAATCATTGGACGTTCTTGCAAAACAAAACAGAAAAAGAAATACAATTTGAAATTTCTTGTGAAAATGAATTGTATTGATTTTTGAAGTTGGTCCATAATAGGCGTTTTGTACAAAGAGGCTAACGCTCTAGTAAGAGAACGCCGCCGAAAGATAGAAATTACAATTTGTGTAAAAGAAAGAAAAACAGCTATGTGAAACGACCCCATTGGGTTCCAAATCTGCTATTACCTTTATATCTTCAAGCATCTCATCACTTTTCTACTTGGTCGAAGGTTAATCAGATTGATTGGCGCCGTCTGAGCTTGATAGTTGATACCGAATTCTGGTTACGAGATGATCCAATGAGACATAGTGTTACGCTTTGATCCCTAATTTTTTCCTGGACCTCCCTTTCGGGTTTTCAGTCCACCGGGATACCCTTTTTTTCCCAAGTTGCCTTTTCAGGTTTTCGACTTGCCAGGTGTATAGTTTTTTTCATTTTCATCCCTTACTTTTGCCCAAACCCTTTTGGTTCGCCGGGAAGCCCTTATTTTTGCCTAGGCCAGTCAACCTAGTGGGTCTTTGATTATGTGTAGTATCTTTTCACTATGTCTGCATTGACGGGGTGAGGAAGGTCGTTACCATCCAAGGTGGTTAGAATCATAGCTCCTCTAGAGAAAATGTTCTTAACCACAAATGGCCCTTTGTATGTGGGGGTCGAATTGCCCCTGGGATCACCTTGCGGTAGTATGATGCGTTTGATCACTAGATCCCCGACTTGATATTCTTGACGTCTGACTTTCTTGTTAAAAGCCTTGATCATTCTCTTTTGATACGTCTGACCATGACAGATAGCGGTAAGTCTCTTTTTATCGATTAGATTCAGCTGATCAAGTCGGGTTTGGATCCAGTCGTCTTCGTTCAAACCTGCATCCTTCATAATCCTGAGAGAGGGTATCTGGACTTTGATGGGTAGGACTGCCTTCATGCCATACACTAAGGAGTAGGGTGTTTCCCCTGTCGACATCCGTGCTGAAGTACGGTACCCATTAAGAGAGAATGGTAGCATCTCGTGCCAGTCTTTGTATGTCACTGTCATCTTTTGCACAATCTTTTTGATGTTCTTGTTAGCTGCTTCAACAACCCCATTCATCTTCGGCCGGGTAGGGAGAAGAGTTATGATGCTGAATCTTAAACTTTTTATAGAGCTCAGTGATCATTTTGTTATTGAGATTTGTACCATTGTTAGTAATAATCCTCTCTGGGACACCATATCGACATATCAGATTTTATCGGATAAACCGCGCCACGACGTTCTTGGTTACTGTAGCAAAGGAAGCTGCCTCAACCCACTTTGTGAAATAATCAATTTCTACCAGAATGAAGCGATGCTCGTTAGACGCAGTAGGTCTGATCTTGCCGATCATGTCGATGCCCCACATTGAAAAGGGCCAAGGATCTGTCAAGACATTCAGAGGGACTGGAGGCACATGCACCTTATCGGCATAAACTTGGCACTTATGACAGGTTCGAGAGTGCTGATGACAATCGGCTTCCAAAGTGGACCAGTAATATCCTGCCCGTAGGATCTTCTTAGCCATGGTATGTCCACTAGAATGAGTTCTGAAGGTACCTTCATGTAATTCTTCCATGATCCTTTCTGCCTCGCTCTTGTCTACACACCGTAGTAAGGTTGAATCATGGTTACGCTTATAGAGGATTCCATTACTGATGAAGAACTTCACAACGAACCTTCTCAGAAACTTCTTATCATTAACAGATGCCCCCTTGGGGTATTCTTGAGCCTCAAGATACCTTTTTACTTCGTAAAACCAGGGTTTATCTGCTACCTCTTCAGTCTCAATGTCACAACAATGTGTGGGTTCATCCAACCTCTCAATGGTAATCTGGGGAGCTTCATTGTCCCACCTAACTTTGAACATAGAAGACATGGTAGCTAGCGCGTCCTCTAACTGATTCTCTTCTCGTGGGAAATGTTCAAAGGTTACCTCCTCAAAGTGCGGGAGCAATGTCAGTACATACTCTCTGAAGGGAATAAGATTCGGGTGCTTCGTATCCCACTCATCTTTGATCTGAATTATCACCAGAGCGGAATCTCCGAATACACTCAAGAACTTAATCCTCAGGTCAATAGCAGCTCGAAGACCCATGATACACACTTCATACTCCGCCATATTGTTGGTGCAGTTAAAACATAATCGGGCGGTGAACGGAGTATGACAACCCTCAGGAGATATAATTACAGCGCCAATGCCATTACCCAATGCGTTCGAGGCTCCATCAAAATACATAGACCATCAGGATCCCTCCCCGGGTCCTTCATCCGGTCCAGGTTCTTCGCAGTCGGTTACCAACATGATATTCTCATCCGAGAACTCGAAATTCATGGACGGATAGTCATCCACGGCCTGATGTGCCAAAGGATCTGCCAATACACTCCCCTTGATTGCTTTTTGGGTTTTGTATTGGATTTCGTACTCGGTTAAGATCATCTTCCATCTTGCTATCCTTCCGGAGAGAGCGGGTTTCTCAAAAATGTACTTGACCGGATCCATCTTTGATATCAACAAGGTAGTGTGAGTCAGCATATACTATCTCAGTCGGTGAGCAGCCCATGCCAAAGCGCAACAAGTTTTCTCGAGCAATGAGTATCGGGTTTCACAGTCGGTAAACGTTTTGCTAAGGTAGTAAATTGCATGCTCTTTTCGACCAGACTCGTCATGCTGCCCCAGCACACACCCCATTGAATTGTCTAGCACTGTCAAGTATAATATCAAAGGTCTTCCTTCAACTGGAGGTATCCAAATTGGTGGTTCTTGAAGGTATTCCTTGATTGTTTCGAAAGCAGTCTGGCATTTTTACCACTTGATCTTTCTTCAGCAGCTTGAAGATGGCTCACAAGTAGCAGTCAGATGTGAAATGAACCTGGCGATGTAATTTAGACGTCCCAAGAAACCTCTAACTTCTTTCTCTGTGCGGGGAGCCAGCATCTCTTGTATGGCCTTTAACTTTGCGGGGTGTACCTGAATACCTTTGTCACTGACAATAAAACCCAGAAGCTTACCAGACCTTACCCCGAAGGTACACTTGTTCAGATTCAACCTCAGCTTGTACGCCTTCAACCTGTCAAACAGTTTCTGGAGATGATCAAGGTGTTCTTCCTCAGTCTGGGACCTGTCTATCATGTCATCAACATAAACCTCGATCTCGTGGTTAATCATATCATGGAACAAAGCGACCATGGCACGCTGATAAGTTGCCCCAGCATTCTTCAACCCAAAAGGCATTACCTTGTAACAGAAAGTGCCCCACTGTGTAACGAAAGTTGTCTTCTCCATGTCCTTAGGAGCCATCTTGATCTGGTTGTAGCCAAAAAAACTATCCATGAAGGATAAGATCTTGTGCTGTGCGGTGTTGTCGACTAGAACATCAATGTGAGGAAGTGGGAAGTCATCTTTGGGGCTTGCCCTGTTCAGATCTCTATAGTCCACACACATCCGTACCTTACCGTCCTTCTTAGGTACCGGAATGACATTGGCAACCCACTGCGGATAAGAAGTGACAGCTAAGAATCCTACGTCGAACTGTTTCATGACCTCTTCCTTAATTTTCTGACATTTTAGGGCGCATACAACATACCTTCTGTTTTATCGGAGGACAGTCTTCTTTAGTCGGCAGGCGATGTACCACAATATCAATGTCCAAACCAGGCATGTCTTCATAAGACCAGGCGAAGATCTCAACATAGTCGTGTAGCATCTGTATTAACCGTTGTTTGACATTAGGCTCTAGATTCCCACCTATTTTAACCTCTTTTCTGTCTTCCTCTGTACCCAAATTCACTGACTCAACTGGATCTTCATGAGGTTGTATGGCCCTTTCTTCCTGCTGTAATAGTCTAACAAGTTCTCCAGGAACCTCACAATACTCCTCACCTTTGTCCTCCGCTTGGTTGATCGAATTTTTGAAGTCATAATTGGAAGTAGCAGAGCTGTTATCAATGGGATCTAGAGTGGATATGGATCTGCATTGTGATACGTGAGTGTGTGTAAGAAAATAGTTGTTTTGATAAAGTGAGAGACAAAAAAGAAAAACAAGGATCGCAAAATTTGTATGCAAGAAACGTCCAATGCTTTATTAATGATATATGAAATGACAAATAATAGCCCTCACAAGCAAAGCCAAGGTGCCTTGGGCAAGGCACCGAGCCATAAAGTTTCAAACTATTTATTACAAATCTTAAAACAAAAGAGTCAATTACTGCGGAATAAAAGAAACAGGTATGAAGTCCCTAGCCGTCCAGTTATTCGGTCCACCATTGGTCGTTGGGTAGATCCAGCTGTCAATGTCTGAATCCTCTTCACTGTCTTCAATTGCATTAATTCCCCGATTGCTAATGTGTAGCGGAGGTCTTCCAGCCCGAGCATGCCTAACAACCCTTTGAGCCCCTGTAGTAAAGCCCAAACCAAAATTTTCAGTTTTGTGAGTGAAATCAGGGAGCTGACCCCAATTGGTACACCCACCTTCTTCAACCACAACCCTGGCGTCCTTGAGAGAAGCCATCTTCAGCGGAGGTTTGTCGGTAGTAACCTCAGTTGATGCCAAGATCTGAGGGACCTCTTCGAAATTCTGACAAGGAGTTTCTATGAATTCCCCGTTCATCTCTATGTAGCGGAAGGAATTGAGGTGACTCACCATGTATTCTTCTTCACCTCACACTGTGACAATCTTCCTCTTCACTGGGTACTTCAGCATTTGATGGAGCGTGGAGGTAACTGCCCCATCTTCGTGGATCCAAGGACATCCCAGCAAGCAAGAATACGACGGCCTGATATCCATCACATAAAAGGTGGACCCAAAAGTATGAGAACCCACTTTGACAGGGATGTCCACCTCCCCGTGCATCATTCTCTTCGATCTGTCAAAAGCCCTTACCACAATGTTACTAGGCTTTAGAATCAAACCCTCACAATCTAAATGGTCTAACGCTTTCTTTGGCAGAACATTCAGTGAAGACCCAGTATCTACCAGCACATGGAACATAGTGGTGCCCCTGCACTCGATCGAGACATGCAAAGCCTCATTATGATTCCTTCCTTTCGGTGTCAGATCCGTGTCTGAAAAACCCAGCCCATTGTCAACAGTCAGGCTGGCCACACAATCTTTGAACTGATCTGCTTAAGTTTACTGCGGCACATGCGCAGTCTTGAGAAATGCAATCAAATCCTTCGCATGGGCTTCAGAACACAACAACAGAGACAACATGGATATCTTTGATGGGGTATGCCCCAGATGCTCGACTACATTGTAGTCGCTCTTCTTGATAATTTTCAGTATTTCCTCTATTTCTTGCTTAGAGGCTTCCACAACGACTTTCCTAGGTGCCTCCATCCGGGCAGGCTCACCTATGATTTCCTTGCCCCGAGTCCCAGATGGCTCAGCAACAGGGGTAATAACTGGAGTAGGAATAGGAGAAATGTTAGGAGTGCTGGTTGGAGCAGCAGTTGGAATAACAGTAGGCTTGTTGACAGTCTTTGGGGAAATCTCGGGAGAGAAAACCCTTCCACTTCGGGTCACCTTACTAGTCCCGACAATATTACTGACATCAGTATCAGCTTCTTCATTCTTCATATCTTGCTTAATGCCATGATAGTACACATCAATACCATAGTGCCATGGGACAGCCTTGTCTGAGGTGTACGAGATGGGACCAGGAACAATGATTATCAGCGGAGCAATTCTTTGAACAAGTGTAATCCTAACAGGTCTTCTCGACGAAACCTTGGAAGGATTGGCGGAAATGGTTATAATAGCGACGTATTCAATTGGAACAACATGAATCATAGTCTTCTCGAACAAAATTTCTTTATTATCCATCAGGCATTGAACACCTGACTTCAACAAACAGCAACCAGAAGGTAGAATCGAACACATGTGGCAACTTTCACCATAACCCAGAAATAAACCTGCCAACAACAAATTCTTCTTAACAGTCATAAGAGGAGTAGAAATTTCTTCAACAGAGGTCACAAACAAATCGGTGTCAACAGCATTAACTCCACGACCATGTTTGGGCATGGGAGCAGTTATAACATTCGGCTTTTCTAGAGCATCAAACTCTATCTCCTTGGCTTTAAGCAAATCTTGTACTTTGTTTCTTAAAGCCCAACAATCATTTGTATCATGGCCAGGACTCTCAGAATGGTAGGCGCACCACGCGTTGGGATTGTATCTGGGAGATGTAGTGTTTGGATTCTTGGGAGCATCTCTCAAGGTTGCCAAGTGGGATTTCAACAGATGAGGCAGAACTTTGGCCAAAGTCATGCTAATGCGGGTAAATTTCCGCTGTGGTCTTTCTACCCTTTGTTGATTGTTGCATTGTGGAGCAACTGTGGGTCTTGGTATCACTACAGTATTTACCGTTTGACGGTGCTCAGATCTGCTTTGGCCCTTTGGGCTATAGACTGCACTGGCTTCCTTCTTACTAGCGAAAGGCTTCTTTGCTGAACTCGACGAGGCATCCTTCTGTATTTTACCACTCCGAATTCCAGCTTCTACTCTTTCTCCAGTTAAAATTAGCTCGATGAAACCAGATGACGAGCTGCCGATTAAGTGATTGAAAAATGGACCAGACAGCGTACCAAGGAACATATCTACCAACTCCCTATCAGACAAAGGGGGGTTGAACTCTTCCAGCCAAATCTCTTCATTTCTGAGCATAATATTTAAAACCTTCACCTGCACCCATGGACATACTCTGGAGTTGAATACGAGTGGGAGCAAGGTCGGCATTGTACTGATACTGCTTGTAGAAAGCAGCAGCAAGATCTTCCCAGTTTCGAACACTGGCCCCCTCCAACTGGTAGAACCATTCAAGTTGAGTCCCTGATAGACTATCTTGAAAGAAATGCACCCACAAATTTCTATCAGCGGTGTGGGGTTGAATCTTCCTGACATAAGATCAGAGATGGAGTTTTGGGCAGGACACTCCATCATACTTGGCAAAAACTGGAGCTTTGAACTTATGAGGGATGACCACTCCCGATACCAACCCCAATTCTTCGAAATCCAAACCAGGTATCTTCTGAACTTCCATAGAACTCAGACGGTCTTCTAGCTGCTTGTACCTATCCTCAGCAGGAGGATATTGCTCATCATTGTAATCAGTATCATCGTCAGAAACTGCAGAACTAGGGTCTTTTTACCCTTCTTGGTTCTCCCCTTCCTTGGATGAAGAGGTCAGATCAGTTTGTTGTTTCAACATTTCTCCAAACCTTAGGCCCATATTTAGAATACCAGTCTTCTTCTTCTTCTTCTTCTTTTCTTTTAGAATAAGGGCTTTCAGATCCTCTTGCCCCTTTGCCAGACTGATGAACATCTGCTGGAACTGGGCGTTCTGTGCCTGAAGATCCTTGATGGCCTGATCGGAAGACATTTTTGTGCGGAATAAACAGCGAAGAAGATGAGAAACTTGTAATGGTACCTGTAATAATGTGTATGATAATGGGATGCGTATGTAATGATTTCAAAGACTCTGGGAGATTTAAATTTTCAAACCAAAATAAACGAATACTTTATTAGCTTTAACTTTGAAGGTTCAAAATGCCTTTAAGGATTCACAAAATAAGTAAATAAAACAAATCTAAAACTAGAAATAGAACATCAAAAGTCCCATGGGCGCTTCCTCTTTGTGCTGATATAATCATTGATCACTCTTTCTTCCTAGAGCTGCCTGGTGAGCTTCAAAACCTTCCTATATTGCTCATGGAACTGCTCCAGGTAAGTACCCCGCTCATTCTTTAGCTGAATCCAAGACCTCTGTAACTCCCCAGGATCAGTGGGCATGTAAGGATAGAGAACCATGTAAGGAATGCCTTCTTCATTAGTGGGCTCCACAATCACTGGTAATACGTCCACATAAGGCATCATAAGCTTCTGGGGACGAGCTCGGACCCATTGGAGGTAAGGCTGCATAGGAAGGGAAGTCTTCGGTCCCAACTCTTTGGGGTCAGATCTGTTTACCATGCCCCAAGCTCGTATGAACCTCCGACGATGCTCCTTAACATCATCCTTATAGTCGAATACAACGTCCTCGAGCAGTAACTCATGGGGACCATCCCTTCGAGCACGACCAAATTATCGCAAAGCTTGACAAAGATTGTAAGTTATACCCCCTCTGATACCAAGTAATGGGACATTAGGGTACCCCCCACAACAGTCAATAACACCAGTGTCGTCCATAGCTCGGGAACACCAAAGAATATCCGTATGAGCGAGTGACATTATCCTGTGCGACCAACCCAAACCTTCTTCATTCTTCAGTACCGACTTAGGGAGGTGAGAAATAAACCACCTCGACAGCAACGGCATGCAGCACATAAGAGTCCCTCTTCTCTTCATGGTACGAGTATAGAGAGCGTGCAAAATATCTCCAAGCAAGGTAGGCACAGGGTTGCGAGAAAGGAAAATCTTGATAGCATTCACATCTACGAAGGAGTTCGGATTAGGGAAGAGAACTAAACCATAGATAAGAAGAGCCAAGACATCCTCAAAAGCCTGAAAATCCAAATCATCCCAAAATAGCTGAGCATGGTCTATCAGAAATTTGGATAGAAAACCCTCGACTCCGTTTCGAGTTTCCCAATTGGATACCACATCAACCCGTTTCAAATGTAAAGCTGAGGCAATGACTTCTGGCTTAGGAACTTCTTTCATACCTGTGACGGGTACCTGTTCAAGAATGGATATGCCCAATAGATGAGATAATTCTTCCAAGGTGGGTACCAGCTGGTAATCTGGAAAGGTGAAGCAGTGATGCTTGGGATCGAAGAACTGAAAAAGTACGCTCATCATCTGTTCATCAAGGTTTGAAGTAACCAGGCTGAGAAGTTGACCGTGTCTCTTAATGAAAGTAGAAGTTTCAGAAACTCTAGATGCTAGCTCTTTGAGTTGGGTAGTGTTGTACCCCAAAATTTGCACTCTCATTTATCAAAATTTTTCTCACAAGACTTCTTGGACTCAAGACAAGATTAGGGTTTGCTCAGCTCAAGACATCTCATCTTGCACTGATAACCCAAAATTAGGGTTTGAGTTTGCACAATTATTTTTGGACCACCAATGCTTCATGTGATTTTCATACATCATTTTGGACCCCTAAGATTGCTCATGCTAAGTTTCAAGCCTTGAACCACATTTTTGATCAGTCAATTGGACAGTTGACCTAAAAATCAACTGTATTGGAGAAAAAGTCAACCATGGCCAATTTACAATCAAACTTCATAATTTTTGATCCACATCAACATTTTAGACTCACATGTACCATTTGATCAAGTTTGGACCACAACTCCTCAAGAAATTTGATCAAATCATCAAAAGGGCAAAATGGTCAAAATTAGGATTTTGACTGAGAAAGGGAAAATTCTGATTTTTAACCTAGACAATGACCAATTGAGTTCAAACATGATTTCAAGGGTTCAATGGAATCATCTTGACCTAATTACATGGTTCAAAAGATCTCAAGTTCATTGGATTGACAGATGAATTTTGCAGTCAACTAATCAAAAGTCAACTATACACTGAAAAGTCAAAGTTTGACTTTTTGGTCAAAATCAAGTGCCAAGGGTCATAATTCATCAAGATATGTCAAAATATGAAACTTGTTCACCAAGAAACTCAAATTTGAAAATTAGGGTTTAAATTTGAAAATTTTCATAACTTAGAATTTTTTCTAAGTATAAATATTTTCTTATTTTTTCCCAACTTTTCACCACTTTTTCACTATGATGCATTTTGATTCAAAGAAAACTTCCAACATGAAAGTTGTAGTCCTCCATGAAATCTACAACTTTTATTCACAAAAATATGCTTGGATATCAAGTTATGAATTTGTGAATATAGGTCCATGAACTTCTTAACTTAGTGAAATTTTGCCCTAATTTAGACAGTTTTTGGACCCAACTTCATGGACATTTTTCATCTAGTTCCAAGAGGTATCTCAAATTTAATTTCAAAGATGGTTTATATATCACATTGAAAGCTTTCCAAAATGTCCAAGAACTCTCCAAGATCATTTTTGAGTAGGGAGAATCGAAGAAAGGAAGTTGGCATTTTATCACTTTTGTTCAAGCCATTTTCACATAAGATCAAGTTGCAAATCCAACCTAGGCTGGTTTTATCTTGCTTTACAGGTCCTAAGCTTGCCATACACTCCATAATTAAATACAAACTCAGTTGAGAAAGGCTTTATTTTTTCTTTTGAAGCTTTGTACAAGGTGTATTTCCATTTTAAGCATAAAGTTCACATTGCCATTTCATAAAGAGAAGCTTTTGCAACTTTGTCAATCTTGAGCCTTGGACTTGTCCCTTTGATATAGGCAATCTACACAACTCTTAAGCAATATATACCAAATCTTATCAGCCCTAAAACCAGCTAGTACAAGCATGTGGGATTGGTCACTTCACTTTACTTAAAATGCAAGAAAAGTTGCAAAAGATGCTAGAACTTGCACAACTAGTGAGGGCTGACTTTGTATCCCTTCTATACAAATATACAAACTTATCACAATGCATAGCACGATTAATTGGAAGCTGAAACTCTCCAAAACTCAAAAACATACAAAACTGTCCAAAAAACTTAGAATCTGCAAAACCATAGCCAACACTCATTTGGCTCGTGTGTTTTGTGTTTAGACACTTCAAGCATCTCATAAACATCCTACCAAAGAAATCCAAGCCATCACCCTGGTTCTGTAACCCCTGTTTCAGCATCCACCATTTTCACTTTGGAAGCTTGCAACTTGACTTGTGCAGAGAGTTTCAACCATCCTCAGAGCAAGCTAAGCATTGGAATAGCTTCAGGGAATTTCAAGGAAGCTCGAACAATCCTCAGGCCTCCATTAAAGTCCCTACATTGCTCTACTCAAATCTAACTGAAGGAGGTATTTTCTTGAACTCTATCTCTCTGAATAGGCATCCTAAAGCCACGATTTGTGAAGAAAAAATGTAGTCCATGTCATAATGAAACTGTACATATCCATACTTTTCATTTATATTAACTATGCTAAGAGAATTTGAAGATTGAATATGCTGAAATTTTTAGGTCACGAATTAGGGGTTCCAAAATTCTCTCCGATCTTTGAGAGTTAGGTTACAAAATTTGTATTGTTGGAATCGCGAGCTCAAATGCCACATATTTCATGTTATGAGTTTTTGTTTTTGTGCAAGCATGTGAGAGTTACAAGTTTGAACTATGGCGCGCGAAGAAGAAGACTGGCTAGAGGACAGGGATGAAGTCTGGGCTTTTTGGCGCCTTGGGCTTTTTGGTTTTGCTATTCACACCTCCTGATTTGCTACTACACCCCCTGGCTAATTTGTTATATTTTTGCATTTTTCTTCATATTTTTATTTTTAATACTTTCATTTATTTTTTCTGAATAATAAAAATCCTAAAAAATAATTTCTTTATTTTTTGCAATTTTATTTATTTATATTTATTTTTTTACATAAAAATTAATTTATTTAATAGAATAGAACTTATTTTCTTAAAATAACTTGTAAATATATTTAAAAATACTTAATATTTTTATTATACTATTTATACTCATAAATACTTATTTTCTATACATATTTAATTTTTAATATTTACATATAATATTATTTATTATTTTCTTATACACAAAATGTGCAAAATAATAATAGGAAACATTATTTTCTTTTAATTAAAAACTTAGGGTTTCATCCCTTCCAAAAATAATACTATTTTCTTCCTTTTTCTAGGGTTTAAATTAAATTATTTTTCATACATAAACAAAACACAAAAACATTTTTTTAACATACACATTTGGCATTGCATTTTAAATATTTGTCTATTTATTTAATTCGCGCAATATTCGATTTGGTTGTAATAATATATTTAGGTTTATATTTGTGCAAAAATCCCCATTCAAAACTTGTATCCCCCTCCCATAATAATTGTTGTAATAGCTTAGTTTATTTTACGCAATTTATCGTTTTTTATACTATGCTTAGTAAACTAGGGTTTGCATGACAAGAACAAAAACAAAGCAAAATAGAAAACCCTAAATATAAGACAAAAGCATAAAAATGACACACTTTGCACACAAGCACCCCTTAGGGTTTCTCCCACTTGGTTGCCTAAAATAAAATGGCCATGTTACGCATGCGAAGTATCTTGGCAAAACAAAACAAAAATAAGATCATAGTCCCTCGATGACGCTATTCAAAAGGTTGCCTAAAAAAATGATCTTGGTCCCTAAAAAATGCTAAGATACTTGGCAACATTGCTATCATGGTTATACGATGACACACGCCCGTCCCGTTTACATCCAAAGATAGGGTTGCTTACCAAGTCAATGGTAAGTCAACAATGTCAAAGGAATAAAAATGCATAAGAAAGACATTTGAGTAGGTAGATAGCTTCTAGTTACTTGTTCCATTTCAAAACAATCCTTGATATTTTCAAAAACAAACACTCACACATTTCAAAAACATCTTACAAAACATTGAAAACATTTTCAAAAGACAAACATCTTTGTATACATTCTTACGAACGAGAATCATTACAAAGATTGCCTAAACAATGGCCTCTTTTACAAAATACTTTCAAAACCACACCAAACACCATTTCAAACAAAGCAAAGCAAGTGATCTAAACAAGTAACTAAGAGCCCATGGAAAACCATGGATGAAAAGGATGCTAACACCTTCCCTTTTCATAATCTACCCCCCGAACTCAAGAAAACATCTCAAAGGCCTTTCCTGTGCTTTTTTACCTTTTCCTTTTGGATAAAAGAAAAGTCGGTGGCTACTCTTGCTAACCGCGACATTTGCGAACACAAACACAAAACCTCAAGTCAGTTCTCCTACCGCATCACAGAACTGGCGACTCTGCTGGGGATAATTTTAAAAGTGGGGTTACCTTAGGGTTTTAGATCATATTTATTTGCTTACAATTGTTTGGCTTGTTTGCTTTACAATTATGGTTCTTTGTTTGGGTTTGAATCCTCCACCCGGATTTGGGAGACATTATAGGTAAATAGCAATACATTGTGGAAACATTGCGGGGTATACCGACATGGTCTATGAAATATCTATATTAGTGTGACATATTTGTGGGTACCGATAGCCTTTGAGTCAATCAAAGAGAATACGGGGCCGCTGAGTGATGTCATAAAGCACTAGTGAACTTCTAGAACCTTTACTTGACCAACTTGGCCTTTTAGGATGTAGTGAGATGACCGACTTTGGTACAGTCTGAAGTTGGTAGATACTCGATACTACACTCATTGAGGGTTGGTTTCTTGGGATATTTCGGTCGCCAGTAAAGAGGCTTAAACTGAAATAATGAACAAAGAAAACAATCCAGTGATATTGAGCTCCTTAGAACCCGATTACTATTGTTAGGACAGGTTGAGCCAACTAAACTTCAAGAGGGTACTTATCTATGAAACCCCATGCAAGCCTAAACTAAGAACTTGTTTGATTTGCTTGTACATATATACTTGTGCATAACATCATGGACATCATGGGCATCATATGAATTCACTAACCATTTCAAGGATTTTGGAGATTCATCTTTGCTCTTGTTTTGTAGGTTATGGATTCACTTCGCAGAAAAACTATCCAAATCAACTTTGTGAGAATTCCTCCACAACTCAAGGAGCTAGCTTCAAGGATCCCTGAGAATTCTCCATTCACCGAGAGACATGGTCGTCTACTCAACTTGGTCACTACCAACACAGAGGAGGATATGATGAAGGTTCTCTTCCAGTTCTTTGACCCTTTGCATCATTGCTTCACATTTCCTGACTATCAACTTGTGCCCACTTTGGAAGAATTCTCTCAACTTCCGAGGATTCCTATTCTCAATCAACTACCCTTCAACGGTACGGAAAGAGATCCAAAGCCATAAGAGATTGCTCAAGCCCTGCACTTGCACTCATCTGATGTCACAACTCATTGGGAAACTAGAAGTGGTGTCAAAGGCTTCTTAGCAAAGTTCTTATTTGAGAAGGCCCAAAGCTGTTGGAATTCCCTAGACTTGCAAGCTTTTGAGGTGACTGTAGCTCTTCTCATCTATGGGATGGTCTTGTTCCCTAATCCTGACCAACTCATAGATGTGAGCGCTGTCAAAATCTTCACGTCTCGCAACCCGGTGCCTACATTGCTTGGGGATATCCTACACTCTTTTCACACTCGTACAATGAGGAAAAGAGGTGTTCTTATGTGTTGTACTCCTCTCCTGGCAAGATAGTTTATTTCTCATCTTCCCCAATCAGTCTTGAAGAATGAGAAAGGTTTGAGGTGGTCACAAAGGTTAATGACGCTTACACATTCAGATATTCATTGGTGTTCTCGATCCAAAGAGAATGTTATCATTGTTTACCATTATGGGGAATTCCCTAATGTCCCTCTACTTGGCATTAGGGGAGGCATCACCTACAACCCGTGCTTATCTCTAAGACAGTTTGGTTATGCCCGAAGGGATGGCCCACATGATATGCTAATTCAAGGATTGGTTTTCGACTACGACAACGACGACCAAGGACTCCGCCAGAGATTCATCCGAGCTTGGAGGATGCTAAACAAGGTAGATAGCAAGACTTTGGGACATAAGAATTCCATCCCTCTTGAGCCTTATCTCTGGTGGGTACGAACCCGCGCTCAAAGTCTTATGATTCCTTATCCCTCCATTCTCCCAGTGATTATAGAGCCTGTCAAGGAAGGAGAAGTTCCATACACTATGCTACATCCTGACATGCCGACATCACTCGAAGATCTACAAAGGGATTGGATACAGCTCAAGGGAGAGCGCGATACTTTCGAAGCCCAATTCTACGCAAGCGAGAAAAAGGTTTTGGAACTCACTCGGCTACTTCATGAAGAGCAGACTCTCAATACCTACATTGCACCAAAAAGGATGCGCAACGTCTTTTTACCTTAAAATTCTGTATTATTTTGCCCAAGGGGCATTGATGTACTCAAATTCTATTTTATTAATATGACGTGTGTTTCTTTTATGTTTAAAACAAATTTGAATTTCTAAATCCTTGAAAGCATTGCATGAATACATATCATTCATCATAAGCATAAACAGGTCTTTGCAACAAGTTTCCTCATCTCTCTACTATTTATTTCAGGAAGATGGATATCAAACAAATGGTCAAAGACTTACAAGCTCATAACTCACAATTTCAATAGTTACTCATGACCTTAGCTAAGGGGCAAGAGGAGATGAAGACTCTGATAGAAAAAGAGAAAGAGAAAAAGAAGAAGAAGCCAGCTGGTGTGGTTATCATGGGCAGAAGATTTCAGGGACAAGCCAGAAGGACCTTAGATTTTCCAACAACATCTGATGAAGGGGAAAGAAAAGGAAAAGAAACAGCAGTACCATCAGATTCTGAAGAGGAAGAAGAGGAAGAGGAGGACTATTCTGAACAACAATACCCTCTGGCTGTTGACAAGTACAAACACCTTGAAGAGCGACTAAGCACTATGGAAATCCAAAGAGTACCGGGGCTAGATTTTGAAGAGTTAGGGCTGGTGTCAGGAATTGTGATCCCGCCAAAGTTTAAAGTGCCATTATTTGCCAAGTATGATGGGGTGTTTTGCCCTAAAATGCACCTCAGGTCATATGTCAGGAAGATTCAGCCACATTCTGCCGACAAAGACTTGTGGGTCCACTTTTTCCAAGACAATTTATCAGGAACACAACTTGATTGGTTCTACCAATTAAAAAGGGCTGACATCCACAATTGGGAAGACTTGGAAGCTGCTTTCTATAAACAATATCAGTACAGCGCCGACTTGGAGCCTACCCGTACTCAGCTTCAGAGTATGGCTATGGTTTCCAATGAGGGCTTTAAAGATTACGCCCAAAAGTAGAGAGATCTAGCCGGAAGGGTGCAACCCTCTCTATCTGAGAGGGAGTTGGTGGACATGTTCTTGGGAACTCTATCAGGTCCTTTCTTCAATCATCTGATTGGGAGTTCCTCTACAGGGTTTACTGAATTGATATTAACCGGCGAAAGAGTGGAGGCTGGTATAAGAAGTGGGAAAATTCAGAAAGACGCGTTTGCCTCAACAGCTGTGAAAAAATCCTTCACTGGAAGAAAGGAAGTATCTGCTGTCTATTCACAGAGGAATCATGGAAGAACTGAGCACCGACCAACGGTGGGGGCCGTTATGATTCCAAAGCCTGCATCAGACCAGCCAAGAAATAACCAGCAAAGGGTGGAAAGGCCAATTCGGCAATTCACCAAGATTAACATGACTCCAGCCCAAGTTCTACCACATCTTCTGAAGTTGAATCTGGCCACTCTAAAAGAGGCCCAAAAGAATCCCAATACTGCGTCTCCACATTACCATCCGAACGCCAGATGCGCGTACCATTCTGAAAGTCCAGAGCACGACACCAATAACTGTTGGGCTCTGAAGAATAAAATCCAGGACCTGATAGATGCAAAGGAAGTTGAGTTCGAAGCGCCTGAGAAACCAAATGTTATTTCTGCTCCAATGCCTAGGCATGGTCACAATGCCAACGCTATTGAAGAAGACTTGTTTGTTGTTACCGTGGATGCATTGTTGACTCCGCTCCTGATTGTTAAGTTGAATTTGTTGAAAGCTGGCATCTTCCCAAGTTGTGACAAAGACTGCCATGTTTGCCTGTTCTCATCATTTGACTGCCCTCTGTTGAAGAAAGGTATCCAACGACTGATGGATAACCAAGAAATTCTGTTTGAGAATGCTCCTGTTTCACGCATTCCACTTAAAGAAGTTTCAATTATAACCATCTACGCAAATCCTTCAAGTTCCCCTAAAAGACCCGTTAGGATTACACCTACTCCAAAGACTACTCCGCTTAAGATTACAATGCCCGGGCCAACCTCTTACAAGTCAGATAAAACAGTACCATGGAACTACGGTGGAGAAATATACTACCATGGTATTAAACAGGATGAACTGACTGTCGAAGAAGAAAGCTCCGAAGAGGACAATTCCAAAATTAGCAATATTGTTGGAACTAGCAAGATCACCCGCAGTGGTAGGATCTTCTCTCCAGAGATTGCTCCTCCAACAGCAGTCTTTGGACCCATGGCCGTTCCGAAGACTACCTCTATACCAGTGATTGTACCTGCAAGCGTACCTACCGACAAAGACAATACAATTCCCATCCCTATTTCCACTGCTGAGAATAAAGGAAAGAACGTTCAAGAGGAGCATGTCCATATGAAGGCTCAATCACTAGCTATTCCTGAAACATCCAAGAAGGATATGGAAGAAATCCTGAGGATAATTAAGAAGAGTGATTATGATGTGGTTGAACAGTTGGGGAAGACCCCTTCCAAGATCTCTATGCTAGCCCTGCTGCTGTGCTCTGAAGCACACGCCAAAGCTCTGGTAAAATTTCTGAAGACAGCTCATGTGCCGCAAGAGACGTCTGCTGACCAGTTCCAGGATTGTGTGGCCAGTTTGACAGCTGATAATGGCCTAGGTTTCTTCGATGCTGACTTGACACCCGGAGGAAGAAAACACAATGAGGCATTACATGTCTCAGTGGAGTGCAGAGGAACAACCCTAGCTCATGTCTTGGTTGATACTGGATCGTCTTTAAACGTATTGCCGAAGAAAGCTCTTGATAGGTTGGATTGTGAGGGGCTGACTTTAAAACCTAGCAACATAGTGGTTAGAGCATTTGATGGTTCTAAGAGGATGGTCCACGGGGAGGTGGACATCCCAATAAAAGTGGGAACTCAGGTCTTCAACTCAACCTTCTATGTGATGGACATCCGTCCTTCTTATTCCTGTCTATTGGGACGCCCCTGGATCCACAATGCCGGTGTTGTCACCTCCACCTTGCATCGGATACTAAAATACCCGGTCCAAGGGAAGATCATGATTGTCCATGGGGAGGAGGAGTACATGATTAGTCATCTGAATTCTTTCTGATACACGGAGTTAGATGGCGAATTCATTGAGACCCCTTTCTAACATTTTGAAGAAGTCTCTCCAGAAGTGGAAATGACCAAGGCAGTATCCTCAATTCCTAAGATCACCAGACCTCCACCTCAGATGTCATCTCTAAAGGATGCAAAGGCAGTAGTGGAAGAAGGGGGATGTACCATCTGGGGGCAGCTTCCAGACATTATGTACAAAGCAGACAAGTTTGGCTTGGGGGTTACTTCGACTGCTCAGAAGGACGTACGCCGTGCCCGTGCTGGGGGGCCACCTATGAAGATTAGCAATCAAAGCGTCAATGCAGTAGAAGACAATGAAGAGGATGGCAACTTGGAAGACTGGATATTTCCTACTGTCAGCGGAGGACTTCGCAACTAGGAAGCCAGAGACTTTGTTCCAATAACTTTCATATCTCAGTAATTTATCTTTTACGTTTCTGTTGGACTTGTAATAATTCACAAACAATTCGCACTTCAAAAACCTCGTGTCTTACCCGAGACACAATGGTCCATTTGTAAGGGTTTTTATTTCATCTACATATGACATTCAATGAATCATGGACGCTTTTTCATATATAAACCTTTTTATGCTCATTGTGTTTCTTTTACATTTTATTGTTTTAAGATGGCTATATCCTTACACACACCCACACTCACAAATGCAGGTACCCTTCCATTCCAGATCCCATGGGTAACGATACTGTTATAGCCTTCAGTGACTTTGAAGATCTGATCTACCAAGCCAAATACGAAGGTGAGGAAGATTGTGAGGTGCCATGGGAATTGGCCAGACTATTACAACAAGAGGAAAGAGCTATTCAACCTCATGAGGAGCTGTTGGATACAATCAACTTGGGTACCAAGGAAGATAGAAAGGAAATCAAAGTGGGTTCCAATCTGGAGCCGAGTGTCAAGGAGCGCCTAATTCAGCTATTGCATGATTATGTTGAGATCTTTGCCTGGTCATACGAAGACATCCCGGGACTCGATACGGACATTGTGGTACATCGTCTACCTACAAGAGAAGACTGTCCACCAGTGAAACAAAAAGTCTGCCGCATGAGACCTGACATGTCAGAGAAGATCAAAGCGGAGGTTATGAAACAGTTCAATGCTGGATTTCTGGCTGTTACTTCCTATCCTCAATGGGTGGCCAACATTGTTCCCGTGCCTAAAAAGGATGGCAAAGTGAGAATGTGCGTGGATTATAGAGATTTAAATAGGGCCAGCCCTAAAGATGATTTTCCACTTCCACACATCGACATCCTGGTTGACAATACAGCCCAGCACAAAGTATTTTCTTTCATGGACGGATTCTCAGGCTATAATCATATCAAAATGGCACATGATGCCATGGAGAAAGCTACATTTGTCACACAGTGGGGTACGTTCTGCTACAAAGTGATGCCATTCGGACTGAAGAATGCCGGGGCAACCTATCAAAGCGCCATGGTAGCTTTGTTTCATGATATGATACATCATGAGATAGAGGTTTACGTAGATGACATGATAGCCCGATCACAAACTGAAGAAGAACACCTTGATCACCTGCAAAAGCTGTTTGTCAGATTGAACGAGTACAAATTAAGGTTGAACCCAAACAAGTGCACATTCAGAGTCCGGTCTGGTAAACTCTTAGGATTCATTGTTAGCAACAAAGGCATCCAGGTTGATCCTGCCAAAGTCAAAGTGATATAAGAAATGCCTGCTCCTTGCACTGAGAAGGAAGTCAGAGGTTTTTTGGGACGCCTAAACTATATTTCCAGATTCATCTCTCACCTAACGTCTACTTGTGAACCAATCTTCAAGCTGTTGAAGAAAGATCAAGTAGTCATATGGAATGATGAATGTCAGATTGCTTTCGACAAAATCAAGGAGTATTTACTAGAGCCTCCTGTCTTGATGCCACCAGTCGAGGGAAGGCCACTAATCATGTATCTGACCGTTTTAGAGAACTCAATGGGGTGCGTACTGGGGCAGCATGACGAGTCTGGCCGAAAAGAGCACGCTATTTATTACCTAAGAAAATTTTACCGACTGTGAAACCAGATATTCACTGCTCGAGAAAACTTGTTGCGCTTTGGTATGGGCTGCTCGCCAGCTAAGACAGTATATGTTGACTCATACCACTTTGCTGATATCTAATATGGATCCGATAAAGTACATCTTTGAGAAGCCTGCTCTGTCTAGGAGGATAGCTAGATGGCAGATGATCCTAACGGAATATGACATACAGTACACGACCAAAAAGCTATAAAGGGCAGTGTGCTAGCTAATCATCTTGCTCATCAAGCTGTAGAAGATTATCAATCCATGAAGTTCGACTTCCCTAACGAAGACATCATGACATTAGACAACTGTGAAAAGATCAGACCATATGACGGACCTGGACAAGGATCCCGATGGACCCTGTACTTCGATGGGGCATCCAATGCACTTGGTAATGGTATCGGCACGATACTCATATCTCCAGAAGGATGCCATACTCCTTTTACAGCTAGACTTTGCTCCAACTGTACGAACAACATGGCAGAGTACGAAGCATGCATCTTTGGTCTCAAGGCTGCCATAGACATGGGAATCAAATCTTTAATTGTGTTTGGAGATTAAGCTTTGGTCATCAGTCAGATCAAAGTAGAATGGGACACTAAGCATCCAAACCTCATCCCTTACAAAGAACATGTTTTGACATTGCTACCACATTTCGAGCAGATTACCTTCGAGCACTTCCTGCGAGAAGAAAATCAGCTAGCAGATGCTTTAGCTACAATGTCATCTATGTTTAAACTTAATTGGGATAATGAGGCTCCCCAGATCACCATTGAATGAATGGACGAACAAACACACTGTCACGAGATTAATACCGAAGAAGTAGTGGACCAACCATGGTTTCATGAAGTCAAAAGGTATCTCGAGGCTCAAGAATATCCAGAAAGAGCTTCAGTCAATGATAAAAAGTTCTTAAGGAGATTCTCGGCTAAATTCTTCCTAAGTAATGGCATCCTGTACAAAAGTAATCATGATTCTATTCTGCTCCATTGTATGGATAAGATTGAAGCTGAAAAGATCATGGCTGAATTGCATGAAGGTACCTTCGGCACTCACTCTAGCGAGCATACGATGGTGAAGAAAATTCTACGGGCAGGCTATTACTGGTCTACCATGGAAGCTGACTGCTATCAACACTCCCGGACCTGTCATAAGTGTTAAATCTATGCGGACAAGGTGCATGTGCCTCCGGTTCCTCTAAATGTCTTAACAACTCTCTGACCTTTCTCTATGTGGGGAATCAACATGATTAGAGAGATCAAGCCTATAGCCTCCAATGGACACCGCTTCATTCTTGTGGCCATTGACTATTTCACCAATTAGGTCGAAGCAGCTTCCTTCGCATCCGTTACTAAGAATGTTGTTGCCCACTTCATCAAGCAAAATCTTATTTGCCGGTATGGTATCCCAGAAAGGATCATCACTGATAACGGTACAAACCTTAACAATACTATGATCACCGCCTTGTGCGAGCAATTCAAGATTCAACATCACAATTCATCCCCTATCGGTCATACATGAATGGTGCAGTCGAAGATGCTAATAAAAACATTAAAAAGATCATACAAAAGATGACAGTCACCTACAAGGACTGGAATGAGATGCTACCGTATGCTCTCCATGGGTACCGTACTACGGCTCGTACGTCAACTGGGGCAACACCCTATTCTTTGGTTTATGGCACGAAGGCTATTTTGCCTATTGAGGTTCAGATTCCCTCTTTGAGAATCATGAAAGATGCAGGTTTGAGTGAAGACGATTGGATCCAGACCCGGCTTGATCAACTGAACTTAATTGATGAAAAGAGGCTTACTACTGTTTGCCATGGTCAGACGTATCAAAAGCGGATGATCAAGGATTTCAACAAGAAAGTCAGACGCCAGGTATATCAAGTTGGAGATCTAGTGATCAAGCGCATCATCTTGCCACAAAGTGATCCCAGGGGCAAATGGAATCCTACCTATGAAGGACAATTTGTAATCAAGAACATCTTTTCTGGTGGGGCAATGATCTTAACCACCATGGACGACGACGACCTGCCACACCCTGCGAATGCAGACATAGTCAAAAGATACTACGCATAAGAGACCCGCTAGGTTAACACACCTAGGCAAAACAAGGGCATCCTGACGAACCAAAAAGGTTCGAGCAAAAATTAGGGATAAAATAAAAAAAATCTGTACACTCGGTAAGTTGAAAACCCGAAATGGCGACTTGGGCAAAAAAGGGTTTCCCGGTGGACTGAAAACCCGAAAGGGCGGTCCAGGCAAAAATTAGGGAATTAAATCATATGACTATGTCTCGTCGGATCACTTTGAGGACGACTACAATCTCTTCACTAACAAACCGGAGCTTCTGATCAATTCAATCATCTTCGGATGAAGCAACAAATGAACAAGATACTCGGAGTTACGAAGGCTATAGCAGAATGGCAACCTCATGGGATCATCACATATAGCTATCTTTCTTTGTATAAATTTTTCTTACTTTTATGACACCTTCCTCTTACTAGGATGTCTGTCTGCTTTGTACAAAATACTTATTCAAAGTAAATACAAAGATGTCTCTTTCAAAGTACATAAAACTATTTGCCTTTTTCTTTACACTTGTGTTTTTATTTGCAAAAACGTCCAATGATTCATTGATGAACATATGCATTTGAACATAATTATTGTTTACAAATAAACAAAATGGAAAAGAACAATTACTGACAGGTCAAAAGAATGGGAAAACGTCTTTAGGCTATTCTATGAGCAATCCTTACAGTACATCATTAAGATCCCCAGCGGAGCTAAACCTTCAAACAATCAATCCCCAGCGGAAACCACTCAGTTTCTCCTAATTCCCCCAGCAAGTTGTCTTGAAGCCTGAAAATCAACCAGATAACAGTTAACTTTTGTCTCTCCCCAACCTAGGATAACTCCCCAGTAGAGTGGCAGACGACCGAAACTCCTGAACTTTTTTCCAAGCAGGAATAAGTTTTCTTCCCCACAGAGTTTTCTTTATTGCCCAGCAGAAAAAGGATTCCCATTGTGTAATCCCCAATAGAAGTCATCAAAATTCTCTGGATTCCCCAAGCAGATTACTCAAGCAGTATATGGCATTGCTCGCAACAGAATTTTTGTCAATACTCCAACTTCAAGACAGGAAGAAGCCACATATCCTCAGCAATCAAGGATTTATTGTCCTTAGCAACAGTCAAGGATTTATTTTCCTCAACAATACAGCAAATCAGCTTACATGCGCATACATTACATCCATATATCATAAACATTGATAAAGCACATATATCGCATCATACATTTCATGCAACATAACTTTGTGTTTCAGCTAACATTTTACCCTTTTCAGGATAAGATTAACAACTACCATTAACAATGTTCAAAGATTCTAGATACAATACAGATACACTCCAGACAAGGAAGTCATTCTGTTACTCATTCAGACTTCAACATTCAGATACAGTTCAGATACACTCCAGACACGAAAGTCATTCTGTTACTCATTCGGATTCATATTTCAGATACAGTTTAGATACGCTCAAGATACGGAAGCCATTCTATTACTCATTCAGATTAAACTTTAAGATATAATCCAGATACGCTCCAAATGCGGATGCCATCCTGATACTCATTCAGAGACAACTTTCAGATACAATTCAGATACGCACTAGATACGGATGCCATCCTGATACTCATTCAGAGACAACTTTTAGATACAGTTCAGATACGCACTAGATATGGATGCCATCCTGATACTCATTCAGATTCAGGTTTTAGATACAGTTCAGATACGCACCAGATACGGATGCCATCCTGATACTCATTCAGATCTCAAGTTCAGATACGCTCCAGACACGGATGCCATTCTGGCCCTTATTCAGATTTCACACCCTTGTTACAAGCTCGGATATGCTCCAGACATGGATGCTATTCTGTTGCTCATACAGTTTCAGTCTCTAGATACCGTTCAGATACGTTCCAAACGCGGACACCATTCTAATACTTATTCTTCTGACTTACAACTTACAATTCCGCAAACATTCTTGGATGGCATCTATAAGCCCATCTCCAAAAATATTCTATCACCTCTCCAAATGGCATCTTTAAGCCCATTCCCTCAACTACACTTAGTCAAGTGCAAATTTATGGGCACTCTAGTGTCCAATCATCTTTTACCTTCGAGTCACGAACGACAAAATTCGCCAATCTAACTCTTCAGGTTCAAGAAGATTGAATAGGGGCAGCTGTTGTACCCCAAAATTTTCCCTCTCATTTATCAAGATTTTTCACACAAGACTTCTTGGACTCAAGACAAGATTAGGGGTTGGTCAGCTCAAGACATCTCATCTTGCACCGATAACCCAAAATTAGGGTTTGAGTTTGCACAAGGATTTTTGGACCACCAATGCTTCATGTGACTTTCATACATCATTTTGGACACCTAAGATTGCTCATGCTCAGTTTCAAGCCTTGAACCACATTTTTTATCAGTCAATTGGACAGTTGACCTAAAAATCAACTGTATTGGGGAAAAAGTCAACCATGGCCAATTTACAGTCAAACTTCATAATTTTTGATCAACATCAACATTTTAGACTCACATGTACCATTTGATCAAATTTGGACCACAACTCCTCAAGAAATTTGATCAAATCATCAAAAGGGCAAAATGGTCAAAATTAGGGTTTTGACTGAGAAAGGGAAAATTCTGATTTTTAACCTAGACAATGACCAATTGAATTCAAACATGATTTCAAGGGTTCAACGGCATCATCTTGACCTAATTACATGATTCAAAAGATCTAAAGTTCATTGGATTGACAAATGAATTTTGTAGTCAACTGATCAAAAGTCAACTATACACTAAAAAGATAAAGTTTGACTTTTTGGTCAAAATCAAGTGCCAAGGGTCATAATTCATCAAGATATGTCAAAATATGAAACTTGTTCACCAAAAAACTCAAATTTGAAAATTAGGGTTTTAATTTGAAAAATTTCATAACTTAAAATTTTTTCTAAGTATAAAAATTTTCTTTTTTTTCCCCAACTTTTCACCACTTTTTCACCATGATGCATTTTGATTCAAAGAAAACTTCCAACATGAAAGTTGTAGTCCTCCATGAAATCTATAACTTTTCCTCACAAACTTTTCCCAAAAGATGCTTGGATCTCAAGTTATGAATTTGTGAATATAGGTCCATGAACTTCTTAACTTAGTGAAATTTTGCCCTAATTTAGGCAGTTTTTGGACCCAATTTTATGGACATTTTTCATCTATTTCCAAGAGGTATCTCAAATTTAATTTAAAATATGGTTTATAGAGAACATTGCAAGCTTTCCAAAATATCAAAGAACTCTCCAAGATCATTTTTGAGTAGGGAGAATCAAAGAAGGGAAGTTGGCATTTTATCACTTTTGTTCAAGCCATTTTCACATAAGATCAAGTTGAAAATCCAACCTAGGCTGGTTGTATATTGCTTTACAGGTCCTAAGCTTGCCATACACTCCATAATTAAATGCAAACTCAGTTGACAAAGGCTTTATTTTTGCTTTTGAAGCTTTGTACAAGGTGTATTTCCATTTTAGGCATAAAGTTCACATAGCCATTTCATAAAGAGAAGCTTTTGCAACTTTTTCAATCTTGAGCCTTGGACCTGTCCCTTTGATACAGGCAATCTACACAACTCTCAAGCAATGTATACCAACTCTTATCAGCCCTAAAACCAGCTAGTACAAGCATGTGGGATTGGTCACTTCACTTTACTTAAAATGCAAGAAAAGTTGCAAAAGATGCTAGAACTTGCACAACTAGTGAGAGCTGACTTTGTATCCCTTCTATACAATATACAAACTTGTCACAATGCATAGCACGATTGATTGGAAGCTGAAACTCGCCAAAACTCAAAAACACACAAAACTGTCCAAAAAACTCAGAATCTGCAAAACCATAGCCAACACTCATTTGGGTCGTGCGTTTTGTGTTTAGACACTTCAAGCATCTCATAAACATCCTACCAAAGCAATCCAAGCCATCACCCTGGTTCTGTAACCCCTGTTTCAGCATCCACCATTTTCACTTTGGAAGCTTGCAACTTGACTTGTGCAGAGAGTTTCCGCCATCCTCAGAGCAAGCTAAGCATTGGAATAACTTCAGGGAAGTTCAAGGAAGCTCAAACAATCCCCAGGCCTCTATTAAAGTCCCTACATTGCTCTACTCAAATCCAACTGAAGGAGGTATTTTCTTGAACTCTATCTCTCTGAATAGGCATCCTCAAGCCACGATTTGTGAAGAAAAAATGTAGTCCTTGTCATAATGAAACTGTACATATCCATACTTTTCATTTATATTAACTATGCTAAGAGAATTTGAAGATTGAATATGTTGAAATTTTTAGGTCACGAATTAGGGGTTCCAAAATTCTCTCTGTTCTTTGAGAGTTAGGTTACAAAATTTGTATTGTTGGAATCGTGAGCTCAAATGCCACATGTTTCATGTTATGAGTTTTTGTTTTTGTGCAAGCATGTGAGAGTTACAGGTTTGAATTATGGCGCGCAAAGAAGAAGACTGGCTAGAGGACAGGGATGAAGTCTTGGCTTTTTGGCGCCTTGGGCTTTTTGGTTTTGCTATTCACACCTTCTGATTTGCTACTACACCCCCCTGGTTAATTTGTTATATTTTTGCATTTTTTTTCATATTTTTATTTTTAATACTTTCATTTATTTTTTTCTGAATAATAAAAATCCTAAAAAATAATTTCTTTATTTTTTGCAATTTTATTTTTTTTATTTTTTACGTAAAAATTAATTTGTTTAATAGAATAGAACTTATTTTCTTAAAATAACTTGTAAATATATTTAAAAATACTTAATATTTTTATTATACTATTTATACTCATAAATACTTATTTTCTATACATATTTAATTTTTAATATTTACATGTAATATTATTTATTATTTTCTTATACAAAAAATGTGCAAAATAATAATAGGAAACATTATTTTCTTTTAATTAAAAAATTAGGGTTTCATCCCTTCCAAAAATAATACTATTTTCTTCCTTTTTCTAGGGTTTAAATTAAATTATTTTTCATACATAAACAAAACACCAAAACATTTTTTTAACATACACATTTGGCATTGCATTTTAAATATTTGTCTATTTATTTAATTCGCGCAATATTCGATTTGGTTGTAATAATATATTTAGGTTTATATTTGTGCAAAAATCCCATTCAAAACTTGTATCCCCCTCCCATAATAATTGTTGTAATAGCTTAGTTTATTTTACGCAATTTATCGCTTTATATACTATGCTTAGTAAACTAGGGTTTGCATGACAAGAACAAAAACAAAGCAAAATAGAAAACCCTAAATATAAGACAAAAGCATAAAAATGACACAGTTTGCACACAAGCACCCCTTAGGATTTCTCCCACTTGGTTGCCTAAAATAAAATGCCCATGTTATGCATGCGAAGTATCTTGGCAAAACAAAACAAAAATAAGATCATAGTCCCTCGATGACGCTATTCAAAAAGTTGCCTAAAACAAAATGATCTTGGTCCCTAAAAAATGCTAAGATACTTGGAAACATTGCTATCATGGTTATACGATGACCCATACCCGTCCCGTTTACATCCAAAGATAGGGTTGCTTACCAAGTCAATGGTAAGTCAACAATTTCAAAGGAATAAAAATGTATAAGAAAGACATTTGAGTAGGTAGATAGCTTTTAGTTACTTGTTCCATTTCAAAACAATCCTTGCTATTTTCAAAAACAAACACTCACACATTTCAAAAACATCTTACAAAACATTGAAAACATTTTCAAAAGACAAACATCTTTGTATACATTCTTACGAACGAGAATCATTACAAAGATTGCCTAAACAATGGCCTCTTTTACAAAATACTTTCAAAACCACACCAAACACCATTTCAAACAAAGCAAAGCAAGTGATCTAAACAAGTAACTAAGATCCCATGGAAAACCATGGATGAAAAGGATGCTAGCACCTTCCCTTTTCATAATCTACCCCCCGAACTCAAGAAAACATCTCAAAGGCCTTTCCTGTGTTTTTTTACCTTTCCTTTTGGATAAAAGAAAAGTCGATGGCGACTCTTTCTAACCGCGACATTTGCAAACACAAACACAAAACCTCAAGTCAGTTCTCCCACCGCATCACAGGTAGGTATCTGCACAAAATTGATTTGGATGGTATTTCTACGCACGGAAGCCATGATATGCAAAACAAAACAAAGATAAATTCCCTTGGTCTTTGAAATGGTTAGTGTAATGAAGCATGAATGCCATGTTATGTTGCATGATGTCATGATAAACCACAGGTATAGTAAACACAAATATTGCAAACACAGTCAAATCACAAAAATCCCTTAGGTTTAAGTCTTGCATGAGGTCAAAGGTAATACCCTCTTGAAGTTAAGTTGGTTAAACCTGTCCTAGAAAAGTAACCGGGTTCTAGAGGATCTCAATATCACTGACCATCCTCCATCGGTCATGGTTTCAGCTCACGCAATCTTTTCTTGCAACCAAAATTATTCCGAGAGTATAATCTCAATGAGTGTAGCATCGAGTATCAACTAGTTCTCAGCTCTACACTGTTGTACCCTAAAATTTGCCTTCTCATGTTTCCCAAAGTCTTCCCCCTGCATGGTTGATCACAAACTCTTGCCTAAGGAAAAGGAAAATTTTTGAGTGTTGCTTCAAGTACATTTCGATTGGCATTCTGAAGGACCCTTCGATTGGTGTTCTGAAGGAGCCTTTCGATTGGATTTCTGTCAAGCTCTTTCGATTGGCATTCTGGACAAGCGCTTCGATTTGCATTCTGAAAGACCCTTCGATTGATGTTCTGAAGGAGCCTTTTGATTGGCATTCTGGACAAGCCTTTCGATTGGCATTATGGACAGGTACTTCGATTGGCATTATAACAGTGTCCTTCGATTGGAATTCCAAAAAGGTCCATTCGAAGAAGCATTCAAAGGGTCCATTTGAAGAAGCTTTCGAAAAGCATTCGAAGGAGGCCATCAGCCCATTCGAAAGGGAGCATTCGAAGGAGGCCATCAACCCATTCGAAAGGGAGCATTCGAAGGAGGCCATCAACCCATTCGAAAGGGAGCATTCGAAGGCCAGTTACATGTCATTCAAAATTCAAAAAGGGACAAGATCCCATGTGTTCATCCAACGTTACAAACTCTCATTCATGGCTTTCAAACACATAATTAACGTTACAAATTCTCATTCATGGCTGTCAAACACATAATCAAGGTAATTTAAACCTTTGTCTTCCTGTCCCCTCCACCCCTTCTATATAAAGAGATCACAAGTGTTGCAAAAGAGGACGAAAATATACAGAAAAAATAGAGAAAAGAAACAGGGAGAACTTGGAGGTACGCTGCCAAAAATCATCAGCACTTCCAGGAAGCCATACCCAATCCTTGCACCAGCCATTCCACGCCTAGAAATCCCAGATCGAAGGTGCCTACATCAAGGAAGCGCCCAAATTAAAAGTCCAATCTGCTGGTAAGAAAGGGTAAACTATCCAACCTCATATTTGCATAATATATTCATACTGGTTGTTACCTTCGATTTTCTATCCTAGACAGGAACAAGAGGCCTGGGTTTGGCACCCAGCCCATGTCCATCGTTTGCTAATATTTGCTGCAAACATAGCCTGAAGAGACCCAGCAAGCGCAGGATCGAAGGGCCTGGGGTTCAATACCCAGGCCCTGTGTTTTATTTCGCTAACATACTTTTGCAGGTATAATATCCCAGATCGAAGGAGACCCCTTCTCTGGATCGAACCCATTAGCATGCTGGATCGAAGGAGGCATCTCATTCCTGGATCGAAAGCCATGACCTCCATGATCAAAAGACAATCCTCTTCCCTGGATCGAAGGCTACTCACGCCTTACTGCCTGCCCCAATCGAAAGGACCAGGACCCTCTCTGGATCGAAGCTTCCATTCCCTCCCTGGGTCGAAACTCCCTTTTTTTCCCTGGATCGAAGGATTCCCCTTGTATTTTATTTTTGTTTTCATTAACACCTTTTTATCTTTTTAATTAACATTAAAATAAGAAAACCACAAAAACATTAGGCTAGTTTTTTCTATTAAATTAACTTTGTTAATTAATCTTTTAATTATCTTAACATTTTTCCAAAACTAAAATTAAGTAGATTTAGATCATTTTCCCAAAATAAAATAAAACAACAAAAAGATTTTATTCTTAGGATTTTTTTAGAGTTTATTTTCAGATTCGCGCGCGTTTATTTTATTATAATTGCCTACTGGTTTGTAATAACTTAGCTAAGACTTTTACACTTTACTGCTTCATTCCCCCAATTTTTGGACATGTAAATAATCCCCCTCCCCGAAGCTTTGTAACAGCGTAGGATTTACAATTCCCGCACTTTAAATTCCTGTACATATATTAACTATTTAGATGTATGCTAACTAAGATTGCATGACAAGATTAACCTTTAATTTTAAATCAATCGTAGCTCACCATAACATGTACAAAGATAATATAACTGAAAAATAATACACTTGCACATGCCACTCTTAGGGTACACCTCACTTGGTTGCCTCGAACGTGGTCATTGAGTATAGGAAGTCTTAGAGGTCGCCCTCCTGTCTAAAGATCAAAGTTGCCTCGAAACGGTTGCCTCGATAAAAATGATCTAAGACATTAGGGTTACCGCTAAAGCATCCTAACATTGCTTTAGTTACCACACGTCCCTTAAATCGAATTGACCCGAAAACTCCAACGACGATGCTACCTACTCCTCAATAGTGGGATAGCATTGTCTAAAGGACATTAGCACAATTTAATTCCTTTTTGAGTAGGTAGAGGTTCTTAAGTACTTTCTCCTTTAAAAAACAAAACAAAACTTTTCGCACTTACACTTTCTTCAAAAACAAAACTCTTTTCAAAACCCACAAACACAAAGAAAAGCAAACTTTTGAAAACATAGTGAGCAAGTACCTAAGAGCCCGTGGATAACCACGGATAGAAAGGGTGCTAAAACCTTCCCTTTCTATAATCTACCTCCCGAACCCGAGAAACATCTCGAAAAGGAATTTTTCTGTGTTTTTGTCCTTTCCTTGTTGGATAAAATAAAAGACGGTGGCGACTCTTGCTTACCGCGACATTTTGCAAAAACAAACGCAAACGCGAACCAGCATTAAAAAATAGTCAGTTCTCATTCCCACCGATCATAGAATTGGAGACTCTGCTGGGGAATTTATAAGTGAGGTGTACCTTAGGATTAGATCACTTGTGTTTTCAATTGTATGCTTTGTATGCTTTAAATTTTATGGGTTTGTATCAGAGTTCTATAGATCCTAACCCGGATCTGGGGATACCCTTTAGGTAAGTAGCAACAAACTGTGAGGGAACTGTGCGGGGTATACCGACATGGTTGAAACAGTAGCTACGTTGATGTGGCACTTTGGTGAGTACCGGTAACCCTTGAGTTAAGTCAAGGAGAGTACGGGGCCGCCGCGTGGTGTCGTGAAACATCAATTGACCTTAGAACCTTACTTGACCATCTTGGCCTTTTTTAGGGGTAGTGAGATGACCGAGTTTGGTGCAGTCCGAAGTTGGTAGATATTCGATACTACACTCATTGAGGATTGTTTTCTTGGAATATTTTGGTTTCTAGTTCAGTGGATAAACCAAAACGATGAACATAGAAAACAATCCAATGATATTGAGCTCCTTAGAACCCGGTTGCTATTTATAGGACAAGTTTTGAGCCAACTACACTCAATAGGGTACTTACCTATGAAACTCCATGCCAACCTAAACTTAAGGCTATATGTGTGACTTGTGTGCCTTCAAACTTGAACTACTTGCACATTCTTGTTATCTGACAACATGGTTTCCTTGCAGGTTTTGTTTACAGTCCTTATCCAATATTTTTGGATTTATTGCAGGGCTTACTTACATCACCTCACACTTTTGCTTAAACGCATATCATACACATCATAACATCATGCCTTAACATTTCCTTAACCATTTCAAGGATCTCAAGGGCTTGTGATGCAGGTTATGGTAAATCAAATGCCCGGCAAGGGGCAAAGGGGATTTATTTTCCTCTAGCCAAGGTTGTTTAGAAATCAAAGCACGATAACTTGAGTCAGGGGCTATGACCCACTCGATATGGTGAGCTTGACTCTTGAGGAAGGACTCTCAGCAACATGAAGTTCCTTCAATCAAGCTACCAGATTCAGATTCTGACGGTTTCCTGTTTACCCCGCGAGATCCTTGAAAACATTGCATACATATATCATACATATCATTGCATAACAGGTCTCCCAATACATGTCTCTTATCTTCTTCGCTGTTTATTTCAGCAATCATCATGTCTACTGAACCTTCCACTGAGCAAGCTATCAAGGCCCTCCAGGCCCAGAATGCCCAATTTCAAGAGTTGGTCATGAGCCTAGCTAAGGGTCAGCAGGACCTGAAGACCCTGATTCTGAAAGAGAGGAAGAAGAAGAAAAAGAGGACCATCCTGTTCAATACTGGATGCAGGTTTGGAAATGGGCTGCAGAACGAAGTTGATCTGACCACCTCATCTGGAGGGAAAGACAGTCCACAAGAAAGGAGGGATCCTAGCCTTGAAGTCTCCGACAATGAGACATACTATGATGAAGAACAGTACCCTCCTGCTGAGGATAAATACAAACAACTGGAAGACCGTTTGAGCGCTATGGAGATACAGAAGGTGCCCGGTCTGGACTTCGGAGATCTAGGTCTATCATCTGGGGTGGTGATTCCCCGTAAGTTCAAGGCACCTGCCTTTTCCAAGTATGACGGAGCTTCCTGTCCAAAGCTGCACCTCCGATCATATGTGAGGAAGATCCAACCTTACACTGCTAATAAGAACTTATGGATCCATTTCTTTCAAGACAGTCTTTCAGGGACTCAGCTTGAGTGGTTCTATCAGTTGGACGGAGCCAGTATCCACAGCTGGGAGGATTTGGCTACTACATTCTATAGGCAGTATCAGTATAACTCCGACCTCGCTCCTACGCGTACCTAACTCCAGGGTATGTCAATAGGGATGGGTGAAGGATTTAAAGAGTATGCTCAAAAGTGGAGAGACCTTTCCGGAAGGGTGCAACCACCATTGGCTGATCGTGAGCTTGTTGACATGTTTCTGGGGACCCTGCCAGGTCCATTCTTTAACCATCTGATTGGAAGCTCTTCTGCTGGGTTTACAGATCTTATTTTGACTGGTGAAAGGATTGAAGCTGGTATTAAGGCTGGAAAGATACAGAAGGGTGCCTCATCTAGCACTGAGAAGAAGCCATTTAAGAAAGAGTCCAGTGCTATCTAAAGCTCGAGAAGACAGAATAGACCTGAACACCGCCAAGTTGTCAATGCGGTTGTTATTTCAAGACCTGCTGGTGCTCCTCAGCGTAATAATCAGGCAAAGGCCGAGAGACCGCAAAGGAAATTTACTCTTCTCAGCATGACTTTGTCTCAGATTCTGCCCCAGTTGCTGGAGACCAATCTGGTAATTCTAAAAGAAGCTCAGAAAAATCCAAATACCACATCACAGAGGTATAACCCTAATGCCCGCTGTGCTTTTCACTCTGATAGCCCGGGGCATGATACGGACGACTGTTGGGTTTTGAAGAACAAGGTGCAAGACTTGATTGATGTCAATGAGATCAAGTTTGACCCTCCGGAGACCCCAAACATAATCACTGCTCCTATGATAAATCATTGAAAGCTTTTGTTCATTTGAATTTTCAAGTTGTAATCTCTTTGTTATTCAAACAATTATCTATTAATGCCAAACTTTGTTTCATTAATGCATTACATATGTTTGTCTTGATTTGATCCAATCATTTTAATTACATTTAAATTATGCTTTTTACTCGCTTTATGACATTCAACTCTTGCTAAAAGTTACAAGCCTTTAGAGGGAGGATGACGAAACAATGCCATAATCTCATACATTATGCTTTTGGACAGACCTTGCTGACGATGTACAAGCATTTCTTTCAAATCCTAAACACTGGAGTTATAAGGAAGATAATCCCTTGTCAACCCCTTCGAGCCAAAGAAGTTGGAGTTTTTCATTTCACAAATTAAAACCTTTAATTTAAACCTGGGGCAGGGTAGTCTCTCAGTTAATTCAAAAAGATGCGCATTGAAGTCGCAAAACTCTCAGTTCATAATACAACGAACGACATCAAAAGCATTCCTTTGGAATCAAAAGATAGTGGTGGTTCCTTATCTCATAGGCAGTCAATCCCTCAAAAGAGAAAAGCCCACTGAGCCAAAACCTATAAAGGAAGCTTAAGAAAGTTGGGGCATCCTGCTGACTGTAATCTCGAAAACAGAAACAGTCAGGCAAAATTAGGGATAATAAATCAAAAGAACGAGGTCGCTACAAATCCTCAACAACATGAAAAATGTTGCAAAAATGACTGCCTTCCAACAAATTCAACTTGTGTGAACCATCACCAAAAAACATCGTTCCAAATTCGAATAGAGTTTGATGCACAATTAACCGAGTTTAGGATTGAAGAACATCACGAAGAGCGGGTGGGTACAAATATACTTTGAGCCTTTATCCTTTGTTTCTTAAACCGTGAACCAAGCCACGTTACAACCCTTCAAAAGTCCTAACTGAAGCATGGGTTAGTTCGAAAGCATACTGTTACAAAAGGTATCCCGACTCCTGTAAGGCTTTGCCCTAAATCTTGTGTTGAATTTATCTTATAAAAAGTTTTCTGCTAAAAAACGCATTTTTCAAAACTTCGAGACAAGCATAAACTTTGCATTATTTGAATATCACTGTTTGCATTTGGCTATTTGTTTGACAGCGGAGAAATTCACACAACGAATATCTGATGAACAAAAACCCTTCCAGTGAACAAAATCACTTTAAAAAGGATGACACTTCCATTGACAAATCTCCTATCAACAAGGGGGCATGACACGTCACTATCCGGCACGCCTGGGGCAGTCAAGTCAAGATTCAAGCAATCTCTCAAGATGCCAAATAGCCAGGGGCAGATCTCCATCTGAATCACTTGGGGCATTGGACATGAATTCCAGCAACGAATCTTGCATGATCAAACATCTTCTGGTAGTATGGCAACTAAAACACTACCGACAGTGACAACTCCCTACACTCTGAGAGCGTGGACATAGTCAAAAAAGTACTATGCATAATCAAAGACCCGCTAGGTCGACTGGCCTAGGCAAAAATAAGGGCTTCCCGGCGAACCAAAAGGGTTCGAGCAAAAATTAGGGATAAAAATGAAAATTTTGTACACCCGGCAAGTCGAAAACCTGAAAAGGCGGCTTGGGCAAAAAAGGGTATCCCGATGGACTAAAAACCCGAAAGGGCGGTCCAGGCAAAAATTAGGGATCAAAGCGTACGACTATGTCCCGTCATCTCGTCACTTATCTACCAGAAGAAGATTTGTCATTTCAATCAAAAGAGACCAAGCACCTCATAGGTTGGGATAATACTCGATCCACAAAGCCTCCGCAGGCACCTTCTCCCACAAAAACAGGGGCAAATAAGAATTGTATGAACTGTACAAATTGCTCTATCCACCAGGTACTAGGGTATATATTCAGCTGAAGAATATGGCTAAGACACCGTCACTCCCTGCAGAGTAAAACAATAATGATAGCTCTCTCAACTGAGACTTGCAACCAGGGATGAATCAGCCATACTCTCCCCCAAGCAAAGTTAGTCTACCATCAGCCCTAAAAAGGTCGGGTATCCCCAGAAGGTCTTAATATTCCCCAACGGAGTATAAAGACATTCTCCAGCAAGCATAAGAGCATCCCCGACAGTCTTAACATCCCTCAACAGAATATAAGAATGTTCCCCGGCAGAATACAAATTACCCCCAGTGGAGCCATTTCCCCAGTGCAGTCTAAAAAGGCTTCCCCGCCAGAGTTGAATCATCTTACCCAGTAGATTCTGGAAGCTTGTCCCCTGCAGAATACAAATGTATCTCCCCAGCCAAATTCAGAAGGTTATCCTCACAAGAGTCTAACTGGGTTATCCTCAGCAAGTTGCAACTGAAAGATCATCCCCATCGAAGTTCTTTCTTTCCCCAAGAAGGACTTCTATCCTCAACAGATTCAATATCACCAGCAATGGTAATCAATCCCCAGCAGAGTTCGTCATCAAAATCCCCAACAGAGCTTGTCAAAGGAATCCCGAGCGGAGTTTATCGTTAAAATCTCAGCAAAGTATCTCTTCCCCACAGAGTATTTCCCCTCGGAGTAATATCTTCATCAGTTTTATTCCCCAACGGAGTTCTTTTCTTATGCAGGTTTACTCTCACAATCATCTTCGTTCATCATCCCCAGCGGAAACGAAGAACTCAACTCTATTCACCAGCAGCTCCGGGATTTATGTTCCCCAACTAAAACATCACATTCCCATATATCATGAGACATGCATTACGCATCATACGAATACAATCTCATTTATTTTGAGAACATCATGACATGCATACGCATCATACAACACAAATCTCATTTATTTTGAGAACATCATGACATCATGCATTTCATACATCATGACATTGCATACAACTAACGTTTTACCTTTTTCAGGAAAAGGCCAATCAAAAGATGGCTACCATCAACCTTTTCAGGTCCCAGTTTAATACCTGTAGCAAGCCCGGAAAATATATGTGGACGACTGATTGTATATTAATACCTGAAACAAGCCAGGAAAAGTATCTACATGAAGAGATTGAAGATTAATACCTGTAACAAGCCAGGAAGACCTTTCTTTCTCAGGTCAGAGATTAATACCTGAAACCAGCCAGGACAGATATCTCCTCGACCAACCTTTTCAGGTCCCAGTTTAATACCTGTAGCAAGCTAGGAAAATATATGTGGACGACTGATTGTAGATTAATACCTATAACAAGCCAGGAAAAGTATCTACATGAAGAAATTGAAGATTAATACCTGTAACAAGCCAGGAAGACCTTTCTTTCTCCGGTTAGAGATTAATACCTGAAACCAGCCAGGACAGATATCTCCTCGACCAACCTTTTCAGGTCCCAGTTTAATACCTGTAGCAAGCCAGGAAAATGTCTGTGGACGACTGATTGTAGATTAATACCTGAAACAAGCCAAGAAAAGTATCTACATGAAGAGATTGAAGATTAATACCTGTAACAAGCCAGAAAGACCTTTCTTTCTCAGGTCAGAGATTAATACCTGAAACCAGCCAGGACAACTATCTCCTCGACCAACCTTTTCAGGTCCCAGTTTAATACCTGTAGCAAGCCAGGAAAATATCTGTGGACGACTGATTGTAGATTAATATCTGTAACAAGCCAGGAAAAGTATCTACATGAAGAGATTGAAGATTAATACCTGTAACAAGCCAGGAAGACCTTTCTTTCTCAGGTCAGAGATTAATACCTGAAACCAGCCAGGACAACTATCACCTCGACCAACCTTTTCAAGTTCCAGATTAATACCTGTAACAAGCCAGGAAAACCATCGACAACCTCAGCGGTTTACTCCATTGAGCACGAGACAGTTCCTAGATATTGATGAAGATGTTTCCCTACGTCATAGTGTGGACGAGTACTATAACCTCAACGGTATACTCCATTGAGCACGAGTCCGTTCCTAGATCTTGATGTTTTCCTCCGTCATAGTGTGGACAAGTTCTATAACCTCAACGGTATACTCCCGGTGGGCACGAGACAGTTCCTAGATCTTGATGAAGATGTTTCCCCCCAATTGAATTATGGACAGATTCCTAAAACTCAGCTGAAGCATTCTCTCAGTTGGAGTACAGGCAGGTTCCTAAATCTCAACGAAGTTAGACTTCCCTAGTGGAATCTTCTACAACAACAGTTTTGCAAGTTCTCGCTAAGGAATCTCTTATGCAATCGACACTCCTGCAAATGGCATCTATAAGCCCATCCTCCTACCAATAATCTCCAAATGGCATCTGTAAGCCCATTCCTGACATCACAATGCTGATACTACACCATGCGAGTGCAAATTTCTGGGCACTCTAGTGTTCAATCATCTTCCACCTTTGGATCACGAAAGGCACGCAAGCCAATCTACATCCTCAGGTTTAAGAAGATTGAACAGGGACAACTGTTGTACCCCAAAATTTGCCCTCTCATGTTTCCCAAAGTCTTCCCCCTGCATGGTTGATCACAAACTCTTGCCTAAGGAAAAGGAAATTTTTTAAGTGTTTCTTCAAGTACATTTCGATTGGCATTCTGAAGGACCCTTCGATTGGTGTTCTGAAGGAGCCTTTCGATTGGCATTCTGTCAAGCTCTTTCGATTGGCATTCTGGACAAGCGCTTCGATTTGCATTCTGAAAGACCCTTCGATTGGTGTTCTGAAGGAGCCTTTCGATTGGCATTCTGGACAAGCCTTTCGATTGGCATTATGGACAGGTACTTCGATTGGCATTATAACATTGTCCTTCGATTGGAATTCCAAAAAGGTCCATTCGAAGAAGCATTCAAAGGGTCCATTCAAAGAAGCTTTCGAAAAGCATTCGAAGGAGGCCATCAGCCCATTCGAAAGGGAGCATTCGAAGGAGGCCATCAGCCCATTCTAAAGGGAGCATTCGAAGGAGGCCATCAACCCATTCGAAAGGGAGCATTCGAAGGCCAGTTACATGTCATTCAAAATTCAAAAAGGGACAAGATCCCATGTGTTCAGCCAATGTTACAAACTCTCATTCATGGCTTTCAAACACATAATTAACGTTACAAATTCTCATTCATGGCTGTCAAATACATAATCAAGGTCATTTAAACCTTTGTCTTCCTGTCCCCTCCACCCCCTCTATATAAAGAGATCACAAGTGTTGCAAAAGAGGACGAAAATATACAGAAAAATAGAGAAAAGAAACAGGGAGAACTTAGAGGTACGCTTCCAAAAATCATCAGCACTTCCAGGAAGCCATACCCAATCCTTGCACCAGCCATTCCACGCCCAGAAATCCCAGATCGAAGGTGCCTACATCCAGGAAGCGCCCAAATTAAAAGTCCAATCTGCTGGTAAGAAAGGGTAAACTATCCAACCTCATATTTGCATAATACATTCATACTGGTTTTTACCTTCGATTTTCTATCCTAGACAGGATCAAGAGGCCTGGGTTTGGCACCCAGCCCATGTCCATCGTTTGCTAATATTTGCTGCAAACATAGCCTGAAGAGACCCAGCAAGCGCAGGATCGAAGGGCCTGGGGTTCAATACCCAGGCCCTATGTTTTATTTCGCTAACATACTTTTGCAGGTATAATATCCCAGATCGAAGGAGACCCCTTCTCTGGATCGAACCCATTAGCATGCTGGATCGAAGGAGGCATCTCATTCCTGGATCGAAAGCCATGACCTCCATGATCAAAAGACAATCCTCTTCCCTGGATCGAAGGCTACTCACGCCTTACTGCCTGCCCCAATCGAAAGGACCAGGACCCTCTCTGGATCGAAGCTTCCATTCCCTCCCTGGGTCGAAACTCCCTTTTTTTCCCTGGATCGAAGGATTCCCCTTGTATTTTATTTTTGTTTTCATTAACACCTTTTTATCTTTTTAATTAACATTAAAATAAGAAAACCACAAAAACATTAGGCTAGTTTTTTCTATTAAATTAACTTTGTTAATTAATCTTTTAATTATCTTAACATTTTTCCAAAACTAAAATTAAGTAGATTTAGATCATTTTCCCAAAATAAAATAAAACAACAAAAAGATTTTATTCTTAGGATTTTTTTAGAGTTTATTTTCAGATTCGCGCGCGTTTATTTTATTATAATTGCCTACTGGTTTGTAATAACTTAGCTAAGACTTTTACACTTTACTGCTTCATTCCCCCAATGTTTGGACATGTAAATAATCCCCCTCCCCAAAGCTTTGTAATAGCGTAGGATTTACAATTCCCGCACTTTAAATTCCTGTACATATATTAACTGTTTAGATGTATGCTAACTAGGATTGCATGACAAGATTAACCTTTAATTTTAAATCAATCGTAGCTCACCATAACATGTACAAAGATAATATAACTGAAAAATAATACACTTGCACATGCCACTCTTAGGGTACGCCTCACTTGGTTGCCTAGAACGTGGTCATTGAGTATAGGAAGTCTTAGAGGTCGCCCTCCTGTCTAAAGATCAAAGTTGCCTCGAAACGGTTGCCTCGATAAAAATGATCTAAGACATTAGGGTTACCGCTAAAGCATCCTAACATTGCTTTAGTGACCACACGTCCCTTAAATCGAATTGACCCGAAAACTCCAACGACGATGCTACCTACTCCTCAATAGTGGGATAGCATTGTCTAAAGGACATTAGCACAATTTAATTCCTTTTTGAGTAGGTAGAGGTTCTGAAGTACTTGCTCTTTTAAAAAATAAAACAAAACTTTTCGCACTTACACTTTCTTCAAAAATAAAACTCTTTTCAAAACCCACAAACACAAAGAAAAGCAAACTTTTGAAAACATAGTGAGCAAGTACCTAAGAGCCCGTGGATAACCACAGATAGAAAGGGTGTTAACACCTTCCCTTTCTATAATCTACCTCCCGAACCCGAGAAACATCTCGAAAAGGAATTTTTTTGTGCTTTTGTCCTTTCCTTGTTGGATAAAATAAAAGACGGTGGTGACTCTTGCTTACCGCGACATTTTGCAAAAACAAACGCAAACGCGAACCAACATTAAAAAATAGTCAGTTTTCATTCCCATCGATCACATACACTGAGGCCAGCTATCTCACTACTTTTTATTGGCCAAGTTGGGCAATTAAAGGTCAGTTGATGCTTAACGACACCACGCAGTGGCCCCGTATTCTCCTCGTTTCTCCATAAGGGATACCGGTACCAACCAAAGTGCCACACCAATGTAGCTACTGCTTCACCCAAATCGATCTACGCCGTACAGTTCCCTCACAATCTATTTCTACTTACCTAAAAGGTATTCCCCAGATCCGGGTGTAGGATCTATAGTAACCCCAAACAAAACCCTCAAAAGTAAAGCAAACAAAGTGTTGTACCCCAAAATTTGCCCTCCCATATTCTTCAAGATTTGTCAAGGTCAATCTCTAAATGGTTCAAAATCTCTCAAGGGTTGCACAGTCCAATTGCCTCCTAACACAGTCAAAATTAGGGTTTTGGTTCTTTCAAAGAAATTGAGGTTTCCCCTCCAATCAAGTCCCATATGCTTATATACATTTTCAAGCATCTACATGTGAAGGTTCAAGACTCACAGCATCAAGTTGCACAGTCAAAAACCCTAATTGCCTCACAGTCAACTGCAGGGGTAAAATGGTCATTTGACAGTCAAAAGTCAAAATTTTTGGTCAACATCTTATTTTGAAGCCACAATCATCATTTGATCAAGCCTTGATCATGATTCCACAAACATGGCTCAAAAAGTCTCAAGATGTCAAAAGTTACTATTTTAGGACAGCTGAAAAAGTCAACTGCAAATTGACCAAGGCATAACTTTTTCATGGTTCATCATAAAAATCCCATCCAATGCTCATTTTGAAGGGGTGACATTTCCTAAAATTCATCTTCGCACTCCAAGTCCAAGAAATGCTCTCACAAAAAGTTATCAATTTCTACATTATAGGTCATTTTCAAAAGTCAACAAAAAGGCACTTTAAGTCAAAGATCATAACTTGAGATTGGTGAATCAAAATGACATGGGACCAAAGGCATTGGTTAGAGGACTTCAAGACCTTTCCAAAATGTCAGAGAACATGTTCATAGCTTCAAAATTAAGCAAGATATGCATTGGAGAAGTTAGGAAATGTTTGGGAACTTTCAAAAGTCAACTTTGCCTAAAAAATTTCATTTTTGCTAATGGGCCTCAAATTCCTTCTTGAATCTTTACCCAAAGCCTATGCACGACCCATTGAACTTAAAATGATTTATTTTCTTATTTTTAATTAATTAATTGAATTTATATTAATATTAATTCATTTAATTGGTTTTAATTATAGGAAAATTAAAAAGATATGGTTTTTGGATATTTTGTGAAGCAAATCAGATCAGGGCAAGCTGGCAAACTCGTTTCTCAATCAAAAAGGCAAAATCATCCATGTTTGGCAAGTTTTGGCAATCAAAAAAGTTGGAAAAGATTTGATAAAAATCAAAGATTGAAAACATGAATGCAATGGATTTATGGGCTTAATTTTAACCTAATTCTGTTCCAATACAAAGGCAAAAGCTAACCCTATCCCTGGACACGCACAATTGCTGCTGAAACCATATAACCAAATTGCAAAAAACTCAAGAAAAGTGTGAAACTGAATTCCTATTTGCAGCGCAATTCAAAGCTTCTTTTTGATTCAAACATATTGCCTGAGTCTCCAGGAAGCCATTGCCATCAAGAACGAGTCCAAATACGCAAGGAATCAAAGAACACGAGTCCCACGGTTTGAATATATTTCCAAAATTGCATAACATGATTCATGTGTCTTTAATCCATTTTCTTGGTTGATTTATGCTAATAGGGACCTTCTGAAGCGATTGGGATAATCCAATTTGGTTATAACATCCTGAATCGAAATCCACCATGGACGAATGCTAGGGTTTAGAAGCTTGAAAATTAGGGCTTTCTTATTAAGGAAAAATCAGGCCATGAGACACATACAGTTAAACTCAGAAGCTCCATACGAGTTGAATGAGACCCTCGCGCTCTTTTTATGTAACTTGTGTTGCTAATCGTTATTATTGGGACTTTTGTTTTGTGGGGGTTTAAAACCCCCGCTATTTGCTTGTTTTTTGTTTTAGGCCAAAGGAAGAAGACAGTACGTGGAAAGACATGAATGGTGCATTCAATGAGTGGCGCGCTTTTTGTGTTCCCAGCATAGCGTTTACTTTTCATATATTATCTTTGTTGGTTATTAGGTTTACAAACGCGCATCATGGCTCAGATGGTGGGAGACGTGGCTGGCAAATACTGGGACCTGGGTTCGATTCCCAGGTCCCCCATATAATTGTTCTTATTTTTTCCAAGGCGTTCCAGTGAAGCGTATGTCCAATGTTCCACCATAGGCCTCATAATTCCAGCGTGCCATGTGTCCCCAGCTTCCATCCAGTGGCCAAGAGATGGAGTCCATGGTGTGTCCTAGTCAATCAACCTGCAGGCAATCAGGAAAGTCAACCAGGCTTTGTGCTTCTTGGGCCTGAATTCCACAATTTCACCTCCACTTGGGCCATCACACCCCTTTTGGTTTGCATATTTAATTTAATTTTCTCTTCTTTTAAATTCTTTTAATTATTTTAATTATTATTATTATTTCACCACAAATTAATTTTTTTCCTAATAAAAATCAGAAAATCAAAATTGTAAATATATTTTTAATTATTTATTAATTTCACCATTAACCTATTTTTATAAATAAATATTAACAATTAATTTAGCTTAATTTAGGTTTGAATTTTAATCCTTTTTCTTAAATAAATAAAAATTGCATAGAATTAGGTTTTGGCACTTTTAATCATTTTCTTAATTAATCATTATTATCATTATTAATTATTATTATTTTTGTACAAATGAATGTAAATTAATTAGCTTAAATTAGGTTAACTTTAACATTTTCATTAATAATTAAAATAAACTTAGAACTAGGGTTTTCTTTTGATTTTAATTTCTTTATTTTCATTAAATACAAAAAACACAAAAAGTATCTTTCTTGTAAATAATTAGTCAAATTAGTATTAGGTTTAATTTTAATTTAATGCAAAAGGACAAAAAACTCTTAATTTCTCAAAAGGGTCAAAAACCCTCAGACGTTCCAGTTTTAATTCTTTCGCACGTTATTTTTATATTTTGATTATTATGTAACTGCTTCCAAGGAATGTAATAGTAATTAGGTTTATTGCTCTTTTACTTTCCGCATCTTTATCAAAAACGGGTCTTTGTATTTTGGCGATGTATAGACTCGCGCCTTATAATAGCGTAGCTTTTACCTTTCCGTATTTTATTTTCCGCACTCCTAACTGCTAAATTGCATGAAAGAATGGATGATAATTAAAAACAACTCGTAGCTCACAATTGCATGATCCAAGATAAATGTTAACACGAAAACAACACACAATGCACATGCCACTTCTAGGGTACGCCTCACTGGTTGCCTCGACGTGGTCGTCAAGTATAGGGTGTTTTAGCGGTCGCTCTTATGTCTAAGATCCAGTTGCCTCAAAACGGTTGCCTCAGATAAAAAAGGATCTAGGACATTAGGGTTACTTCTAAGGTGTCCTACTATTGCTTCGGTGACCATACTGTCCCTAAAATCGAATTGACCCGAACACCTCCAACGGTGGTGCTACCTACCTCTCAATGGAGGGATGGCACTACCTTAATGACTTTTACACAGCCTAATTCCTTAGGGTAGGTAGATGACTCATGGGTACTTTCTCTCTTCTAAAACAAATCAAAAATACTTTTCACACCTACACTTTCAAAAGTTTTCAAAATAAGTTTTTCAAACACTCTTGAGGACAGATACAAGAGTCACTCAGAAATCTTTCAATGAAACTTTTTCAAACCCACTCACATTTGAAAAGAAAACATTTTAAAAACATAAGAGCAAGTACCTAAGAGCCCATGGATAACCATGGATAGAAAGGGTGCTAACACCTTCCCTTTCTATAAATCTACCTCCCGAACCGAGACATTCTCAATAAGGAATTTTGCTGTGCTTTTGTCCTTTCCATGTTGGAGAACATAAAAGACGGTGGCGACTCTTGCTTACCGCGACATTTTGCGAACCAGCATTTCAAAACAGTCAGTTCTATTTCCACCGATCACAGAACTGGCGACTCTGCTGGGGAATAAATTTAAGTGAGGTGTACCTTAGGATAGATCATACTTATGTTTTCAATTGAATGTTTTGTTTGCTTTATTATTATGGGCATTATCTTAGAGTTTCATAGATCCTAACCCGGATCTGGGGATACCCTTTTAGGTAGCATAAGCTGTGAGGGACCTGTCCGGCATAGACCGACACGGGTGAAGCAGTGGCTACATTGGTGTGGCACCTTGGTCTGTACCGATATCCCTTGTGTTGCAACGAGGAGAATATGGGTCTTCTGAGGAGTCATTAAGCACCAACCGACCTTAGAACCCTAATTTGACCCAACTTGGCCATAGAACAGTAGCAGTATGCTACACCCATTGAGGCTAAACTCTCGCGATGGTTCTGGCCGCAAGAAAAGATTGCGATGCTGGAGTTATGACCGATTGAGGGTAGTCAGTGATATTGGGATCCTCTAGAACCCGGTTACTTTTGATAGGACAAGTCTTAACCAACCAACTTCAAGAGGGTAGTACCCCAAACTTCATGTTGGCCTAAACTCTAAGGGCTCTTTTGTGTGACTTGTGTGCCTTCATACTTGAACTATTTGCATACTTGTTATCTGACACATGAGTTCCTTGCAGGTTTTATTTACAGTCCTTAATCTGGACTCATAACAGGGTTCACTTACATCACTCCATGCATAGCATAACATCATACCATTGCATACATCCTGCATAAGGACTAATCCATTTCAAGGGTCTCAAGGGTCTGTGATGCAGGTCATGATGTACCAACTGTCTAGCAAGGGGCAAAGGGGATTTATTTTCCTCTAGCCAAGGTTGATAATTTGAGTCAGGGGCTATGACCCACTAGATATGGTGAGCCTTGACTCTTGAAGAAGGACTCTCAATAATATGCAGTTCCTTCAATCAAGCTACCGGATTCCAACTCTAACAATTTTCCTGTTTACCCCGCGAGATCCTTGAAAACATTGCATGCACACATACATATCATTGCATTACAGGTACCCTTTTGACAGGTCACTTACCTTCTTCGCTGTTTATTTCAGTCAATCATCATGAATCCTGAATCATCCAATGAACAAGCTATCAAGGCCCTCCAGGCCCAGAATGCCCAGTTCCAGGAGTTGGTTATGAGCCTAGCCCAGGGTCAACAGGAATTAAAGACTCTAATTCAGAAGAAGAAGAAGAAGAGGACGGTGCTGTTCAACCCTAGACGCAAATCTGGGAATGGATCACAAAATGAGGCTGATCAAGCTACTTCCTCTGTAGGGAAAGACAGTCCCCAAGGGGGAAGGGTCCCTAGTCCAGTGGTCTCCGACAACGAGATGGATTTCAATGATGAACAGTACCCTCCTGCTGAGGAGAGGTACAAACAGCTCGAAGACCGGTTGAGTGCTATGGAAATACAAAAAGTGCCCGGCCTGGACTTCGAAGATCTAGGTCTGTCTTCTGGGGTAGTGGTCCCACATAAATTCAAAGTACCTGCCTTTGCAAAGTACGACGGGGCATCCTGTCCTAAGCTGCATCTCAGGTCATACATAAGGAGGATCCAGCCCTACACGGCTGACAAGAATTTGTGGATTCACTTCTTCCAGGATAGTCTGTCAGGGACTCAACTTGAGTGGTTCTATCAGCTGGATGGAGCCAACATCCGCAGCTGGGAGGACTTGGCCACTGCATTCTACAAGCAGTACCAGTATAATGCCGACCTTGCTCCCACGCGCACTCAGCTTCAGGGGATGTCTATGGGTGCAGGCGAAGGCTTTAAAGAATATGCTCAAAAATGGAGGGACCTTGCTGGAAGGGTACAACCACCTCTAACTAACCGCGAGCTCGTCGACATGTTCTTGGGGACCCTGTCTGGTCCATTCTTCAACCACCTAATTGGGAATTCTGCTGCTGGGTTTACAGATTTGATCTTGAACGAGGAAAGAATAGAAGCTGGCATTAAGTCGGGGAAAATACAGAATGGTGACTCCTCGAACACTGAGAAGAAACCATCCAAGAGAGAATCTAGTGCTGTCAACGCGGTAGTTATTGCAAAGCCGGCCGGTGTTCCTCAGCGTCACAATCAACAAAGGGAAGAGAGACCTAAAAGACAATTCACTCCCCTCGGCGTGACCTTGTCCCAGATATTGCCGCAGTTGCTGGAGACCAAGTTGGTAACTCTAAGGGACCCTCCAAAGAATCCCAATAGGACACCTTCAAGGTATAACCCCAATGTTCGTTGCGCTTATCATTCTGACAGCCCGGGGTATGCTACAGATGATTGTTGGACTTTGAGAAACAAGGTTTAGGATCTGATCGATGCAAAGGAAGTCCAGTTCGACTCTCCAGAGGCTCCCAATATGATCACTGCTCCCTTGCCAAAACATGGTTAGGATTGGAATTTTTTTTGTTCATTCGAATGTTCCAGTTGTATTTTTCTTTGATTGTTCAAACATTTTATGTCAAACGTTGTTATTTCATTAATGCATTACACATGTCTGTTTTGAAGTAATTATTTCGTGTTCACTATATGCAAACTGTTCTCATATTTTTGTGATGATCAACTCTCGATTAATAATTCTAAGCCTCTTTAGGGAGGATGACGAAACAATACCACAATTTACAGTATGCTTTTGAAGAGACCCCGGTGATGAGGTACATGCATTGTTTCAATTCCTAAACACTGGAGTTATAAGGAAGATAATCCCTAGTCAACCCCTTTGAGCCAAAGAAGTTGGAGTTTTTCTTTTCAAAAGTTAAAACCCTTAATTATAACCTGGGGAAGGGTAGTTCTCTCAGTTGATCCAGGTGCACAACGAATGGCATCAAAGGAGTCCTTCCGAAACAAAAGACAGTGATAGTTCCCTATAATCGTCAAGACAGGCAGTCATTGTCTCTCAGAAATAAAAGCCCATTAAGTCAAAACCTATGAAGGAGACTTACAAAACTGGGGCATCCCGCTGACTGTAAACCATAAAAGAAACAGTTCAGGCAAAAAAACAGGGATAATGAAATCAAAAAGAAAGAGGTCCTACAAACCCTCAACAAAAAGAAATGAATGCCTGTTCAAATAAATTGTAAGTATCCGAACCATCACCGGAATATCAGAGCAAAGACTCAAACAAGATCTAATGCATGATTAGTTGAGTTTAGGATCGAAGAACATCATGAAGAGCGGGTGGGAACAAATAAAATTTGAGCCTTTATCCTTTGTTTCTTAAACCGTGAACCAGGCCGCGTTACAACCCTCAAAAAGTCCTAGCTGAAGCATGGGTTAGTTCGAAAGCATACTGTTACGAAAGGTATCCTGACTCCTTAAGGTTTGCGGTAAAATAACGAGTTGACATCACAATTTACAAAATTCACTTGTTTTTACTAAAAAATGCATTTTTAAAATCTTCAAGATAGACACAAGCTTTGCATTTCTAAATAACATTGTTTGCACATGAAATTTTGTTCGAACAACACAGAAATTCGCACGAAGAATATCTGATGAACAAAAGCACTCCCAACCAAGGGGCATGGCATGATCATTATCCATCATCTGGGGCAGTTAAGTCAAGATTCAGAGAATCTCTCAAAAGGCCAACCAGCTTGGGGCAAATCTCCATCTGAATCACTTGGGGCATTGGGCATGAATTCCAGCTACGAATCTTGCCTGATTAAACATCTTCTGGTGGTATGGTAACACAACACTACCGATAGTGACACTTCCCTACATCCTAAGAGCACGGACATAGTCGGAAAAAATGCTGCGCATAACCAAAGACCCGCTAGGTTGACACACCTAGGCAAAAATAAGGGTTTCCCGGCGAACCAAAAGGGTTCGAGCAAAAATAAGGGATGAAAATGAAAAATCTGTACACCCGACAAGTCGAAAACCTGAAAAGGCGGCTTGGGAAAAAATGGGTATCCCGGTGGACTGAAAACCCGAAAGGGCGGTCCATGCAAAATTAGGGATCAAAGCGTACGACTATGTCCTGTCATCTCGTCACTTGCCTACCAGAAGAAGATTTGTCAATCGGCAGTTATCAGCACCTCCACAGGTACCTTCTCCCACAGAAACTGGGGCAATAAGAATTGTCTAAGCAATCTGGTTGCTCTGTCCACCGAGGTACCAAGGTAAGTTCAGCTGAAGAACACGACCAAGCTACCTTCACTCCCTGCAGAGTACGAACGCATCTCCCTGGCTTTATTCAGAGTTATTCCCTTCAGGGCTTATAACTGGGTTATCCTCAGCTAATTGCCACGGAAAGATCATCCTCAGCAAAGTTCTTCCTATTCCCCAGCGGAGTTATCATCAAACCTCAGCGAAGTATCTCTTCCCACAGAGTAATTCCCCGCAGAGTAATCTCTTCGACAAGTTTATTCCCCAACGAAGTTATCTTCTCCTACCGGTTTATTCTTACAACCATCCTCCCCAGCAGAAATGAAGAATTCCACTCTTCAACGTCAGCCCAGGATTCCACTTCCTGGCATGCGTCAAGGATTTACTTTCCCATACGAAGATACATGCATAAACATCACATTACAACATGATACATGCATATACACATCATATCATATAATCTCATTTATGCTGAGAATATCATCGATTGATCCATACCATGCATTGCATATGACTGACCTTTACCTTTCAGGAAGGATACAGTTAAATGATCAGCTATGTCAAAGTAGACAAATACAGTCAAAAGAGACCAATCCAGTCAAAGAAGACAAGTCCAATTAAAATTAATTCCACTCGTCATTATAGACACTCGTCGTTATAGACACTCGTCGTTATAGACACTCGTTGTTATAGACACTCGTCGTTATAGACACTCGTCGTTATAGACACTCGTCGTTATAGACACTCGTCGTTATAGACACTCGTCGTTATAGACACTCGTCGTTATAGACACTCGTCGTTATAGACACTCGTCGTTGTAGACACTCGTCGTTGTAGACCCTCGTCGTTGTAGACCCTCGTCGTTATAGACACTCGTCGTTATAGACACTCGTCGTTGTAGACACTCGTCGTTATAGACACTCGTCGTTATAGACACTCGTCGTTGTAGACACTCGTCGTTATAGACACTCGTCGTTATAGACACTCGTCGTTATAGACACTCGTCTTTATAGACATTCGTCATTATAGACACTCGTCGTTATAGACACTCGTCGTTATAGACACTCGTCGTTATAGACACTCGTCGTTATAGACACTCGTCGTTATAGACACTCGTCGTTTTAGACACTCGTCGTTATAGACACTCGTCGTTATAGACACTCGTCGTTATAGACACTCGTCGTCATAGACACTCGTCGTTAAAGACCACCCGTCCATGAAGATAACCTGTCCTTGAAGAGACAACTCGTCAGAGAAGACAATACCCCTTGGTTCAGTTAAATCAATCCCTAAAGGTTTTCTGAGATAACCTGTCAGTAGAGACAACTCACCAACCTTTCTTAATTCCGGACTCGATTCCTGTATCTAGCCAGGGCACGTCTGAAGAGTTTTAAGATTCGATTCATGTATCCAGCCAGGGCATATCTGTTGACGACTAATTCCAGATTCGATTCCTACATCTAGCCAGGGCACATCTGTGAGTAACTGATTGTAGACTCGATACCTGTATCCAGCCAGGGAATATCTACATGAAGAGTTTAGAGATTCGATACCTGTATCCAGCCAGGGCATGTCTATATAAAGAGTTTGAAGATCAACCCCTGTAACAGGCCAGGTAATTATCTTTCTTTCTCAGGTACGCAAATTCTCGCTAAGGAATCTCTTACGCGATCGACACCTAGATGTCATCTATAAACCCATCCACGCAACAACAGTCTCCAGATTGCATCTATAAGCCCATCCTCCTGTCCATCATCTCTCCAAATGGCATCTGTAAGCCCATTCCCTACATCACACTGCTAAACATTCTACTATGTGAGTGCAAATTTCTGGGCACTTTAGTGTTCAATCATCTTCCACCTTCGGATCACGAAAGGCACACCAGCCAATCTACATCCTCAGGTCTAAGAAGATTGAACAGGGGCAACTGTTGTACCCCAAAATTTTCCCTCCCATATTCTTCAAGATTTGTCAAGGTAAATCTCCAAATGGTTCAAAATCTCTCAAGGGTTGCACAGTCCAGTTGCCTCCTAACACAATCAAAATTAGGGTTTTGGTTCTTGCAAAGAAATTGAGGTTTCCCCTCCAATCAAGTCCCATATGCTTATATACATTGTCAAGCATCTACATGTCAAGGTTCAAGACTCACAGCATCAAGTTTCATCCTCAAAAACCCTAATTGCCTCAAAGTCAACTGCAGGGGTAAAATGGTCATTTGACAGTCAAAAGTCAAAAATTTTGGTCAACATCTTATTTTGAAGCCACAATCATCATTTGATCAAGCCTTGATCATGATTCCAAAAACATGGCTCAAAAAGTCTCAAGATGTCAAAAGTTACTATTTTAGGACAGTTGAAAAAGTCAACTGCAAATTGACCAAGGCATAACTTTTTCATGGTTCATTAGAAAAATCCCATCCAATGCTCATTTTGAAGGGGATGACATTTCCTACAATTCATATTCACACTCCAAGTCCAAGAAATGCTCTCACAAAAAGTTATCAATTTCTACATTATAGGTCATTTTCAAAAGTCAACAAAAAGGCACTTTAAGTCAAAGACCATAACTTGAGATTGGTGAATCAAAATGACATGGGACCAAAGGCATTGGTTATAGGACTTCAAGACCTTTCCAAAATGTCCAAGAACATGTTCATAGCTTCAAAATTAAGCAAGATATGCATTGGAGAAGTTGGGAAATTTTTGGGAACTTTCAAAAGTCAACTTTGCCTAAAACATTTCATTTTTGCTAATGGGCCTCAAATTCCTTCTTGAATCTTTACCCAAAGCCTATGCACGACCCATTGAACTTAAAATGATTTATTTTCTTATTTTTAATTAATTAATTGAATTTATATTAATATTAATTCATTTAATTGGTTTTAATTATAGGAAAATTAAAAAAATATGGTTTTTGGATCTTTTGTGAAGCAAATCAGATCAGGGCAAGCTGGCAAACTCGTTTCTCAATCAAAAAGGCAAAATCATCCATGTTTGGCAAGTTTTGGCAATCAAAAAAGTTGGAAAAGATTTGATAAAAATCAAAGATTGAAAACATGAATGCAATGGATTTATGGGCTTAATTTTAACCTAATTCTGTTCCAATACAAAGGCAAAAGCTAACCCTATCCCTGGACACGCACAATTGCTGCTGAAACCATATAACCAAATTGCAAAAAACTCAAGAAAAGTGTGAAACTGAATTCCTATTTGCAGCGCAATTCAAAGCTTCTTTTTGATTCAAACATATTGCCTGAGTCTCCAGGAAGCCATTGCCATCAAGAACGAGTCCAAATACGCAAGGAATCAAAGAACACAAGTCCCACAGTTTGAATATATTTCCAAAATTGCATAACATGATTCATGTGTCTTTAATCCATTTTCTTGGTTGATTTATGCTAATAGGGACCTTCTGAAGCGATTGGGATAATCCAATTTGGTTATAACATCCTGAATCGAAATCCACCATGGACGAATGCTAGGGTTTAGAAGCTTAAAAATTAGGGCTTTCTTATTAAGGAAAAATCAGGCCATGAGACACATACAGTTAAACTCAGAAGCTCTATATGAGTTAAATGAGACCCTCGCGCTCTTTTTATGTAACTTGTGTTGCTAATCGTTATTATCGGGAATTTTGTTTTGTGGGGGTTTAAAACCCCCGCTATTTGCTTGTTTTTTGTTTCAGGCCAAAGGAAGAAGACAGTACGTGGAAGGACATGAATGGTGCATTCAAATGATTTGTGTTCCCAACATAGTGTTTACTTTTCATATATTATCTTTGTTGGTTATTAGGTTTACAAACGCGCATCATGGCTCAGATGGTGGGAGACGTGGCTGGCAAATACTGGGACCTGGGTTCGATTCCCAGGTCCCCCATATAATTGTTCTTATTTTTTCCAAGGCGTTCCAGTGAAGCGTATGTCCAATGTTCCACCATAGGCCTCATAATTCCAGCGTGCCATGTGTCCCCAGCTTCCATCCAGTGGCCAAGAGATGGAGTCCATGGTGCGTCCTAGTCAATCAACGTGCAGGCAATCAGGAAAGTCAACCAGGCTTTGTGCTTCTTGGGCCTGAATTCCACAATTTCACCTCCACTTGGGCCATCACACCCCCTTTGGTTTGCATATTTAATTTAATTTTCTCTTATTTTAAATTCTTTTAATTATTTTAATTATTATTATTATTTCACCACAAATTAATTTTTTTTTTCTAATAAAAATCAGAAAATCAAAATTGTAAATTTATTTTTAATTATTTATTAATTTCACCATTAACCTATTTTTATAAATAAATATTAACAATTAATTTAGCTTAATTTAGGTTTGAATTTTAATCCTTTTTCTTAAATAAATAAAAATTGCATAGAATTAGGTTTTGGTACTTTTAATCATTTTCTTAATTAATTATTATTATCATTATTAATTATTATTATTTTTGTACAAATGAATGTAAATTAATTAATTAGCTTAAATTAGGTTAACTTTAACATTTTCATTAATAATTAAAATAAACTTAGAACTAGGGTTTTCTTTTGATTTTAATTTCTTTATTTTCATTAAATACAAAAAACACAAAAAGCATCTTTCTTGTAAATAATTAGTCAAATTAGTATTAGGTTTAATTTTAATTTAATGCAAAAGGACAAAAAACTCTTAATTTCTCAAAAGGGTCAAAAACCCTCGGACGTTCCAGTTTTAATTCTTTCGCACGTTATTTTTATATTTTGATTATAATGTAACTGCTTCCAAGGAATGTAATAGTAATTAGGTTTATTGCTCTTTTACTTTCCGCATCTTTATCAAAAACGGGTCTTTGTTTTTTGGTGATGTATAGACCCGCGCCTTGTAATAGCGTAGCTTTTACCTTTCCGTATTTTATTTTCCGCACTCCTAACTGCTAAATTGCATGAAAGAATGTATGATAATTAAAAACAACTCGTAGCTCACAATTGCATGATCCAAGATAAATGTTAACACGAAAACAACACACAATGCACATGCCACTTCTAGGGTACGCCTCACTGGTTGCCTCAACGTGGTCGTCAAGTATATGGTGTTTTAGCGGTCGCTCTTATGTCTAAGATCCAGTTGCCTCGAAACGGTTGCCTCGGATAAAAAAGGATCTAGGACATTAGGGTTACTTCTAAGGTGTCCTACTATTGCTTCGGTGACCACACTGTCCCTAAAATCGAATTGACCCGAACACCTCCAACGGTGGTGCTACCTACCTCTCAATGGTGGGATGGCACTACCTTAATGACTTTTACACAGCCTAATTCCTTAGGGTAGGTAGATGACTCATGGGTACTTTCTCTCTTCAAAAACAAATCAAAAATACTTTTCACACCTACACTTTCAAAAGTTTTCAAAACAAGTTTTTCAAACACTCTTGAGGACAGATACAAGAGTCACTCAGAAATCTTTCAATGAAACTTTTTCAAACCCACTCACATTTGAAAAGCAAACATTTTGAAAACATAAGAGCAAGTACCTAAGAGCCCAGGGATAACCATGGATAGAAAGGGTGCTAACACCTCCCCTTTCTATAAATCTACCTCCCGAACCGAGAGACATTCTCAATAAGGAATTTTGCTGTGCTTTTGTCCTTTCCATGTTGGAGAACATAAAAGACGGTGGCGACTCTTGCTTACCGCGACATTTCGCGAAGCAACATTTCAAAACAGTCAGTTCTATTTCCACCGATCACACAAAGCAATCAAGAGAAGCAATTATGATGACCTAGATCCTAAGGTATACCGCACTTATATTTCCCCAGTAGAGTCGCCAGTTCTGTGATACGGTGGCAGAACCGACTGTTTAATACTGGTTTGTGTTTTACGTTTTTTGTTTGCAAAATATCGTGGTAAGCAAGAGTCGCCACCGACTTTTATTTTATCCAATCAGGAAAAGGAAAAAAGTACAGAAAACAAATCCTTTTTCGAGATATTCTGAGTACGGGGGGTAGATTATAGAAAGGGAAGGTGTTAGCACCCTTTCTATCCATGGTTTTCCATGGGCTCTTAGGTACTTGCTCATCTTTAAATTGCTTGTGTGTGTGCTTTGTCTTTGAAAAGTCTGACTTTGTGATAACCCTTGTATCAGTCCTCAAAAGTGTGACGAAGTTGTTTTGAAAATTTGTTTGAAAAGTGTAAGTATGAAAAGTTTTGATTTGAGCAAGTACCTACGAGCATCTACTTGCTCGAAAAAAGATTGTTTCTATTCTTGTTTCCTTTAGACAGCGCTATCCTACTATTGAGAAATAGGTAGCACCGTCATTGGAGTTTGTAAGGGTCAATTCGAAAGGGACGTACGATCATTAAAGCAATATTAGGACACTTTAGTAATAACCCTAGATTCCTAAGATCATATTCGAGGCAACATTTCCGAGGCAACATTTCGAGGCAACATTTCCGAGGCAACATTTCTGAGGCAACGTTCGAACGGAACATTTTGATCTTTTTAGACTGGAGGGCAACCACTAAGACACCCTATGCTTAATGATCATTTACCGAAGGCAACCGAAGTGAGAGTATACCCTAAGAGTGATATGTGTGAGTGATTTGTTTCAGTTATTTATCTTTTCAAATTAGGGTTTTCTAACCGTATTAATTTGCCATGCATTCTTGCTATACAATCCTATTAGCATACATCTAAACAGTTAAATTATTGCAGGAATTAAAAATGCGAGAAAATAAATCTACGCTATTACAAGGCTTTGGCAGTTACATCATTATTTCGACGGGAAATAAAATTGCGAAATTTAAAACCCTAATTAAACTATTACAACCTCGAAACAGTTACAATAATGGTAAAATGTAATTAAAATATGCGCGAAGAATTAAACGCCAGAAGAAATTGAAACCTGAAAAATCTAATTTGAGGAAAAAGTATTTTTGGATTTTTATTGAAGAAAATATTTAATTGCAAATTAATTAAACCTAATTTCTAATTGTTTTTAAATTATGAAAGAAATTAAAGTTGCCCTAAATTAATTAAACTAATTAATTAAAAAAACATTTATTAAGAAAATAAATCTTTTTTGTGGTTTTTGATTGGTTAATTTAATAAAATAATTTTTGTGTTGATTTTTAAAAAAACAAAATAATTAAAGAAAAGGAATTAAAGAAAAATAGTAGAAATAACCAAATGGGCCCGCTGTCAGCAGATCTGGTTGGAGACGGATCCAGAAGATGATGACCCTCAGAAGGTGAGGTGCGTTGGATCTGGTTCTGGCTGATGGATCCAGAAGATGATGAACCTCAGAAGGTGAGGTGTGCTGGATCTGGTTCTGGCTGATGGATCCAGAAGATGATGACCCTCAGAAAGTGAGGTGCACTGGATCTGGTTCTGGCTGATGGATCTAGAAGATGATGACCCTCAGAAGGTGTATATGCACTGGATTTGGTTCTGGCTGATGGATCCAGAAGATGATGACCCTCAGAAGGTGTGGTGCACTGGATCTGGTGAAAAGAATGGAGAAAATGCCAAAAGCTCACGCCTGGGATCGAACCCAGGACATGAGCTTCTGACTTCCTTCCTCTGACCAACTGCGCCGGATGTTAACTTGTTAATATAATGAAAAACAAATAATATATTAGAAAACAAATTAGTGGCCAGAATAACGCGCCAGAATTTAAACCAGCCAGTCAAGTTGTGACACGCTGTTGTCTACTTCCCTGGAAGCGTCGTTTTAGGCTCTGAACCTTTACCTACAGATGCAAGTCTGTTGCTGAAAGCCTCTGTCATTCAAAACATCTATACAAACATGATAAATAAATTGTGATGGTACCAATCAACTCGTCTTGGTCTCACGAGTGTCATGGTACCCATCATCAGGCCTAATTTTGCTTAAACCATAAAACCCTAAATTGAAGCACGAAACCCTAACAATGGCAAAAGCTTACTCCTGCACTGTAAATTAAATCAAACTATCCAGAAACATTGTAAACATGATGATGAACGCAAATATATAACTTAAACATGCTAAAGATGCAAGAATGACAGTAATCGAATTTGGATAATGGTGCAAACCATGAGAGTGATAGAGAGTGATTCTGAACGTGTAGAGGCGTGCAATCAATTGGAGAAGCTTCCTGATATGCCTAGCAAGCAATTGAGAACCTCAACACACCTTGAATTGGCCTGTGGAAGGAGATTCATCTCACACTTTTCTTGGAAATTTTCAGGTTTTGTTCTGGTTCTTGGGGGCAGGTTGTGCATGAAAATTCTGGTCTTTAGGGTTCCACAAACTTCAGTATGTGTATTGAATCCACTTAGGTTAAAATTTTTGGATTCAATCTTGAGAGTTCATGAATGGAATATTTGATTTTTAAGCCATATGATATCTTTCCATAATCATGCCAATCATGCCTTTCTTGCACCAATTGCCATTGATATGATTTGATTATGATATGCCAGCATAATGAGCTTGTGATTCTGTCCAAAAATCCAATCAAAACAAATCTTTGCTATTATTTACCAATTATTTGACTTAATTCAATTTTAAATAAATAAAAAATAAAAATAAAATAAATAATGAAGCAAATAACATGTGAGTGAACATTTGGGTCGTGGACCACATTATATTTGAGGTTCAAGCATAAAAAGTTGGGCCCATTTAGCAAAAAAATGCAAATTTGATCATATTTGACTTTTGGCAATTTTGAAAAAATGGTCAACTTGGCCAATGCATAACTCTCTCAATTTTGACCCTAGAGAGGTGTTATTGGAATTTTTATAAATCTTAGGATGTCCTCTAAGCAACCATTTTGGTCTCATCTCAATTGAGTCTTCCATGTTCATGTATGAAGCTTTTACCCAAAAGGTGTTTTTGTTGACTTTTCAAAAGGACCTATAATGTCAAAATTCATATCTTTTTGTGAATGCATATTCTGAACTTGGGAGATGAAGATTAATTGTAGGAAATTTCATCCTCTTCAAAATGAGCTTTGGATGGGTCATTTCTAATAAAGTATGAGAAAGTTATGCTTGGTCAAAGTTGAGTTGACTTTTCTTGTAAAACCCTAATTTAGCAACTTTTGGGTTTTGATGAATTGTGAGCAATCCTTGAGGAATCATGATCAAACCTTGATCAAATGATGCATAATACTTCAAAATGAGGATGTTGACCAAAAATCTTTAAGTTTGAATGTATGTGGGCCACAGTTGAATTTTGACCTAGTATAGTTGATTTTCATGCATTTGAGCAATTGACTGAGCAAACTTCTTCTGCAAGGCTTGAAAATTGACATGGATGCTCTTGAGAACATATTAGGACAATGGTGAGAATTTGAGTCCTTTGTGGTTCACACATCTTGATGAAAATGGAAACCCTAATTAGAGATAGACTGCCTTAGGAGAGAGTTTGTCTGGCCAACTCTTGAACTTCCTTGAGCGATTTGAGGACCTCACTTGCCATGTGTTGAGAAATATGGGAGGGAAATTTTTTGGGTACAACACACACCATATCTATAGATCAAACTATGTCAGATAAACCACGCTACGACGTTCTTGGTTACTGTAGCAAAATAAGCTACCTCAACCCACTTCGTGAAGTAATCAATGGCTACTAAGATGAAGCGATGTCCATTGGAAGCGGTGGGCCTGATTTCTATGATCATGTCGATGCCCCAGATTGCAAAGGGCCACGGAGTTGTCAAGACGCTTAAGGGGACCAGAGGCACATGCACCTTATCAGCGTAGATTTGGCATTTATGACAAGTTCGAGAGTGTTGATAACAATCAGCTTCCATAGTGGACCAGTAGTATCCTGCCCGTAGGATCTTGTTAGCCATGGTATGTCCACTAGAATGTGTTCCGAAGGTGCCTTCATGTAGATCTGTCATGATCCTCTCTGCTTCACTCTTGTCTACACACCGTAGTAGTGTGGAATCATGGTTACGTTTATAGAGGATTCCATTACTGAGGAAGAACTTTGCAGCGAACCATATCAGAAAATTTTTCATTGACAGATGCCCCTTCGGGATACTCTTGAGTCTCGAGATACCTCTTGACTTCGTGAAACCAAGGTTTGTCTGCCACTTCTTCGGTATCGATTTCACAGCATTGTGCTGGTTCATCCAGCCTTTCAATGGTGGTTTGGGGAGCTTCATTGTCCCACCTAACCTTGAACATAGAAGACATGGTAGCTAGAGCGTCCACTAACTGGTTCTCTTCTCGTGGGAAATGTTCAAGGGTTACCTCCTCAAAGTGTGGGAGCAATGTCAGCACATACTCTTTGTACGGAATGAGATTCGGGTGCTTCATATCCCATTTTCCTTTGATATGACTTATCACCAAAGAGGAATCCCCGAATACACTCAAGAACTTGATCCTTAGGTCGATAGCAGCCCTAAGACCCATGATGCACGCTTCATACTCCGCCATGTTATTGGTGCAGTTGAAACATAATCAGGCAGTGAACGAAGTATGACAGCCCTCGGGAGATATGATTACGACACTGATGCCATTACCCAGTGCGTTTGTAGCTCCTTCAAAATACATAGACCATCAGGATCCCATCTCAGGTCCTTCATCCGATTCAAGTTCTTCGTAGTCAATCACCAGCATAATATTCTCATCCGAGAACTCGAAATTCATAGATTGGTAGTCATCCACGGCCTGATAAGCCAAATGATCAGCCAATACACTCCCCTTTATTGCTTTTTGAGTTGTATATTGTATGTAATACTCAGTTAAGATCATTTGCCACCTTGCTATCCTTCCGGAGAGTGGGGGCTTCTCGAAAACATACTTGATTGGATCCATATTTGATATCAACAAGGTAGTGTGAGTCAGCATATACTGTCTCAGTTGGCGAGCAGCCTATGCTAAAGCGCATCAAGTTTTCTCGAGCAATGAGTATCGTGTCTCACATTCGGTAAACTTTTTTCTAAGGTAGTATATTACGTGCTCTTTTCAACCAGGCTCGTCATGCTTCCCCAGAACACACCCCATTGAATTGTCTAGCACTGTTAAGTATAATATCAAAGGTCTTCCTTCAACTGGAGGCATCAGAATTGGTGGTTCTTGAAGGTATTCCTTGATTCATTCAAAAGCGGTTTGGCATTCATCAATCCACTTTACCACTTGATCTTTCTTCAGAAGCTTGAAGATTGGATCACAAGTAGCAGTTAGATGTGAAATGAACCTGGCGATATAATTCAGGTGTCCCAAGAAACCTTTAACCTCCTTCTCTGTATAAGGAGCTGGCATTTCTTGTATAGCTTTTACCTTTGCAGGATCTACTTGGATGCCTTTGTCATTGACGATGAATCCCAGAAGCTTACCAGACCTTACCCCGAAGGTGCACTTGTTCGAATTCAACTTCAACTTATATGTCTTCAACCTATCGAACAACTTTTGGAGATGATCAAGGTGCTCTTCCTCAGTCTGAGACCTGGCTATCATGTCATCAACATAGACTTCAATCTCACGGTGAATCATATCATGGAACAAAGCGACCATGGCCCGCTGATAAGTTGCCCCAACATTCTTCAACCCAAAAGGCATCACCTTGTAGCAGAAGGTACCCCACTGTGTAATGAAGGTTGTCTTCTCCATGTCTTCAAGAGCCATCTTGATCTGGTTGTAGCCAGAGAAACCATCCATGAAGGAGAAGATTTTGTATTGCACGGTGTTGTCGACCAAAACATCAATGTGAGGAAGTTGGAATTCATCCTTGGGGCTTGCCCTGTTCAGGTCTCTGTAATCTACATACATCCGTACCTCACCATCCTTCTTAGGTACCGGGACGACGTTGGCAACTCACTGCGGATAAGAAGTGACAACCAAGAATCCTGCATCGAACTATTTCATGACCTCTGCCTTAATCTTCTCTGACATTTAAGGATGCATACGGCGGACCTTCTGTTTAATCGGAGAATAGTCTTCTTTAGTCGGCAGGCGGTGTACTATGATATTAGTTTCTAAACCAAGCATGTCTTCATAGGACCAGGCGAAGATCTCAACATAGCCGTGCAACATCTGTATCAACCTCTGCTTGACGCTAAGCTCCAGATTTGCACCTATTTTAATCTCTTTTCTGTCTTCCTCCGTACCCAAGTTCACTATCTCAACCGACTCTTCCTGAGGCTGTATGGCCTTTTATTCCTGCTGTAATTGTCTAGCAAATTCTCCAGGCACCTCACAATCATCCTCACCTTCGTCCTCGGCTTGGTTGATCGGATTTTTGAAGTCATAACATGCAATAGCAGAGCCGTTATAAATGGGATCTAGAGTGGATATGGATCTTGTTGTACCCCAAAATTTTCCCTCCCACATTCCTCAAGACATGTCAAGAATAATCTTCAAGTTGCTCAAATTGGCTCAAGAGTTGGACAGTCAAATCACCTCATAAGGCAGTCAAGTCAAAATTAGGGTTTTGTGTTGCATCAAGGTCCTTACATAAAAATGGCCTCAAGTGTTTCCCAATGTCTTAATATGTTCTCAAGTTCATCCATGTCAAATTTCAAGCCTTGCAGAGGAAGTTTGGTCAGTTAATTGCTCAAGAGGCCCAAAAATCGACTATGCTAGGGCAAAAGTCAACTGTGTCCCAAATACAGTCAAACCTCAATATTTTTTGTCAAAATTATAATTTTGAAGGATAATTCATCAATTGATAAAGGGTTGATCATGATTCATCAAGGATTGCTCAAGATTCATCAAGATTCACAAGTTGCTAAATTAGGGTTTTGTAGGAAAAGTCAACTCAACTTTGACCAAGCATAACTTTCTCATACTTTATTAGAAATGACCCATCCAAAGCTCATTTTGAAGAGGATTAAATTTAATACAATCCATCTTCACACCCCAAGATCAAGAAATTCTCTCACAAAAAGTTACAAATTTGGACATTATAGGTCATTTTTGAAAGTCAACAAAAACACCTTTTTTTCCAAAGCTTATAAATTGAGAATGGAACATCAAAACAAGGTGAGACCAAAAGGGTTGGTTATAGAACATCTCAAGGTTTCTAAAAAGTCCAAGAACACTTCCAAAAGTTCAAAATTGAAGAAGTTATGCATTGTTGAAGTTGGGCATTTTTCCAAAATTGCCAAAAGTCAACTATCCTCAAAACTCCAATTTTTGACAAAAGGGCCCACTTTTTTCCACTTGATTTGGTCTTGTCATGCTGCACACGTGTCCCATCTTTAATTTCATGATCAAACATTTATTTTTCTATTTTATTTAATTTTTATTGATTTAATTCATTTTAAATCTATATTAATTCAAATAAAATCCAAAAATTAATGGAATGGGATTCTTGTGATCAAAGCAGCTTGCAAATACCATGTGACACTCAATAAATTCGTATCAAGTCAAAACATGCACAAAAAATAAGATTTGGCCTATTTTTGGAAAGCTTATCAATGGTGATCAAATCCAATATTCCATCTTCAATGCATAAGGATTATGGCCCATATTTTAACCTAAATGCATTCCATTATATACACACAAGCCTCACAAACCTAGAACACGCATAAAGCTCTGCAGAAACGGCCACACAACTTTGAGAAAAAAGCTTAAAAAGTGAGAGATCAAAAATAACATTGGAGCACAATTCAGACCAAAAGCTCAACACTACTCTCTTCCCTGCCATCCAGTGAAGCAATACCAATCAAAACCAAGCTTTTTCATTGCCTAAATCGCACTGTAAGTCATCACGAACCAAGCTCTAAACATGGCATCGTGAAATCGTTTTCTTGCATCCTCTTGCCAATTTTCTTGTACATTCATACTCACCATTCAATTTCCGCTTCTGTAATATTTGATTTTATTTTTGTGGCTTCTAACCCCGTATCCAGAACCTAGGGTTCTTGTTTTTGGGCATTCTTGATACAAGCATAATCAGGACCAATAATGGCCATGGATGAGTTCAAGGGAGAGAGACAAGTGCATTGGCACTCTTAGTTTGCACTTACATGGCCTAGGAAGGGTTTTTGAGAGATGCCACGAATCTTCCTGCGGAACAAAATCCGCAGGTAAATGAACCAGGGCATTTGAAGAAGACGAAGATGTGGCTGGGCGTGATTGGTTCATTTGAATCAATTGCGCGTTTTTTTATTATTTTTGCCAGGCATAATTAGTTGTTTACCATATAATATTTGTTATATATCCACTAACAAGTTAACAACATGGCTTAACTGGCAAGGCGTTAGTGTGTGATACCATTGGGACCTGGGTTCGAATCCCAGGTCCCCCAAAAACTTTGTTACAATTTTTCCTCAGGTATTCATGTGTAGCATTCCAGGCATGGAGTACCATATACCCCAGAGATCAACATGCCAAGTGGCTTCAGGCCAAGATCCAGTGGCCAAAATTGAAGGACCACTATACTCCCTGGTCAACAAGCATGCATTGGATCCCAAAGGTCAAAGCAGGCTGGATGTTTTGGGCCAAGAATTACTGATCATACTCCCTTTTTAAGCTCGTCACCCCCCTGAGTTTGTTCTTCTTTTTTACTTTCTTTTATTATTTTTCTATTTTCTATTTTATTATTATCTTAATTAAAACTAACCAATTAACTTTTATTTCATAAAATCAGAAAAAACAACAAAATAATATTTTTTTAATTCCATTAATTTTATTATTATTTTTGTAAATAAACCTTAATTAATTTTTTTTAGTTTAAATAGGTTTAACATTAATATCTTTTGCAATAAATTAAAATTAACATAGAATTAGGTTTTTTTTTAAAAATATTTTTAATCATTCTTATTTTATTTCCTTAATTAAAATAAAACCAAAAAATATTTTTTTAATTAATTAATTCAATTATCAACTTAGACTAATTTCTTTAATTCAAAAAATAATCAAAATATGCTTTATTTAATAAAAAGGGTCAAAACCCTAAAAATACTCTGATTTAATTTTCTCGCGCGCGAATAATTTTTGATCCATATTGTAACTGCTTCGAGGATGTAATAGTTTTAACTTAGGACTTTATTTATTTATTTTTCGCTTTTATTTATTTTTCGCAATTTAATTTTAAAAGGGTTTATCTTTGGCGATGTAAATACCCGACGCCTTGTAATAGCTTAGATTTATTTCCCGTAATTTAATTTCCGCAACCATTAACTGTTAGATGTTTGAATAATAGGAAATGCATGACAAGATAAATTTTTAACTTAAAATCAACAGTAGCTCACCATAACATGTACAAAGATAATATAACTGAAAAACAATACACTCGCACACGCCACTCTTAGGGTACACCTAACTTGGTTGCCTCGAACGTGGTCATTGAGTATGGGAAGTTTTAGAGGTCGCCCTCTTGTCCAAAGATCATAAGTTGCCTCGAAACGGTTGCCTCGGATAAAATGATCTAAGACATTAGGGTTACCACTAAGGCGTCCTAATATTGCTTTAGTGAGCACACGTCCCTTAATCGAATTGACTCGAAAACTCCAACGACGGTGCTACCTATTCCTCAATAGTGGGATAGCATTGCCTAAAGGACATTAGCACATATTGATTCCTTTTTTTCGAGTAGGTAGATGGTTCTTAGGTACTTGCTCCTTTTTAAAACAAAACAAAACTTTTCGCACTTACACTCTCTTCAAAACAAAAACTCTTTCAAACCCACAAACACAAAGAAAAGCAAACTCTTGAAAACACAATGAGCAAGTACCTAAGAACCCGTGGATAACCACGAATAGAAAGGGTGCTAATACCTTCCCTTTCTATATACCTCTCGAACCCGAGAAGTATCTCAAAAAGGAATTTTTCTATGCTTTTGTCCTTTCCTTGTTGGATAAAATAAAAGACGGTGGTGACTCTTGCTTACTGCGACATTTTGCGAAAACAAACGCAAACGCGAACCAGCATTCCAAAACAGTCAGTTCTCATTCCCACCAATCACAGAACTGGCGACTCTGCTGGGGAATATTATAAGTGAGGTGTACCTTAGGATTAGATCACTATGTTTTCAATTGTATGCTTTGTATGCTTTAATTATGTGGGCTTGTATCGGAGTTCTATAGATCCTAACCCGGATCTGGGGATACCCTTTAGGTAAGTAGAAATAAACTGTAAGGGATCTGTACGGTGTAGACCGATACGGATAAAGCAGTAGCTACGTTGGTGTGGCACCTTGGTTTGTACCGATATCCCTTGTGTTAGAACGAGGAGAATATGGGTTTTCTAAGGAGTCATTAAGCACCAACTGACCTTAGAACCTTAAATTGACCAACTTGGCCATAGAATAGTAGCAGTATGCTACACTCATTGAGACTAAACTCTCGCGATGATTTCGGCCGCAAGAAAAGGTTGCTAAACTGGAATTATGACTGATGGAGGGTAGTCAGTGATATTGAGATCCTCTAGAACCCGGTTACTATTTTTTAGGACAGGTCTTAACCAACTGAACTGAAAGAGGGTAGTACCTAAACTCCATGCCAACCTGAAATCTAAGGGCTCTGTTGTATGACTTGTGTGCCTTTACCATATTTGCTTTTTGTGGATACTTATGGTGTGCCTTTATCATGACATCATGACATCATAACATTGCATACATTTTGCATAAGGACTAACCTATTTCAAAGACAAGAGGGTTTCATCTTTGCTCTGTTTTGTAGGTCATCATGATGTCCATGCGTAGGAATACTATCTGGATCAACTTTGTCCAAGTACCTACCCTGCTTAAAGATTTGGTTGTCAGGATACCAGACACTACTTCCTTCATCAGGAAGCATGGTTCCCTTCTCAGTTTGGTCACTTCAAAATTGGACGAACAAATGATGAGTGTCCTGGTCCAGTTTTATGATCCACTATACCATTGCTTCACCTTTCAAGACTTCCAGCTGGTTCCTACCCTGGAAGAGTTCTCTGAGCTGCTTGGTATCTCTGTTTTGGAACATACCCTATTTATTGGTTGGGAAAAGACTCCTAAGCCCGAAGAAATTGCTGCAGCCCTTCACTTGACAAAGGAGGAGGTAATGGCTAACTGGGAAACTAGAAGTGGAGCTAAGGGTTTTCTGACTAAGTTTTTGGTTGACAAAGCTAATTACTTCTGGGACAACTTAGACTTCAAGGCGTACGAGGACATTCTGGCTCTCTTGATTTATGGTCTGGTATTGTTTCCGAATCCTGACACTTTTGTTGGTATTAATGCCATAAAGATCTTCATCTCTCAGAATCCGGTACCCACTCTCTTGGGTGATATGCTTCATCAGCTCTATGCTCGTACTGCCCGAAAGCGGGGAACTTTGATGTGCTGTGTTCCTTTATTGTCGAGGTGGTTTATTTCGCACCTCCCTAAGTCCGTGCTGAAAAACAAAGAAGGAATGGGCTGGGCTTATAGGGTGATGTCTCTTTCTAGTGATGACATTATCTGGACTCTCAAAGGTATGGATGAGGTGACTATCATTGATCGCTGTGGAGAGTATCCTAATGTTCCATTGATCGGACTCCATGGAGGGATTTCTTACAACCCATGCTTAGCTCTCCGTTAGTTTGGAAGAGCCAGAAGAGAAGGGCCTCATGAGATGTTAATGCCTCATATCATCTTTGATTTTCAGGGAGATAGCGACGAGCTACGTCGTAAATTCATAAGAGCTTGGGACAAAGTTCACCAATCTGACCCACATGAGTTGGGACCTAAGACTTCTCTGCTAGTGGAACCATATCTCATATGGGTCCGCATCCGTGCCCAGAAGTTAGGTATGCCATATGAAGCTGTCAGGCCTGTTACTCTTGAAGTTGCTAATGAGGAGGGGGTTCCTCCAACTATCCTCCAACCTTACATGCCCACTGATATTGGGAAAATGAAGAGGTCTTGGATGCAGTTGAGGGATGAACGAGATTCCTATCGAGAGAGGTTCAATGAACAGGAGCAGAAAATCCAGAAGCTGACCAGACAGTTGGAGAACGAGCGGATTCTGAATGATTATGTACGCACTGAGAAGAAGAGACCATGGGAGCGTTGATGGACCTTTGATGATTTATTTTACAGTTCTTATTTACTTTTTAATATATCCATTATTGTAATGCCCAAGGGCAATTTGTTGAACAATTCAAATTTTGAAGTTTAAATCTAATAAAGTGTGTTTCCTTTCTTGTTTACAAATTTGAATCCCGAATGTATTTGAAATCATAAATCATACGCATTTCATCCCATGCACTTCATAAACAGGTACCCCATTACAGGTCTCTTATCTTCTTCGTTGTTTATTTCAGCAATCATCATGTCTGCTGAACCTTTAACTGAGCAAGCTATCAAGGCCCTCCAGGCCCAGAATGCCCAGTTTCAAGAGCTGTTTATGAATCTAGCTAAGGGTCAGCAGGACCTGAAGACCTTGATTCTGAAGGAGAAAAAGAAGAAGAAGAAGAGGACCATCCTGTTCAACACTGGACGCAGGTTTGGAAACGGGCTGCAGAATGAAGTTGATCTGACCACCTCATCTGGAGGGAAGGATAGTCCACAAGAAAGGAGGGCTCCTAGCCCTATGGTCTCCGACAACAAGACAAACTATGATGAAGAACAGTATCCTCCTGCTGAGGATAAGTAAAAACAGCTGGAAGACCATTTGAGCGCTATGGAAATACAGAAGGTGCCCGGCTAGACTTCAGAGATCTAGGTCTATCCTCTGGGGTGGTGATTCCCCATAAGTTCAAGGCACCTGCCTTTGCCAAGTATGACGGAGCTTCCTGTCCAAAGCTGCACCTCCGGTCATATGTGAGGAAGATCCAGCCTTACACTGCTGATAAGAACTTGTGGATCCATTTCTTTCAGGACAGTCTCTCAGGGACTCAGCTTGAGTGGTTCTATCAGTTGGACGGAGCCAGTATCTGTAGCTGGGAAGATTTGGCTACTGCGTTCTACAGGCAGTATCAGTACAACTCCGACCTCGCTCCTACGCGTACCCAACTTCAGGGTATGTCAATAGGAACGGGTGAAGGATTTAAAGAGTATGCTCAGAAATGGAGAGACCTTTCCGGAAGGGTGCAACCACCTTTGGCTGATCGTGAGCTTGTTGACATGTTTCTGGTGACCCTGTCTGGTCCATTCTTTAACCATCTGATTAGAAGCTCTTCATTTGGGTTTACAGATCTTATTTTGACTGGTGAGAGGATTGAAGCTGGTATTAAGGCTGGGAAGATACAAAAGGGTGCCTCCTCGAGCACAGAGAGGAAACCGTTTAAGAAAGAGTCCAGTGCTATCTACAGTTCGAGAAGACAGAATAGACCTGAACACCGCCATGCTGTCAACGCAGTTGTTATTTCAAAACCTGCTGGTGCTCCTCAGCATCACAATCAACAAAAAGACAAGAGGCCTCGAAGGCAATTCACTCGTCTCAGTATGACTTTGTCTCAGATTCTACCACAGTTGCTGAAGACCAATCTGGTGACTCTAAAAGAAGCTTCGAAGAATCCAAGTACCACGTCACCAAAGTACAACCCTAATGCCCCCTGTGCTTTTCACTCTGATAGCCCGGGGCGTAATACAGATGATTGTTGGGTTTTGAGGAACAGGGTGCAAGACCTAATTGATGTGAAGGAGATTGAGTTTGAGGCGCCTGAGAGGCCTAATGTTGTAACTGCTCCCATGACCAAACATGGAGTAAATGATGTGGAGATATTGTTACCCCTCTGATGACTGTCAAGAAGAACCTGTTGCTAGCCGGTTTATTTCCAGGCTGTGGCGAAGGTTGCCATATGTGTTCTGTTTTACCTACTGGTTGCCCATTTCTGAAGTCAAGTATCCAAAACCTAATGGATAGCAAAGAGATCCTGTTTGAAAAGATTGTTGTTCCATCCGTTCATTCTGAAGAAGTTGCCATTATTACCATTTTTGACAATTCTTCCAAGGCTCCCTCGAGGAAGCCTGTTAGAATTACATCTGTTCCAAAAATCGCACCTGTAATCATCACTGTTTTGGGGCCCATCCCCTACACCTCTGACAAAGCTGTCCCTTGGCACTATGGGGCAGATGTTTATGTTCTTGGAGTTAAGCAAGAGTTGGATGCGGATACCTGCGTCAGCAACATTACCGGACCTGCTAAAGTCACCTGCAGCGGTAGACTTTTCTCACCTGATATTGCTCCACCAACTGTCCGAAGACCTGTTGTCATTACACCTGCAAGTGTACCTACTGCCACTCCTGATCAAGTTCTTAGTCCTACCCCTGTCGCTGAGTCATCTAACGCTCGGGGCAAAGGGATCGCCACTGATGTGCCTGCCCAGACGAAGGCACCAAAGACCATTACTGTTGAAGCTTCCAAACAGGAGATGAAAGAGATTCTGAAGATTATTAAGAAGAGTGATTATAACGTAGTTGAGCAGCTGGGGCAAACCCCATCCAAGATTTCTATGTTGTCACTGTTGTTGTGTTCAGAGGCCCATGCTAAGGCTCTGATTACCTTCCTGAAGACTGCCCACGTGCCACAAGAGACATCAGCTGATCAGTTTATCGATTGTATGGCCAATTTAACTGCTAATAATGGTTTAGGTTTCTCCGACACCGATTTGACTGTTAAAGGGAAGAACCACAACGACGCCCTGCATGTCTCCATTGAATATAGGGGCACTACTCTTGCACATGTATTAGTTGATACTGGTTCCTCATTGAACGTCTTACCCAAGAAAGCTCTAGACCGGTTGGATTACGAAGGGTTGGAGCTAAAGCCAAGTAACATCATTGTCAGGGCCTTTGACAGGTCTAAAAGGATGGTGCATGGTGAGGTTGATATTCCAATTAAAGTTGGTTCTCGGGTCTTCAATTCTACATTCTACGTGATGGACATCCGACCATCCTATTCTTGTTTGTTGGGTCATCCATGGATCCACAAAGCTGGAGCTGTAACCTCAACACTCCATCAGAAGCTGAAGTACCCGTTCAAAGGAAAGATTGTGACAGTTCAAGGGGAGGAAGAGTATATGGTCAGCCACCTCAACTCGTTCAGATACATAGAGATGGATGGGGAGTTCATTGAGACCCCATTTCAGCACTTTGAAGAGGTTTCTCAGACACTGGCATCAGCTGAGACTGTGGTTGAAAATTCTCCTATGAAGATGGCTTCCTTAAAGGATGCCCGGGTTGTTATTGATAAGGGTGAGTGTGTAAATTGGGGCCGACTTCCTGATTTCACTCAGAAGACTAACAAGTTTGGTTTGGGTTTCACTGTATAAGCTCAAAGGGCTGTTCGTAATGCAAGGATTGGAAGACCTCCCGTGTTCATCAGCAACTCGGGAGTAAATGCCATTGAGGATGATGTGGAGGAGTCTAAATTCGACAGTTGGATCTATCCTAAGACGAACGATGGACCAAACAACTAGACAACAAAGGACTTCATCCCTATTACTTTTGTTACCCAGTAATGAACTCTTTGTTTTGAACTTGTAACAGACAATGTTTTGAAACTTTATGGCCCGGTGTCTTACTCGGGGCACCGTGGCTTCATTTGTGAGGGCTTTTGTGTGCCATTTTCATATATCATTAATAAAAGCATTGGACGTTTCTTGCATTTCAAATTCTGCGCTCCTTGTTTTTCTTTATTATATATTGCAAAACAGCTATTTTACACACACTCACGTACACAGGTCTCAATCCACTCTGGATCTCACTGGTAACAACTCTGCTACTGCCAGTTATGACTTCGAAAATCCAATCAACTTAGCCGAAGACGAAGGTGAAGATGATTGCGAAGTGCCGGGTGAACTTGCAAGATTGTTACTCCAGGAAGAAAGGGCCATTCAGCCACACGAAGAGCCAGTGGAAACAGTGAATCTGGGTACTGAGACAGACAAGAAGGAACTCAAGATCGGTGCAAATCTGGAGCTTAGTGTGAAGCAACGGTTGATTCAGATGCTGCATGACTATGTTGAGATCTTTTCCTGGTCTTACAAAGATATGTCTGGGTTGGATACTGACATTGTGGTTCATCGCTTGCCTACCAAGGAAGACTTCCCTCCGGTAAAACAGAAGGTTCGCCGTATACACCCAGAGATGTCTGAGAAAATCAAGGCCGAAGTTATGAAATAGTTTGACGCTGGTTTTCTAGCAGTGACTTCTTACCCTCAGTGGGTTGCCAATGTGGTTCCGGTACCGAAGAAGGATGGTAAGGTTCAAATGTGTGTTGACTACAGGGATTTGAACAGGGCAAGCCCTAAGGATGACTTCCCTCTACCTCACATCGTTCTGGTTGACAATACTGCTCAGCACAAAGTATTCTCCTTTATGGATCGCTTCTCCGGATATAATCAAATCAAGATGGCTCCCGAGGATATGGAGAAGACCACCTTTGTTACTCAGTGGGGTACCTTTTGCTACAAGGTCATGCCTTTTGGATTGAAAAATGCTGGGGCAACATATCAGCGTGCCATGGTTGCTTTGTTTCATGACATGATCCACCATGAGATTGAAGTTTACGTCGACGACATGATTGCGAGGTCCCAGACTGAGGAGGAACACCTTGACCATCTACAGAAGCTGTTTGACAGGTTGAAGTTGTACAAGCTAAGATTGAACCCGAACAAGTGCACCTTCGGGGTGAGGTCTGGTAAGCTACTGGGTTTCGTCGTGAGCGACAAAGGTATTCAAGTGGACCCCGCCAAAGTGAAAGCCATACAAGAGATGCCAGCTCCCAAGACAGAGAAGGAGGTCAGAGGCTTTCTAGGACGACTGAACTACATTGCCCGATTCATCTCACACCTGACTGCTACTTGTGAACCAATCTTCAAGCTACTGAAGAAAGATCAGGTAGTACGTTGGAATGATGAATGTCATGCCGCTTTCGAAAGAATCAAAGAGTATCTCCAGGAGCCACCTATCCTTATGCCACCAGTTGAAGGGAGACCTCTTATCTTATACTTGACAGTACTTGACAACTCAATGGGGTGTGTGCTGGGGCAGCATGACGAGTCTGGCCGAAAAGAGCATGCTATTTATTACCTTAGCAAAAAGTTTACTGACTGTGAGACCCGATACTCACTGCTTGAGAAAACTTGCTGCGCTTTGGCATGGGCTGCTCGCCGGCTAAGATAGTATATGCTGACTCACACTACTCTATTGATTTCAAAAATGGATCCAATCAAGTATATCTTCGAAAAGCCTGCCTTGTCTGGAAGAATAGCAAGATGGCAGATGATTTTGACTGAGTATGACATCCAGTACACGACTCAAAAAGCAATAAAGGGAAATGTATTGGCAGACCATTTGGCACACCAGGCAGTGGATGATTACCAGTCTATAAACTTTGAATTCCCGGACGAGAATATCATGTTGATAACTGATTGTGAGACACCTGGACCGGATGAAGGACCCGAGGAAGGATCCCGATGGTCTATGTACTTTGATGGAGCTTTGAACGCTTTGGGTAATGACATTGGCGCTGTGATCATATCTCCTAAAGGCTCTCATACTCCGTTTACCGCCCGACTATGTTTCAACTGCACCAACAACATGGCGGAGTATGAAGCATGCATCATGGGTCTTCGAGCTGCAATAGACCTAAGGATTAAGTTTCTAAGTGTCTTTGGAGATTCCGCTCTCGTGATCAGTCAGATCAAAGGCGAGTGGGATACGAAACACCCTAATCTTATTCCTTACAAGGAGTATGTATTGATGTTGCTTCCCCATTTCGAGGAGATAACCTTTGAACACTTCCCAAGAGAGGAGAATCAGTTGGCGAACGCGCTAGCTACGATGTCTTCTATGTTCAAAGTCAAATGGGACAATGAGGCTCCCCGGATCATTATTAAAAAATTGGACGAACCTGCACATTACTGTGATCTTGAGACTGAAGAGGTAACAAAAAAGCCCTGGTATCATGAGGTAAAGAGGTACCTTGAAGCTCAGGAATACCCCGAGGGTTCATCTGTTAATGACAAGAAGTTTCTGAGGAGGTTCACAGCAAAGTTCTTCATCAATAATGGCATTCTGTACAAGCGTAACCATGATTCAACCTTACTGCGTTGTGTGGATAAGATTGAAGCAGAAAGGATCATGGCAGATCTACATGAAGGTACTTTCGGAACCCATTCCAGTGGACATACCATGGCAAAGAAAATCCTTCGGGCAGGATATTACTGGTCCACAATGGAAGCTGACTGTTATCAACATTCTCGGACATGTCACAAATGCCAGGTCTATGCTGATAAGGTACACATTCCTCTAGTTCCTCTAAACGTCTTGACATCTCCTTGGCCTTTTGCAATGTGGGGCATTGATATGATCGGCGAGATCAGACCTACGGCATCCAATGGGCATCGTTTCATCCTTGTAGCTATTGATTACTTTACGAAATGGGTTGAAGCAGCTTCCTTTGCTACTGTAACCAAAAACGTCATCGCACGGTTCATTCGGCACAACCTGATCTGTCGATACGGTGTACCAGAGAGGATCATTACGGATAATGGTACCAATCTTAACAACAAGATGATCACTGAGCTCTGCAAGCAATTCAAGATACAACATCATAACTCTTCTCCCTACCGGCCGAAGATGAATGGGGCTGTAGAAGTGGCTAATAAGAACATTAAGAAGATTGTGCAGAAGATGACAGTGACCTACAAAGACTGGCACGAGATGTTACCATTTGCTCTTCACGGATACCGTACCTCAGCACGGACGTCAACAGGGGCAACACCCTATTCCTTGGTTTATGGCATGGAGGCAGTCTTGCCCATCGAAGTTCAGATGCCATCTCTCCGGATCATGAAGGACGCAGGTTTGAGCGAAGAGGACTAGATTCAGACCCGACTTGATCAACTGAATCTAATCGACGAAAAAAGACTTGCTGCTATTTGTCATGGTCAAACGTACCAAAAACGGATGATCAGGGCATTTAACAAGAAAGTCAGACGACAAGAGTATCAAGTTGTGGACCTGGTAATCAAGCGCATTATTCTACCTCAAGGTGATCCCAGGGGCAAATGGACCCCTACTTACGAAGGGCCATTTGTGGTTAAGAATATCTTCTCAGGAGGAGCTATGATTCTAACCACCATGGATGGTGACGACCTTCCTCACCCCGTCAATGTAGACATAGTAAAAAGATACTACGCATAATCAAAGACCCGCTAGGTTGACTGGCCTAGGCAAAAATAAGGGCTTCCCGGCGAACCAAAAGGGTTCGGGCAAAGATAAGGGATGAAAACAAAAAAATTTGTACACCCGACAAGTCGAAAACCTGAAAAGGCGGCTTGGGCAAAAATGGGTATCCCGGTGGACTGAAAACCCGAAAGGGCGGTCCAGGAAAAAGTTAGGGATTAAAGCGTAACACTATGTCTCATTGGATCACCTCGCATCCAGACTTCAGTATCAACTATCAAGCTCGGACGACAATCAGATTCATCTTCAACTAAGCAGCAAAGTGATGAGATGCTTGAAGATATAAAGGAAATAGCAGAGTTGAAACCCAGTGGGATTATTCACATAGTTGTTTTATTTCCTTTTCACAAATTGTATAAATTTTATTTGTTCGGCGGTGTTCTCTTACTAGGACGTCAGCCTCTTGTACAAAAACACCTATTTACAAGCAAACTTCAAATCAATACAAATTCATTTTCAGACAAGTTTCAAATTGTTTTTTCTTTATCTGTTTTGTTTTGCAAAGAACGTCCAATGTTCATTTTTGATATGTGCATTTGACATTAATTGCTACTCATAAATATTTACATGTGAAACAAAGGACGAATTACGGGTAATATCAAAAACAGGGGCATAAGAAATGTCCAAACTGTGTAGTTACTTTGTCCACCAAGGTACCAAGGTAGTTTCAGCCGAAGAATATGACCAAGATACCATCACTCCCCGCAGAATAAAACAGTAATGGTAACTCTCCCCAAGTAGAGTTCATCTACCATCAACCCTGAAAAGGTTTGGTATCCCCAGAAGGTCTTAATATTCCCCAGCGGAGTATAAAGATATCCTCCAGCAAGTATAAGAGCATCCTCGACAGTCTTAATATTCCTCAAACAGAATATAAGAATGTTCCCCGGCGGAATACAAGATACCCCCAATGGAGTCATTTCCCCAGCGCAGTCTAAAAGCTTCCCCACCAGAGTTGAATCATCTTCCCCAGTAGATTCTGGAAGCTTATCCCTTACAGAGCGTAAGTAAATCTCCCCAGCCAAATTCAGAAGGTTATCCTCACGAGAGTCTAACTGGGTTATCCTCAGCAAGTTGCAACTGAAAGATCATCCCCAGCGAAGTTCTGTCTATCCCCAGCGGAGTTCATCATTAAAATCCCCAACAGAGTTTATCAACATAATCCCCAGCAGAATTATCGTTAAAATCTTAAGCAGAATATCTCTCCCCACAGAGTAATTCCCCTCGGAGTAACCTCTTCATCAGTTTATTCCCCCAACGGAGTTCTTCTCTCATACAGGTTTATCATCTTCGTTCATCATCCCCAACGGAAACGAAGAAACTCAACTCTATTCTCCAGCAGCTCCGGGATTTATTTTCCCCAGCTAAAGCATCATATTCCCATACATCATGATACATGCATATACGCATCATGCAAATACAATCTCATTTATTTTAAGAACATCATTGCCTGATCCATATCATGCATTGCATATGACTGACCTTTACCTTTCAGGAAAGATGCAATTAAGTTCTCAGCTTAGTCGAAGACCTGACCAGTTCTTAAATCTCAATTGAAGCATCCTCGGTTGAATTTCAGATAAGGTTCTCAATCTCGACAGTTCCCCTACGTCATAGTGTGGAAGAGTACTATAACCTCAACAGTATACTCCGTAGAGCACGAGTCAGTTCCTAGATCTTGATGTTTTCCTCCGTCATAGTGTGGATGAGTTCTATAACCTCAATGGTATACTCCATTGAGCACAAGACAGTTCCTAGATCTTGACGAAGATGTTTCCCTACGTCATAGTGTGGACGAGTACTATAACCTCAACGGTATACTCCGTGGAGCACGAGTCAGTTCCTAGATCTTGATGTTTTCCTCCGTCATAGTGTGAACGAGTTCTATAACCTCAACGGTATACTCCATTGAGCACGAGACAGTTCCTGGATCTTGATGAAGATGTTTCCCTACGTCATAGTGTGGACGAGTACTATAACCTCAACGATATACTCCGTGGAGCACGAGTCAGTTCCTAGATCTTGATGTTTTCCTCCGTCATAGTGTGGACGAGTTCTATAACCTCAACGATATACTCCATTGAGCACAAGACAGTTCCTAGATCTTGATGAAGATGTTTCCCTACGTCATAGTGTGGACGAGTACTATAACCTCAACGGTATACTCCATGGAGCACGAGTCAGTTCCTAGATCTTGATGTTTTCCTCCGTCATAGTGTGGACGATGTTGTACCCCAAAATTTTCCCTCCCATTTCATCAATATTTTCTCACCACAAGACCCTTGGAGCTCAAGATCAAGTTAGGGTTTGCTCTGCTCAAGACTTCTCCTTGCACTGTTGACCCAAATTAGGGTTTGAGTTTGCACAAAGATGTTTTGACCTAAATTTCCCAAAATGACTTTCATGCTTCATGTTGGACTCACAAGTTTATCCATACCAAGTTTCAAGCCTTGATTCCAATCTTTGCCCAGTCAATTGGACAGTTGACCTAGAAATCAGCTGTATTGGGGAAAAAGTCAACTGTGGTCAATTGACAGTCAAACCTCATGATTTTTGACCCACATCAACATTATGAACTCATATGGACCATTTTATCAAGCTTGGATCACAATTCCACAAGAAATTTGACCAGATCACCAAAAGGGCAAAATGGTCATTTTTAGGGTTTTGACTGCACAAAGGCAATTTGTGACTGTTTGACATGGCCAATGGTAAACCAAGCTCACATATGGACTCAAGGTTTCAATGACATGGTCTTGACACATTCAACAAGTTCAAAAGATCCCAAATGCACAAGATTGACAGATGAATTTTCCAGTCAACTGAGCAAAATTTGACTGTATACTGAAAAGTCAAACTTTGACTTTTTGGTCAAAATCAAGTGCCAAGATTCCTTTTTCATCAAGACATGTCAAATTATGAAACTTGTTCATCAAGAAACCAAAAATTACAAATTAGGGTTTGAAATGAAGAAATTTCATAACTTAGAAATTTTCTAAGTTATGAAATTTCCTAATTTTTTTCCTAACTTTGTCCCTTTTTTTCATCAAGATTTATTTGGATTCAAACAAAACTCAAAACATGAAAGTTGTAGTCCATTGCAAAATCTATAACTTTGATTCACAAAGTTTCCTAAAAAAAAGCTTGTAGCTCAAGTTATAATTTTTGGAATATGGGTGCAAAACATTCTTAACTTAGAAACTTTTTGACCTCTTTTAGGCAGGATTTTTGCCCAACTTCATGACCACTTTTCACATGCTTCCACTTGGAATTTTAACTTGCATTACAAATATGGATTGTAGTACACATTCCAAGATTTCCAAATTGTCCAAGAACTCATCAAACACCCTTGTGGTTAGGGAGAATCGAATTTGTGAAGATGGGCAAAAGTCACTTTGTTCATGGCCAATTTCATGTTCATAACACTTTGCATTTTTCAAGTCAGCTTGCACAAGCTAGATTACAGGCCTCTAATCCAATTCTTACTCAATAATTTAATGCAAAACCTTTGTGTCCTAGCATTATCTTGTTCATTAAGTCATTACACAAAGGATTAGTCTTAAAATGGAAAAACCATTTTAGCCATTTTTGAAAAGATCAACTTTATGTCAAGTTTACAATCTAAGAAGTACAAAGCAGATCTTTTAGGCACAAGATTATGGATTAATCCCACTGATAAGAACAAACTTTGCAGCATGTTTGAGGGGCCTGGATGAGCCTACAATCTAAGTTGACAACTTTGGCTTAAAAAAGAAGAAAACTTGCATTTTGAAACACAACTCACATTCCTGCAAGCAAGAGCCTAAACAAACTTTGCAAACACTTTTCACTTGATACAACTAACCTAAAACACGAATCAACCAGAGTCCAAACCTTCTCATTCATCAAAACACAGTTTTGTGGCAAAACAGGGTACCTGCTGCATTTTGATTTGGTCAGCTCAATCCATTCGTGCGCCTTGGCCAAAACCACTTCATACACACTCCATAACATCCATACAAACTATCCCAAGCCTTGGAAATAGACTGTAACACCCCAAGCCAAGATTGTCATTTTCATTTTTCATCTGTGCAGGTTGACTTCTATAGCTCAATTCAGTAAGATTCAAAGCACACAAAGCATTAGAGGAGCATCCTTGGACCTCAAGCAAGCTGTACAAGTCCTCACACTGCATTGAAAGTGCCTCCATTGTTGTACACGATTCAAGCTGAACAGGTAAAAGTTTGAACTTCTATCTCTCTATCCAGGCATATCTAGGCTTAGGTTTGTGAAGAAGTTATGTCCTACTCATGGCCCTGAAGCTACCCATATCATTACTTTTCATTTATGTTGTGTGTACTGAGAGAATTTTGAACCTGAATATTGAACAAAAGTTAGGTCAGGAATTGGGGGAGGAGAAATTCTCTCTCATTTCTGAGAGTTAGATCAAGTTCTTGATATGTATGAATTCGTGATTTGATGCTTTACATTTTTTGTGTTATAAGTTTGTGCTAAAAATCACAGAATCAGGATGTTTGAATCAAGCAAAGAAACGCACGTTTTGTTGTTCAAGGTTGCTGGAGGTTGAAGACAACTCCTCTTGGGCTGGGCCTGAGATTGTTTTTCTGTTTACACCACATTTTTCCACATACACCCCCCTGGCCCATTATGTGATATATTTGTCATTTTTGATTTTTTTTTATTCTGATTTTATATTTTTGCTCAAGCATGAAAAAACACTAAAAATATTTTTCTCATATTTTTTGCATTTTATTTGATATTTATTTGTTTCATTTAGTTACATATATAAATAAGTATAATACTATTTGTTTAAAACATTAAAAATAATAATACAAAATATATTTTTTAGTTATTATTTTTTTATTTACATTTTGGAAACATTTTCTAAAAAATATACTTTTTTTTGTAAATAATTAACATTTTTTATTTTTGTACATATTTAATATATTTAGTAAATAATATAAATACTTATCTATCTTTTATTAAATATTTAGGATAAATATAAAAATAATACATTTTTATTTTTATTAATATTTGACCTCAAAAATTACTTTTTCATAATATACTTCTCTTTTATTTATTTTTGTATATAATTAATAAGTATTGTATATAATAAATAATAAATACCTTTATTTACAAAATTAGGGTTTTGCCATAAACCATGAAAATATCCAAAAATTAACTTTTTTTTATTTTTGTTTATATGTCACATGAAAAATACCTTTACATACATATAAAAATCATTTTTTTTGCATCTTGCATATTTATTGTATTTATTCAATTATTGTACAATTAAATAACTTGTATATTCAATTTGGATTGTAATAGCTTAGATTTAAATTTCTTGCTAGATATCCCCATTTGAACATTTGTACCCCCATCCCCATAATTATGTTGTAATAATTTAGGACTTTAAATTATGCATTTTAAAGCTTTCTAATTATACCATGATAGACTTAGGATTTGTATGCAAATAAAAAATAATAAATAGCTTGACCTAATTCAAAGACAACAAAGCATGAAAATGGACAACACCAATCACACTTGCACCCCTAGGGTTACTCCACTTGTTTCCTTCAATAATGGGCCATGTTGCATGTTGGGTGTTTTTGGCAAAACAAAACAATTCAAATGATCATAGTCCCTCGACGACGCTTTCGAAAGTTGCCTAAAAATGATCAAGTCCCTTAAAGGAAAAGTTGCCAAAGACACTTGCCACCATTGTAATCATTGGTCTAAACGATGACCCGCGCCCGTCCCGTTAACATCCTAACACAAGATTGTCCACCAAATACAATGGTGGAACAATACTGTTAAAAGGGTTAAAACATAGGAAAGATCTTTGAGAAATTTAGGGTAGATAACTCTTGGTTACTTGACCAATCTTGCAAAACAATCCTTGCCATTTTTCAAAACACACATCACAACACACTTTCAAAACAACTTTAAAAAACATTGAAAACTTTTCAAAAGATACACACTGTTGTACCCCAAAATTTGCCCTCCCATATTCCTCAAGATTTCTCAAAGGTTGCACAGTCAAATCACCTCCTAAGGCAGTCAAGTCAAAATTAGGGTTTTGTGTTGCATCAAGGTCCTTACATCCAAATGACCTCAAGTACTCCTTAATGTCCTAACTTATGCTCAAATTCAGGTTCGGCTCAAGAGTCAATTCTTTAAAGAAGGTATCCGACTGTGCAAGTTTTCTCAAAGAAATATGGTGGAAAAAGTGTGCTGAAAGTGCAGTTTTTACGCGCTAAAAAATTCTTAACTTGAAGATCGTGGCTTGTTTTGAACCCGTTCCAGTGTAAAAAATTCACAAATTGAGTTAGCTACATTTTCACAGAAGGTATTGAGTTCAAACGGTATTCAAAAGGCCTTCGTTTTTTGCTCAGAGCGCATGACACACCGAAAATCCTGAATGCTGAATATTATTTCATCTGGGCCGAAACTTCGAAAATTCATAACTCGGTCAATTTTTATCGGATTGGGCTCATATTTTTACACAAGGTCACTGACTCAGAGATCTACAACTTTTCTTCAAAAGTCAAGACCAAATTATGCACCGATCAATACCGGTTTTTTATTGAAGAACGTGTCAGAATCGACACTGGAGCCCAAAATAAGTTTGTCCGAGCTGAAACTTCAAAAATTCATAACTAATTCACCGTTTATTCGATTGATCCGATTTTCGGACAAGAGTTAGTTCTCGATATCGGATACATTTTGTTCTCACATTTCAACTTCAAAAATTGCACTTAAGTCCCTGCGATTTAGCCTGGAAAATGACGAACTCAAGTGAACATTGGAGACCAAATTGCACATTCAAAACCCACTTTCTTCCACTTGATTCAGCCTTGTCATACCACACACATGTCCCATGATTAATTTCAAGATCAAACATTTATTTTCTATTTTATTTAATTTTTATTGATTTAATTCATTTTAAATCCATAATAATTCAAATAAAATCTAAAATCAATGGAATGGTATCTTTTGGATTTGAATAGCTTTCATGCATCATGGGCCAGCTCACAAACTCATGCTAGGGCTATGTTGTACACAAAGTCTTGGTTTTTGCTTAAAAAAAGGAAAGTTTGTTAAGGATGGAAAACCTAAACCTAATTCTCTCATGTGCATGGATCAAGGCCCAACTGATGACCTAATTCTATTACTTTACATGTGCTGAGTCTAACCCTAATGCTAAAAAGGTTCAAAAGAGGCTACAAAGCCATAACCAAAATTCAAAAAAGGGAGGAAAAAATGGAAAACTGAATTCCATATTCAAGCATAATTCAAAGCCTCAGAGTGATTCAAACACATTGCTGATATTCCCAGGAACCTATTGCAATCCAAAACAAGCCTCAAAGCTCAAGAACACGGCTAAACAGAATCACGGTTTGCTTCTTCTTTTTCAGAATCGAAACTCGAGTTTTATGCATCATTAACATGTTATGATTATTGCTTTGCATTGCTAACATCATTCTGAAGCTAATGGTACAGCTTAATTATTAATATTATTAACTAATAAATTAATATTTTAAATAAAATTCAGAGAAGAAAAAATGTAAATACTTTTATTAATTATTATTATAATTTATTAATTATTATTTTTGTAAATAGAATGTAAATTAATTTAATTAGTTAAATTAGATTAACTTTAATTTTTTTTTACAATAAATAAAATAAACTTAGAATTAGGTTTCATTAACTTTTAACTTTAATTCCTTTTTCTTTTTATTTTCATTAAAAACACAAAAAACATTTTTCTTGTAAATAATTAAGTAATTAATTAGTATTAGGTTTAATTCTAATTAATTGCAAAAAAAGGATAAACCACAATTTCTTTATTTTTCAAAAGGGTCAAAAGGATGTAATAGTTAATTAGGATTTACCACAATTTCGCGCATTGTTCTTATTTTTGATTATTTATGTATCTGTTCAAAGGATGTAATAGTTAATTAGGATTTACCGCTTTATTTATCTTTCCGTACTTATTTATCAAAACGGATCTTTGTTTTTTGGCGATATATAGACCCGCGCCTTGTAATAGCGTAGATTCATATTTCCACGCTTTATTTTCCGCACTCTTAACTGTTAATATGCATGCAAGAATGAATGCCAAATAAAATAAATCCGTAGCTCACAAATAACCTGTACAAGATAAACATTAACATGAAAACAACACACAAGCACATGCCACTCCTAGGGTACGCCTCACTAGTTGCCTCGAACGTGGTCGTCAAGTATAGGGTGTTTTAGAGGTCGCCCTCCTGTCTAAGATCCTGTTGCCTCGAAACGGTTGCCTCGGATAAAAAAGGATCTAGGACATTAGTTCTAAGGTGTCCTACTATTACTTCGGTGACCACATTGTCCCTCATAATCGAATTGACCCGAATAACTCCAACGACGGTGCTACCTACTCCTCAATAGTGGGATAATACTGTCTAAAGGACTCTTACATAGCCTAATTCCTTAGAGTAGGTAGATTTCTCCTGGGTACTTGCTCTTTAAAAAAAAAACAAAAACATCTTTTCGCACATACACTTTAAAAAAGTTTTCAAACAAACACTTCATACACTCTTGAGGACTGATACAAGAGTTACCTAGAAGTTTTCAAAACGAAACTTTTTTCAAAACCCACAAACACAAGAAAAGCTAACATTTTTGAAAACATAGTGAGCAAGTACCTAAGAGCCAGTGGATAACCACGGATAGAAATGGTGCTAACACCTTCCCTTTCTATAATCTACCTCCCGAACCGAGAAACATTCTCAAAGAAGGAATTTTGCTGTGCTTTTGTCCTTTCCATGTTGGAGAACATAAAAGACGGTGGCGACTCTTGCTTACCGCGACATTTCGCGAACCAACAATCCAAAACAGTCAGTTTTATTTCCACCGATCACAGAACTGGCGACTCTGCTGGGGACACTATAAAAGTGAGGTGTACCTTAGGATTAGACCACTCTTATGTTTTCAATTGTATGTCTTGATTGCTTTATATTTGTGGGCATTGCATCGGAGTTTCATTGATCCTAACCTGGATCTGGGGATACCCTTTTAGGTAGCATAAGCTGTGAGGGACCTGTCCGGCGTAGACCGACACGGGTGAAGTAGTGGCTACGTTGGTGTGACACCTTGGTCTGTACCGATATCCCTTGTGTTGCAACGAGGAGAATATGGGTCTTCTGAGGAGTCATTAAGCACCAACCGACCTTAGAACCCTAAATTGACCCAACTTGGCCATAAAACAGTAGCAGTATGCTACACTCATTGAGGCTAAACTCTCGCGATGGTTCTGGCCGCAAGAAAAGATTGCGAGGCTGGAGTTATGACCGATTGAGGGTAGTCGATGATATTGAGATCCTCTAGAACCCGGTTACTATTTTTAGGACAGGTTTTGAGCCCACCAACTTCAAGAGGGTAGTACCTAAACTTCACGCTGGCCTGAAATCTAAGAGCTCTTATGTGTGACTTGTGTGCCTTCAAACTTGACCTACTCGCATACTTGTTATCTAACAACACGAGTTCTTGCAGGTTTTGTTCACAGCCCTTAATCTGGGCTCATAACAGGGTTTACTTACATCACTCCATGCATAGCATAACATCATACCATTGCATACATCCTACATAAGGACTAATCCATTTCAAGGATCTCAAGGGTCTGTGATGCAGGTCATGATGAGCCAAGTGTCTAGCAAGGGGCAAAAGGGGATTTATTTTCCTCTAGCCAAGGTTGTCAGGGGCTATGGCCCACTCGATATGGTGAGCCTTGACTCTTGAAGAAGGACTCTCAACAACATGAAGTTCCTTCAATCAAGCTACCGGATTCAAATTCTAACAATTTTCTTGTTTACCCCGCGAGATTCTTGAAAACATCGCATGCATACATACATGTCATTGCATTACAGGTACCCTTTTCCTACAGGTTGCTTAATCTTCGTCGCTGTTTATTTCAGCACTTCATCATGTCTTCTGAGCCTACTACTGAATAAGCTATCAAGGCCCTCCAGGCCCAGAACGCCCAGTTCCAAGAGCTGGTCATGAGCTTAGCCCAGGGTCAACAGGAGTTGAAGACTCTGCTCTTGAAGGAAAAGAAGAAAAAGAAGAGAAGGACTGTGCTGTTCAACGCTGGACGGAGGTTTGGGAATACACTGCAAAATGAGGCTGATCAGGCTACTCCATCTGTTGGGGAAGGCAGTCCCCAGGAGAGAAAGGTTCCTAGTCCTGTGGTCTCCGACGACGAGACAGATTTCAATGATGAACAGTACCCTCCCGCTGAGGACAAGTACAAGCAGTTGGAGGATCGCCTGAATGCTTTGGAGATACAGAAAGTGCCTGGCCTGGACTTCGAAGATCTAGGTCTATCCTCTGGGGTGGTGATCCCACATAAATTCAAGGAACCGGCTTTTGCAAAGTACGACGAGGCTTCCTGTCCTAAGCTGCATCTCAGATCCTATGTAAGGAAGATCCAACCTTACACTGTTGACAAGAATCTATCGATCCATTTCTTCCAGGAAAGTCTTTCAGGGACTCAACTCGAATGGTTCTATCAGCTGGATGGAGCCAGTATTCGTAACTGGGAGGATTTGGCTACTGCGTTCTACAAGCAGTATCAGTATAATTCCGACCTCGCTCCTACTCGTACCCAACTCCAGGGTATGTCACTAGGGACGGGTGAAGGATTTAAGGAGTACGCTCAAAAGTGGAGAGACCTTGCTGGAAGGGTACAGCCACCTTTGACTGACTGTGAACTCGTGGACATGTTCTTGGGGACCCTGCCTGGGCCGTTCTTCAACCATCTGATTGGAAATTCTTCTGCTGGTTTTACAGATCTGATCTTGACTGGGGAAAGAATTGAAGCTGGTATCAAGTCTGGGAAGATACAAAAGGATGCTTCCTCGAGCACTGAAAAGAAGCCATTCAAGAAAGAATCCAATGTTGAACACCGCCAAGCTGTCAACGCGGTGGTTATTTCCAAACCTGCCAGTGCTCCTCAACATCGCAACCAACAAAAGGAAAAGATACCTAAACAGAAGTTCACTCCCCTCAGCATGACCTTGTCCCAGATATTGCCGCAGTCACTGACAACCAATTTGGTAACTCTAAGGGACCCTCCTAAAAATCCCAACAGGACACCTTTAAGGTATAACCCCAACGCCCGCTGCGCTTATCACTCTGACAGCCCGGGGCATGCTACAAATGATTGTTGGACTTTGAGGAATAAGGTTCAGGACCTGATCGACGCAAAGGAGGTTCAGTTCGAAGCGTCCGAGGCTCCCAATGTGATCACTGCTCCCTTGCCAAAACAGGGCTAGGATTGAAAAACTTTTGTTCATTCGAATGTTCAAGTTGTATTTTTCTTTGATTATTCAAACATTTTATTCATGTCGAACGTTGTTGTTTCATTAATGCATTACACATGCCTGTTTTGAAGTAATTATTTCATATTCACTATATGCAAACTATTTTCATATTTTTGTGATGTTCAAACTCTCGATTAACAAAATCTAAGCCCCTTGAGGCAGGATGACGAAAACGATACCACGATCTTTACAGTATGCTTTTGAACAGACCCTGCTGATGAGGTACATGCATTGTTTCAATTCCTAAACACCGGAGTTATAAGGATGATAATCCCTCGTCAACCCCTTCGAGCCAAAGAAGTAGGAGTTTTTCTTTTCACAAAAAAATTAAACCCTTAATCATAACCCGGGGCAGGGTAGTTCCCTCAGTTGATCCAGGTGCACAATGAACAGCATCAAAGGAATCCTTCCAAAACAAAAGACAGTGATGGTTCCGAATAATTAAAGACAGGCAGTCATTACTTCTCAAAATAAAAGCCCAATAAGTCAAAACCTATGAAGGAGACTTACAAAACTGGGGCATCCCGCTGACTGTAATCACAAAAGAAACAGTTCAGGAAAAAACAGGGATAACACAATCAAAAAGAAAGAGGTCCAACAAACCCTCGACAAAAGGAAATGACTTCCTATTCAAAATAAACCGTCAATATCTGAACCATCACCGGAATATCAGAGCAAAAACTCAAACAAGGTCTAACGCATGATTAGCTGAGTTTAGGTTTGAAGAACATCACGAAGAGCGGGTGGGTACAAATAAAGTTTGAGCCTTTATCCTTTATTCCTTAAACCACGAACCAAGCCACATTATAACCCTAAAAAGTCCTAGCTGAAGCATGGGTTAGTTCGAAAGCATACTGTTACGAAAGGTATCCTGAATCCTTAAGGCTTGCGGTAAAATAACGAGTTGACATCACATTTTTACAAAATTTGCTTGTTTTACTGAAAAATGCATTTTCAAAAACTTCAAAACAGAAATGGGCTTTGCATTCTTGATACGATATTGTTTGCATATGATGATTTGTTCAAACAGCAGAGAAATTTGTACGAAGAATATCTAGTGAACAAAAACACTTCCAACCAAGGGGCAGACATGATCATTTTCCATCATCTGGGGCAGTCAAGTCAAGATTCAAGGAATCTCTCAAGATGCGAAATAGCCAGGGGCAAATCTCCGCCTGAGTCACTTGGGGCATTGGACATGAATTCCAGCCACGGATCTTGCATGATCAGACATCTTCTGGTAGTATGACAACATTACCAACAGTGGCATCTCCCTGCACTCTGAGAGCATGGACATAGTCAAAAAAATACTACGCATAATCAAAGACCCGCTAGGTCGACTGGCCTAGGCAAAAATAAGGGTTTCCCGGCGAACCAAAAGGGTTCGGGCAAAAATAAGGGATGGAAATGAAAAAATCTGTACACCCGACAAGTCGAAAACCTGAAAAGGCAGCTTGGGCAAAAATGGATATCCCGATGGACTGAAAACCCGAAAGGGCGGTCCAGGAAAAAGTTAGGGATCACAGCGTACGACTATGTCTCGTCATCTCGTCACTTGCCTACCAGAAGAAGATTCGTCAGTCGGCAGGTATCAAGCACCTCCACAGGTACCTTCTCCCGCAGAAACTGGGGAAATAAGAATTGTCTGAGCGATCTAGCTGCTTTGTCCACTGAGGTACCAAGGTAAGTTCAGCTGAAGAACATGACCAAGTTACCTCCATTCCCCACCAGAGCTTATAACTGGGTTATCCTCAGCTAATTATAACAGAAAGATCGTCCTCGGCGAAGTTCTTCCTATCCCCAGCGGAGTTTATCAAGTCCTCCAATAAAGCTTATCAATGGAATCCCCAGTGGAGTTATCATCAAAATCTCAGCGAAGTATCTCTACCCACAGAGTAATTCCCCGCAGAGTAATCTCTTCAACAAGTTTATTCCCCGACGGAGTCATCTTCTCCTACCAGTTTATTCTTGCAACCATCATCCCCAGCGGAAATGAAGAACTCTACTCTTCAGCATCAACCCAGGATTCAAGAAACTCCTGGCATTCATCAAGGATTTATTTTCCCAGAAGAAAATATATTCATAAACATCACATCTTCGTACCTTATGGCATGCATACGCATCATACGACACTATCTCATTTTGAGCATCATGCATTCCATACATCATGACATTGCATACAACTGATGTTTTGACTTTTCAGGAAAAAGGTCAATCCAAAGATGATTACTATTAACTGTCGCAATTCCAGATTCGATACCTGTATCCATCCAGGGCATATCTGTAGACGACTTATGCCAGATTCGATACCTGTATCCAGCCAGGGCATATCTGTGATCAATCCCGTCGTTATAGACACTCGTCGTTATAGACACTCGTCGTTATAGACACTCGTCGTTATAGACACTCGTCGTTATAGACACCCGTCGTCATAGACACCCGTCGTCATAGACACCCGTCGTTATAGACACCCGTCGTCATAAACACCCATCATTATAGACACCCGTCGTTATAGACACTCATTGTCATAGACACTCGTCGCTATAGACACCCGTCGCTATAGACACTCGTCGTTATAGACACTCGTCGTTATAGACACTCGTCGTTATAGACACTCGTCGTTATAGACACTCGTCGCTATAGACACCTGTCGTTATAGACACCCGTCGTTATAGACACCCGTCGTTATAGACACCCGTCGTCATAGACACCCGTCGTTATAAACACCCATCGTTATAGACACTCGTCGTTATAAACACTCTTCGTTATAGACACTCGTCGTTATAGACACTCGTCGTTATAGACACCCTTCGTTATAGACACCCGTCGTCATAGACACCCGTCGTCATAGACACCCGTCGTTATAGACATCCATCATTATGGACACCCGTCGCTATAGACACCCGTCGTTATAGACACCCGTCGTCATAGACACCCGTCGTTATAGACACCCGTCGTCATAGACACCCGTCATTATAGACACCCGTCGTTATAGATACTCGTCGTCATAGACACCCGTCGCTATAGACACCCGTCGTTATAGACACTCGTCGTTATAGACACTCGTTGTTATAGACACTCGTCGTTATAGACACTTTTCGCTATAGACACCCGTCGTTATAGACACTCGTCGTTATAGACACTCGTCATTATAGACACCCATCGTCATAGACACTCGTCGTTATAGACACCCGTCGTTATAGACACCCGTCGTTATAGACACCCGTCGTTATAGACACCCGTCGTTATAGACATCCGTCTTTATGGACACCCGTCTTTATGGACACCCGTCACTATACCGTCGTCATAGACATCCGTCGTCATAGACACCCGTCGTCATAGACACCCGTCGTCATAGACACCCGTCGTTATAGACACCCGTCGTCATAGACACCCGTCGTCATAGACACCCATCGTTATAGACACCCATCGTTATGGACACCCGTCGTTATAGACATCCGTCGTTATAGACTCCCATCGTTATAGACACTCATCGTTATAGACATTCGTCGTTAAAGACAACCCGTCCTTGAAGACAACCCATTAAAAGAGACAACTCGTCAAAGAAGACGAAACCTCCCCGGGTTCAGTTAAATCAATTCCTGAAGGCTTTTTCTGAGATAACCCGTCAGTAGAGACAACCCATCCAGAGTTTGAAGTTCCGGATTCGATTCCTGTATCTAGCCAGGGCACGTCCGTAAGCGATTGTTTGTAGATTCGATACCTGTATCTAGCCAGGGCATATCTGCATGAAGAGATTGAAGATCAACACTTGTAACAGGTCAGGAAATTATCTTTCTTTCTCAGGTACGCAAGTTCTCGCTAAGGAATCTCTTACGCGATCGACAGTCTCCAGATGGCATCTATAAGCCCATCCACCTACATTACAGTTCCAAATGGCATCTATAAGCCCATTCCCGACAAGGTTCTGTCACATCCCCAGATGGCATCTATAAGCCCATCCTCCTATCCATCATCTCTCCAAATGGCATCTATAAGTCCATTCCCGACATCACTTTGCTGATACCACACTATGTGAGTGCAAATTTCTGGGCACTTTAGTGTTAAATCATCTTCCAACTTCAGATTACGAAAGGCAAGCAAGCCAATCTACATCCTCAGGTCTAAGAAGATTGAACAGGGGCAACTATTGTACCCCAAAATTTGCCCTCCCATATTCCTCAAGATTTCTCAAAGGTTGCACAGTCAAATCACCTCCTAAGGCAGTCAAGTCAAAATTAGGGTTTTGTGTTGCATCAAGGTCCTTACATCCAAATGAACTCAAGTACTCATTAATGTTCTAACTTATGCTCAAATTCAGGTTCGACTCAAGAGTCAATTCTTTAAAGAAGGTATCCGACTGTGTAAGTTTTCTCGAAGAAATATGGTGGAAAAAGTGTGCTGAAAGTGCAGTTTTTACGCGCTAAAAAATTCATAACTTGAAGATCGTGGCTCGTTTTGAACCCGTTCCGGCGTAAAAATTTCACAAATTGAGTTGGCTACATTTTCATAGAAGGTATTGAGTTCAAACGGTATTCAAAAGGCCTCCATTTTTTGCTCAGAGCGCATGACACACCGAAAATCCTGAATGCTGAATATTATTTCATCTGGGCCGAAACTTCGAAAATTCATAACTCGGTCAATTTTTATCGGATTGGGCTCATATTTTTACACAAGGTCACTGACTCAGAGATCTAAAACTTTTCTTCAAAAGTCGAGACAAAATTATACACCGATCAATACCAGTTTTTTATTGAAGAACGTGTCAGAATCGACACTAGAGCCCAAAATAAGTTTGTCCGAGCTGAAACTTCAAAAATTCATAACTAATTCACCGTTTATCCGATTGAACCGATTTTCGGACAGGAGTTAGTTCTCGATATCGGCAATATTTTGTTCTCACATTTCAACTTCAAAAATTGCACTTAAGTCCCTGCAATTTAGCCTGGAAAGTGACGAACTCAAGTGAACATTGGAGGCCCAATTGCACATTCAAAGCCCACTTTCTTCCACTTGATTCAGCCTTGTCATACCACACACATGTCCCATGATTAATTTCAAGATCAAACATTTATTTTTCTATTTTATTTATTTTTATTGATTTAATTCATTTTAAATCCATAATAATTCAAATAAAATCTAAAATCAATGGAATGGTATCTTTTGGATTTGAATAGCTTTCATGTATCATGGGCCAGCTCACAAACTCATGCTAGGGATATATTGTACACAAAGTCTTGGTTTTTGCTTAAAAAAAGGAAAGTTTGTTAAGGATGGAAAACCTAAACCTAATTCTCTCATGTGCATGGATCAAGGCCCAGCTGATGACCTAATTCTATTCCTTTACATGTGCTGAGTCTAACCCTAATGCTAAAAAGGTGCAAAAGAGGCTACACAGCCATAACCAAAATTCAAAAAAGGGAGGAAAAAATGGAAAACTGAATTCCATATTCAAGCACAATTCAAAGCCTCAGAGTGATTCAAACACATTGTTGATATTCCCAGGAACCTATTGCAATCCAAAACAAGCCTCAAAGCTCAAGAACACGGCTAAACAGAATCACGGTTTGCTTCTTCTTTTTCAGAATCGAAACTCGAGTTTTATGCATCATTAACATGTTATGATTATTGCTTTGCATTGCTAACATCATTCTGAAGCTAATGGTACAGCTTAATTATTAATATTATTAACTAATAAATTAATATTTTTAATAAAATTCAGAGAAGAAAAAATGTAACTACTTTCATTAATTATTATTATAATTTATTAATTATTATTTTTGTAAATAGAATGTAAATTAATTTAATTAGTTAAATTAGATTAACTTTAATTTTTTTTTTACAATAAATAAAATAAACTTAGAATTAGGTTTCATTAACTTTTAATTTTAATTCCTTTTTCTTTTTATTTTCATTAAAAACACAAAAAACATTTTTCTTGTAAATAATTAAGTAATTAATTAGTATTAGGTTTAATTCTAATTAATTGCAAAAAAAGGACAAACCACAATTTCTTTATTTTTCAAAAGGGTCAAAAACCCTAAGGACGTCCTGATTTAATTTCCTTCGCGCATTGTTCTTATTTTTGATTATTTATGTATCTGTTCAAAGGATGTAATAGTTAATTAGGATTTACTGCTTTATTTATCTTTCCGTACTTATTTATCAAAACGGGTCTTTGTTTTTTGGCGATGTATAGACCCGCGCCTTGTAATAGCGTAGATTCATATTTCCACGCTTTATTTTCCGCACTCTTAACTGTTAATATGCATGCAAGAATGAATGTCAAATAAAATAAATCCGTAGCTCACAAATAACCTGTACAAGATAAACATTAACATGAAAACAACACACAAGCACATGCCACTCCTAGGGTACGCCTCACTAGTTGCCTCGAACGTGGTCGTCAAGTATAGGGTGTTTTAGAGGTCGCCCTCCTGTCTAAGATCTTGTTGCCTCGAAACGGTTGCCTCGAATAAAAAAGGATCTAAGACATTAAGGTTACTTCTAAGGTGTCCTACTATTGCTTCGGTGACCACATTGTCCCTCATAATCGAATTGACCCGAATAACTCCAACGACGGTGCTACCTACTCCTCAATAGTGGGATAATACTGTCTAAAGGACTCTTACACAGCCTAATTCCTTAGAGTAGGTAGATTTCTCCTGGGTACTTTCTCTTTCAAAAAAAACAAAAACATCTTTTCGCACATACACTTTCAAAAAGTTTTCAAACAAACACTTCATACACTCTTGAGGACTGATACAAGAGTTACCTAGAAGTTTTCAAAACGAAACTTTTTTCAAAACCCACAAACACAAGAAAAGCAAACATTTTTGAAAACATAGTGAGCAAGTACCTAAGAGCCCGTGGATAACCACGGATAGAAAGGGTGCTAACACCTTCCCTTTCTATAATCTACCTCCCGAACCGAGAAACATTCTCAAAAAAGGAATTTTGTTGTGCTTTTGTCCTTTCCATGTTAAAGAACATAAAAGACGGTGGCGACTCTTGCTTACCGCGACATTTCGCGAACCAGCATTCCAAAACAGTCAGTTCTATTTCCACCGATCACACACACCTTTGTATACATTCAAACATGGATCATTACAAAGGTTGCCACAACAATGGCCTCTTTTCAAAACATTTTCAAACCCCCACACAAAGCACCATTTCAAACAATTGAAAATACAAGGCAAGTGATCTAAGCAAGTAACCAAGAGCCCATGGATAACCATGGATAGAAAGGGTGCTAATACCTTCCCTTTCTATAATCTACTCCCCGAACCCAAGAAAACATCTCAAAGGTTTTTTCTGTGCTTTTAAACCTTTCCTTAGGATAAAATAAAAAGTCGGTGGAGACTCTTGCTCAACAGAAACATTTGAGAAAACAAACGTAAAACCTCAAGTCAGTTCTCCCACCGTATCACAGAACTGGCGACTCTGCTGGGGAATAATTTTAAAAGTGGAGTAACCTTAGGGCTTAGATCACCCTCTTACATGACTAATTGTTTGCTTTGATTGCTTTATATCTTGGTTCTCTTGTTTGGGCTTGAAATCCTACACCCGGATTTGGGGAAACATTCATAGATAGCAATACGTTGTGGAAACTGTGTGGGGTATACCGACACGGTTGAAGCAATAGCTATATTAGTGTGACATATTTGTGAGTACCGGTTACCCTTGAGTTCAATCAAGGAGAGTACGGGGCCGCTGAGTGATGTCACTAATCACTAATGACCTAGAACCTTACTTGACCATCTTGGCCTTTCATTAGGGGTAGTGAGATGACCGGCTTTGGTGCAGTCCGAAGTTGGTAGATACTCGATACTACACTCATTGAGGGTTGTTTTCTTGGAATATTTTGGTCGCTAGTTAAGTGGCTAAACCAAAACAATGAACATGGAAAACAATCCAATGATATTGAGCTCCTTAGAACCCGGTTACTATTTATAAGACAGGTTTTTAAGCCAACTTCACTCAAGAGGGTACTTACCTATGAAACCCCATGCAAGCCTGAAACTAGGGTTTTGTGTGAATTGCTTGTACATATGTTTGTGCATGCATCATGAACATCATAAAGCATCATATGCATTCACTAACCATTTCAAGGGTTTAGATCTTCATCTTTGTTCTTGTTTTGTAGGTCATGGAAATTCTTTGCAGGAAAACTATCCAAGTCAACCTTGTGAGAATCCCTCCTCAACTCAAGGAGCTCACATCCAGAATTCCTGAAAGCTCTCCTTTCAGTGAAAGACATGGTAGACTGCTCAGCCTAGTCATCACCAACATTGAAGAGGACATGGTAAAGGTGTTGTTCCAGTTCTTTGACCCCCTTCACCACTGTTTCACATTCCCCGACTACCAATTGGTGCCCACTTTGGAGGAATTTTCCCAACTCCTGAGAATTCCTATTCTTAATCAACTACCCTACAACGGTACGGAAAAAGAACCAAAGCCTGAAGATGTTGCTCAAGCACTACACTTGCAACCATCTGACATCAAGGGGCATTGGGAAACTAGAAGCGGTGTCAAAGGCTTCTTGGAAAAATTCTTGTTTGAGAAGGCACAAGAGTGTTGGAATTCATTGGACCTATAAGCCTTTGAAGAAATTGTGGCACTCCTCATTTATGGGTTGGTCCTGTTCCCAAATCCTGACCAGCTTATAGATGTCAACACCGTCAAGATCTTCCTATCCAGGAATCCAATACCAACATTACTTGGGGACATCCTCCACTCATTTTACACACGAACAATGAGAAAGAGGGGTGTTCTCATGTGCTGTACTCCTCTCCTTGCAAGGTGGTTTATTTTGCACCTTCCACAATCTGTTTTGAAGAATGACCAAGGCTTAAGGTGGTCACAACGGTTGATGACCCTCACTCACTCAGATGTACATTGGTGTTCTCGGTCCAGAGAAAATGTCATCATCGTCGATCATTGTGGAGAGTTCCCTAATGTTCCATTGCTTGGCATTAGAGGAGGAATTACCTATAACCCTTGTCTGGCTTTGAGACAATTTGGATATGCACGGAGGGATGGCCCTCACGACATGTTGATTCCTGACCTAGTTTTTGACTTCGACAATGATGCGCAAGGACTTCGCCAAAGATTCATCAGAGCTTGGAGGATGCCTAACAAGGTAGACAGCAAGACACTGGGGCACAAGAACTCCATCCCTCTTGAGCCTTATCTCAAGTGGGTACGAACCCGAGCCCAGAGTATAATGATGCCTTACCCTCATGTTCTCCCTGTGATTAAAGAGCCCGTTAAGGAAGGAGAGGTTCCCTACACCATCCTATATCCTGACATGCCAACATCATGGGAGGAGATGCAGAAGAGTTGGATCCAACTCAAGGAGGAATGAAATACTTTTGAAGCCAGCTTCTACGCCAACGAGAAGAAGGTTTTGGAGCTTACCCGCCGACTCCATGAGGAAGAGACCCTCAACACCTACATCGCACCAAAGAGGATGCGCAACGTCTTTTTACCTTGAGAAGTTTTTGTAATATTTGGCCCATGGGGCATTTATGTACTGACAAAATTTCTTCTTATTAATATGACGTGTGTTCTTTTTGTTTGCAACAATTTTGAATTTTCTAAATCCTTGAATGCATTGCATAAACAAACATATCATTCATCATGCGCATAAGCAGGTCTCCACACCAGGTTTCCTTATCTTTCTGCTGTTTATTTCAGTAAGATGGATCTCGAACAAATGGTCAAGGATTTGCAGTCTCAAAACTCACAGTTTCAACATCTCCTGATGACCTTGGCAAAGGGTCAGGAGGATCTAAAAGCCCTGCTTGGGAACAAAGAGCAAGTGAAAAAGAAGAAGAAAAGAGTCGGGGTGGCTACCCTGGGAAGAAGGTTTGAGGGTGAAGCCAGAAGAGTTCTTGAATTTCCCCTACTTCTGAAGAGGGAACCAGTAAAGGAAAAGGGGCTGCAGTACCGTCTGAATCCGAAGCTGAAGAGGAAGAGGCTGAAGAAGAAGAAGACTACTCAGAGCAACAATACTCGCCCACCGATGATAAGTACAAAAACTTGGAAGACAGGTTGGAAGCTATGGAGCTGCAGAGAGTTCCCGGCTTAGATTTCGAAGATTTGGGATTAATTGCTGGAATTGTGATCCCCCCGAAGTTCAAAGTGCCAATCTTTGCAAGATATGACGGGCTGTCTTGCCCAAAAATGCACCTAAGGTCGTATGTCCGAAGAATCCAACCTCACACTTCCGACAGAAATCTTTGGGTGCACTTCTTTCAAGATAGCCTGTCTGGCACTCAGCTAGACTGGTTTTACAAGCTGGAAAGGTCAGAGATACATAGTTGGAAGGATCTGGCAGCTGCTTTTTATCGCCAATATCAATATAACTCTGACTTGGCGCCAACCCGTACTCAGCTACAGAGTATGGGGATGGCCTCAGGTGAAGGATTCAAGGAATACGCCCAGAAATGGCGCGATCTGGCCGGAAGAGTGCAGCCACCTCTTTCTAATAGAGAACTTGTTGATATGTTCCCAGGGACCCTGTCTGGTCCATTCTTTAACCATCTGATCAGTAGCTCTTCCGCATGGTTTACTGAATTAATTTTGACTGGCGAGCGAGTAGAAGCCGATATCAAGTCGGGGAAGATACAAAAAGATGCCTCCTCGAGTATTGAAAAGAAGCCCTTCAAGAAGGAAGCCAGTGCTGTTTATGGTCCAAGGAGACAGAACAAACCGGAACGCCGCCAAGCTGTCAATGCGGTGGTAATTTCAAAGCCTACTGCTGCTCCTCAGCAGTATAACCAACCAAGGGGTGAGAGACCCAAAAGGCAGTACACTCGACTCAGCATGACCTTGTCTCAAATTTTGCCGCAACTACTGTCAACCAATCTGGTAACTGTCAAAGAAGCTCCGAAGGTAGTGAACACAACTTCTCCAAAGTATAACCCCAACGCCCGTTGCGCTTATCACTCTGATAGCCCGAGGCATACTATGGATGATTGCTGGGCTCTGAGGAATAAGGTTCAGGACCTTATTGATGCCAAGGAAATACAGTTCGAGGCGCCCGAAAGGCCCAATGTTGTAACCGCTCCCATGCCCCAACATGGAGTGAATGCTGTGGAAGAAGACCTGTATGTGGCCTCCGTGGATGATATTGTTACTCCGTTGTTGACTGTCAAGAGGAACCTGTTGCTAGTCGGTTTATTTCCGGGATGTAGTAAAGGTTGCCATTTATGTGCTGTTTCACCTGCTGGTTGTCCCTTGTTGAAGTCAGGTATCCAAAGCCTGATGGATAATAAAGAGATCTTGTTCGAGAAGATTGCTGTTCCTACTACCCGTACCGAAGAAGTTTCTATTGTCACTATTTTCAACAAACCTCCTAAGGCTCTCTCAAAGAAGCCTGTCAAAATCATGTCTACTCAGAAGATTGCTCCTATCGTTATTACTATTCCGGGGCCCCTCCCCTATACATCCGACAAAGCTGTCCCGTGGCACTATGGGGCAGATGTTTATGTGCTCGGAGTAAAACAAGAGTTCGATACAAGTACCGGCGTCAACAACATCACCGGGATTGCCAAAGTTACTCGCAGTGGTAGGCTCTTCTCGCCTGATATTGCACCACCAGCTATTCAGAGACCTCTTATCATCACACCTGCAAGTGTGCCTGCTCCCCTTCCTGACCAAGTCCCTGTTTCTACCCCTGCTGCCGAGTCATCTGACGCTCGGGGCAAAGGGATTGCTACTGATTTTCCTGCCCTGACGGAGGCACCAAAGACAACCAATGTGGAAGCTTCCCAGCAAGAGATGGAAGAGATTCTCAAGATCATTAAGAAGATTGATTTCAACGTAGTTGAGCAGCTGGGGAACACCCCATCAAAAATTTCTATGCTATCACTGTTGTTGTGTTCAGAGGCTCATGCCAAGGCCCTGATTTCCTTCCTGAAGACGGCCCACGTGCCACAAGAAACGTCTGCTGATCAATTTACCGATTGTGTGGCCAACTTGACTGTCGATAATGGGTTGGGCTTCTCTGACACCGATCTGACTGCCAAAGGAAAGAACCATAACGACGCCCTGCATGTCTCCATTGAATGCAGGGGCACTACTCTTGCCCATGTGTTGGTAGACACCGGTTCTTCATTGAACGTATTACCCAAGAAGGCCCTAGACAGGTTGGATTGTGAGGGTTTGGAGCTCAAGCCTAGTAACATTGTGGTCCGGGCCTTTGACGGTTCAAAAAGGATGGTACATGGGGAAGTTGACATTCCAATCAGGGTTGGTTCTCAAGTTTTTGATTCTACATTCTATGTGATGGACATCCGACCATCCTATTCTTGTTTGCTGGGTCGTCCATGGATCCACAAGGCTGGAGCTGTGACCTCCACACTACATCAGAAGCTTAAGTACCCGGTCAGAGGGAAGATTGTTACAGTTCAGGGGGAGGAAGAGTACATGGTCATCCACCTCAACTCGTTCCGGTACGTAGAGATGGATGGGGAGTTCATTGAAACCCCCTTTCAACACTTTGAAGAGGTGCCTCAGACACTGGCGTCGGCAGAGACTGTGACTGTAGAAGATTCTCCGTTGAAGATGGCTTCCTTAAAGGATGCTCGGGCTGTTATTGAGAAGGGTGAGTGCACAAACTGGGGCCGACTTCCTGATTTCACTCCAAAGACTGACAAATTTGGCTTGGGTTTCACTGCAGAAGCTCAGAGGGCTGTTCGTAAGGTAAGGATTGGAAGACCTCTTGTGTTCATCACCAACCCGGGAGTAAATACTATTGAAGACGACGTGGAGGAATCTGAATTCGACAGCTGGATCTACCCAACGACCAACAGTGGACCAAGCAGCTGGACTGCCAAAGACTACACACCTATTACTTTTGTCACTCAGTAATGAACTCTTTTGTTTTGAATTTGTAACAGACAATATTTTGAAACTTTTATGGCTCGGTGTCTTACCCGGGCCACCGTGGCTTCATTTGTGAGGGCTTTTGTGTGTCATTTTCACATGTCATTAATAAAAACATTGGACGTTTGTTGCATTTCAAAATCTTGCGCTCCTTTTCTTTCTTTATTATATATTGCAAAACAACTATATTTACACACACTCACCCATACAGGTTCCAATCCACTCGGGATCTCACTGGTAACGACTCTGCTACTGCCAGTTATGACTTCGAAAATCCGATCAACTTAGCCGAAGACGAAGGTGAAGATGATTGTGAAGTGCCTGGTGAACTTGCAAGACTACTACTCCAGGAAGAGAGGGCCATTCAGCCACATGAAGAGCCAGTGGAAACGATAAATCTGGGTACTGAGACAGACAGAAAGGAAGTCAAGATTGGTGCCAATCTAGAGCTCAGTGTGAAATAACAGTTGATTCAGATGCTGCATGACTATGTGGAAATCTTCGCCTGGTCTTATGAAGACATGCCTGGGTTGGATACCGACATTGTGGTTCATCACTTTCCCACCAAGGAAGACTGTCCTCCGGTAAAACAGAAGGTCCGCCGTATGCGTCCAGAGATGTCTGAGAAAATCAAAGCTGAGGTTATGAAACAATTTGATGCAGGGTTTCTAGCAGTGACTTCTTACCCTCAGTGGGTTGCCAACGTGGTTCCCGTGCCGAAGAAGGATGGTAAGGTCCGAATGTGTGTTGATTACATGGATTTGAACAGGGCGAGCCCTAAGGATGATTTCCCTCTGCCTCATATCGACGTTCTGGTTGACAATACTGCTCAGCATAAAGTATTCTCCTTCATGGACGGCTTCTCCGGTTATAATCAGATCAAGATGGCTCATGAAGACATGGAGAAGACCACTTTTGTTACTCAGTGGGGCACCTTTTGCTACAAGGTCATGCCTTTTGGGTTGAAAAATGCTGGGGCAACCTACCAACGTGCCATGGTTGCTTTATTTCATGACATGATCCATCACGAGATAGAAGTATACGTCAACGATATGATTGCAAGGTCTCAAACTGAAGAGGAACACCTGGACCATCTACAGAAGCTGTTTGACCGTCTGAAGTTGTACAAGCTGAGGTTGAACCCAAACAAGTGCACCTTTGGGGTGAGATCTGGAAAATTGCTAGGCTTCATCGTAAGCGACAAAGGCATTCAAGTGGACCCTGCCAAAGTGAAAGCCATACAAGAGATGCCAACTCCCAAGACAGAGAAAGAAGTCAGAGGCTTTCTAGGACGTTTGAACTACATTGCCCGATTCATCTTGCATCTAACTGCTACCTGTGAACCAATATTCAAGCTGCTGAAGAAAGATCAAGTAGTACGTTAGAACGATGAATGTCAGGCCGCTTTCGACAGAATCAAAGAGTATCTCCAAGAACCACCTATTATTATGCCGCCGGTTGAAGGGAGACCTCTAATCTTATACTTGACAGTACTGGACAACTCAATGGGGTGTGTGCTGAGGCAGCATGACGAGTCTGGCCGAAAAGAGCACGCCATTTATTACCTTAGCAAAAGTTTACCGACTGTGAGACCCGATACTCACTGCTCGAGAAAACTTGCTGCGCTTTGGTATGGGCTGCTCGCCGGCTGAGACAGTATATGTTGACTCACAATACTCTGTTGATTTCAAAAATGGATCCAATAAAGTACATCTTCGAAAATCCTGCCTTGTCCGGAATAATAGCAAGATGGCAGATGATCTTGACAGAATACGACATCCAGTACACGACTCAAAAAGCAATCAAGGGAAGTGTATTGGCAGACCATTTGGCACACCAGGCAGTGGATGATTACCAGTCGATGAACTTTGAATTTCTAGACGAGGATATCATGGTAGTGACTGATTGTGAAGTACCTGGACGGGATGAAGGACCTGAGGAAGGATCCAGATGGTCTATGCACTTTGACGGAGCCTCGAACGCTTTGGGTAATGGTATCGGTGTTGTGATCATATCCCCTAAAGGCACTCATACTCCACTCATCGCCCGACTATGTTTCAACTGCACCAACAACATGGCAGAATATGAGGCATGTATCATGGGTCTTCAAGCTGCAATTGACTTAAGGATCAAGTTTCTGAGTGTCTTCGGAGATTCCGCTCTCGTGATCAATCAGATCAAAGGCGAGTGGGATACGAAACACCCAAATCTTATTCCTTACAAGGAGTATGTGCTAACGTTGATTCCCCACTTCGAGGAGATAACCTTTGAACATTTCCCAAGAGAGGAGAATCAGTTAGCGGACGCGTTGGCCACAGTGTCTTCTATGTTCAAAGTCAAATGGGACAACGAGGCGCCCCAGATCATTATTTGGAAGTTGGACGAACCTGCACATTGCTGCGATCTGGAGACCGAAGAGGTAACATAAAAACCCCGGTATCATGAAGTGAAGAGGTACCTTGAAGCTCAAGAATACCCCGAAGGCGCATCTGTTAATGACAAGAAGTTCCTGAGAAGGTTTGCGGCAAAGTTCTTCCTCAACAATGGCATTATCTACAAGCGAAACCATGATTCAACCTTACTGTGTTGTGTGGATAAGACTGAAGCAGAAAGGATCATGGCAGAGCTACATGAAGGTACCTTCGGAACATATTCCAGTGGACATACCATGTCAAAGAAAATCCTTCAGGCAGGATATTTCTGGTCCACAATGGAAGCCGACTGTTATCAGCATTCTCGAACTTGTCATAAATGCCAGATCTATGCTGATAAGGTGCACATTCCTCCGGTTCCTCTGAACGTCTTGACAGCACCTTGGCCTTTTGCAATGTGGGGCATTGATATGATCGGCGAAATCAGACCTACGGCATCCAACGGGCATCGCTTCATCTTGGTAGCGATTGATTACTTTACGAAGTGGGTTGAAGCAGCTTCCTATGCTACCGTAACCAAGAACGTCGTGGCACGGTTCATTCGGCACAACCTGATCTATCGATACGGTATACCTGAGAGGATCATTACGGATAATGGTACCAATCTCAACAACAAGATGATCACTGAGCTCTGCGAGTAATTCAAGATACAGCACCACAACTCTTCTCCCTATCGACCAAAGATGAATGGGGCTGTAGAAGCAGCGAATAAGAATATCAAGAAGATTATGCAGAAGATGACAGTGACCTACAAAGATTGGCACGAAATGTTACCGTTTGCTCTTCATGGGTACCGTACCTCAGCACGGACGTTAACAAGGGCAACTCCCTTTTCCTTGTTCTATGGCATGGAGGCATTCTTGCCTATTGAAGTCCAGATACCCTCTCTCCGGATAATGAAAGATGCAGGTTTGAGCAAAGATGACTGGATCCAGACTCGGCTTGATCAATTAAACCTAATTGACGAAAAGAGACTCACTGCTATTTGTCATGGTCAGACGTACCAAAAACGGATGATCAGGGCATTTAACAAGAAGGTCAGACGACAATAGTATCAAGTCGGAGATCTGGTAATCAAGCGCATCATTCTTCCTCAAAGTGATCCCATGGGAAAATGGACCCCTACGTACGAAGGGCCGTTTGTGGTTAAACATATCTGCTCAGGAGGAGCGATGATTCTAACCACCATGGATGGTGACGACCTTCCTCACCCCGCCAATGCAGACATAGTAAAAAGATACTACGCATGAATTAAAGACCCTCTAGGTTGACACACCTAGGCAAAAATAAGGGACGAAATGAAAAAATCTATACACCCGACAAGTCGAAAACCTGAAAAGGCGACTTGGGCAAAAATGGGTATCCCGGTGGACTGAAAACCCGAAAGGGTGGTCCAGGCAAAAGTTAGGGATAAAGCGTAATACTATGTCTCATTGGATCACCTTGCATCCAGAATTCGGAATCAACTATCGGGCTCAGATGACTCCAATCAATCAGCTTCATCTTCAACTAAGCAGCAGAGTGATGAGACGCTTGAAGACATAAAGGCGATAGCAGAGTTGGAACCCAGTGGGATTATTTTTCACATAGTTGTTTTGTTTCCTTTTCACAAAATTGTATAAACTCTATTTTTCTCGGCGACGTTCTCTTACTAGGACGTCAGCCCCCTGTACATAAAACGCCTATTTACAGGCAAATTTCAAAATCAATACAAATTCGCTTTTCAGACAAATTGCCATTTGTTTTTTCCTTTATCTATTTTGTTTTGCAAAGAACGTCCAATGTTCATTTTTGATATATGCATTTGACATTAATTGCTAATCATAAATATTTGCATGCGAAACAAAGGACTAATTACAGATGACATCAGAAACAGGGGCAATAAAGAATTGTCTAAGCGCTCTAGTTGCTCTGTCCACCAAGGTACCAAGGTAGGTTCGGCTGAAGAACGTAACCAGGATACCTTCACTCCCCGTTGAATAAGACGAGATTCAGCAATACTCTCCCCAGGAAGAGTTGGTCTCCCATCAGCCCTGAAAAGGCACAGTATCTCCAGCAAGTCAGCGATACTCTCCCCAAGCCGAGTTAGTCTACTGTCAGCCTTAAGGAAGTTGGGTATCCCCAGAAGATCTCAACATTCCCCAGTGGAGTATAGACATTCCTCAGCAAGCATCCCCGACAGTCTTAATATAAGATTGTTCCCCGACGAAATACCAGACACCTCAGTGGAGCCACTTCCCCAGTACAGTCTGAAAAGTTTCCCCAGGAAAGTTGAATCATCTTCCCCCAGTAGATTCTGAAGTTTATCCCCAGTAGATTCTGGAAGCTTATCAGCTGCAGAGTACATACGTCTCTCCCCGACTTTATTCAAAGGTTATTTCCCCACCAGGGTATAACTGGGTTATCCTCAGCTAATTACCACGGAGAGATCGTCCTCGGCGAAGTTCTTCCTATTCCCTAGCGGAGTTCATCAAAATTCCCCAATAGAACTTATCAACGGAATCCCCAACGGAGTTATCATCAAAGTCTCAGCGAAGTATCTCTTCCCACAGAGTAATTCCCCGCAGAGAATTCTCTCCAACAAGTTTATTCCCCAACGGAGTCATCTTCTCCTACCGGTTTATTCTTGCAACCATCGTCCCCAGCGGAAACGAAGAACTCCACTCTTCAACATCAACCCAGGATTCCACAAACTCCCGGCAGTCGTCAAGGATTTATTTTCCTAGACAAAAATACATTCATCACATTATCATACACCATGACGCATGCATATACGCATCATATCACACAATCTCATTTATTCTTGAAAAAAACATCATGACATCATGCATCTCATACATCATGACATTGCATATAACTGATGTCTTTCCTTTTCAGGAAAAAGGACAATCCAAAGATGATTACTATCAACTGTCACAATTCCAGATTCGATTCCTGTATCTAGCCAGGGCATATCTGTGAGTGATTGATTGTAGATTCGATACCTGTATCCAGCCAGGGCATATCTGCATGAAGAATTTCCAGATTCGATACCTGTATCCAGCCAGGGCATATCTGTAGACGACCAATTTCCAGATTCGATACCTGTATCCAGCCAGGGCATATCTGTAGACGACTAATTCCATATTCGATACCTGTACCCATCCAGGGCATATCTGTAGACGACTAATTCCAGATTCAGTACATGTATCTAGCCAGGGCATATCTGTGAGTGATTGATTGTAGATTAGATACATGTATCCAGCCAGAGCATATCTGCATGAAGAGTTTAGAGATTCGATACCTGTATCCAGCCAGGGCATATCTGTAAACGACAATTTCCAGATTACCTGTATCCAGCCAGGGCATATCTGTAGACGACTAATTCCAGATTCGATACCTGCATCCAGCCAGAGCATATCTGTAGACGACAAATTCTGGATTCGATTCCTGTATCTAGCCAGGGCATATCTGTGAGCGTTTGATTGTAGATTCGATACCTGTATCTAGCCAGGGCATATCTGCATGAAGAGACTGAATATCAACCCCTGTAACAGGCCAGGAAATTATCTTTCTTTCTCAGGTACGCAAGTTCTCGCTAAGGAATCTCTTACGCAATTGACACCCCCGATGGCATCTTTAAGCCCATCTCCACAACTATCTCTTACACTTCCAAATGTCATCTATAAGCCCATTCCCGACATCACATTGCTGATACTCCACTATGCGAGTGCAAATTTCTGGGCACTCTAGTGTCCAATCTCCTTTTACCCTCGAGTCGCGAAAGGCAAACCTGCCAATCTAACTCTTCAGGTGCAAGAAGATTGAACAGGGGAAACTGTTGTACCCAAAAATTTTCCCTCCCATTTCATCAATATTTTCTCACCACAAGACCCTTGGAGCTCAAGATCAAGTTAGGGTTTGCTCTGCTCAAGACTTCTCCTTGCACTGTTGACCCAAATTAGGGTTTGAGTTTGCACAAAGATGTTTTGACCTAAATTTCCCAAAATGACTTTCATGCTTCATGTTGGACTCACAAGTTTATCCATACCAAGTTTCAAGCCTTGATTCCAATCTTTGCCCAGTCAATTGGACAGTTGACCTATAAATCAGCTGTATTGGGGAAAAAGTCAACTGTGGTCAATTGACAGTCAAACCTCATGATTTTTGACCCACATCAACATCATGAACTCATATGGACCATTTGATCAAGCTTGGATCACAATTCCACAAGAAATTTGATCAGATCACCAAAAGGGCAAAATGGTCATTTTTAGGGTTTTGACTGCACAAAGGCAATTTTTGACTGTTTGACATGGCCAATGGCAAACCAAGCTCACATATGGACTCAAGGTTTCAATGACATGGTCTTGACACATTCAACAAGTTCAAAAGATCCCAAATGCACAAGATTGACAGATGAATTTTCCAGTCAACTGAGCAAAATTTGACTGTATACTGAAAAGTCAAACTTTGACTTTTTGGTCAAAATCAAGTGCCAAGATTCATTTTTCATCAAGACATGTCAAATTATGAAACTTGTTCATCAAGAAACCAAAAATTACAAATTAGGGTTTGAAATGAAGAAATTTCATAACTTAGAAATTTTCTAAGTTATGAAATTTCCTAATTTTTTCCTAACTTTGTCCCTTTTTTTCATCAAGATGTATTTGGATTCAAACAAAACTCAAAACATGAAAGTTGTAGTCCATTGCAAAATCTACAACTTTGATTCACAAAGTTTCATCAAAATAAGCTTGTAGCTCAAGTTATAATTTTTGGAATAGGGGTGCAAAACATTCTTAACTTAGAAACTTTTTGACCTATTTTAGGCAGGATTTTTGCCCAACTTCATGACCACTTTTCACATGCTTCCACTTAGAATTTCAACTTTCATTACAAAGATGGATTGTATTACACATTCCAAGCTTTCCAAATTATCCAAGAACTCATCAAACACCCTTGTGGTTAGGGAGAATCGAATTTGTGAAGATGGGCAAAAGTCACTTTGTTCATGGCCAATTTCATGTTCATAACACTTTGCATTTTTCAAGTCAGCTTGCACAAGCTAGATTACAGGCCTCTAATCCCATTCTTACTCAATAATTTAATTCAAAACCTTTGTGTCCTAGCATTATCTTGTTCATTAAGTCATTACACAAAGGATTAGTCTTAAAATGGAAAAAGCATTTTAGCCATATTTGAAAAGATCAACTTTATGTCAAGTTTACAATCTAAGAAGTACAAAGCAGATCTTTTGGGCACAAGATTATAGATTAATCCCACTGATCAAGAACAAACTTTGCAGCATGTTTGAGGGGCTTGGATGAGCCTACAATCTAAGTTGACAACTTTGGCTTAAAAAAGAAGAAAACTTGCATTTTGAAACACAACTCACATTCCTGCAAGCAAGAGCCTAAACAAACTTTGCAAACACTTTTCACTTGATCCAACTAACCTAAAACACGAATCAACCAAAGTTCAAACCTTCTCATTCATCAAAACACAGTTTTGTGTCAAAACAGGGTACCTGCTGCATTTTGATTTGGTCAGCTCAATCCATTCGTGCGCCTTGGCCAAAACCACTTCATACACACTCCATAACATCCATACAAACTATCCCAAGCCTTGGAAATAGACTGTAACACCTCAAGCCAAGATTGCCATTTTCATTTTTCATCTGTGCAGGTTGACTTCTATAGCTCAATTCAGTAAGATTCAAAGCACACAAAGCATTAGAGGAGCATCCTTGGACCTCAAGCAAGCTGTACAAGTCCTCACACTGCATTGAAAGTGCCTCCATTGTTGTACATGATTCAAGCTGAATAGGTAAAAGTTTGAACTTCTATCTCTCTATCCAGGCATATCTAGGCTTAGGTTTGTGAAGAAGTTATGTCCTACTCATGGCCCTGAAGCTACCCATATCATTACTTTTCATTTATGTTGTGTGTACTGAGAGAATTTTGAACCTGAATATTGAACAAAAGTTAGGTCAGGAATTGGGGGAGGAGAAATTCTCTCTCATTTCTGAGAGTTAGATCAAGTTCTTGATATGTATGAATTCGTGATTTGATGCTTTACATTTTTTGTGTTATAAGTTTGTGCTAAAAATCAAAGAATCAGGATGTTTGAATCAAGCAAAGAAACGCGCGTTTTGTTGTTCAAGGTTGCTGGAGGTTGAAGACAACTCCTCTTGGGCTGGGCCTGAGATTGTTTTTCTGTTTACACCACATTTTTTCACATACACCCCCCTGGCCCATTATGTGATATATTTGTCATTTTTGATTTTTTCTTTTTGATTCTGATTTTATATTTTTGCTCAAACATGAAAAAACACTAAAAATATTTTTCTCATATTTTTTGCATTTTATTTGATATTTATTTGTTTCATTTAGTTACATATATAAATAAGTATAATACTATTTGTTTAAAACATTAAAAATAATAATACAAAATATATTTTTTAGTTATTATTTTTTTATTTACCTTTTGGAAACATTTTCTAAAAAATATACTTTTTTTGTAAATAATTAACATTTTTTATTTTTGTACATATTTAATATATTTAGTAAATAATATAAATACTTATCTATCTTTTATTAAATATTTAGGATAAATATAAAAATAATACATTTTTATTTTTATTAATATTTGACCTCAAAAATTAATTTTTCATAATATACTTCTCTTTTATTTATTTTTGTATATAATTAATAAGTATTGTATATAATAAATAATAAATACCTTTATTTACAAAATTAGGGTTTTGCCCTAAACCATGAAAATATCCAAAAATTAAATTTTTTATTTTTGTTTATATGTCACATGAAAAATACCTTTACATACATATAAAAATATTTTTTTTTTGCATCTTGCATATTTATTGTATTTATTCAATTATTGTACAATTAAATAACTTGTATATTCAATTTGGATTGTAATAGCTTAGATTTAAATTTCTTGCTAGATATCCCCATTTGAACATTTGTACCCCCATCCCCATAATTATGTTGTAATAATTTAGGACTTTAAATTCCGCATTTTAAAGCTTTCTAATTATACCATGATAGACTTAGGGTTTGTATGCAAATCAAAAATAATAAATAGCTTGACCTAATTCAAAGACAATAAAGCATGAAAATGGACAACACCAATCACACTTGCACCCCTAGGATTACTCCACTTGTTGCCTTCAATAATGGGCCATGTTGCATGTTGGGTGTTTTTGGCAAAACAAAACAATTCAAATGATCATAGTCCCTCGATGACGCTTTCGAAAGTTGCCTAAAAATGATCAAGTCCCTTAAAGGAAAAGTTGCCAAAGACACTTGGCACCATTGCAATCATTGGTCTAAACGATGACCCGCGCCCGTCCCGTTAACATCCTAACACAAGATTGTCCACCAAATACAATGGTGGAACAATACTGTTAAAAGGGTTAAAACATAGGAAAGATCTTTGAGAAATTTAGGGTAGATAGCTCTTGGTTACTTGACCAATCTTGCAAAACAATCCTTGCCATTTTTCAAAACACACATCACAACACACTTTCAAAACAACTTTCAAAATCATTGAAAACTTTTCAAAAGATACACACCTTTGTATACATTCAAACATGGATCATTACAAAGGTTGCCACAACAATGGCCTCTTTTCAAAACATTTTCAAACCCCCACACAAAGCACCATTTCAAACAATTGAAAATACAAGGCAAGTGATCTAAGCAAGTAACTAAGAGCCCATGGATAACCATGGATAGAAAGGGTGCTAATACCTTCCCTTTCTATAATCTACTCCCCGAACCCAAGAAAACATCTCAAAGGTTTTTGTTGTGCTTTTTAACCTTTCCTTAGGATAAAATAAAAATTCAGTGGCGACTCTTGCTCAACCGAAACATTTGTGAAAACAAACGCAAAAGCTCAAGTCAGTTCTCCCACCGTATCACAGACGAGTTCTATAACCTCAATGGTATACTCCATTGAGCACGAGACAGTTCCTAGATCTTGATGAAGATGTTTCCCTACGTCATAGTGTGGACGAGTACTATAACCTCAATGATATACTCCATTGAGCACGAGTCAGTTCCTAGATCTTGATGTTTTCCTCCGTCATAGTGTGGACAAGTTCTATACCTCAACGGTATACTCCATTGAGCACGAGACAATTCCTAGATCTTGATGAAGATGTTTCCCCCCAGTTGAATTATGGACAGGTTCTTAAAGCTCAGCTGAAGCATTCTCTCAGCTGAAGTACAAGCAAGTTCCTAAATCTCAACAGAAGTTAGACTCCCCCAGTGGAATCTTTTACCACAACAGGTATGCAAGTTCTCGCTAAGGAATCTCTTATGCGATCGACACTCCTGCAGATGGCATCTGTAAGCCTATCCTCCTACCAACAATCTCCAAATGGCATCTGTAAGCGCATCCCCAACATCACAAAGCTAATACTACACCATGCGAGTGCAAATTTTTAGGCACTCTAGTGTTCAATTCTCTTCCACCTTCGGATCACGAAAGGCTCAAAAGCCAATCTATATCCTCAGGTTTAATAAAATTGAACAAGGGAAACTGTTGTACCCCAAAATTTTCCCTCCCACATTCCTCAAGACATGTCAAGAATAATCTTCAAGTTGCTCAAGTTGGCTCAAGAGTTTGATAGTTAAATCACCTCCTAAGGCAATCAAGTCAAAATTAGGGTTTTGTGTTGCATCAAGGTACTTACATCCAAATGGCCTCAAGTTTTTCCAAATGTATTAATATGTTCTCAAGTTCATCCATGTCAAATTTCAAGCCTTGCAGAGGAAGTTTGGTCAGTCAATTGCTCAAGAGGCCCAAAAATCGACTGTGTTAGGGCAAAAGTCAACTGTGTCCCAAATATAGTCAAACCTCAAGATTTTTTGTCAACATTCTCATTTTGAAGGATAATTCATCATTTGATCAATGTTTGATCATGATTCATCAAGGATTGCTCAAGATTCATCAAGATTCAGAAGTTGCTAAATTAGGGTTTTGTGGGAAAAGTCAACTCAACTTTGACCAAGCGTAACTTTCTCATACTTTATGAGAAATGACCCATCCAAAGCTCATTTTGAAGAGGATTAAATTTCCTACAATCCATATTCACACCCCAAGATCAAGAAATTCTCTCACAAAAAGTTACAAATTTGGACATTATAGGTCATTTTTGAAAGTCAACAAAAACACCTTTTTTTCCAAAGATTATAACTTGAGAATGGAACATAAAAATGATATGAGACCAAAAGGGTTGGTTATAGGATATCTCAAGGTTTCTAAAAAGTCAAATAACACTTCCAAAAGTTAAAAATTGAAGAAGTTATGCATTGTTGAAGTTGGGAATGTTTCCAAAATTGCCAAAAGTCAACTATCCTCAAAACACCAATTTTTGACAAAAGGGCCCACTTTTTTCCACTTGATTTGGTCTTGTCATGCCACACACGTGTCCCATCTTTAATTTTATGACCAAACATTTATTTTTCTATTTTATTTTATTTTTATTGATTTAATTCATTTTAAATCTATATTAATTCAAATAAAATCCAAAAATTAATGGAATGGGATTCTTGTGATCAAAACAGCTTGCAAATACCATGTGACACTCTATCAATTCATATCAAGTCAAAACATGCACACAAAAAAATCAGATTTGGCCTATTTTTGGAAAGCTTAGCAATGGTGATCAAATCCAATATTCCATCTTCAATGCATAAGGATTATGGCCCATATTTTAACCTAAATGCATTCCATTATATGCACACAAGCCTCACAAACCTAGAACACGCATAAATCTCTGCAGAAACGACCACACAACTTTGAGAAAAAAGCTTGAAAAGTGAGAGATCAAAAACAACATTGGAGCACAATTCAGACCAAAAGCTCAACACTACTCTCTCCCCTGCCATCCAATGAAAAATTCATCTTCACAGTCATGAGAGGAGTAGAAACTTCATCCACCAAGGTCACGAACAAGTTAGTATCAACAACATTAATTCCACGATCGTGCTTAGGCATGGGAGCAGTTATGACATTGGGCTTCTCCGGAGCATCGAACTCAATTTCCTTGGCTTCAATCAGATCTTGTACCTTATTCCTTAGAGTCTAGCAGTCATTGGTATCATGGCCAGGACTCTCAGAATGATAGGCACATCGAGAATTTGGATTATATCGTGGAGATGTAGTATTTGGATTTTTGGGAGCCTCTTTCAAGGTTGCCAAGTTGGGTCTCAGCAGATGAGGTAGAACTTCAGCCAATTTCATGTTGATTTGGGTAAACTTCCGTTGTGGTCTTTCCACCCTTTGTTGATTGTTGGATTGTGGAGCAACTGCAGGTCTGGGTATCATTACGACATTTACTGTCTGACGATGTTCATCCCTGTTTTGGCCCCTCGGGCTATAGATGGCACTTACTTCCTTCTTACTAGCAAAAGGCTTCTTTACGGAACTCGAAGAGGCATCCTTTTGTATCTTGCCGCTCCGAATCCCAGCTTCTACTCTTTCTCCTATTAGAATCAAATCGATGAAACCAGCTGACGAGCTGCCGATCAAATGATTAAAGAACGGACCAGATAGCATCCCCAGAAACATATCAACCAACTCCCTATCAAACAATGGGGGTTGAACTCTTCCAGCCAAGTCTCTCCATTTCTGTGTATAGTCTTTAAATCCTTCAGTTGCACCCATGGACATACTCTAGAGTTGAGTACGAGTAGGAGCAAGGTTGGCGTTGTATTGATACTGCTTATAGAAAACATCAGCCAAATCTTCCCAATTTCGGACATTGGCTCCCTCCAGCTGGTAGAACCATTCAAGCTGAGTCCCTGACAGACTATCTTGAAAGAAATGAACCCACAAATTTCTATCAGTGGTGTGGGGATGGATCTTTCTGACATAAGAACGAAGATGGATTTTTGGGCAGGACACCCCATCATACTTAGCAAAAAATGGAGCTTTGAACTTCTGCGGGATGACCACTCCCGACACCAATCCAAATTCTTTGAAATCCAGTCCAGGTATCCTCTGAACTTCCATGGCACTCAAACGATCTTCCAACTGCTTGTATCTATCCTCAGCAGGAGGATATTGCTTATCAATGTAGTCGGTATCGTTGTCAGAAACTGTAGGACTGGGGTCCTTCTCCCCTGTCTCTTCTTCTTGATTCTCCCCTTCCTTAGATGAAGAGGTCAGATCGACTTGTCGCTTCAACCGCTCTCCAAAACTTCTTCCCATATTTAGAATACCGACAACCTTCTTCTTTTTCTTTTTCTCTTTCAGGATGAGGGCTTTCAGATCCTCCTGCCCTTCTGCCAGAATTATGAACATTTGTTGGAACTGGACGTTCTGTGCCTGAAGGTCCTTGATGCTTTGTTCGGAAGACATTTCTGCTGAAATGAACAGCAAAGAAGATGAGAAACCTGTAATGGCACATGTACATGCAATGTTATGAGTGGGATGCGCATGCAATGATTTCAAAGACTTTGGGAAATTTAAATTTGCAAACCAAAATAAACAAAGATTTTATTAGCTGAATTCAAAGTTCGAATGCCTTTTAGGCGTTACAATTAAAAAAAAACTAAAATTATAAAAGACATCAAAATTCCCATGGATGCTTCCTCTTTGTGCCGAGATAATCATTGAGTCCTTTTTCCTCATGAAGCTACATTGTGAGCTCTAAAACCTTCTTCTCTTGAGCATGGAACTAATCCATGTAAGTATCCCGCTCCTTCATCAACTGAACCCAAGACCTCTGTAATTCCCCAAGATCAGTGGACATATAAGGATAGAGAACCTTGTAAGGAATACCCCCTTCAGTAGTGGGTTCTATAATCACTGGTAAAACGGCCACATAGGGCATCATAAGCTTCTGGGCGCGAGCTCGTACCCATTGGAGGTAAGGTTCCATAGGAATGGAAGCTTTTGGCCCCAAAGCCTTGGCGCCAGATCTGTTTACCATGCCCCAAGCTCGTACGAACCTCCGACGATACTCTTGAACATCATCCTCATAGCTGAATACAATGCCCTCGATAAGTAACTCATGGGGACCATCTCTTCGTGTGTAACCAAATTGTCGCAGAGCTAAACAAGGATTGTAGGTTATACCCCCTCTAATACCAAGTAATGGAACATTAGGGTACTCCCCGCAGTAGTCAATAATAGCAGTGTTTTCCATAGCTCGGGAACACCAGAGAATATCCATGTGAGTGAGTGACATTATCCTTTGTGACCAACCCAAACCCTCTTCATTCTTCAGTACGGACTTAGGGAGGTGAGAAATAAACCACCTCGACAACAATGGAATACAACACATAAGAACCCCTCTTCTCTTTATGGTACGAGTATGGAGAACGTGCAAAATATCTCCGAGCAAGGTAGGCATAGGGTTGAGGGAGAGGAAGATCTTGATAGCATTCACATCTATGAATGAGTCCGAATTATGGAATAGGACTAACCCGTAGATTAGAAGAGCCAAAACCTCCTCAAAAGCCTGAAAATCCATATCATCCCAAAACAGTTGGGCCTTGTCTATCAGAAATTTAGCTAGAAAACCCTTGACTCTGCTTCTTGTTTCCTAATTTGATACCACGTCGGCCCGTTTCAGATGCAAAGCTGAGGCAATGACTTCTGGCTTAGGAACTTCTTCTAGACCTGTGAAGGGCAACTGTTCAAGAATAGGTATATCCAACAGTTGAGAGAATTCTTCCAAGGTAGGCACCAACTGATAGTCTAGAAAGGTGAAGTAGTGGTGCTTGGGATCAAAGAACTGAAAGAGTACACTCATCATCTTTTCATCAAAGTTTGAAGTAACCAGGTTGAGAAGTTGACCATGTCTCTTAGTGAACTCAGAAGTTTCAGAAAACCTTGATACTAGCTCTTTGAGTTGGGAAGGTATCTTCACAAAGATGATTCAGATAATGTTTCTATGAACGGAAGCCATGATCTGCAAAACAGAACAAAGATAAATTCCCTTGGTCTTTGAAATGGTTAGTGCAATAAGAATGGATGCTATGTTATGATGCATGATGTCATGATAAATCACAAGTATAGAAAACATAGACAAATCACACCAATTCCTTAGGTTTAAGGCCTGCATGAGGTTAAAGGTCATACCCTCTTGAAGTTTAGTTAGTTTCAAACTTCTCTTAAAAAGTAACCGGGTTCTAAGGGATCTCAATATCACTGACAATCCTTTATCGAGCATTGTCTCAGCTCAAGCAATCTTTTTTTGCGACCGAAATATCCCGAAAGTCTAATCTCAATGAGTGTAGCATCGAGTATCAACCAATCCTTAGATCTACACCGAGACCGACTATTGTACCCCAAAATTTGCCCTCCCATATTTCTCAAAACATTTCAAGAAAGATCCTCAAGTTGCTCAAGGAAGTCCAAGGGTTGACCAGACAAGCTCTCTCCTAAGGTAGTCTACCTTAAATTAGGGTTTCATGTTGCATCAAGATACTTGAGCCCAAGGGATCCCAAATTCTCACCATTGTCCTAATATTTTCTCAAGATCATCCATGTCAAGTTTCAAGCCTTGTAGAGGAAGTTTGCTCAGTCAATTGCTTAAAAGCCTGAAAATCGACTGTGCTAGGGAAAAAGTCTACTGTGGCCCACATACAGTCAAACTTCAAGATTTTTGGTCAACATCCTTATTTTGAAGCATTTTCATCATTTGATCAAGGGTTGATCATGATTCATCAAGGATTGCTCACAATTCATCAAGAACCCAAAAGTTGCTAAATTAGGGTTTTGTAGGAAAAGTCAACTCAACTTTGACAAAGCATAACTTTCTCATACTTTATGAGAAATGACCCATCCAAAGCTAATTTTGAAGAGGATTCAATTCTCTACAATCCATATTCATCTCCCAAGTTCAAAATATGCACTCACAAAAAGTTATGAATTTGGACATTATAGGTCATTTTGAAAAGTCAACAAAAACACCTTTTTTGTCAAAGCTTCATACTTGAACATGGAAGACTCAATTGAGATGAGACCAAAAGGGTTGCTTACAGGACATCTCAAGCTTTCTAAAAAAGTCCAAGAACACCTTAAAGAGTCGAAATTGATGAAGTTATGCATTGGTGAAGTTGACCCTTTTTGCAAAATTGTCAAAAGTCAATTATGCCTCAAATTGCAATTTTTGCTAAATGGGCCCAATCTTTTGCACTTGTTTTGAGTTGGTAGCATGGTCCACGAGCCCTAGATCTTCCCATTTGTCTTTATATTATTTTTTCTATTTATTTTTATTTTTATTCCAATTAAATCAATTTAAATCAAAACAAATCATGAAAAATCCAAATCATTCAAATTTCAAGATCTTGTGCATGTTTTAGGTCCCATATCCAGCTAGCAATTGAATTAATTCGTGCAAGGCATAGGTGGGCACAAAAAGTTGAGCTTGGGATATTTTGGAAAGATTTTCAAAGTGAATCAAATCAAGATCAAAAGCCATAATTGATAAAGATTGAATGGACTTTTGTAAACCTAATTCATTCCTCAGTATATAGTAAACATTGGCAGACCTAAAACACAAAGCTTTGGAGGCGTGAGAAGGCAGAACAAAACTTGAAAAAATCAAAGAAAAGTGGTGATTCGATTTTGTACTTTCAGGCACTTTCAAGGTCCCCTAGCCATCTCATTCGCTTCCTGGGATCACAAGCAAGCTATACCAATCAAGAACAAGGACTTTCTTGTGCTAAAACCCAATGTAAGTGGTTCACGACTTTGGCTTGTTCTTGAAATCGAATTGCATGATTTTGGCATTGATATCATGAAATACTTACATATTCTTGCTCCTTGTAGCATTTGCAAGCTATCTGTAACATTTAATTGCATTTTTATGGACTGTATCAGAATTCACCATTGCTAGGTTTTGTTGGCTCGTTTTACGATCTTTTGGTATAGGTAAAATTGGTCCCCATGAAGGGCATCATGATGCTCAGAATGCCAAGGCGGTTCGATTCATGGCATTAGATGTTTGTGATACGGTGGGAGAACTGACTATGGTTTTGCGTTTGTTTCGCAAATGTTTCGGTTGAGCAAGAGTCGCCACCGACTTTTTATTTTATCCTAAGGAAAGGTTTAAAAAGCACAGCAAAAACCTTTGAGATTTTTCTTGGGTTCGGGGAGTAGATTATAGAAAGGGAAGGTATTAGCACCCTTTCTATCCATGGTTATCCATGGGCTCTTAGTTACTTTCTTAGATCACTTGCCTTTTTCAATTGTTTGAAATGGTGCTTTGTGTGTGAAAGTTAGCTTTTGGTTCTGGTGGTGTTCTGGACAGATTTTCTTTGAAAAGGGGAAGTAAAGGTGTATACGTATGTAGGGTCAGATGTTTGGAGAGGGTGTCTTTGGTTTACAGAAAAAACTGGATATTTGATGAAGTTTGAAGGTGAGAAACTCAAAGTTATGAAACAAAGCTGGAGATTTTGGCAGAGTTTCAGAATGCTGTGTTGCTAGGAGTTCTGTTTCTCTCTTAGCAATTTTTCTGTTTCTTTTTTTGAACGCCTTTGGAAGTGGTGAAGACTCTCTATTTATAGGCAAAGTTCTTGTGGATGCCTTGAACATTAAAGCGCCAACAGAGTTTGAATTTGTTCTTTGACAGAAATTCCTGGGAAGTTGTGATACAGATAGCTTTCAGCCTAGGTTGCAGCAGCAGGCGTAGATTGGGGAGAAGTGACCTCTGAAGTGGGCGGTGGCATGAAGACCCATGCCAGAATCTGTGCAAAAGCGTTTTCCAAGCCACACGTGAATTCTCAAGAGTGGTTGGAAGAATTAATGGGCATTAAATGATGATAAGACCTATCAACATCAATATTCTGGTAATGGAAACCAACGTTGAATCAGCAGCGTAGACCATGCTCTGGCCTTGGCTTCCTGTAAGCTCTGGAGATTCTCCTGGTTTTCTGGTACGTTCCTTGGATTTACTTCTGGACCATATGGGCTTAGAGATTCTGTATCAGCGTAACACCCATTCTTCTGACCTTTTCATCTTCTGAATTTAACATGTTCTGAAGGAGCCTTCAGATTTCCCTGCTTCTCTTGCGTTCCTTTAGCAAATTCTGACTGAGCTTGTGTAACTGCTGAAGGGGCACGTTCTATTTGAGGCTTACCTACTGAACCACGTTTACAACTTCTGATTGAACTGATGTAGCTGCTGAAAAGCCAACTTCTGACCACGCTGAGCCAAGCTTGCAACTTCTGACCATTTTTATCTGGAATGGGTCCAGAAGTTCTGGAGCGCTGATTTTTTTCTAAAACACTCATTTTAGAGAAACGTTCTAAGTACTTTGATTTTTCTCAAGATAAAAGCGTTGTTTTTGGAGTTCGTGAGATCATCTTGCTTTTGTAAGTGGCTTGCTTGGGCAAAAGGATAACTCAGGACTTGGATTTGTTTCAGAGGGACCTTGAAAATCCAAGATGGTTTCCTTAAGAAAGGGAGGGCAAATTTTGGGGTACAACAGTTGCCCCTGTTCAATCTTCTTGAACCTGAAGAGTTAGATTGGCAATCTTGCCTTTCGCGACTCGAAGGTAAAATGAGATTAGACACCAGAGTGCCCGGAAATTTGCACTCGCATGTTGGAGTATCAGCAAATGTGATGGCGGGAATGGGCTTATAGATGCCATCTGGAGAGGTGGTGGATAGGGAGATGGGCTTATAGATGCCATCTGGAGATGTGACAGAACTTTGTCGGGAATGGGCTTATAGATGCCATTTGGAAGTGTTGATCGCACAAGGGATTACTTAGCGAGAACTTTATGTATCTGAGAAAGGCAGATGTTTTCCTGGCTTGTTACAGGTGTTTGATCTTCAATCTCCTTATGCAGATATGCCCTGGCTGGATACAGGTATCGAATCTACAATCGGTGGCTTACAGATGTGCCCTGGCTGGATACAAGAGTTGAATCTGGAAATGGTCGTCAATAGATATGCCCTGGCTGGATACAGGAATCAAATCTTCGAACTCTTCAGACGTGCCCTGGCTAGATACAGGAATCGAGTCTGGAAATGTGGTCAACAAATATGCCCTGGCTGAATACAGGAATCGAATCTGGAAATGTTGTAGTTGATAGATGTGCCCTGGCTGGATACAGGAATCGAATCTTCAAACTCTTCAGACGTGCCCTGGCTAAATACAGGAATCGAGTCTGGAAATGTGGTCAACAGATATGCCCTGGCTGGATACAGGAATCGAATTTGGAAATGTTGTAGTTGATAGATGTGCCCTGGCTGGATACAGGTATCGAATCTACAATCGGTGGCTCACAGATGTGCCCTGGCTGGATACAGGAGTTGAATCTGGAAATGGTCGTCAATAGATATGCCCTGGCTGGATACAGGAATCGAATCTTCGAACTCTTCAGACGTGCCCTAGCTAGATACAGGAATCGAGTCTGGAAATGTGGTCAACAGATATGCCCTGGCTGGATACAGGAAGCGAATTTGGAAATGTTGTAGTTGATAGATGTGCCCTGGCTGGATACAGGAATCGAATCTTCGAACTCTTCAGACGTGCCCTGGCTAGATACAGGAATCGAGTCTGGAAATATGGTCAACAGATATGCCCTGGCTGGATACAGGAATCGAATCTGGAAATGTTGTAGTTGATAGATGTGCCCTGGCTGGATACAGGAATCGAATCTGGAAATGTTGTAGTTGATAGATGTGCCCTGGCTGGATACAGGAATCGAATCTTCGAACTCTTCAGACGTGCCCTGGCTAGATACAGGAATCGAGTCTAGAAATGTGGTCAACAGATATGCCCTGGCTGGATACAGGAATCGAATCTGGAAATGTTGTAGTTGATAGATGTGCCCTGGCTGGATACAGGAATCGAATCTTCGAACTCTTCAGACGTGCCCTGGCTAGATACAGGAATCGAGTCTGGAAATGTGGTCAACAGATATGCCCTGGCTGGATACAGGAATCGAATCTGGAAATGTTGTAGTTGATAGATGTGCCCTGGCTGGATACAGGAATCGAATCTTCGAACTCTTCAGACGTGCCCTGGCTAGATACAGGAATCGAGTCTGGAAATGTGGTCAACAGATATGCCCTGGCTGGATACAGGAATCGAATCTGGAAATGTTGTAGTTGATAGATGTGCCCTGGCTGGATACAGGAATCGAATCTTTGAACTCTTCAGACGTGCCCTGGCTAGATACAGGAATCGAGTCTGGAAACTGATCACTCTCAGATATGCCCTGGCTAGATACAGGTATCGAATCTGGAATTTGTGACAGTTGAAGGTAGTTGTCTTTGGGGTTGTCTTTTTCCCTGAAAAGGCAAAACATAAGTTGTATGCAATGTCATGATGTATGATATGCACGATGTTTTAACATGAGACAGCGTTGTATGTACTTTATCATGTATGTAAGTGAAATGTTTATGAATGTATTTTCGTCTTAGGAAAATAAATCCTTGACGATCGGCCGGGGAATTGTTTTGTGGAAGAGGTATTCTGCTGAAGTTTTTGATGAGAGGCCTGCTGAGGACGACTTCAATGATGAATTCCGCTGGGGATAATGATGATAAACTCCTTTGGGGATACCAAAGATAAACTCCGTTTGGGATTGGAAGATAAACTCCGCTGGGGATTGAAAGAACTTTGTTGAGGGCGATCTTCCGTGGCGATTAGCTGAGGATAACCTAGTTATAAGCCCTTGTGAGGAATAACTCTGAATAAAGTTCGGGAGAGACGTCCGTACTTTGTAGGGAACAAGCTTCCAGAATCTACTGGGGATAAGCTTTAAGACCTGCCGGGGAAAGTTGTGCCTTTTTCAGGATTGACGGGGAGTCAACTCCGCTTGGGGAAAGCATTACGGAATCTTGTCTTAATTTGCGTGGAAGGAGATGATTTGGTCACATTCTTCAGTCGAATCTACCTTGGTACCTTGGCGGACAAAGCAAACAGACTGCATCAGACAACCTTACATTGCCCTTGATCCTGATGTCACCTGTAATTAATCTTTTGCAAATATTTATGAATCAGCAATTTAATGTCAAATGCATATATCAAAAATGAACATTGGACGTTCTTCGCAAGACAAAACAGAAAAAGGAAAAACAATGGCGATTTGTATGACAAGTGACTTTGTATTTGTGAATTTTGCTTGTGAAAAGGCGTTTTTGTACAAGAGGCTGACATCCTAGTAAGAGGACGCCGCCGAATAACACAGAATTTACAATTTTGAAAACAAAACAGCTATGTGAACAATCCCACTGGGTTCCAACTCTGCTATCGCCTTTATATCCCCAAGCGTCTCATCGCTTTGCTGCCTAGTTGAGGATGAAGCTGATTGGTCGATGCCGAAGTCTGAGCCAGATAGTTGATGCCGAATTCTGGACGCAAGGTGATCCAATGAGACATAGTGTTACGCTTTATCCATAACTTTTGCCTGGACCGCCCTTTCGGGTTTTCAGTCCACCGGGATACCCATTTTTGCCCAATCCGCCTTTTCAGGTTTTCGACTTGCCGGGTGTACAGATTTTTTTTCACTTCATCCCTTATTTTTGCCCGAACCCTTTTGGTTTGCCGGAAAGCCCTTATTTTTGCCTAGGTATGTCAGCCTAGCGGGTCTTTTATTCATGCGTAGTATCTTTTCACTATGTCTGCATTGGCGGGGTGAGGAAGGTCCTCACCATCCATGGTGGTTAGGATCATGGCTCCTCCTGAGAACACATGTTTAACCACAAATGGCCGTTCGTAAGTAGGGGTCCATTTGCCCCGGGGATCACTTTGAGGAAGGATGATGCGCTTGATTACCAGGTCCCCAACCTGATACTCTTGTGGTCTGACCTTCTTGTTAAATGCCCTGATCATTCGTTTTTGATACGTCTGACCATGACAGATAGCGGTGAGCCTCTTTTCGTCAATTAGGTTTAATTGGTCAAGTCGAGTCTGGATCCAGTCATCCTCATTCAAGTCTGCATCCTTCATTATCCGGAGAGAGGGTATCTGGACTTCAATTGGCAGGACTGCCTCCATGCCATAGATCAAGGAGAAAGGAGTTGCCCCGGTTGACGTTCTTGCTGAGGTACGGTACCCGTGAAGAGCGAACGGTAACATCTCGTGCCAATCTTTATAGGTCACTGTCATCTTCTGCACAATTTTCTTGATATTCTTATTCGCCGCTTCTACAGCCCCATTCATCTTCGGCCGGTAGGGAGAAGAATTGTGGTGCTGTATCTTGAATTGTTCACAGAGTTCAGTGATCATTTTGTTATTGAGGTTGGTACCATTGTCCGTGATGATTCTTTCCGGGACACCGTATCGAAAGATCAGATTATGCCGGATGAAACGTGCCACGACGCTCTTGGTTACCGTTGCGTAGGAAGTTGCCTCAACCCACTTCGTGAAGTAATCGATCGCCACCAAGATGAAGCGATGCCCATTGGATGCCGTCGGTCGGATCTCACCGATCATATCAATGCCCCACATTGCAAAAGGCCAAGGTGTCGTCAGGACGTTCAGAGGGACTGGGGGAATATGCACCTTGTCAGCATAGATCTGGCATTTGTGACAAGTTCGAGAGTGTTGGTAACAATCGGCTTCCATTGTGGACCAGAAATATCCTGCCCGTAGGATTTTCTTTGCCATGGTGTGTCCACTGGAATGTGTTCCGAATGTACCTTCATGCAGTTCTATCATGATTTTCTCTGCTTCAGCCTTATCCACACAACGTAGTAGAGTTGAATCATGATTCCGTTTGTAGAGGATGCCGTTGCTGAGGAAGAATTTTTCTGCAAACCTCCTCATGAACTTCTTGTCATTGATAGATGCATCTTCATGGTATTCCTGAGCTTCCAAGTACCTCTTCACCTCATGATACCAGGGTTTTTCAGTTGCCTTCTCGGCCTCAAGGTCGCAGCAGTATGCCAGTTCGTCCAACTTCCAAATAATGATCTGGGGAGCCTCATTGTCCCATTTAACCTTGAACATTGAAGACATTGTAGCCAGTGCGTCTGCTAGCTGATTCTCCTCTCTTGGGAAGTGCTCGAAAGTTATTTCTTCAAAGTGGGGAAGCAAGGTCAACACATACTCCTTGTAAGGAATAAGATTTGGGTGTTTCGTATCCCACTCGCCTTTGATCTGATTGATCACGAGAGCGGAATCTCCGAAGACACTCAGAAATTTGATCCTTAAGTCGATTGCAGCTTGTAGACCCATGATACATGCCTCATATTCTGCCATGTTGTTGGTGCAGTTGAAACACAATCGGGCGGTGAGTGGAGTATGAGTTCCTTTGGGAGATATGATTACATCGCCGACGCCGTTACCCAAAGCATTGGAGGCACCGTCAAAATGCATAGACCATCGGGATCCTTCCTCAGGTCCTTCATTCGGTCCAGGTATTTCACAGTCAGTTACCACCATGATGTCTTCGTCCGGAAAATCAAAGTTCAATGATTGGTAATCGTCCACAGGTTGGTGTGCCAAATGATCTGCCAGTACACTTCCTTTAATTGCTTTCTGAGTTGTATACTGGATATCATATTCTGTTAAGATCATTTGCCATCTTGCTATTCTCCCAGACAGAGCAGGCTTTTCAAATATATACTTGATGGGATCCATCTTTGAAATCAATAGAGTAGTGTGAGTCAGCATATACTGTCTCAGCCGGCGAGCAGCCCATACTAGAGCGCAAGAAGTTTTCTCAAGCAGTGAGTAACGAGACTCACAGTCGGTAAACTTTTTGCTCAAGTAATAAATTGCATGCTCTTTTCGGCCGGACTCGTCATGCTGTCCCAGCACACACCCCATTGAATTGTCAAGTACTGTCAAATATAGTATCAGAGGTCTTTCTTCCACTGGAGGCATAAGAATGGGTGGCTCTTGGAGATATTCCTTTATCTTTTCAAAGGCAGCCTGACATTCATCGTTCCAACGTACTACTTGATCTTTCTTCAGTAATTTGAAGATTGGCTCACAGGTGGCAGTTAGATGTGAGATGAATCGGGCAATGTAATTCAGTCGTCCCAGAAAGCCTCTGACTTCTTTCTCTGTCCTTGGAGTTGGCATCTCTTGTATGGATTTTACCTTGGCAGGGTCCACCTGAATACCTTTATCACTTACGATGAAACCGAGCAATTTTCCGGACCTCACCCCAAAGGTGCATTTGTTGGGATTCAACCTCTGCTTGTATAACTTCAGTCGGTCAAATAGCTTCCTCAGATGATCAAGGTGCTCCTCCTCAGTTTGAGACCTTGCAATCATGTCATCAACATATACCTCAATCTCATGATGGATCATATCATGAAATAAAGCAACCATGGCACGTTGATAGGTTGCCCCAACATTTTTCAATCCGAATGGCATGACCTTGTAACTGAAGGTGCCCCACTGAGTTACAAAGGTAGTCTTTTCCATATCTTCCGGGGCCATCTTGATCTGATTATACCCTGAAAAACCATCCATGAAGGAGAACACCTTGTGTTGAGCAGTATTGTCGACAAGAACGTCGATGTGAGGTAGAGGAAAATCATCCTTGGGGCTGGCCCTGTTCAAATCCCTGTAGTCGACACACATCCTGACTTTACCGTCCTTCTTCGGTACTGGCACCACATTAGCCACCCACTGAGGGTAAGAAGTTACTGCTAGAAACCCAGCATCGAACTGCTTCATGACCTCAGCCTTGATCTTCTCGGACATCTCTGGGCGCATACGGCGGACCTTTTGCTTTACCGGAGGGCAGTCTTCCTTGGTTGGCAGGTGATGAACTACAATGTCGGCATCCAAACCAGGCATGTCTTCATAGGACCAAGAAAATATCTCCATGTAATCCTGTAGCATCTGGATCAATCGTTGCTTCACGCTGAGCTCTAGATTAGCACCAATCTTGACCTCTTTCCTATCTGTCTCAGTACCCAGGTTAACTGTTTCTACCGGCTCTTCATGTGGTTGAATAGCCCTCTCTTCCTGGAGTAGCAGTCTCACGAGTTCACCAGGCACTTCGCAATCATCTTCACCTTCGTCCTTGGCCAAGTTGATCGGATTCTCAAAGTCATAACTGACAGTAGCAGAGCTGTTACCAGTGAGATCCAGAGTGGATTGAAACCTGTATAAGTGAGTGTGTGTAAATATAGCTGTTTTGCAATATATATAACACAGAAATAAAAAGAGCACAAGATTTGAAATGCAACAAACGTCCAATGTTTTGATTGATGATATATGGAAATGTCATACAAAAAGCCCTCACAAATGGAGCTACGATGCCCCGGGTAGGACACCGAGCCAATAAAAGTTTTAACACATTGTTTGTTACAAATTGAAAATCAAAAGAGTTAATTACTGCGTGACAAATGTGATAGGTGTAAAATCCTTTGCCGTCCAGTTGCTTGGTCCGTTGCTGGTAGTCGGGTAGATCCAACTGTCAAACTCTGCTTCCTCTACATCCTCCTCAATAGCATTCACCCTTGGACTGGTGATAAACACTGGAGTCTTTCTGATCTTTTCCTTGCGCACAGCCCTCTGAGCCTCTGTAGTAAAGCCCAGCCCAAACTTGTCGTTCTTTTGAGTGAAGTCAGGAAGCTGACCCCAGTTCGCACAATTGCCTTTCTCGATTACAGCCCGGGCATCCTTCAAGGATGCCATCTTCAACGGAGAGTCTTCTTCAACCACTGCTTCAGCTGATGCCAAAATTGGAGGTACCTCCTCAAAATGTTGAAAGGGGGTTTCAATAAACTCCCCGTCCATCTCGATATACCGGAATGAATTCAAGTGACTAACCATGTATTCCTCCTCACCCTGCACAGTAACAATCTTCCCTTTGACAGGGTATTTGAGCTTTTGGTGTAGAGTGGAGGTTACTGCCCCAACCTTGTGAATCCAGGGTCGACCCAATAAGCAGGAGTAAGATGGACGAATATCCATTACATAGAACGTTGAGTCGAAGACTTGGGAACCCACACGAATAGGAATGTTTACTTCACCGTGCACCATCCTCTTAGAACCGTCGAAGGCTCTAACAATGATGTTACTAGGTTTCAATTCCCAACCTTCAAAATCCAAGCGATCCAATGCCTTCTTAGGCAAAACATTCAGGGAAGAGCCGGTATCTACTAACACGTGTGCGAGAGTAGTGCCCCTGCATTCTAGGGAAACATGAAGGGCAACATTGTGACTTTTCCCTTTGGCGGTAAGGTCAACATCTGAGAACCCCAAGCCATTGTCAGCCGTCAAATTAGCCACACAGTCAGTGAATTGATCCGCGGAGGTCTCTTGCGGCACATGGGCCGTTTTCAGAAATGAAATCAGGGCTTTTGCATGGGCCTCTGAGCATAGCAGCAATGATAGCATAGAGATTTTGGAGGGAGTATGCCCCAACTGTTCAACAACGTTAAAGTCACTCTTTTTGATGATTTTAAGAATTTCCTCCATTTCTTGTTGGGAGGCTTCTACAGCAGTCTTTTTTGGTGCCTCCGTCCTGGCAGGAAAATCGGTAGCAACTTCTTTGCCCCGAGTATCAGAGGACTCGGCGGCAGTAGTAGACATAGGAACTTGAATTGGAACATGCACACTTGCGGGTGTGATGGTGAGAGGTTTTCGGATAACTGGCGGTGCAATGTCAGGCGAGAAGAGCCTGCCACTGCGGGTAATCTTGGCGGGACCAGTGATGTTACTGATATTGGTATTGGTGCTGAACTCCTGCTTCACCCCAAGCACATACACGTCGGCTCCATAATGCCATGGGACCGCTTTATCAGACTCATAGGGGAGAGGCCCCGGAACAGTAATAGTAATGGGTGCAACAGACATAATTCGGACTGGTTTCTTCACGGGAGCTTTGGCAGGATTGTAAATTGTGACAACAGATATTTCTTCAACAGAAACAAACGGAACAACAGTTTTCTTGAACAGAATTTCCTTGCTATCCATCAGGCTTTGGATGCCTGATTTCAGCAGTGGGCAACCGGTAGGGATAACAGCACACAGGAGGCAACCCTTACTACAACCCGGAAATAAACCGGCTAGTAGCAAGTCCCTCTTAACAGTCAACAGAGGGGTAGCAACATCATTCACTGAAACATCATACAACTCTTCTTCAATGGCATTTACTCTATGCTGGGGCATAGGAGCAGTTACAACATTTGGTTTTTCAGGCGCTTCAAACTGAATTTCCTTTGCGTCGATAAGATCTTGCACTTTGTTTCTCAAGGCCCAGCAATCATCAGTAGTATGCCCGGGGCTATTAGAATGATAAGCACAACGGGCATTTGGGTTATACTTAGAAGATGCAGTATTAACGACCTTAGGAGCTTCTTTGGTGGTCACCAGGTTGGTTGATAACAGTTGGGGTAAAATTTGTGACAAGGTCATACTCAACCGAGTATACTGTCTCTTGGGTCTTTCACCTCTTTGTTGATTGTACTGCTGAGGAGCAGCAACAGGTTTTGAAATGACCAGAGCATTGACGGCTTGGCGACTTTCTGGCTTGACTTGTCTTCTAGGACCATAGACGGCACTTGCTTCCTTCTTAAAAGGCCTCCTCTCAGTACTTGCAGCAACACACTTCTGAATCTTTCCTGACTTGATGCCAGCTTCTATTCTTTCGCCTGTTAAGATCAAATCGGTAAACCTTGCGGACGAGTTACCAATCAGATGATTGAAAAATGGCCCAGATAGGGTCCCTAGAAACATATCAACAAGTTCACGATCGGTTAAAGGAGGTTGCACCCTGCCAGCCAAATCTTCCCAATTTCGAACGCTGGTTCCTTCTAGCTGATAAAACCACTCCAACTGAGCTCCAGAAAGACTGTCTTGAAAGAAATGAATCCAAAGGTTTTTATCTGCCGTATAGGGTTGAATTTTTCTCACGTAGGACCTGAGATGCATTTTGGGACAGGACAACCCATCATACCTCACAAACACTGGCACTTTGAATTTTGGGGGAATCACAATCCCGACAACCAAACCCAAGTCTTCAAAATCCAAACCCGGTACTCTTTGTAGCTCCATGGAGGCCAACCTGTCTTCTAGCCCTTTGTATTTATCATCAACTGGAGGGTATTGCTGATCGGTATAATCTTCATCCTCTTCGACCTCCTCCTCTTCCGCATCAGACTCAGAAGGTACCGCAGCTCCACCTCCTTTGCTGGTTCCTTCATCAGAGATAGGAGGAAATTCAAGCACTCTCCGAGCTTCTCCGTCAAATCTTCTCCCCAAGGTAGCCATCCCGAGTCTCTTTTTCTTCTTTTTCACTGGGTCTTTGTTCCCCAATTGAGTCTTGATATCCTCCTGACCCTTAGCCAAGGTCATCAGGAGTTGCTGGAACTGCGCATTCTGAGCTTGTAGGTCTTTGACTGTTTGCTCGAGATCCATCCTACTGAAATAAACAGCAGACAGATAAGGAAACCTGGAATGAGACCTGCTTATGCACATGATGAATGGTATGCTTATGTATGCAATGCATTCAAGGATTTAGGACATTCAAAATTGTTTCAGACAAAGAAAAACGCACGTCATATTAATAAGAAGAAATTTGTCAGTACATAAATGCCCCATGGGCCAAAAATTACAAAATAACTTCTCAAGGTAAAAAGACATTGCGCATCCTCTTTGGCGCAATGTAGGTGTTGAGGGCCTCTTGCTCATGGAGTCGGCGGGTAAGCTCTAGAACCTTCTTCTCACTGGCGTAGAAGCTAGCTTCAAAAGTATTCCGTTCTTCCTTGAGCTGAATCCAACTTTTCTGCATTTCCTCCCACGATGTAGGCATGTCTGGATGTAGGATGGTGTAGGGAACCTCTCCTTCATTGACGGGCTCTTTAATCACAGGGAGAATGTGAGGATAAGGCATCATCAAACTTTGGGCTCGGGCTCGTACCCACTTGAGATAAGGCTCAAGAGGGATGGAGTTCTTGTGTCCCAGAGTCTTGCTATCAACCTTGTTGAGTTTTCCCCAAGCTCTGATGAATCTTTGGCGAAGTCCTTGTGCATCGTTGTCGAAGTCAAACACTAGGTCAGGAATCAACATGTCATGAGGACCATCCCTCCGTGCATATCCAAATTGTCTCAAAGCTAGGCAAGGGTTGTAGGTGATACCTCCTCTAATTCCAAGTAAAGGAACATTAGGAAATTCTCCGCAACGATCGACGATGATAACATTTTCTCTGGACCGAGAACACCAATGTACATCAGAGTGAGTAAGAGTCATCAACCGTTGGGACCACCTTGAGCCTTGGTAGTTCTTCAAGACAGATTGTGGAAGGTGCGAAATAAACCACCTTGCAAGGAGAGGAGTACAGCACATGAGAACACCCCTCTTTCTCATTGTTCGTGTGTAAAATGAGTGAAGAATGTCCCCAAGCACTGTTGGTATTGGATTTCTGGATAAGAAGATTTTGACGGCGTTGACATCTACCAATTGGTCAGGATTTGGGAACAAGACCAACCCATAGATAATGAGTGCCACAATTTCTTCAAAGGCTTGTAGGTCCAATGAGTTCCAACATTCTTGTGCCTTCTCAAAGAAGAATTTTACTAAGAATCCCTTGACGCCGCTTCTGGTTTCCCAATGCCCCTTGATGTCGGATGGTTGTAGATGTAATGCTTGAGCAACATCTTCTGGCTTTGGTTCCTTTTCCGTACCATTGAAGGGTAGTTGATTAAGGATAGGAATTCTCAGGAGTTGAGAAAACTCCTCCAAAGTGGGCACCAACTGGTAATCGGGGAAAGTGAAACAGTGGTGAAGAGGGTCGAAGAATTGGAATAGCACTTTCACCATGTTTTCTTCAATGTTGGCGTTGACTAGGCTGAGCAGTCTACCATGTCTTTCACTGAAGGATGAGCTTTCCGGAATTCTTGAGGTGATCTCCTTGAGTTGAGGAGAGATTCTCACAAGGTTGACTTGAATGGTTTTTCTGCGAGGAACTTCCATGACCTACAAAACAGGAACAAAGATGAAGATCCAAAACCCTTGAAATGGTTAGTGAATGCATATGATGTTTTATGATGTTCATGGTGTATGCACAAAACATATGTACAAGCAAATCACACCAAACCCTAGTTTCAGGCTTGCATGGGGTTTCATAGGTAAGTACCCTCTTGAGTGTAGTTGGCTTAAAAACCTGTCCTATAAATAGTAACCGGGTTCTAAGGAGCTCAATATCATTGGATTGTTTTCAATGTTCATTGTTTTGGTTTAGCCACTTAACTAGCAACCAAAATATTCCAAGAAAACAACCCTCAATGAGTGTAGTATCGAGTATCTACCAACTTCGGACTGCACCAAAGCCGGTCATCTCACTACCCCTAATAAAGGCCAAGATGGTCAAGTAAGGTTCTAGGTCATTAGTGCTTAGTGACATCACTCAGCGGCCCCGTACTCTCCTTGATTGAACTCAAGGGTTACCGGTACTCACAAATATGTCGCACCAATATAGCTATTGCTTCGACCGTGTCGGTATACCCCACACAGTTTCCACAACGTATTGCTATCTATGAATGTTTCCCAAAATCCGGGTGTAGGATTGCAAACCCAAACAAGAGAGTCAAAATGTAAAGCAAACAATTCAAACAATTTGTCATGCAAGAGGGTGATCTAAGCCCTAAGGTTACTCCACTTTTAAAATTCTCCCCAGCAGAGTCGCCAGTTCTGTGATATGGTGGGAGAACTGACTATGGTTTTGCGTTTGTTTCGCAAATGTTTCGGTTGAGCAAGAGTCGCCACCGACTTTTTATTTTATCCTAAGGAAAGGTTTAAAAAGCACAGCAAAAACCTTTGAGATTTTTCTTGGGTTCGGGGAGTAGATTATAGAAAGGGAAGGTATTAGCACCCTTTCTATCCATGGTTATACATGGGCTCTTAGTTACTTGCTTAGATCACTTGCCTTTTTCAATTGTTTGAAATGGTGCTTTGTGTGTGAAAGTTAGCTTTTGGTTCTGGTGGTGTTCTGGACAGATTTTCTTTGAAAAAGGGAAGTAAAGGTGTATACGTATGTAGGGTCAGAAGTTTGGAGAGGGTGTCTTTGGTTTACAGAAAAAAATGGATATTTGATGAAGTTTGAAGGTGAGAAACTCAAAGTTATGAAACAAAGCTGGAGATTTTGGCAGAGTTTCAGAATGCTGTGTTGCTAGGAGTTCTGTTTCTCTCTTAGCAATTTTTCTGTTTCTTTTTTTGAACGCCTTTGGCAGTGGTGAAGACTCTCTATTTATAGGCAAAGTTCTTGTGGATGCCTTGAACATTAAAGCGCCAACAGAGTTTGAATTTGTTCTTTGACAGAAATTCCTGGGAAGTTGTGATACAGATAGCTTTCAGCCTAGGTTGCAGCAGCAGGCGTAGATTGGGGAGAAGTGACCTCTGAAGTGGGCGGGTGGCGTGAAGACCCATGCCAGAATCTGTGCAAAAGCGTTTTCCAAGCCACACGTGAATGCTCAGGAGTGGTTGGAAGCATTAATGGGCATTAAATGATGATAAGACCTATCAACATCAATATTCTGGTAATGGAAACCAACGTTGAATCAGCAGCGTAGACCATGCTCTGGCCTTGGCTTCCTGTAAGCTCTGGAGATTCTCCTGGTTTTCTGGTACGTTCCTTGGATTTACTTCTGGACCATATGGGCTTAGAGGTTCTGTATCAGCGTAACACCCATTCTTCTGACCTTTTCATCTTCTGAATTTAACATGTTCTGAAGGAGCCTTCAGATTTCCCTGCTTCTCTTGCGTTCCTTTAGCAAATTCTAACTGAGCTTGTGTAACTGCTGAAGGGGCACGTTCTATTTGAGGCTTACCTACTGAACCACGTTTACAACTTCTGATTGAACTGATGTAGCTGCTGAAAAGCCAACTTCTGACCACGCTGAGCCAAGCTTGCAACTTCTGACCGTTTTTATCTGGAATGGGTCCAGAAGTTATGGAGCGCTGATTTTTTTCTAAAACACTCATTTTAGAGAAACGTTCTAAGTACTTTGATTTTTATCAAGATAAAAGCGTTGTTTTTGGAGTTCGTGAGATCATCTTGCTTTTGTAAGTGGCTTGCTTGGGCAAAAGGATAACTCAGGACTTGGATTTGTTTCAGAGGGACCTTGAAAATCCAAGATGGTTTCCTGAAGAAAGGGAGGGCAAATTTTGGGGTACAACAATGTTATTTATCGTGTCCATATTTGATTTTGAGATATGCAGGACTTGTAGTGACAACCCTGTGTCCGTAGGTAAAAGTCTCTGACTTTTACCAACGGAGAGAGGAAGAAGATGACATGTGTGGCGCTCCCTCATTAGTCCGTTTAAAATCTCGCGCGCAGGACTTTAGCAAAGTTGTTTTTTTTATAATATTTGTTTTTTATTTTGTATACAACTAACGCACGCAACTCAGTTGGTAGCAAGGCTATTGGAAAAGGCTTTAGGACCTGGGTTCGAATCCCAGGTCCCCCCCCCCCCCCCCCATATTTCATGTTATTTTTCTTTAAATATTCAGGCGCGCACACAAGGCCAAAGGATCACCATGCATCCTCAAGATTCAATCTTTGGATCTCCAGATGGCCAGATCTAAAGGCCATCAGATGAAGGAGCACCATAGGCCTTGGTCAACATGCAACAGGGAATCATGACAAGTCAACGTGGATCAACCTCTTTTGGGCCCATAATTGCTATCCACACCTCCAAAATTACTTTCTCAAGCCCATATCCCTTTTACTTTTCTTTTTATATTTCTATATTTAATTTATTTAATCATTTTCACTAACATAAAAATTAATTCTTTTTTTTTTAATAAAATCACAAAAAAATAATATTTTCATCCAATTAGATTTAGAATTTATTTTTTATACAAAAATTAATTTAATTAGTTTATTTAATTTTAGGCTAACTTTAATTATTTTGTAAATAAATTAAAACAAGTTAGAAATTAGGGTTTTAGTGTAATTTAAATTCTATTTTCTTTTTTCTTAAAAATAACCAAAAAATACAAAAATAGGCCATGTAAATTATTTTCTTGAAATTAATTTAATTACTAATTAGATTTGTGTTTAATTTAAAAACCTAATTCTTTTTCTTAAAAATAATTAAAAATAACAAAAAATAATTTCTCTTTCGATTAGGTTAGCCGGGGTCAAAATCCTAGTTCTCTCTCATTCTCGATTCATCGTGTTTATTTATTTTTACCATATTAATGTAATTGCTCACAAGTTGTAATAGGTTAATTAGGTTTTTTCTCCATTTCATTTATCATTTTGACGGGTTTGTTTTTGGCTATGTAAATACCTGAAGCCTTGTAATAGCGTAGCTTTACTTTCCGCCATTTAATTTTCGCAAAATATTAACTGATATATGTATGATAATTAGGTTGCATGAAAAGAATGTATGATTAACTTTAAAACGGTTAGCAAACACTAAATGTGCAAAGATAATAATCTGAAATTGAATCACTCGCACATGCGCACTCCTAGGGTACACTCCCACTTCGGTTGCCTTCAGTAAACGGTCATTAATTATAAGATGCTTTAGTGATCACTCTCTTGTCTAAACAAAAGATCAAAGTCCCATTCGGAAAAGTCGCCTCAGAAAGGTTACCTCGGATATTGTTGCCTCGGATACGTTGCCTCAAATATTGATCTCAAGACATTATGGTTATTACTAAGATGTCCTAACATTGCTTTAGTGATCGTACGTCCCTTTCGAATTGACCCTTAAAACTCCAACGACGGTGCTACCTACTCACTAATAGTAGGATAGAGTTTCCTAAAGGAAACAAGAACATAAACATTCTCTTTTTCGAGTAGGTAGATTAGTTCTTAAGTACTTTCTCAAACAAAAAAACTTTTTCACACTTACACTCTTTTCAAACAAAGTTTTCAAAACGACTTCGTAACACTCTTGAAGACAGAAGCAAGGGTTAAATCGAAGTAAAACAAAAACTTTTCAAATCAAACACACACAAGAAATTTTGAAAATGATGAGCAAGTACCTAAGAGCCCATGGAAAACCACAGATAGAAAGGGTGCTAATACCTTCCCTTTCTATAATCTACCCCCCGTACTCAAAATCTCGAAAAAAGGAATTTTTCTGTGATTTTGTCCTTTCCAGTTGGATAAAATAAAAGTCGGTGGCGACTCTTGCTTACCGTGACATTTTGCGAACAAAAAATGCAAAACACAAACCAGCATTTCAAAATAGTCCGGTTCTGGCCACCGTATCACACCGGCTATCTCACTACTTTCTAATGGCCAAGTTTGTTCAACTAAGGTTCTAAGGTCCTTTAGTGTTTCACGACACCATGCGGTGGCCGCGTATTCTTATCGTTTCCTCACGAAGGATACCGGTACCAACCAAAGTGCCACACCAACACTACCATCGCTTAAACCATATCGGTCTACGCTGTACAGTCTCCATGATCTATTGCTGTTTACCTAATAAGTGCCCCCAAATCTGGGTGTAGGATCTATAGTAACATAAGCAAAAACCCTTTAAGAATAAAGCAAACAAACAAGGAAGCAATTTGAAATGGCCTAGATCCTAAGGTATACCCCACTTTATTTACTATCCCCAACAGAGTCGTCAGTTCTGCGATACGGTGGCAGAACTGACTGTTTAATACTAGTTTACGTTTTTTGTTCGTAAAATATCGCGGTAAGCAAGAGTCGCCACCGACTTTTATTTCATCCAATCATGGAAAAGGAAAAAGAACAGAAAAAACCTTTTTTCAAGATTTCTGAGTACGGGGGGGGGGGGGGGGGGGGGGGGGGGGGGGGGGTAGATTATAGAAAGGGAAGGTGTTAGCACCCTTTCTATCCATGGTTTTCCATGGGCTCTTAGGTACTTGCTCATCTTTTTAAAATTTCTTGTGTGTGCTTGTTTTGAAAAAAAGTTTTACTTCGTGATAACCCTTGTATCAATCCTCAAGAGTGTGAGAAAGTTGTTTTTGAAAATTATTTTAAAAGGTGTTTGTGGGAAATGTTTTATTTGAGCAAGTACTTAAGATTTCTACCTACTCGAAAAAAGGATTGTTCATTCTCGTTTCCTTTAGACAGCGCTATCCTACTATTAAGGAGTAGGTAGCCCCGTCGTTGGAGTTTGTAAGGGACGTTCGAAAGGGACAAGTACAGTCACCAGAGCAATGGGTAAGAAACTTTAGTAGTAACCCTAGAGTCTTAAGATCTTTCTGAGGCAACATTTGAATGGGACATTTGATCTTTTAGACAAGAGGGTAACCACTAAAATATCCTATGCTTAATGACTGTTTTACCGAAGGCAACCGAAGTGAGGCAAACCCTAGGAGTGAATATGTGCATGTGAATTTTTTCAGTTAATTTAGTATTTGCACATTAGGTGATCTATCGCTTTAATTTTTCAAACATCTTTCTATACAATCCTATTAGCCATGCATCTAGACAGTTAAAGATTGCGGAAATTAAAAGTGCGAGAAAATAAACCTAGCTATTACAAGGCTCTGGGGAGGGCGGATTAATTACATAACCAAAAATCGGGGACAAAGCGATAAATAAAAACCATAATTTGAACTATTACAAACCATCAACAATTACATTAATAAAAAAAAGAAAAATAATTAAAACGCGCGATGAATTAAATGTGAGGATAATTAAAAAAACCTAAGAAATTTGATTGAGAAAATACTTAAGTTATTTTTGAAGAAAATATTAATTATATACAAAATTAAACCCTAATTTCTAATTGTTTTTAATTATGAAAAAAAATGAAATTTAATTGTCCTAATTTAAACTAAATTAATTAATTCAAGGAAAAAAAAATTTTATGAAAAAATATTTTTTTGTGTTTTTTGTGATTTTGTGATTTGTCGATTTTATGATTAATAAAAAAAGTAATTATATGTTTATGGGTACATATTGATATGTTTATGGGTACGTTATCTGGTCCATTTTTCAACTTTTTGGTTGGGTGTTCTTCGTTTGGTTTCACCGAGCTGATCCTAACCGGTGAAAGGGTCGAAAGTGGTATCAAGAGTGGGAAAATCCTCATGGCATTTGCTTCCACCTCCAACACCGTAAAGAAATGCTTCATTGGGAAGAAAGAAACTAATGTTGTATATGGGGAAAAGGCCTATACTAAGAAGGATAACCGTTCGTCCGTTAATGTTGTTCTGATTTCCAACCTGACTCCTGTTCAAAGACAATCTTCCAATCATCAATGATTTGAGGCACCACGAAGACAGTTCACAAGGATAGGCATGTCACTATCCCAAGCCTTACAACACCTATTAAAGGCCAACTTGGTGACACTGCGTGATCCTCCGTCCAATCCGAAAACTTCCTCACCTAAATACAATATGAATACCAAGTGTACATATCATTCAAATAGTCCCGGGCATGAGACCGATCAATGCTGGGCGCTGAAGAGCAAAATTCAAGATCTAATAGACAACAAGACAATCAAATTTGATCCTCCTACAATTCCCAATGTGATAACGGCACCAATTCCAAAGCATGGCAAAGGTGTCAATGCGATTGAAGACACTATTTTTGTTTCCTCCGTCGAAGATCTAACTACTCTGTTAACTGTTGTCAAAAAGAATTTGCTGAGAACCGGGGTTTTCCCTGGCTGTTTGAAATATTATGATTGTTGCGCCGAACAAGTTAATAGATGCAAATGGCTGAAAGAAGGAGTTCAACGCCTGATGAATAGTCATGAGATCCTATTTGAGATAACTCTGTCCATCAAAAGTTTGACCAATAAGATTGAAGACCTCTCCATCATAACAATTTCAAACAAGCCTCTTAGGATCTCCTCAATGGACCGACTGTTACTCCTCTTTCGAATGAACCGACTGTTACTCCTCTAATAATCACTGCCCCTGGGCCAATTCCATATTCTTCCAATGAAGCAGTGCCATGGAACTACGGTGCCGAAGTGTATTACCATGGAATAAAGCAAGATGCTCAGATTGAAGAAAGAAAGGCTGGTGACATTGGTAATATTACCGACTCTAGTAAGGTGACCAGAATTGGAAGAATCTTTTCGACCAACATTTCACCCCCAACTGCTACAACGTCACCTGTCCGCATCACCGCTGATAAACCTATTGCTGCCACTAGGGGTAGAAAGAAAGTGGTTGAGCCTGCTGAGATAGAGGTGCCCTCAAAGGACATTGCTACTGAGGAGCCTTCTGTTGTACCCCAATTTTTTCCCCTAAGATCCCATCATCATACCATATTGAGTCAATCACAAAAGATCACATTAGGGCTTTTGGTTCTCCTCCCTATATTTAGCTTTGCTCTTTGAGGAATCACCAATCACCTTGACTTGTTTTTCTTTTGTGATCATGCATGTTTTGTTTTTACTTTCTTTTTAATTAATAAAATTCAATGTTGGTTTGTCTTACTTGTTAATAATGTAGGTAATGACAATGTGGCTTAGCAAGTTGATCCATGGGTTCATGAGTTTATTTCCATGCCCTAGTCAATAAAGCTTGAGAATTTCAACCTTACCATTGAAGTTGTTTTGGAATAAATGGCATGGAAAGGTTTATTTTGTTTCACCATATTTCAAAGTTATTAAGATTGATTCAAAAGTACAAGGGGTTGGAAGAAGAAGTTTTCATGGTTGGACAAGGCCTTGTTCCCATTGGTCACAAGTGCATATTTCTCTCAATTATCAAGATATGGAAGTGGTTTTGGTTGCTATGAGTTCTCATTATCATCCTCAACAACTTCTATCTACAAAAAAAAGTGTTGATACAAGAAGGTTATTTAAAATTGTCAAAGTTCCTCAAAGCATTTTCTTGATCTAAGAGCTAGGGTTTTGAACTTCAAAGAAGTATATCTTGATCATCTTTTGGTATTTTTGAGTGATTCCAAAAACATCCTTCTATTCAAAGGGTTATTAACAAATCACTTCAAAATTTTCAAGGAGTTTTCATGTGGAAGAAACTTGATGATGAAGAAAGATTACAAGTCCTCTAGATGAACCCCCAATTTCCCATGCGTGACTTTAAATGATCATAACTTGGTCAATTTTTATCACCTTGAGCCCACTCTTTTTCCACAATGATCTTGAGGATGTGTAATTTATTCCTTCTTTTATGTTCAAAGTGAGAAAATGGATGGATGATGCCTTAAAGATACAAAAGATTATAGGTCATTTCATGATTTTTTGCCAACTTCAACAATTCATAACTCTCTCAATTTTTGGATATTTTGAATGGTTCAAGTTTCAAAATTTCACTCAAGAGGTATTTTTCATGCCATCTTTTTTGGCCAAGAGCAAATTACAAGAGGAAGGCCATGTTTGGATGCAAAACATTATAGGTCACTTTTGGAGAAAAACTTGAAATATTTTTAAGTATGGAAAGTCAACCTCTTTTTCCCAACTTTGACTCATTGCAACTTTCAGCTCAAACATCCATTTGATTCCATTCTTTTCCCATTGCAAAGCTTGTAATCTCATCTTCCTAAAGCTTCAAGAATCATGCCCTAAGACCCCTTGAGTTGAAAATGCCGTTGTTTTGAAATTGGTAACTTGAAACAAAATTTCTCACCAAGTCAGAATTTTGAAATCCATAATGTGGCCTCTAATCACAATATTTGTGCATGTTTTTTATTTAAACTTGATTAACAAACTTTCCAGAAGTGTTTAGCACCTCAAAACGCAAATATTGGATGAGTTTTTGTGAAAATGAGATCACACTTCACTCGTGTCCAATCTCCACTCAATTTCCCTCCAAACTTCTTTGTTTTCTCCAATTTTCATTGCCATTCGTTTTCCTATAAATAGAGGACCTTATTCCATTCATTTCCTCAAGATTGAACAACCAAAATCACCCTGCCAAACTCACTCCATAACTCACTTTTCTACAACTTCGAAATCCTTGTTCAAGCCTTTTTCGATCTATTTTTTTCTATCAATTCACCTTCCTTGATCTTCCCTGAAGCTAACAGAAGAAGAATTGAGCCTTGAAACCTTCTGAATTGATCTGACCAAGTCCATTTACAGAGCTCTGCAACTGAACTTCAATAGAACTTCCCTTCCAAATTGCTTGAGCTACAGATCATGTGTGTTATTCAATAATGACGATGATATGCACAATGTGCCAGATCTCTTGAATTTGATTACTAACACGTTTTGACTCTCATCCATTGGTCCACATCTTTTTGGTTTTTATTTTATTTTCTGATTTTTATATTTAATTGTTTTAAACTTCAAAAAATATCATAGAAAATTAATTTTAAGTCCAAAAAAGTCTGAAAAAATTATGAAAAATATATTTGATTTTCCTCTTTCCGATTTTTATTTTATCACAATTTTATTTTGTGTTTTGATATTTTTTATAAATTTTCACTTTACTTGAATTGTTTTAAATGTTTAAAAATATTTTTATGCATTTTTAAATTCTAAAACAAATATGGAATGATCTAATGATATTGTAACAAATATTTGTACCTCATTTATTTTTTATTTCTGACTTTATTATTATTTTTAAATCATTTTTGGTTTATTTTACTCATTTCTTTTAATTTTAAAAATAGTTTCTGACTTTAAAAAATTACCAAAATTTTTATAAAAGTATTTGAGTTCATTTCTGATTTTTCTATGGTCTTACTTAACATTTCTTGATTAATTTGAACATAGTTAATATTTTTCTCTCTTATTTCTATTTTAAAATATTTTAAAACCCTTCTTAATGATTATATTAAATGTAATATTATTTTGTGATTATTTTCTGGTTGATCTTGGGTTGAATGTTTGATCATGAACTTTATTAACATCATTGGATCCATAGTGTTGAGTCTAACTCCATAAAAATGGATGAATGATTTTAATAATAGTTTGATTAAATTTTAATTCAAATGTAGTTTGTATATTCTTTCCCACCCCTCTTCATCTTATCCTTATCTTATTGCACTAAGTGTTATTGGAGCATGATATCTATATCATGTCTCAAAATCAAATGGTGCATAGATTGCTATTGACCGACATCAAAATAGGTGCGACTTCCATATAAGTCCACTTACGATTGCTTAACATAGCGCTAAATTTTGTCCCAATTTGAATAAATGATCATTTGTGGCCCAAACCTATGTTCGCAAGCCCAAGTATGTTAACTTGATCTCTTTTATCCAATAACCTTGAGATTCATTGTGTGGAGGCTTTAGTTCTACCAATCCTCTAATGGATCTGCATCACTTTTGGTCAACGCGGATCACTTAAACATCGTTGATCATTAAATGGTACTTTTGAGGATTCCAAAATGGATGATATACTTGACAAAAAACAAATGCAACTTGTTGTGTGGAGGCTTTGGTTCTACCAATCCTCTAATGAGTTCCAAATGCAAGTTTCAAGATGGTCATCCAACTAACCACTAATTACTAATAATTGACTTTATTTTGTGTTTTTATTTTATGCTCTTTTATTTTATGCACCCTTTACTTTAGCATTTACATTTCATGCTATTTTCATCTTTGCTCACTTGAACATTTACTTCTTTTGTGATTTTTATTTTGCTCACTTGAGCTTTTCTTTTCTTTTTTGAAGATACCTAATAATCAACATAAACCATAAAAAACATTAATGATACTTGGATTATTTGGTTACTATCCTTGGCATTATGGAGTATTGGACTTCTTGGACTTAGGATTAGAAACCTTGGCCTATGTTGGAGACCTTGTGACCTTAATTGATATTTTGTTTGGAGTTATTAAGTTTTACCTCAAGACATTAGGTTGTTTGTTTGTTTTGTGTGCAGGTTATTGTGATTACGTACTTTTTTTGTAATCTGGAATTCACCCGTATACAATCGTTACTCTGCCCAATTTTTATGAAGACTTAATACACTTGAAGTTTGGTTTTCTCAAGAGGTCTAGTATCTTTGCTTGCTTGGTTTCAATCCAAATAATGGGAATTTTATCTTGACTCATAATTTCAAGTATTGGCTTCTTGTTAGTTAGATGGTTCTTCTCCCTAGCTTTTACCTTATGCTTTAGGATAGTCTCTTCTTATCCTCCCATCTTCGTTAATTTCAAAAATCTTCTTCCTCCTTTTGAAAACTCTTCTTGTTTTTAAACTTGAACCACTTTCATAATAAACTTGGACTTATGTCCATGTATTTTCAAAACCTTTTCATGAATAAAACCTAATCAACTTAATAATACGTTGACATTTTTTTGTGAGAAGACTAAAAGTCAATCAATCTTATTTCAAACCATTTTTGCCACTTTGACTTTTTACTTTAAACTTTTCTCAAAAGATTAGACTCTTGTCAATCCTTGTAGTGATGTAAATAACTATACTTCTACAATATAAAGTGAAGTGAGATATTTTTCAGTTGGGTGTTGAGTGAGGCATTGTTGATTTCAAAATCCAAGCCATATCTTCCACTTTGAGATGATGCAACTTCTCCTTTCTCATGATTTTGGGTATTAAGTATGTTTTCCACAAGGACAATGACAATGATGTCTTATCTCATAAAATCAACCAACACAATTATGTTTTAAAATTTTTAAAAGAGGAACTATGTATGCCCTGATCCCCTATTGCATGGAAGGTGGTACATAGGCATTAAATGTTCGCAATTGCGACAGGTGAAAAATTATAAAAAATATATTTCTTTTCTCGCCTCCACCGTCTATTTTACATATAACATTTTATAGCCAAAATATACATATTTTACAAAGAGGTTCCAGCGGAGTACCGCAGATGTTTAGGGTGCTAATACTTTCCCTTTGTATAACCCACCCCCTTACCTAGAATCTTTCCCCCTCTTTTTGGGTTACTCGCTCTTTTCCCATTCCTTTGGAAACAATAAAGTGCGGTGGCAATTTTTATTTTGATCTGTATAAGTCTAGTCAATCCAATGTCTTAGTCTTAAACATTTCTACCGCTATAGAAAAAAAATGGCGACTTCACTGGGGATTAATTGACCTCTTGCTGGTCCATCCCTAAGTGGGTTAAACCTATCTTTGTTTATATATGTATATGTGCTATTGTTGTTTATGTATTATATGTTGTATATATGTTTGTCTGGATTTTCCTGGTTTTCAGGGTGCTTGGTGATTACTTATAAGTCCTATACCCAGACTTGGGCAAACTTTAAGATAGGACGGGCGGTATAGTCATGTTAACTTTGAGGGAGTAATCCCAAAAAAGGAGACATGAGATCCCCCACTTAGTGGAGGCCCCTTTGACTATAGTGTCGTTTACCGAGTAATCGGGAAGATGTACTGCTTTCGACCTGAGAGCCTCCTGAAGCTGAGGACCATAGAATACCTAACCCATCTTGGCCTTTTAAGTGTAGTGCGGAAGCTATGACAGTAATCTAGAAATAGTTTTCATGCAATACTACACTCAGACGAGTTTTTTTAAGAATATTACTAATTACCGATTTAATCGGGAAGTTGGTAATATCCGAAAGAAGGATGTAGACCCTGGGAACCTCTAGAACCTTGTTTGACAGGTGATAACTTTTAGACCATACCTTATGGGTAGTACCTTCGACCTCATGCTCATGACGTTGAACCTATGAACCCTATGTTTGTGATCTTGTGTGTGATTGTTGCATCATGCATACATGCACTAATAAGCATCTTTTGAAGAAATTTTATTTCAAGGGAATTGAAAGTTGACCATTTGTGAATATCTCAGGTACCTTTTAACCATGGATTCTGGAAAAAGAAAGACCGGAAAATACAGTTTCAAAGATCCCAAGATAGATGAGTTGATCAGTCTAATTCCCGAGATTGAGTGTTCTATAAATTTTCGGAAGAAGTATGGATCCATCATTCCTCTCATGAAGCTTAGGATGAAGGAGAGTATTCTCTCGACCTTGGCCCAGTTCTATGATCCAATGTATCATTGCTTTACTTTCCCTAATTATCAGTTGATGCCTACACTAGAGGAGTATTCTTATCTGTTAGATTTACCTATTACCGATCGTGTTCCTTTTACTGGTTTGGAGGGTGAGCCAAAACCACACGAGATTGCTGCTTTGATCCATCTGGGGAAGTCTGAGGTTGAAGCCCATATGACTACTAAAGGAGGGATTAGAGGATTACCAGCTCAGTTCTTTTTGGAGAAAGCTCGTTACTTTGCCAGGATAAAGAGTACAACCACTTTTGTGGCCATCTTTGGTCTACTTGCTTACGAGTTGTTTTTATTTCCTAATGTGGATAAGTTTGTTGACATTAATGCTATCAGGATCTTCATGATTGGAAACCCAATTCCTATATTGTTGGGTGTTGCTTATTACTATATTCATCTTCAGAATTCTTATCATGGGGGGATGATTATCTGTTGCACGCCTCTGTTGTAACGATGGTTTATTTCTCACATGTCTCAATCTGACGCTTTCTGGGATGTCAGGAAGGAACCCTGTTGGACTCCTAAGATCATGGCACTTACTCACTCAGATATTGATTGGTATCATCGGGCTTACCATGATATAGAGATTATCGACAGTTGTGGTAGTTTCCCCAATGTACCTCTTCTTGGTACAAAGGGAGGAATTAACTACAACCTTGTTCTTGCACGACGACGGCTTGGTTATCCGATGAGGGATAAACCAAACAATATTCATTTGATTATTTTCTTCATGAAGGAGGGAGAATACCATAAGGAAGCTAGGGAGCAGATTGCGAAAGCTTGGCGTCACATTCATAGGAAGAGTAGAAAATACTTGGGACCTAGGGGGGTTGTTTCTTTGGATCCTTATCTTCAGTGGGTTCAAACAAGAGCTATTCAGTTGAAGATACCATATTCCCGAGAAATACCTATGTCTGACTTGTTTGTGAAGACCACTCCTCCCTTATTGGATGATGTGGAAGAGCTACAACTTGCTTTGGTCAGGATGCAGCAGGAAAATGATGCTTGGAAGAATAAGTGCTAAACTTTAGAGATTTCCTATAGAGCCGATTTGAAGGAGAAAGACGACTTAATTGAGATTTTTGAGAGTGGTAATGTAGAGACCATGGAGAGGCAAGGGGATTTATTTTCTCCTAAGCCTCAGTCATACGCTAGTTGCTCACTTCCTGATTCAAGTGATTAGAAGGAGGTTGCCACTAGATACGCGGAAGAAAACCAGAGGCTGAAGGCTCATATTGTCAGGCTTATAGGGAAGCGCTAGCGTATAGACTGATATGCAGCAGCTTTACTTCTTAGGGTTTTAGACTTTATTTTCATCTTGTAATTGGGATTATTGAAACTTTTAATCCATTTTGAAGTTATTATAATAAAACTTTTCAGTATTTCAAATGTGTTATTATTTGATATTTGCAATGTGTATATAAATCTTTAAGTCCCTTAAAATATTAATAATAAAATAAATCATGTGCATTGCATATCATGCATCATTGTAGCGGTAGAAAAGTTTAAGACTAAGGAATTGGATTGACTAGACTTGTACAGATCAAAATAAAAATCGCCATCACACTTTATTGTTTCCAAAGGAATGGGAAAAGAGCGAGTAACCCAAAAAGAAGGGGAAAGATTCAAGGTAAGGGGGTTGGTTATGCAAAGGGAAGGTATTATCATCCTAAACATCTATGGTACTTCGTAGGAACCTCTTTGAAAAAAATCTGTATATTTTAGCTATAAAATGTTGCATAAAAATAGATGGTGGAAGTGAGAAAAGAAATATATTTTTTATGATTTTTTCACCCGCCGCAGTTGTGAACCTTTACTGCCTACGTACCACCTTTCGTGCAATAGGGGATTAGGGTACACATATTTCACCTTTAAAAATTTTAAAACACAAGTGTGTTGGTTAATTTTATGAGATAAGACATCATCGTCATTGTCCGTGTGGAAAACATACTTACTACCCACAGTCATGAGAAAGGAGAATTTGCATCATCTCAAAGTGGAGGATATGGCTTGGATTTTAAAATCAACAAAGCCTCACTCAACACCCAAGTGGAAAATATCTCACTTCACTATATATTATAGAAGTATAGTTGTTTGCATCAATACAAGGATTGACAAGAGTCTAAACTTCTGAGAAAAGTTTTAAAATAAAAATCTAAAGTGGCAAAATGGTTTGAAATGAGATTGATTGACTTTTAGTCTTCTCACAAAAAGGTCAAGGTTTTATTAAATTGATTGGAGTTTATTTATGAAAAATGTTTTGAAAATGCATGGACCTAAGTCTAAGTTTATTATAAAAGTGGTTCAAGTTTAGAAACAAGAAGAGTTTTCAAAAGGAGAGAGAGGATTTTTGAAATTAAAGAAGATAAAATGAGAAGAAGGGACTATCCTAAAGCATAGGGTAAAAGCCAGGGATAAGAACCATCTAACCAACAAGAAGCCAATACTTGACATTATGAGTCAAGATATAATTCCCATTTTTTGGATTGAAACCAAGCAAGCAGAGATACTAGACCTCTTGAGAGAGCCAAACTTCAAATGTATTAAGTCTTCGCAAAAATTGGACAGAGTAACGGCTGTATACGGGTGAATTTCATATTTATATAAGGTATGCAAAGAGATATGAATCAAAAACCCAGAAAATAGTGAGCACCTTCAATTTGAGATTTATCTCTCAATTTTCAATGGATTTAAAAATGGTAAGAAGCACAAGAATCAGGAGAAAGAGTAGAATATGTTAGTGCTTTATTTGGATCCAAATGATGGAGAACTCTACATTTTCGAAGTTTAAGAAAGAAGCTCTGAAACTGGACTTCTGTAGCTTGAATTATGGCTCGTTTTGCTTGGTTTAAGTGCTGGAGAGTTTGTATGATGCTGAAGGATGATGAATGTGAAAATAATTTTGGAAGAAAAGGCTTGAACCTCAGAAACTGATTTAAAAAATTTTAAGTTCGTGTGAGGTTTTGATAGAGTGTATTTGGCTCTAAAATTTTGAGGAAATGAATGGGGGATAACCATCTATTTATAGGGAATCAAATAGAATGTTCAAGCGTGTGAAATGATAAAGTTTGGAGGGAAATCGTGTGAACCTGATACACGAGCAAGGTGTGATCTGTTTTGCATCAAAACTCATCCAATCCTTGCGTTTTAAGGCTCTAATCCACTTTGGAAACTTTGTTAAACATTTTTAGATCACAAAGGCGTGCTAATTTGATGTTTAGAAGCCAAAACATGAATTTCAAATTCTGACTTATGAAGAAACTTCAGTTCCAAGTTACCAAGTTCAATCCAATGGCATTCTCAGCTCAAGAGGTCTTAAGGCATGATTCTTGATGTTTAGAAAGATGAGATTACAAGCTTTGCAATGGAAAAATAATGGAATAAAATGGATGTTTGAGCTGAAAGTTGCAATGAGTCAAAGTTGGGGAAATAGGGTTGACTTTCCATACTTAGAAATATTTTAAATTTTTCTTCAAAAGTGACCTATAATGTTTTGCATCCAAACATGGCCTTCCACTTGGAATTTGCTCTTGACCAAAAAATATGGCATGAAATAGACCTCTTGATTGACATTTTGAGACTTGAACCATTCAAAATAACCAAAAATTGAGAGAGTTATGAATTGTTGAAGTTGGCAAAAAAGAATGAAATGACCTATAATATTTTGTATCCTTAGGGAATCTTATGTCCATTTTATCACTTTGCACATAAAAGAAGGCATAAAGTTCACATCCTCAAGATCAATATGGAAAAAGAGTGGGCTCAAGGTGATAAAAATTGACCAAGTTATGATCATTTGAAGTCACACATGAGAAATTGAGGGTTCATCTAGAGAACCTGTAATCTTTCTTCAACATCAAGTTTATTCCACATGAAAACTCTTTGAAACTTTTGAAGTGATTTGTTGATAACCTTTTTAAGAGAAGGATGTATTTGGAATCACTAAAAAATACCAAAAGATGAGCAAGATATACTTCTTTGAAGTTCAAAACCCTAGCTCCTAGATCAAGAAAATGCTTTGAGGAACTTTGACAATTTTGAACAAAATTCTTGTACCAACACTTTTGCTTTGTAGGTAGAAGTTATTGAGGATGATAATGAGAACTCATAGCAACCAAAACCACTTCCATATCTTGATAATTGAGATAAATGTGCACTTGTGACCAATGGGAACAAGGCCTTGTCTAACCATGACAACTTCTTCAATCAACCCCTTGTACTTTTGAATCAATCTTAATAACTTTGAAATGTGGTGAACCAAAACGAACCTTTCCATGCCATTTCTTCCAAAATAACTTCAATGGCGAGGTTTGAATTTCTCAAGCTTTAATGACTAGGGCATGGAAATAAACTCATGAACCTATGGACCAATTTTCTAAGCCACATTGCCTTTACCTACATTATTAACAAGTAAGACAAACCAAAATTGTATTTTGTCAATTAGAAAGAAAGTAAAAACAAAACATGCATAATCACAAAAGAAAAACAAGTCAAGGTGCTTGGTGATCTCTCAAAGAGAAAAGGTAAAGATAGGGAGGAGAACAAAAAGCCCTAATGTGATCTTGTTGTGATGGAATCAACATGGTATGATGAAGGGATCTTAGAGTAAAAAATTGGGGTACAACAGCTGCCCTTATTTAAGTCTCTTCTATCCGGAGATACTAAGGTTAAAAATCTTTGTGTCGACACGATCGAAGATACTTAAAAATAAAACAAACCCTATTTTTGTTCCTAAGATGCCATGCAATACTTATGAGCATGAATGCATATGAACAAATTCAAAGAGACGAAAAACACCACCGGGGATGTAGAAAAGGAAATAAGGATCAAAAAGAGAAACCCGACCAGGAAAATAAATCACCAGTGAATCAAAAAGACCCGACTCATAGAGGATTGTAAAAGGTAAAGGGATACACAAACTTTTACTGAAGGCGATACTACCAACATTCACTGAAGGTAGAGAGGAAATACATCATAGCACCGTCGTTCATTGATGATGAACTACCAACATTCACTGAAGGTAGCAAAAAGATAAAAATCACCAACTTTCACTGAAGGTGACCTACCAACTTTCACTGAAGGTAGAGAGAAAATATATTATAGCACTACCGTTCACTGATGATGAACTACCAACATTGACTGAAGGTAGCAAAAAGATAACAATCACCAAATTTCACTGAAGATGACCTACCAATTTTCACTAAAGGTAGAGAGAAAATATATCATAGCACCGCCGTTCACTGACGATGAACTACCAACATTCACTGAAGGTAGAAAAAAGATAACAATCACCAACTTTCACTGAAGGTGACCTACCAACTTTCACTGAAGATAGAGAGAAAATATATCATAGCACCGCCATTCATTGACGATGAAATACCAACATTCACTGAAGGTAGCAAAAAGATAACAATCACCAACTTTCACTGAAGGTGACCTACCAACTTTCACTGAAGGTAGAGAGAAAATATATCATAGCACCGCCGTTCACTGACGATGAACTACCAACATTCACTGAAGGTAGCAAAAAGATAACAATAACCAACTTTCACTGAAGGTGACCTACCAACTTTCATGGAAGTTATAGAGAAAATATATTATAGCACCACCGCTCATTGATGATGAACTACCAACGTTCAATGAAGGTAGCAAAAAGATAACAATACCAACTTTCACTGATGGTGACATACCAACTCTCACTGAAGGTAGAGAGAAAATATATCATAGCACCGCCGTTCACTGAAGATGAACTACCAACGTTCACTGAAGGTAGCAAAAACATAACAAGTCTTTTCCCAAAATTCCGGCGTTTCGCCTAGAACGGGTCTCAACTTCTTCTTTAAACGAGGTATTATGCATGGAAAGGGTAATATATAAGCTGTCTCAAATAAAGAGACTACCACTTGCAAAGATTTCACAATGAATTGTCTCTGCGATATTGAAGAGACTAGCCACCCACTGTAGTAATTTGACAATGAACTGCAAACTATCCAGTCATAGAGAAGATAGCAAAAAATTAACACCGACTTTTACAGGGAAATACAAGTTGCTCAAATAAAGATACCTGCTACTTGCTGTTATGGAGGATTGTAAAATGACTCCTGGGGAAAATGTCATGACTTCCTGGGTGTAAGTGTTTGGTTATTGGCATGTATTTTTGGTAAAACTAGGTGTGTGAATGTCATGACTGATGTCATAACATTCTGGGTTACTAGGTACTTTCTGCAGAAAAAGAATGGCATACAGTAGCTGCTCATTATGAGTGTGTATCTGATCATTATGCAATGATCACTTTTATTACATTCTACCAAAATCAGTAAACAAGATTCTTGTTGTCATAACCAATGTTAAGACATCCTGTACTGATCTAATAGTTAGGCAGTTTTGTTAATTCTGAGATTTTTCAGGAATATGGCTCATACATTCCAGAACACAATCTCACGTGGACTTTAGGTTAACTTGGCTTAACCCTAATCTGGTTGATAAAGTCTTGTGACCAAGTCTTGAGGTTAACCCTAATTAACCCTAGCTATTTTCGTGGAAGCCCTAATTGAAGAACAACTGCCTATATATTCGACAGGAAGGCTGTTGGCGAACTTAACTTTTTGACAGAAGATCAACAAGGGGATGTATAGTTTTAACCACTGTAATCCAAGCAAGTATCATTGTGATAAGTGACTTGGAGTAGGTTTTGATTGTAAGGGTTGTGTATCACTCAAAGCTTTTAAGCACGAGTGTTTGTGTCACTTGATTAAAGCTTTCAAGCAAGGTCAAGTTAGGTTTATGTATCACTCAAAGCTTTGAAGCACGAGTGTTTATGTTACTTGATTAAAAGCTGTGAAGCATAGTCAAGTGTATGTTCTGAAGAGTGTCTTCATAATTTCATTAGTAAATTGTTTAGTATCACTGCTGTGATTGAGGGGGAGTGAGTAGGAACTCAGGTTTAAGTTGAACTTAGATTGAAGTTGCATTGGGTAGGTCTTAAGTGAAGGAGATAAACTGGTTGGTTTATTCCTGAATTAATATCTCTTATAGTGAATTTCCTCCCTGGCTTGGTAGCCCCCAGAGTAGGTGTTGTTTCACACTGAACTGGGTAAACAATTGATTGTGTTCTTTACTGCTTTTTGATTTACTGTCTTATAGAAAGTCAGATACGGTGTCATAAAATTCACTGTGACATTGAGTATCTGCTGCCAGAATTTCAATTAGCATCAGAGAAGGCACCCTGCCTGTCTTACTGGGTGAGATCTAGGGATATCACTTTCTGGCGCTATGGACAAAGAAGGAGTTTTTGGAAACAGACCACCCATTCTGGATGGATCAAATTATGACTACTGGAAACCTCGTATGGTTGCCTTCTTAAAATCACTGGACAAAAAGGCTTGGAGAGCTGCTGACAAAGGATGGAACCATCCCACCATAACTAAGAAAGATGGGACAATCAGTCTGAAACCCGAGGAAGAATGGAGCAAAGAAGAAGATGAGTTAGCCCTGGGTAATTCCAAAGCATTAAATGCGTTGTTCAATGGAATTGATAGAAACATATTCAGACTAGTACATCAATGTGAACTGGCCAAGGAAGTTTGGGACACTCTCAAAACTACCCATGAGGGCACATCCAAAGTAAAAATGTCAAGGCTTCAAATGTTGACTACCAAATTTGAGAACCTAAGGATGATGGAAGATGAAACCATTCACGAGTATCACATGAACATCTTGGAGATTGCCAACACCTCAGGAGCATTGGGAGAAAAGATGTCAGAAGAAAAACCGGTGAGAAAGATTCTCAGATCCTTGCCTAAAAGATTTGCAATGAAGGTAACTGCTATAGAGGAAGCCCAGGATATCAGCAATTTGAAGGTGGATGAACTCATTGGGTCTCTTCAGACCTTTGAGATGGGGATCAGTGACAATGTCGACAAGAAAAACAAGAGCATAACACTTGTATCTAATACTGAAGATGAAAACAAGGAGGATGAAGAAGAAAATATTTCAGAAGCTATAGCCATGATTGGAAGACAATTCAACAAACTCATCAAGAGAATGGATCCAAAGTCAAGGTCAAATGTCAAGAACATTCCTTCTGACATTAACAGATCTTATGACTCCAGCAGAAGACCAAAGTCTGAAGAGAAGGGAAATCAAAGCAGAGGAATTCAATGCCATGGATGTGAAGGATATGGGCATATTCGAGCTGAATGTCCTACCTTTCTTAAGAAACAAAAGAATGGAATGTCTGTTACTTGGTCTGACTGTGATTCAGAAAGTAATTCTGAAGAAGAATCTGCCAAACTAGTTACTGCACTAACTGGTATTTGTAACTCTGATAGTGACTCTAGTGATGAGGAAGTGACATTTGAAGAACTGGCTGATTCCTACAAGAAATTATGTATCAGAAGTGCTGAAGTCTGTCAGCAAAATGAGAGACAAACAAAACTCATAATAAAGTTGGAGGCTGAGAAAAAGGCAGACATTGATACTATAAGTCATCTAGAAGGGGAAGTTCAAATGCTAAACTCAAAACTGGACCAGATGACCAAATCTGTCAAGATGCTGACAAATGGAACTGACAAATTGGAAGAAATCCTTCAGGTTGGACAAAATGTGTGAAACAAGTCTCTTCTAGGATTTGTGGCAGCAAAGAAATCTGGTATAGACAAGAAGATCAGGCCTGATAAACAAATGTCAAAGCAGATGTCACAACATAGCACTCAACATCGTGAACAGAGAAATATGAAGAAAAAGTATCAAAGATGGAGATGTCATCATTGTGGGAGGTTTGGTCACATAAAGCCATTCTGCTTCAGATTATATGGATATCCTAACCAGAACCCAGGTGTCAAACCTAAGTCTAACAAGGTACCATATACTCCACTGTGGAAGAAAAAGGCTACTGCCCTGATAGCTCACACTTCCCTTAGAGTCTCTACAAAGGAAGACTGGTACTTTGACAGTGGATGCTCTAAGCACATGACTGGAATCAAGAATCTTCTCAACAATGTTAAACCTCACACCACTAGTTATGTGACCTTTGGAGATGGTGCTAGAGGAGAAATCAAAGGAGTTGGAAACTTGGCCTGCCCTGGAGTTCCAAATCTAAATGAAGTATTGCTGGTAAAAGGCTTGACTGCTAATCTCATAAGTATCAGCCAATTATGCGACCTAGGATTCAAGGTCAACTTCTCAAAATCTGAATGTCTTGTAACTAATGAGAAACAAGAAGTTGTAATGAAAGGAGTCAGATCTAAAGACAACTTCTACTTGTGGGAGCCTGAGAACACTAATTACTCTACTGTGTGTTCTATTGCCAAAGAAGAAAAAGAAGTGAAACTGTGGCACCAAAAACTTGGCCATATACATCTAAGAGGAATGAAAAGGATTATATCCATGGAGGCAGTCAGAGGGATTCCAAGACTGAAAATTGATGAAGGGAGAGTCTGTGGTGAATGTCAGGTTGGTAAGCAGACTAGGATGTCACATCCAAAGTCAAGACATCTGACCACCTCTAAGGTTCTAGAACTTCTGCATATGGATCTGATGGGACCAATGCAGGTGGAAAGTCTTGGTGGAAAAAGATATGCCTATGTTGTTGTGGATGATTTTTCCAGATTCACCTGGATTAACTTCATTAGGGAAAAATCTGATGTATTTGAAGTTTTTAAAGAACTGTGCAAAAGAAATCAAAGAGAAAAAGAAGGGTGCATTGTCAGAATCAGAAGTGACCATGGCAAGGAATTTGAAAACAGTAAGTTTAATGAGTTCTGTTCATCAGAAGGAATTAATCATGAATTCTCTTCTCCTATAACTCCTCAACAAAATGGAGTTGTAGAAAGAAAAAACAGGACCATACAGGAATCTGCCAGAGCAATGATACATGCCAAAAGACTTCCTATCCATTTTTGGGCTGAAGCTATGAATACAGCCTGTTATGTCCATAACAGGGTCACCTTGAGAAAAGGAACCTCATCCACCATTTATGAACTCTGGAAAGGAAGAAAGCCAACAATGAAGTACTTCCATGTATTTGGTAGCAAATGCTATATTCTGGTAGATCGTGAACAAAGGAGAAAGCTGGACCCTAAAAGTGATGAAGGAATATTTCTAGGATACTCCACCAACAGCAGAGCTTATAGGGTATTCAATTCCAGGACCAAAATCATGATGGAATCAATAAATGTCATAGTTGATGATTATCATGAGGAAACAGATGTCCCTTGTAATGTTGAGACATTCTTTGAGACTCCAACTCAACAGAATGATCTACCTAACACCACTGCAGCAGACTCTGAATCAAAGGAAGTTAGCAAAAACCCTTCCATCAGAATTCAGAAAGATCATCCTAAAGAACTCATCATAGGAGATCCTAACAGTGGAGTCATTACAAGATCTAGAGAAATCATCTCAAACTCTTGTTTTGTGTCTAAAATTGAACCAAGAAATGTTAAGGAGGCTTTAACTGATGAATACTGGATTGGAGCAATGCAAGATGAATTGAACCAATTCAAGCAACATGAAGTATGGGAGTTAGTTCCTAGACCAGAAGGAACAAACATCATTGGCACAAAATGGATCTACAAGAACAAATCAGATGCTAAAGGAGTTGTCACCAGGAATAAGGCAAGACTTGTTGCTCAAGGATACACTCAAGTTGAAGGGGTTGATTTCGATGAGACCTTTGCCCCTGTAGCCAGACTGGAATCAATCAGACTCCTATTGGGAATTGCTTGTCTCCTGAAGTTCAAGTTATTTCAGATGGATGTAAAAAGTGCCTTCCTAAATGGATACTTAAATGAGGAAGTTTATGTGGAACAGCCTAAAGGATTTGTGGATCCAAACTACCCTGATCAAGTCTTCAAATTGAGGAAAGCTTTATATGGCCTGAAACAAGCTCCTAGAGCATGGTATGACAGGTTGACAAAATTTCTCTCTGACAAAGGATACAGAAAAGGAGGCTTGGATAAAACCCTTTTTGTCAAAAATGAAGGAGGAAAGATAATAGTATCTCAAATCTATGTTGATGACATAGTGTTTGGGGGAATGTCAGATAAAATGGTTAAACATTTTGCTGACCAGATGCAGGCTGAATTCAAAATGAGCCTCATGGGAGAATTGACCTACTTTCTTGGACTGCAAGTCACACAGATGGAAGACTCAATTTTTCTGTCTCAAAGCAAGTATGCTAAGAACATTGTCAAGAAGTTTGGAATGGAGAATGCCAGTCACAAAAGGACTCATGCACCAACTCACTTAAAGCTATCCAAAGATTCAAGTGGGGTTAAGGTGGACCAAAGCCTGTACAGAAGCATGATAAGAAGTCTGCTATACTTAACAGCCAGCAGACCTGACATTGCTTTTGCAGTTGGAGTTTGTGCAAGATACCAAGCTGATCCCAAAGTCAGTCATATCAACCAAGTGAAGAGAATTTTGAAGTATGTAAGTGGAACTTACAACTATGGCTTGCTATACTCTCATGGTTGTGAACCAACTCTGACTGGTTACTGTGATGCTGATGATAGAAAGAGCACCTCTGGAGGATGTTTCTTCTTAGGAAATAACCTGGTCTCCTAGTTCAGCAAGAAACAGAACTGTGTGTCTCTCTCTACTGCTGAAGTTGAATACATAGCAGCTGGTAGTAGCTGTTCTCAAATGATCTGGATGAAACAAATGCTTACTGAGTATAATGTCACACAAGATGTTATGACGTTGTACTGTGACAATCTGAGTACAATCAACATTTCCAAGAATCCTATTCAGCATAGCAGGACCAAGCATATTGACATTAGACATCACTTTATCATAGATCTTGTAGAGGAGAAGACGATTAAACTGGAACATGTTTCCACTGAACTACAGCTGGCTGACATTTTTACCAAGGCACTTGATACAAATCAATTTGAAAATTTGAGGGGCAAGTTGGGTATTTGCCAACATGAGGAAATGTAGAAATTAATTTTGCTTAAAACAAGGGATGAAGGAGATTTTTGTGTTAAGTCTATTTTGATTGGGTGTTTCCCTATTTCTTTCAAAATTATTAAGAAGTTGAATAGACACTCATTTACCTCCTTCCTCTCTCGGCTCTGCAACAATCCCCATTCTCTCAATCAAAGATTTCACTCTCGTTGTTACTGGTTTTCTAAGACTCTCAAAATGTCTCAACTATCCATGACATCATCCTCTTCAAAGACAACTGTTTCTTCCGCATCCTCTGATCGAGAACCTAGGGCAATCACAACCTGCATGGATTCTGATGTCCTAGAGATTACTCCTCTTAGAGAACTGGCAGCTAACCCCTCTAAGGTTAAAAAGCTGAGAACAAGACATGCAGGAAGGTCTCAAGCTACTTCATCTGGTAATCCCTCTCAACCATCATCTTCTGCTCCCTCAGAAATAGCAAATAGGGAAGGCTCAGCTTATGTTCATCAAGCAATAGCTAGACTTGTTACAAGAATTCTGAATGAGAACCACTCGGTACCTGGCATTTCTGTTCCTTTAAATCAAGAATCTGCTAGTCCAAATGTTAAAATGAATCCAGATGTTACTAAGAATGTTGAGACACCGGATGACAACATTCAGAAATCATCTGAAAATCTTGATGATCTCCAGAACCCTTCAGAGAAGGATGTTGAACCTCCGGTTATTGATGTGGATGAAGAATACTCTGACAATGACCTAATTGCAAATATCAACCCTAGCATAGCTAGAAGGATGATAAACAGAAAAGGAAAGCAGGATGCTGCAAAATGTCTGACCAAAGAGAAGACTGCTGATGTTGTTCATAAGAAAACCAGGCCTGAAGGCAAGACTGGTGTAGAAACTATGAAGACTGGATTGTCCAAAGGGAAGGTGAAAACCTGAGCACCTACTGGTAGTCTCTCAAAGCCTATGAGACAACCAATAGCAAGGAAAAGGAAAGAGGCTGAACCTTCTGATTCTGATGAGGAATCAGAATTTGAAGTTGATGCTGAAGATATTCCTCTCAGAAGGAAACTCCCATCAAGCAAAATGGCTAAAGTTCCTGAAGTCCCCACTGACAACATTTCTTTTCACCACCCTGAAAATGCTAACAGATGGAAGTATGTTTGTTTGAAAAGAATAGCCTTGGAAAGAGAACTGAACAATGGTGCCATGGAATGTAAGGAGATCATGGACCTAATCAAAACTGCTGGTCTAATGAATACTGTGGTAAAGTTTACCAATTGCTATGAAAATCTTGTCAAAGAATTCATAGTGAATTATCTGATGGATGTGATGATGGAAGGTCAGCTAACTTTAAGTGTGTCTATGTGAGAGGAAGAAAGGTAAATTTCTCTCCCTCTAAAATAAACAAATTCCTTGGAAGACCATGTGAGGCTTGCCCTGAAATAGAGGTTACTGAAAACCAAGTATGCCAAACCATCACTGCAAATCAAGTCAAGAGCTGGCCCTTAAAAGGCAAGCTGAATGCAAGCAAGCTAAGCATGAAATTTTCCATCCTGCACAAGATTGGTGCAGCCAACTGGGTTCCTACCAACCATAAATCAACCATCTCCACAGGATTGGGAAGATTCATTTATGCTGTTGGAACCAGGACAGAATTTGACTATGGCAGGTATATCTTTGATTAGACTTTAAAACATGCTGGAAGCTATGCTGTTAAAGGTCCTATTGCCTTTCCCTCCCTCCTATGTGGTATTGTCCTTGCTCAGTATCCTGACATTCTAGAGGAAAGAGATATTGTATGCAAAAGAGCCCCTGCTCTTGGGTTGCACTATAAGCTATTTCAGGGAACTCATGTTCCTGAAATTGTCATGACATCAGCTGAGACATCAACTGTCAAAACTCAGTCCAAGAAATCTGATGCTATAGCTGTGCTGAAGGAAACCTGCAAAGAGCTGGAGACAAGGAAAAGGACTCTTGAGAACCTAATTGCTAGACTAGAACAGGAGGAGGCTGAAGGACAAAGAAGGGAAGAGGATGCTGCTGAAGATCAGCTTAATGCTGAAGATAGTGCCTCCTCTGAAGATGACAGTGCTTGAAGATTAGTGGGGTTGTCAAGCTTGCTGCTGGTACCTGTTGCTGCAAGTGATTTCAGATTTTTTGTTGTTTTTATTATTCATTTTGGATGATTGTATAACCTAAAAGTACATGTATCTTTGGCCTATTTATGGCTAAAGAGGGGGAGAAGATTTTGAGTTAATTATACTTGGTAGACATTTTTTTCTGCAGACATATTATTTTTGCTGCTCTCTAATCTCTGATTGTTTAGGGGTTTTAGCCAAAAATTTTCCAAAGGGGGAGTTTGTAAGTGTTTGGTTATTGGCATGTATTTTTGGTAAAACTAGGTGTATGAATGTCATGACTGATGTCATAACATTCTGGGTTACTAGGTACTTTCTGCAGAAAAAGAATGGCATACAGTAGCTGCTCATTATAAGTGTGTATCTGATCATTATGCAATGATCACTTTTATTACATTCTACGAAAATCAGTAAACAGGATTCTTGTTGTCATAACCAATGTTAAGACATCCTGTACTGATCTAACAGTTAGGCAGTTTTGTTAATTCTGAGATTTTTCAGGAATATGGCTCATACATTCCAGAACAGAATCTCACGTGGGCTTTAGGTTAACTTGGCTTAACCCTAATCTGGTTGATAAAGTCTTGTGACCAAGTCTTGAGGTTAACCCTAATTAACCCTAGCTATTTTCGTGGAAGCCCTAACTGAAGAACAACTGCCTATATATTCGACAGGAAGGTTATTGGTGAACTTAACTTTTTGACAGAAGATCAACAAGGGGCTGTAAAGTTTTAACCACTGTAATCCAAGCAAGTATCATTGTGATAAGTGACTTGGAGTAGGTTTTGATTGTAAGGGTTGTGTATCACTCAAAGCTTTGAAGCACGAGTGTTTGTGTCACTTGATTAAAGCTTTGAAGCAAGGTCAAGTTAGGTTTATGTATCACTCAAAGCTTTGAAGCACGAGTGTTTGTGTTACTTGATTAAAAGCTGTGAAGCATAGTCAAGTGTATGTTCTGAAGAGTGTCTTCATAATTTCATTAGTCAATTGTTTAGTATCACTGCTGTGATTGAGGGGGAGTGAGTAGGAACTCAGGTTTAAGTTGAACTTAGATTGAAGTTGCATTGGGTAGGTCTTAAGTGAAGGAGATAAACTGGTTGGTTTATTCCTGAATTAATATCTCTTATAGTGAATTTCCTCCCTGGCTTGGTAGCCCCCAGAGTAGGTGTTGTTTCACACTGAACTGGGTAAACAATTGACTGTGTTCTTTACTGCTTTTTGATTAGTCTTATAGAAAGTCAGATATGGTGTCATAACATTCACTGTGACATTGAGTATCTGCTGCCAGAATTTCACTGGGGAATGAATCATGACTTCACGGGGAAGACAATATAGCTTCCTGGGGGAAACAAAATGGCTTCCTGGGGAAATGCCAACATATTCCTGCTGAGGAGATAAAGTATTCTCGTTAAAAATAAATGCACAATCAAACCAAGGATCGAAGCTTGCAGAGATCAAAAGTAATAATATTGCTGGGAAGCAAAGATTCAAACCATAAATAATTTGGAGTAAAATAGTCAGCCAAAACACATCCTTCGAGAAATAAACTCAAGGGGAAAACCCAAATCATCCAGACCAAGAGCTGTACAGGAAGGCTAAAGCAAAAAATCTTCCACGAGGGATAACTCAGTGGGGAAATTGAAAGAATATACACTTTCTACTTAAGGCTGACACTCTATTGGAGAGAGGACAACACAACTCTGCAAAACAGGTTAATATGTCAATAAGATATTGATGAATATGAATGAACAATGATTTTCTTAATTTAACTATGCATGATGTATGTATGAATGTATGAGTGTTATCATGTATATGCCGATAAAACAAACATATAATACTGGGGATAAACAAACAAAACCAACTCAGGCACAATCAACACTCGGCTAAATTACATCCAAGACGATCATTCCATAAGAAAATAAGCACCAACTGAGGAAACAAAGTCCTACTGCATGGCTTAACTTCACTGGGGAGAAATATAATCCGGAAGTAAACAAATCATAACGACAAAACAGTACAGATACAGAGATATAACATCCTTCTCCAGGCTTCACCGAGGAATATCACTCAGACTTCAATGGGGAAACAAATGTTTTCATGCGTAACACTTCTAGTGGGGATTGCAGTACTGATTTCGAATAAGGCATATGGAAGCTATATTGTCAAAACATCCACTGAGGAATTAAAGCTGACTTCAATGGAGAAATATTATACATACTTCACTAGGGGAGATAGTGCTTCATCATCGAGATATCAATGGGGGACCTCCTGCCGACTCCATTGGGGAGGTCAACACCATATTGAAGAGAGGAAACTAAGGTACGCTCTTCACTGGGGAAACCAAATACGTTCTCAATATTGAGAGTAGGTTTTGCACCAACTTCTCCGGGGAGAAAGTATGAAACCTTATGGGGACAACAACTTGGAGAGTTAAGAATTCAAACATTATAGCAAGAAATCAATCTTATGGGGATTTTAAATCAAACCCAGCACCTGGCGGGAGAAAACCCAAAAAGTTGATAACCATTTAAACACTTCTTTAATAAAACATTGCCCTTGACTAATTATCGGGCAATCAAACAAAATGCAAGTACTGCCGAAAGGGAGATATTTCGCAAATGAGTCCAATTTAATATGCACAGGGAGAAAGACTTCTATCAAATAACAAAGTCTTCACTGAGGAATCTCATATTGAGTCTTCATATTATACAAACCTATTCAAACAAAAGATGCCCTGGGATAGCCTTCCTGGGGAATCGAGAAGTCAACATCAAAGAAAGAGGTCAAACCCATGGGGATTTTAAATCAAACCCAACATTGGGCAGGTGAAAACCCAAATGTTGACAACTGTCTCAACATTTCTTAGAAAATATACTGCCCTGGTCTAGTTGCCTGGGAAATAAATACCAATAATAATGCCAATACTGTAGGAAGAGCGACATTTTGAAAATATTTCCATCTCAGCATACCAAGGGAACAAGACCTTTCGTCACATGAGAGAAGATTTCGCTGGGGAATTCGGGATATAAGCCTCAGACCATGCAAACCCAAAAAAAAAAGAACCAAGACTTGACTGGGGACACTGGGATCACAAACCCAATACTTCACCTTACGCCAATTGGTATCGTCAAAAATCACGTGCATACCAGCGAAAACAACCTGAGAACACCTTCCTGGATGGAAACAAAATTTCTCAAATTACTGGAGTTCGTCCATTCCTGGGATCACCATTTTCATTTTCCTCTTGAATCATAAAATCTAAAGTAAAAGTAAGTTGTAAATTCTTTTTGAAAAACAATTTTGTTATTTAATCTTTTCGTTTTAAAAATTATTATCAATAATAAATGGAGTCTTTGTAAACTGAACAAAATAAGAAATACAAAGAATTGGGTAAAAGATCAAATTTCATTGATAGAATGGTAGTTTGCGAATGGCGAGACTCCATGGATAATTACAAAGTTCGGAAAATGGTAATATATAATGGAAAATATCCATTGAGATACAATGACCACTATTCCCTCTAACAACTTTTGAAATCCTGAGCAGCAGCTTCTGTTGAAGTATGGTGAGGATCCAAGAAGATTGTTGCTTCAACAATCAAGTCTTGTCTGATGTAGTTACTTGCCAAGAAAGTCCCTAAATTTTGCCTAAGTTGCCCTTGCATGTTTTCAACTTAGCGGGAAATTTTATTCTGTTTATGTCTCTAATTTTTGCCTAGACCGCCCTTTCGGGTTTTCGGCCTACCGAGACGCTCTTTTTTTGCCTAAGCCGCCCTTTCGGGTTTTCAACTTAGCAAGCTGTTCTTTTATTTCTTTAGGCGAAGTATTTCTTGACTGCATCAGCATTCATGGGACGTGGGAACTCCTCGTTATCCATAGTTTCAAGAATTAATGCACCGCCAGAGAAGGCTTTCTTGACAACATATGGGCCTTCAAAATTGGGAGTCCACTTTCCCCTAGAATCTGTGTTAAAAGAAATGATCTTACTGAGCACGAGGTCGCCTTCTCTGAATTCACGAGGTTTGACCTTGTTATCAAAAGCTATCTTCATTCTCTTCTGATATAACTGCCCATGACACAAAGCTGTCATTCTCTTATCTTCAATTAAATTCAATTGGTCAAACCTGTTCTGGACCCATTCATCCTCTGACAACCTTGTTTCCATTATCACACGCAAAGAGGGAATCTCAACCTCGATTAGGAGCACAACTTCCATTCCGTACACAAGGGAGAACGTGGTTGCTCCTGTTGAAGTGCAGAAAGATGTCCGATATCCATGTAAAGCAAAAGGGAGTATTTCATGCGAATCTTTATAAGTAACAACCATCTTCTGGATAATATTCTTGATATTCTTATTAGCAGCTTCAACAACCCCATTTATCTTCGGCCTGTACGGAGATGAATTGTGATGGAAAATCTTGAATTCTTCACAAAGTTCTGTCATCATCTTGTTGTTCAGATTCGAGCCATTGTCGGTGATAATCCTGCCGGCACACCATATCGACATATAAGATTATTCTTAATGAAGCGCACTACCACTTGCTTAGTAACATTAGCATATGAAGCAACTTCCACCCATTTGGTGAAGTAATCAATTGCTACCAAGATAAAACGGTGTCCATTCGAAGCCCTGGGTTCTATCATCCAAATCATGTCAATACCCCACATAGAGAAAGGCCACAGGGAAGAAAAAACATTGAGAAGTGTCAGAGGCACATGAATCTTGTTCGCATAAATCGGGCATTTATGGCACTTCTTTGCAAATCTGTAACAGTCAGATTCCATTGTGAGCCAATAGTAACCTGCCCTTAGCATCTTTTTAGCCATCGAATGTCCATTGGAATGAGTGCCAAATGAACCTTCATGAATCTCCTGCATCAATATGTCTGCTCCGTGTCTATCCACTCATCTGAGCAAGACCATGTCATAATCTCTCTTGTACAACACATTTTCACTTAGGAAGAAACTGCCAGCCAATCTTCTCAATGTCTTTCTATCTTTATTCGATGCACCAATTGGGTATTCCTGAGTCTGGAGAAAATGCTTGATGTCGTAATAATAAGGTTTCTCATTTGCTACCTCTTCTGTTGTAAACACATGAGTGGGCCTATCCAATCGTCGAACTATAATTCGAGGTATATCATTCCAAGTATTCACTTGATACATAGAAGCCAGAGTTTTTAGAGCATCCGCCATTTGATTTTCGTCTCTGGGGATGTGATGGAATTCAACTTTATTAAAGAAGTGTAACAATCTTCTAGCATAATCTTTGTAAGGGATCAAGCCGGGGCGACGAGTATCCCACTCTCCTTTAATCTTATTTATTACCAAATCTGAATCGCCATACACATCTAGAATTTTAATTCTGAGATTAATAGCTTCCTCGATACCTATGATGCAAGCCTCATATTCTGCCATATTATTAGTACAATCAAATGTCAACCTTGTGGTAAAAGGGATGTGTGATCCATGTGGAGTGACAATCACAACACCAATTCCTTTACCATAAGCATTCAAAGCCCCAACAAATATCATACTCCAGCGAGATTCAGGATCAGGACCTTCCTCGGGTAATGGTTCATCATAATCTTTCACTTTCAAAAACATCACATCCTCATCAGGGAAATAATACTTCACAGACTGATAATCATCAACTGTTTGGTGACAAAGGTAGTCTGCCAACATGTTGCTTTTAATAGTTTTTTGAGTGCGGTATTTGATGTCATATTCAAATAACAGCATCTGGCAATGGGAAATTCTCCCAGTAAGAGCAGACTTTTCAAAAATGTACTTGATTGGATTCATTTTGGAGATCAACCAAATAGTGTGATTCAACATATACTTCCGTAAACGTTTTGCCGCCCAGGCCAGAGCACAACATGTCTTTTCCAGCATGGAATACCGTGACTGAAAATCAGTAAACTTTTTACTGAGATAATAAATGGCATACTCTTTCTTCCTTGTTTCATCTTTTTGTCCCAGAATACAGTCCATGGAATTATCTAACACTGTCAGATACATAATCAATGGTATTCCTTAAACAGGAGGGAGAAAGATAATAGGTTCATGAAGATATTATTTAATACTTTCAAATGCCCTTTGGCAGTCATCCGTCCATACATAACCTTTATCTTTCTTTAACAACTTAAATATCGGTTCACACGTTGTAGTCATGTAGGAAATGAATCTGGAAATATAATTCAAATGCCCGAGGAACCCTCTGACTTGCTTTTCAGATCTCGGTGCTGGCATTTCTTGAATTTCTTTGACTTTATCAGGGTTAACTTCAATCCCTTTCTGGCTAATAATGAAACCAAAAATTTCCCTGACCGAATACCGAAGGTACATTTATTTGGATTCAAGCGGAGACGATACTTCCTTAAACGCTGAAACAACTTCAACAAATCTTCTACATTCCCTTCTTCAGTCCGGGATTTAACAATCATATCATCAACATATACCTTGTGATGCGGTGGGAGAACTGACTTGAGGTTTTGCGTTTGTGTTCTCAAATGTCGCAGTTAACAAGAGTTGCCACCGACTTTTATTTTATCCAAAAGGAAAGGTAAAAAAGCATAGGAAAGACCTTTGAGATTGTTTTTGGGTTCGGCGGGTAGATTATGAAAAGGGAAGGTGCTAGCACCCTTTTCATCCATGGTTTTCCATGGGCTCTTAGTTACTTGTTTTAGATCACTTGCTTTTCTTTTTCAATTGTTTGAAATGGTGCTTTGTGTGGTTTTAAAAGTATTTTGAAAAGAGGCATTTGTTTAAGCAATCTTTGTAATGATTATTGTTTGTAAGAATGTGTACAAAGATGTTTGTCTTTTGAAAAATGTTTCAATGTTTTGAAAGTTGTTTGGAAATTGTTTTGAAAATGTGTGTGTTTGTTTGAAAATAGCAAGGATTGTTTTTGAAATGATCAAGTAACTAGAAGCATTCTACCTACTCAAATGTATTTCTTGTACATTTTTATTCCTTTGACATTGTTAACCTACCATTGTTTTGGTAGATAACCCTATCTTTGGATGTTAAACGGGACGGGCGTGGGTCATCGTATGACCATGATAGCAATGGTGCCAAGTATCTTAGCAAGTTTTTGAGGGAATAAGATCATCTTTGTTTTTAGGCAACCTTTTGATAGCGTCATCGAGGGACTATGATCTTTTGTTTTGTTTTGTTTTGCCAAGATACCTAGCATGCATACCATGGCCATTTTATAAGGCAACCAAGTGGGTGAAACCCTAAGGGTGCTTGTGTGCAAGGTGTTGTCATTTTTCATGCATTTTGTCTTGTATTAGGTCTTTGCTATTTGTTTGATTTTTGTCTTATCATACAAACCCTAATTTACTAAACATGTATATAATGCGATAAATTGCGTAAAGTAAATCTAAACTATTACAACAATATTATGGGAAGGGGGATACAAGTTTTGAATGGGGGATATTTGCACATAATAAAACCCTAATTTACTATTACAACCCAATTGAATATTATACAAATAAATAAATAAACAATTATTTAAATATGCAATAAAATGTAAATATGCAAAAAATGTTTTGTAATTGTTTTATATATGAGAACATAAAATTATCTAAGTCCTAAAAATAAGAAAAAATAATATTATTATTTTTGAAAGGGGAAACCCTAATTTTTTTTATTAAAAGAAAATATATGTTTTCTAATATTTATTTGTCCATTTTTTGTTTAAGAAAAATAATAATAATATTATGTACAAATATTAAAAATTAAATATGTATGAAAAATAAATATTTAATGTATATAACATATAAAATAAAATATTAAGTAATTTTTTATTATTTACAAGTTTATTTATGAAAATAAAGTATATTATTACTAATAAACTATTTTTTATGCCAAAAAAAATAAAATAAAATAAAATGCAAAAAATAAAGAAAATATTTTTGTGATTTTATAATGTTCAGAAAATAAATAAATGCAAGTCAAAATATAAAATATGCAAGAAAATATAAAAAATAAAAGAAAATGGTCAGGGGGTGTAAAAGCAAAACAGGGGGTGTGAATAGTAGCAGGCCCAAGGCGCCAGGCCCAGAACACCAACTTCATCCCTGTCCTTGGCTTCGCGTGTGCTTCTGAGCTTGAATTTGTAACTCTCACATACGTGCACAAAAGCAAAAACCCATAACACAAAACATGTAGCTCATGATCTGACGATTCCAGTGATATAAAAAACATGACCTAACTCTAAAAGACCAAGGAGAATTTTAATGGCCCTAATTTCTGACCTAGTTTTTTCAACATATTCAACAACCAAATACTCTTAGCTCAGTTAATATAAATGGAAAGTATGCATATGTACAACTTAAGCATGTTAAAGACTACATTTTTGCTTCACAAATCTAAGCTTAAGGATGCCTAATAAGGAGATAGACCTTTGAAAAATACCTTGTTCAGTTGAGTTTGGATATGGAAATATGGGAACTTTGAGTGAGGCCTGAAGATCTTGTGAGCTTTCTTGAAGTTCCCTCAAGCTTCTCCAATGCTCAGATGGCCTTGTAGATGCTTGAATCTCCCTGCACGAGTCAACCTGCAACCTTGCAAAATGAAAATGGTGAAGCTTGAAACAGGGCACACAGTTGCAACAAAAGGGCCTGGATAGTTTAGGTAGGATGTATGTAAGGTGTTTCAAGTGTTGAATCAAGAAACGCACGAGCCAATATTGAAATGGCTTGAGTTCTACAGATAATGCCCTGTTTGGACAGAAAAATGTGGTTTTGGTGTTTGAGAGTGTTTTGAATGTTGTGAATTTGTGTCTTGGCTTGTTACAAGGTTCTGAAGATTTTTCAAATGATGTCAAGGCTTGCCTTTATCAGATGGATGAGTTCACTTGACTTTTGCAAGTTTGCTTGCTTTTGAAGAAAGTTGAAGTGACAATGCCCAAGGTGTTGTACTTGCTAGTTCTAGGGTTGCAAGGAGTTGGTAAACTTTTTCTGATGTTTGTGGATCTTGTTTGCAACAAAATATCAGGTCCATGGCTCAAGATTTGCAAAGTTGGAAAAAGCAAGCTTTATCAAAGTAGTATTGTGAACTTTATGCCATTTTTGGATTAATTCATTGTGCAATGCTTCAAAAGTCAGAACAATACCATTATCCATTGTGTTAGCATTCAATTATGGAGTATGGAAGGGATTAGGACCTGTAATACAAAGTACAAGCATGCTAGGACAGATTTGCAACTTGAACCATTGTGAAAATGCCTTGAACAAAAAGTGATAAATTGCCATTTTCCCTTCTTCGATTCTCCCTAACCATAAATGATCTTGGAGAGTTCTTGGACATTTTGGAAAGCTTGTAGCATGCTATACGATCCATTTTTTAAATGCATTTTTAGATACCTCTTGGAACTAGGTTAAAACTTGCCATGAAGTTAGGTCAACAACCTGCCTAAATTAGGGCAAAATTTCACTAAGTTAAAAAGTTTATGGACCCCTATTCACAAAATCATAACTTGAGATCCAAGAATCTTTTGGGAAAACTTTGTGAATAAAAGTTGTAGATTTAATGGAGGACTACAACTTTCATGTTGGAAGTTTTCTTTGAATCCAATTTCATCATGGTGAAAAAGTTGTGGAAAGTTGGGAAAAAATAAGAAATTTCCATAACTTAGAAAAATTGCAAGTTATGAAAAATTTCAAATTAAAAACCTAATTTGCAATTTTAGGTTTCTTGGTCAACAATTTTCACATTTTGACATATCTTGATGAATTATGATCCTTGGCACTTGATTTTGACCAAAAAGTCAAAGTTTGACTTTTCAGTGTACAGTTGATTTTTGATCAGTTGACTGGAAAATTCATCTGTCAATCCCATGCATTTGAGATCTTTTGAACTATGTGATTAGGTCAAGATGATGCTATTGAGTCCTTGAAATCATGCTTGAACCCAATTGGTCATTGGCCAGGTTAAAAATTAGAAATTTCCCTTTCTCAATCAAAACCCTAATTTTTACTATTTTGCCCTTTTGATGATTTGATCAAATTTCTTGAGGAGTTGTGGTCCAAACTTGATAAAATGGTAAATAGGAGCGTAGAATGTTGTTGTGGATAAAAAATTATGAAGTTTGATTGTAAATTGGCCATGGTTGACTTTTTCCCCAATACAGCTGATTTTTAGGTCAACTGTCCAATTGACTGGGCAAAAATGTGATTCAAGGCTTGAAACTTTTCATGAGAAATCTTGGGGGTCCAAGATGGTGTATGAAAGTCACATGAAGCATTGATGGTCCAAAAATCCTTGTGCAAACTCAAACCCTAATTTCAGGTCATCAATGCAAGATGAGGTCTTGACCTGAGCAAACCCTAATCCTGTCTGGAGTCCATGAAGTCTTGTGAGGAAAAATCTTGATAAAATGAGAGGGAAAATTTTGGGGTATAAAAGCTACCCCTGTTCAATCTTCTTGAACCTGAAGAGTTAGATTGGTGAGTTTGTCGTTCGTGACTCGAAGGTAAAAGATGATTGGACACTAGAGTGCCCGTAAATTTGCACTCATCAAAATGTAGTTGAGGGAACGAGCTTAAAGATGCCATTTGGAGAGATGACGAAGTCTTGATGGAAATGGGCTTGCAGATGCCATCCAAGAATGTTTTCTTAGTTGTAAGTCAAAAGAATGAGTTATCAGAATGGTGTCCGTATCTGGAACGTATCTGAACTGTATCTGGAGACTTGTAATGAGAAACAGAATAGCTTCCGTGTCTGGAGCGTCTCTGAACTGTATCTGGTAGTTGGAATCTGAATGAGCAATAGAATAGCATCCGTGTTTGGAGCATCTCTGAGCTGGGGAGAATCAAAATAGGTGACAGAATGGAAACCGTGTCTGGAGCGTATCTGGACTGTATCTGAAGTTTGGGATTTGAATGAGTAGTAGAATGACTTCCGTTTCTGGAGTGTATCTGTACTGTATCTGAATCGGAAAACTGAATAAGGACCAGAACAACGTCCGTGTCTGGAGCGTATCTGAACTTGAAATTGATAGTTGAATCTGAATGAGAAATAGAATGGCTTCCGTGTCTAGAGCGTCTCTGAGCTGAGGAAAATCAGGATAAGTGACAGAATGGCAACCGTATCTAGAGCGTATACGTACTGTATCTGAATGTTGAGGTATGAATGAGTATTAGAATGACTTCTGTGTCTAGAGTGTATCTGTACTGTAATCTGAATAAGTGACAGAATGACTTCCGTGTCTGGAGTGTATTTATACTGTATCATGATTGTATACTGTTAATGGTAGCTCGTTAATCTTATCCTGAAAAGGGTAAAATGTTAGCTGAAACACAAATTTATGTTGCATGAAATGTATGATGCAATATATGTGTTTTATCAATTTTTATGATATATGGATGTAATGTATGCGCATGTAAGCTGATTTGCTGTCTTGCTGAGGAAAATAAATCTTTGACAGCTGGGGATAAAAACTCTTGACTGCTGCCGGGGAAAATAAATCCTTGACTGCTGAGAACAAGAAATCCTGGGCGACTGTTGGAGATAGAAAATCCTTGACGACTTCTGTGGGGATGTGAGGATCCTTCACGTCTTGAAGTTGGAGTATTGATAAAAATTCTGTTGTGAGAGTAATGCCAAACTGCTGGAGAAATCTGCTTGGGGAATCCATAGAAATTGATGACTTCTACTGGGAATTACACCACGGGGATCCTTGATCTGCTGGAGAATAAGGAAGGCTCTGATGATTTCTGCGGGGAATTAAGAATGAGAATCTTCAATCTGTTGAAAGGCACTGAAAACTTCGGCGACTTCACTGGGGAAACTGAGAATCTTCATTCTGTTGGGGAGCCATGAAAACTTTGACGACTTCATGCTGGGGAGTAATGAAGACTCTGTGGGGAAGAGTTTACTGCTGGGAGTAGTTCCAGGAGTTTTGGTCGTCTGCCACTCTATTGGGAAGTTATCCTAGGTTGGGGATTAGACAAAAGGTAACTGTTATCTGGTTGATTTCCAGGCTTCAAGATAACTTGCTGGGGAAATTGGATGGTTTCCGCTGGGGATTAGAAGTCTTGACTCGACTGGGGGTGAAGGTTTCAGCTCCGCTGGGGATTCGTAACTCAAAGCTTTGGCTCCGCTGGAGATTGGGAGTTTGAAGTTTTAACTCTGATGGGAATTAAGGGTTTGAAATTTAGCTCCGCTGGGGATATGTATTTCAAGGTTTTAGCTCCAATGGGGATCTAAATGATGTACTGCAAGGATTGCTCCTGGAATAGCCTAAAGACGTTTTCCTATCCTTTCAGTCTGTCGGTAATTGTTCTTTTCCATCCTGTTTATTTGTAAACAGTAACTATGTTCAAATGCAAATGTTCATCAATGAATCATTGGATGTTTTTGCAAATAAAAACACAACTGTAAAAGGAAAAAAAACAAATAGTTTTATGTGCTTTGCAAGAGATATCTTTGTATTAATTTCGAGTAAGTGTTTTGTACAAAAGAGACAGACATCCTAGTAAGAGGATGGTATCATAAAAGTAAGAAAATTTTATACAAAGAAAGATAGCTATGTGTGTAAAAATACCATGGGGTTCCCATTCCGTTATAGCCTTCGTAACTCTAAATATCTTGTCCATCCGCTGCTTCGTCCGAATATGATTGGATTGATCAGAAGCTCCAGGTTTATCTGTGAAGAGATTGTCCTTAAAGTGATCCGAGACATAGTCATACGCTTTAATTCCCTAACTTTTGCCTGGACCGTCCTTTTGGGTTTTCAGTCCACCGGGAAACCCTTTTTTGCCCAAGTCGCCCTTTCGGGTTTTCAACTTGCCGAGTGTACAGATTTTTTCATTTATCCCTAATTTTTTCCTGAACCGCCCTTTCGGGTTTTCGATTCACCGGGATGCCCTTTTTTTGCCTAGGTGTGTCAACCTAGCAGGTCATTTATGTGTAGTATCTTTTGACTATGTCTGCGTTCGCAGGGTGCGGCAAGTCGTCGCCGTCCATGGTGGTTAAGATCATTGCCCCACCAGAAAAGATGTTCTTGATCACAAATGGTCCTTCATACGTAGGAGTCCATTTGCCCTTGGGATCACTTTGAGGCAAAATGATGCGCTTGATTACCAGATCCCCGACTTGATATACCTGGCGTCTGACTTTCTTGTTGAAAGCCTTGATCATCCGCTTTTGATACGTCTGACCGTGGCAACCAGCAGTAAGTCTCTTCTCGTCAATTAAGTTAAGTTGATCAAGCCGGGTCTGAATCCAGTCGTCTTCACTCAAACCAGCATCTTTCATGATTCTCAAGGAGGGAATCTGAACCTCGATAGGTAAAACAGCTTCCATGCCATATACCAAGGAAAAAGGTGTTTCCCCAGTTGATGTGCGTGCCGTGGTACGGTACCTGTGAAGAGCAAACGGTAGCATCTCGTGCCAGTCCTTGTAAGTGACTGTCATCTTTTATATGATCTTCTTGATATTTTTGTTCGCAGCTTCGACTGCACCATTCATCTTTGGCCGGTAGGGAGATGAATTGTGATGTTGAATTTTTAACTGCTCACACAAAGCGGTGATCATAGTATTATTAAGGTTTGTACCGTTATCAGTGATGATCCTTTTGGGGATACCATACCGGAAAATAAGGTTCTGTTTGATGAAGCGGGCAACCACATTCTTAGTAACGGATGCGAAGGAAGCTGCTTTGACCCACTTGGTGAAATAGTCAATGGCTACCAGGATGAAGCGGTGTCCATTGGATGTTGTAGGCTTGATCTCTCCAATCATATCAATTCCCCGCATAGCGAATGGCCAAGGAGCTGTTAAGACATTTAGAGGAACTGGAGGCACTTGCACCTTGTCTGCATAGATTTGACATTTATGGCATGTTCGGGAATGTTGATAGCACTCAGCTTCCATGGTAGACCAGTAATAGCCTGCCCGTAGGATCTTCTTAGCCATCGTATGCCCTCTAGAGTGAGTGTCGAAGGTACCTTCATGCAATTCAGCCATGATCTTTTCAGCTTCAGCTTTGTCCATACAATGGAGCAGAATAGAATCATGATTGCGTTTGTATAGGATGCCATTACTCAAGAAGAACTTTGCCGAGAATCTCCTTAAGAACTTTTTGTCATTGACTGAAGCTCCTTCAGGGTATTCTTGAGCCTCGAGATACCTTTTGACTTCATGAAACCATGGCTGGTCCACTACTTCTTCGGTATTAATCTCGTGACAATGTGTCGGTTCGTCCATCCGTTCAATGGTAATTTGGGGAGCCTCATCATCCCAGTTAAGTTTAAACATGGATGACATTGTAGCTAGAGCATCTGCTAGCTAATTTTCTTATCGCGGAAAGTGCTCGAAGGTAATCTGCTCGAAATGTGGTAACAACGTCAAGACATGTTCTTTGTAAGGGATGAGGTTAGGATTCTTAGTATCCCACTCTCCTTTGATCTAACTGATGACCAAAGCTGAGTCCCAAAACACAATCAAAGATTTGATTCCCAAGTCTATGGCAGCCTTGAGTCCAAAGATGCAAGCTTCATACTCGGCCATGTTGTTCGTACAGTTGAAGCAAAGTCTGGCGGTGAAAGGAGTATGGAAACCTTCCGGGGAGATGAGTACTGCGCCGATACCGTTTCCAAGTGCATTGGAGGCCCCATCAAAGTACAGGGTCCATCGGGATCCTTGTTCAGGTCCGTCATATGGTCTGAAACCTTTAACATTATCCAATGTCATGATGTCTTCGTCAGGGAAGTCGAACCTCGTGGATTGGTAATCTTCGACAACTTGATGGGCTAGGTGGTCAGCTAGCACACTCCCCTTTATAGCTTTTTGGGTTTTGTACTGTATGTCGTATTCCGTCAAGATCATCTGCCATCTAGCTATTCTTCCAGACAGAGCAGGCTTCTCAAAGATGTACTTGATCGGATCCATCTTGGATATCAGCAAAGTGGTATGAGTCAACATATATTGCCTTAGCCGGCGAGCAGCCCATACCAAAGCGCAACAAGTTTTCTCGAGCAGTGAGTATCAGGTCTCACAGTCGGTAAACTTTTTGCTAAGGTAATAAATGACATGCTCTTTTCGGCCAGACCCGTCATGTTGGCCCAGTACGCACCCCATTGAATTCTCTAAGACGGTCAGATACATGATTAGCGGCCTTCCTTCGACGGGTGGAATCAAGATAGGAGGTTCTAGCAAATACTCCTTGATTTTATCGAAAGCATTTTGAAAGTCATCATTCCATTTAACTACCTGATCTTTCTTCAACAGCTTGAAGATTGGTTCACAGGTAGATGTTAGGTGAGAAATGAACCTTGCAATGTAGTTTAGGCGTCCCAAGAAACCTCTGACCTCCTTCTCAGTGCGAGGAGCGGGCATTTCTTGTATAGCTTTGACTTTGGCAGGATCAACCTCGATGCCTTTGTTGCTGTCAATGAAACCTAAGAGTTTACCGGACCAGACTCTGAATGTACACTTGTTTGGATTCAATCTGAGCTTATACTCCTTCAACCTGACAAACAGCTTTTGCAGATGATCGAGGTGTTCTTTTTCAGTTTGTGATCGGGCTATCATGTCATCTATGTAGACCTCTATCTCATGATGTATCATATCATGAAATAAAGCTACCATGGCGCGTTGATAGGTTGCCCCGACATTCTTCAGTCTGAATGGCATCACTTTGTAGCAGAATATACCCCACTGTGTGACAAAAGTAGTTTTCTCCATGTCCTCAGGTTCCATTTTGATCTGGTTGTAGCCTGAGAATCCCTCCATGAAAGAAAATACTTTGTGCTGAGCTGTGTTGTCGACCAGGATATCGATGTGCGGAAGTGGAAAGTCATCTTTAGGGCTGGCCCTGTTTAAATCTCTATAATCCATGCACATTCTGACTTTTCCATCCTTCTTAGGCACGGGCACAATGTTAGCAACCCATTGTGGATAGGACGTAATAGCCAGAAATCCAGCATTGAACTGTTTCATAACTTCTGCTTTGATCTTTTCGGACATGTCAGGTCTCATGCGGCAGACCTTTTGTTTAACTGGTGGACAGTCTTTTCTTATGGGTAGACGGTGTACCACAATGTCTGTATCGAGTCCTAGCATGTCTTCGTATGACCACGCAAAGATCTCAACATACTCATGCAACAGCTGAATTAGGCGCTCCTTGACACTCGGCTCTAGGTTGGCACCTATCTTGATTTCCTTTTTGTCATCCCCAGTTCCCAAGTTGATTGTATCCAACTGATCTTCATGAGGCTGAATTTCTCTTTCCTCTTGCTGTAGAACTCTGGCCAATTCCCCTGGCACCTCACAATCTTCCTCACCTTCGTATTCGGCTTGGTTGATCAGATCTTCAGAGTCACTGAAGGCTATAGCAGTATCGTTACCCATGGGTTCCGGAATGGAAGGGTACCTGCATTTGTGAGTGTGGGTGTGTGTAAGGGCATAGCCATCTTAAAACAACAAAATGTAAAAAGGAAGACAATGAGTATAAAAGGTTTATACATGAAAAGCATCCATGATTCATTAAAATGACATATGAAAATGAAATAAGAACCCTTACAAATGGACCTATGTGCCTCGGGTAAGACACATGGTTGAAAAAGTACGAATTGTTTGTGAATTATTACAGTCCAACAGAAATGGAAAAGATAAATTACTGCGGTATGAAAGTAATCGGAATAAAGTCTTTTGCTTCCAAGTTGCACAGTCCTCCGCCAACAGTAGGGAAAATCCAGTCTTCCAAGTTGCCCTCTTCTTCACTGTCCTCTAGTGCATTAACCCCTCGGTGGCTGATCTTCACAGGTGACCCTTCGAAAAAGGAGCGGCGCACGGCCTTCTGACCAGTCGAAGTAAATCCCAAGCCAAATTTGTCTGTTTTGAAAGGAAAGTCTGGAAGCTGCCCCCAGATTGTGCTTCCGCCTTCTTTCACCACTTCCCTAGAATCCTTTAAAGAACACATCTGAGGCGGAGGTCTGGTAATCGTGGGTACAAAGGAAACTGTCTTGGTTGCCGCTATCTCCTGATATGCCTCTTCAAAGTGTTGGAAAGGGGTCTCGATGAATTCGCCATCCAATTCTACATAACAGAAAGAATTAAGATGACTGATCATGTATTCCTCTTCGCCATGAACATTTATGATTTTCCCCTGGACAGGGTACTTGAGCTTTTGATGCAGAGTGGAAGTGACAGCTCCAACATAGTGAATCCAAGGTCTTCCCAACAGGTAAGAATAGGAAGGACGGATGTCCATCACGTAGAATGTTGAATTGAACGTCTGGGTACCCACCTTGATCGGGATGTCCACCTCTCCATGGACCATCCTCTTAGAACTATCAAAGGCTCTGACAATGGTGTTGCTGGGTTTCAGGGTTAGGCCTTTACAATCCAACCTATCCAAGGCTTTCTTCGGCAAGACATTTAGAGATGACCCAGTATCAACCAAAACATGAGCTAGGGTGGTTCCCTTACACTCCACCGAGACATGTAGTGCATCGTTATGCTTTCTCCCTCTGGAGGTCAAGTCTGCATCGAAGAATCCCAGGCCATTGTCAGCTGTTAAGCTGGCCACACATTCCTGGAACTGATCAGCGGAGGTTTCTTGTGGCACGTGGGTCGTCTTCAAAAACTTGACCAAAGCTTTAACATGTGCCTCAGAGCACAACAACAGGGCTAACATAGATATTTTGGAGGGGGTATTCCCCAGTTGTTCGACAACATCGTAATCACTTTTCTTAATGATCCTCAGAATCTCTTCCATCTCTTTCTGGGATGTATCAGGAATGACTAATGACTGAGCCTTCGTCAAGACAGGCTTCTATTGAACATTCTTTCCTTTTTTCTCAGCAGCGGAAACAGGGATGGGAATTGCATTGTTATTGTTGGAGGGTACACTTGTAGGTACAGTTACTGGTATGGGTGTAATCTTCGGGATGGCCGCGGGTCCAAAGACTATTGTTGGAGGAGCAATCTCTGGAGAAAAGATTCTCCCACTACGAGTAATTTTGCTTGTTCCGGCAATGTTACTGATGTCAGGATTATCTTCCTCGGAGCTTTCTTCTTCAATGGTCTGTTCAATCTTTTTGACACCATGGTAGTAGATTTCTCCACCATAGTTCCATGGTACCATTTTATTGGTTTTGTAAGGGGCTGGCCCTGGCCTTGTTATCTTCAACAGAGTAGTCACTAGAGCGGATGTAATCCTAACGGGTTTTTTAGGAACCCTGGAAGGATTGGCGTATATGGTTATTATTGAAACTTTTGGAACTGGAATGGGTGAGACGAAAGCTTTCTCAAACAAAATTTCCTTGTTATCAATCAGTTGTTGGACTCCTTTCTTCAAAAGAGGACAGTCAAATGGAGAGGACAGGCAAGCAAGGAAATCTTGGTCACAACCTGGGAACACCCCAGCCTTCAACAAATTCAACTTGATGGTTAGGAGAGGAGTTGACAGTTCATCCACAGTAGAAACAAACAGATCTTCTTCCACAGCATTGGCATTGTGCCCATGCCTCGACATTGGGGCGGAGATAACATTCGGGTTTTCAGGAGCTTCAAATTCAACTTCCTTGGCGTCAATTAGATCTTGAATCTTGTTCTTCAGGGCCCAACAGTTGTTGGTGTCGTGCCCTGGACTTTCTGAATGATAAGCACATCTGGCGTTGGGATGGTAGTGTGGAGAAGCAGTGTTAGGATTTTTAGGGGCCTCTTTTAGCATGGCCAGGTTCAACTTCAAGAGATGTGGTAAGACTTGAGCAGGAGTCATGTTTATCTTGGTGAATTGTCGTACAGGCCTTTCCACCCTTTGCTGGTTATTCCTCGACTAATCATTTCTTGGCTGATTGCTTCTCAGTTGGTCTGATGCAGACTTTTGAATCATAACGGCCCCCACAGTTGGTCGTCATTCGGTTCTTCCCTGATTTCTCAAGGTATAGACAGCAAACACTTATTTCTTTCCCGTGAAGGGCTTTTTTGCAGCAGCCGAGGTAGATGCATCTTTCTGAATTTTCCCGCTTCTAATACCGGCTTCCACCCTCTCTCCAATTAGAATCAACTCAGTGAAACCTGCAGAGGAGCTTCCAATCAGGTGATTAAAGAAAGGACCTGACAGAGTCCCCAAGAACATGTCCACAAGCTCTCTTTCAGATAAAGGTGGTTGCACCCTTCCGGCCAAATCCCTCCATTTTTGGGCATAGTCTTTGAAACCCTCATTGGTAGCCATAGCCATACTCTGTAGCTGAGTACAGGTTTGCGCCAAGTCGGCATTGTATTGATACTGTTTATAGAATGCGGCCGCTAAGTCTTCCCAATTATGCACATCAGACCTCTCCAACTGGTAAAACCAATCAAGCTGCATTCCCGAAAGACTGTCTTGGAAAAAGTGGACCCACAGGTCCTTGTCAGAAGAATGTGGTTGAATTTTCCTGACATAAGATCGTAGGTGAATCTTTTGGCAAGACACCCCGTCATACTTAGCAAACAGAGGTACTTTAAACTTAGGAGGGATTACAATTCCAGAAACCATCCCTAACTCTTCAAAATCCAGCCCAGGTACTCTTTGCACTTCCATAGCAGCTAGGCGTTCTTCCAGGTTTTTGTATTTGTCATCGGCCGGAGGATACTGCTGTTCAGAATAGTCCTCATCTTCCTCTTCCTCTGCTTCAGAATCAGATGGCACTGCAATTCCCTTTCCTTTTCCTTCCCCCTCTTCAGATGTTGATGGGAATTCCAAAGTTCGTCTGGCTTGTCCTTCAAACCTTCTGCTCAAAATATCCAAAACCTTCTTCTCGCTTATGTAGAATTGGGCTTCGAAAGTATCGCGCTCTCCCTTGAGCTGTATCCAACTCCTTTGTAAATCTTCGAGTGATGTTGGCATGTCAGGATGTAGGAGGGTGTATGGAACCTCTCCTTCCATAACAGGCTCTATAATCACAGGGAGAATGTAAGGGTAAGGCATCATAAGACTTTGGGCGCGGGTTCGTACCCACTTGAGGTAAGGCTCAAGAGAGATGGAATTCTTGTGTCCCAAGGTATTACTGTCTACCTTGTTGGGCGTCCTCCAAGCTCGGATGAACCTTTATCGGAGTCCTTGGTCGTCGTTGTCGAAGTCTAAAACCAATCCTTGAACCAGCATATCATGTGGGCCATCCCTTCGTGCATACCCAAGCTGTCTCGGAGCCAAGCAGGGGTTGTAGGTGATGCCTCCCCTAATGCCTAGTAGAGGGACATTAAGGAATTCTCCACAACGGTCGATGATAATGACATTCTCTCTGGATCGAGAACACCAATGAATATCTGAATGTGTAAGGGTCATTAACCGTTGTGACCACCTCAGACCTTGCTCATTCTTCAAAACTGATTGGGGAAGATGAGAAATAAACCATCTTTCCAGTAGAGGAGTGAAATACATGAGAACACCTCTTTTCCTTATTGTTCGAGTGTGAAAAGAGTGGAGGATATCCCCAAGCAATGTAGGCACTGGGTTGCCAGTCATGAAAATTTTGACAGCATTCACATCTATAAGTTGGTCAGGGTTAGGGAACAAGACCATCCCATAGATGAGAAGAGCTACAATCTCCTCAAAAGCTTGTAAGTCCAATGAATTCCAGCAGCTTTGAGCCTTCTCAAATAAGAACTTTGACAAGAAACCTTTGGCACCAGTTCTAGTTTCCCAATGTGTTGTGACATCAGATGAGTGCAAGTGCAGGGCTTGAGCAATCTCTTCTGGCTTTGGATCTCTTTCCGTACCGTTGAAGGGTAGTTGATTGATAACAGGAATCCTCAGGAGTTGAGAGAATTCTTCCAAAGTGGGCACAAGTTGGTAGTCAGGAAATGTGAAGCAATGATGTAAAGGGTCAAAGAACTGGAAGAGAACTTTCAGCATATCCTCCTCTGTGTTGGTTGTGACCAAGTTGAGTAGACGACCATGTCTCTCGGTGAATGGAGAATTCTCAGGAATCCTTGAAGCTAGCTCCTTGAGTTATGGAGGAATTCTTACAAGGTTGATTTGGATAGTTTTCCTGCGAAGTGAATCCATAACCTACAAAACATGAACAAAGATGAAAATCCAAAATCCTTGAAATGGTTAGTGGATGCATATGATGCTTCATGATGTCCATGATGTTATGCACAAGTATATATGCACAAGAAAATCACACAAGTTCCTAGTTTCAGGCTTGCATGGGGTTTCATAGGTAAGTACCCTGTTGAAGTTTAGTTGGCTCAACCTGTCCTAGAAATAGTAATCGGGTTCTAAGGAGCTCAATATCACTGGATTGTTTGCTTGTTCATTGTTTCAATTCAGCCTCTTTACTGGCGACCGAAATATTCCAAGGAACCAACCCTCAATGAGTGTAGTATCGAGTATCTACCAACTTCAGACTGCACCAAAGCTGGTTATCTCACTACATCCTAAAAGGCCAAGTTGGTCAAGTAAAGGTTCTAAAAGTCCATTAGTGCTTCATGACATCACTCAGCGGCCTCGTATTCTCTTTGATTGACTCAAAGGCTACCGGTACCTACAAATATGTCGCACTAACATAGCTATTGCTTAGACCATGTCGGTATACCCTGCACAGTTTCCACAACGTATTGCTATTTACCTATGAATGTTTCCCAAATTCGGGTAGAGGATTCAAACCCAAACAATAGAACCAAAATGTAAAGCAAACAAGTCAAGCAAGATAAGCATGTAAAGGTGATCTAAAACCCTAAGGTAACCGCACTTTTAGAATATTTCCCCAGCAGAGTCTCCAGTTCTGTGATGCGGTGGGAGAACTGACTTGAGGTTTTGTGTTTGTGTTCGCAAATGTCGCGGTTAGCAAGAGTCGCCATTGACTTTTATTTTATCCAAAAGGAATGGTAAAAAAGCACAGGATAGACCTTTGAGATTATTTTTGGGTTCGAGGGGTAGATTATGAAAAGGGAAGGTGCTAGCACCCTTTTCATCCATGGTTTTCCATGGGCTCTTAGTTACTTGTTTTAGATCACTTGCTTTGCTTTTTCAATTGTTTGAAATGGCGCTTTGTGTGGTTTTGAAAGTATTTTTAAAAGAGGCATTTGTTTAGGCAATCTTTGTAATGATTCTTGTTTGTAAGAATGTATACAAAGATGTTTGTATTTTGAAAAATGTTTCAATGTTTTGAAAGTTGTTTGGAAATTGTTTTGAAAATGTGTGTGTTTGTTTGAAAATAGCAAGGATTGTTTTTGAAATGATCAAGTAACTAGAAGCATTCTACCTACTCAAATGTCTTTCTTGTACATTTTTATTCCTTTGACATTGTTAACCTACCATTGTTTTGGTAGATAACCTTATCTTTGGATGTTAAACGGGATGGGTGTGGGTCATCGTATGACCATGATAGCAATGGTGCCAAGTATCTTAGCAAGTTTTTGAGAGACTAAGATCATCTTTGTTTTTAGGCAACCTTTTGATAGCGTCATCGAGGGGACTATGATCTTTTGTTTTGTTTTGTTTTGCCAAGATACCTAGCATGCATACCATGGCCATTTTATAAGGCAACCAAGTGGGTGAAACCCTAAGGGTGCTTGTGTGCAAGGTGTTGTCATTTTTCATGCATTTTGTCTTGTATTAGGTCTTTTCTATTTGTTTGATTTTTGTCTTATCATACAAACTCTAATTTACTAAACATGTATATAATACGATAAATTGCGTAAAGTAAATCTAAACTATTACAACAATATTATGGGAAGGGGGATACAAGTTTTGAATGGGGGATATTTGCACAAAATAAAACCCTAATTCACTATTACAACCCAATTGAATATTGTACAATAAATAAATAAACAATTATTTAAATATGCAATAAAATGTAAATATGCAAAAAAAAAGTTTTGTAATTGTTTTATATATGAGAAAATAAAATTATCTAAGTCCTAAAAATAAGAAAAAATAATATTATTATTTTTGAAAGGGGAAACCCTAATTTTTTTGATTAAAAGAAAATATATGTTTTCTAATATTTATTTGTCCATTTTTTGTTTAAGAAAAATAATATTAATATTATGTACAAATATTAAAAATTAAATATGTATGAAAAATAAATATTTAATTTATATAAAATATAAAATAAAATATTAAGTAATTTTTTATTATTTACAAGTTTATTTAAGAAAATAAAGTATATTATTACTAATAAACTATTTTTTATGCCAAAAAATAATATAAAAAAATAAAAGAAAATATAAAAAATAAAAGAAAATGGTCAGGGGGGTGTAAAAGCAAAACATGGGGTGTGAATAGTAGCAGGCCCAAGGCGCCAGGCCCAGAACACCAACTTCATCCCTGTCCTTGGCTTCGCGCGCGCTTCTGAGCTTGAATCTGTAACTCTCACATACGTGCACAAAAGCAAAAACCCATAACACAAAACATGTAGCTCATGATATCACGATTCTAGTGATATAAAAAACATGACCTAACTCTAAAAGACCAAGGAGAATTTTAATGGCCCTAATTGTTGGCCTAGTTTTTTCAGCATGTTCAACAACCAAATACTCTTAACTCAGTTAATATAAATGGAAAGTATGCATATGTACAGCTTAAGCATGTTAAGGACTACATTTTTGCTTCACAAATCTAAGCTTAAGGATGCCTAAATAAGGAGATAGAACTTTGAAAAATACCTTGTTCAGTTGAGTTTGGATATGGCAATGTGGGAACTTTGAGTGAGGCCTGAAGATCTTGTGAGCTTCCTTGAAGTTCCCTCAAGCTTCTCCAATGCTCAGCTGGCCTTGTAGATGCTTGAATCTCCCTGCACGAGTCAACCTGCAACCTTGCAAAATGAAAATGGTGAAGCTTGAAACAGGGCACACAGTTGCAAGACAAGGGCCTGGATAGTTTAGGTAGGATGTATGTAAGGTGTTTTAAGTGTTGAATCAAGAAACGCACGAGCCAATATTGAAATGGCTTGAGTTCTGCAGATAATGCCCTGTTTGGACAGAAAAATGTGGTTTTGGTGTTTGAGAGTGTTTTGAATGTTGTGAATTCGTGTCTTGGCTTGTTACAAGGTTCTGGAGTTTTTTCAAATGATGCCAAGGCTTGCCTTTATCAGATGAATGGGTTCACTTGACTTTTGCAAGTTTGCTTGCTTTTGAAGAAAGTTGAAGTGACAATGCCCAAGGTGTTGTACTTGCTAGTTCTATGGCTGAAAGGAGTTGGTAAACTTTTTATGATGTTTGTAGATTTTGTTTGCAACAAAAGATCAGGTCCATGGCTCAAGATTTACAAAGTTGGAAAAAGCAAGCTTTATCAAAGTAGTATTGTGAACTTTATGCCATTTTTGGATTAATTCATTGTTGAATGCTTCAAAAGTCAGAACAAGACCATTATCCATTGTGTTAGCATTCAATTATGGAGTGTGGAATGGATTATGACATGTAATACCAAGTACAAGCATGCTAGGACAGATTCACAACTTGAACCATTGTGAAAATGCCTTGAACAAAAAGTGATAAATTTCCATTTTCCCTTCTTCGATTATCCATAACCATAAATGATCTTGGAGAGTTCCATGTAATTTTGGAAAGCTTGTAACATGCTCTACAATCCATATTTGAAATGCATTTTGAGATACCTCTTGAAACTAGGTGAAAAATTGCCATGAAGTTAGGTCAAAAACCTGCCTAAATTAGGGCAAAATTTCACTAAGTTAAAAAGTTTATGGACCCCTATTCACAAAATCATAACTTGAGATCCAAGAATCTTTGGGAAAACTTTGTGAATAAAAGTTGTGGATTTCATGGAGGACTATAACTTTCATGTTGGAAGTTTTCTTTGAATCCAATTGCATCATGGTGAAAAAGTTGGGAAAAAATAAGAAATTTCCATAACTTAGAAAAATTCTAAGTTATGAAAATTTTCAAATTAAAACCCTAATTTGCAATTTTAGGTTTATTGGTCAACAAGTTTCACATTTTGACATATCTTGATGAATTATGACCCTTGGCACTTGATTTTGACCAAAAAGTTAAAGTTTGACTTTTCAATGTACAATTGATTTTTGATCAGTTGACTGGAAAATTCATCTGTCAATCCCATGCATTTGAGATCTTTTGAACTATGTGATTAGGTCAAGATGTTGCTATTGAGTCCTTGAAATCATGCTTGAACCCAATTGGTCATTGGCCAGGTTAAAAATAAGAAATTGCCCTTTCTCAGTCAAAACCCTAATTTTGACCATTTTGCCATTTTGATGATTTGATCAAATTTCTTGAGGTGTTGTGGTCCAAACTTGATCAAATGGTACATAGAAGCCTAGAATGTTGTTGTGGATCAAAAATTATGAATTTTGACTGTAAATTGGCCATGGTTGACTTTTCACCCCATATAGTTGATTTTTAGGTCAACTGTCCAATTGACTGGCCAAAAATGTGATTCAAGGCTTGAAACTTGTCATGAGCAATCTTGGGGGTCCAAGGTGGTGTATGAAAGTCACATGAAACATTGATGGTCCAAAAATCCTTGTGCAAACTCAAACCCTAATTTCAGGTCATCAGTGTAAGATGAGGTCTTGAGCTGAGCAAACCCTAATCCTGTCTGGAGTCCAAGAAGTCTTGTGAGGAAAAATCTTGATAAAATGAGAGGGAAAATTTTGGGGTACAACATACCTCAATTTCCTTGTACATCAGATCATGGGATAGGGTTGTCATAGCCCTCTGGTATGCTGCACCAATGTTCTTCAACCCGAAGGGCATCACTCTGTAACAGAATGTTTCCCAGGGTGTGATAAACATGGTTTTTTCCATGCCCTCAGGAGCCATCCTTATTTGATTATACCCAAAAAATCCGTCCATGAACGAGAAAACTTTGAATTTTGTTGTGCTATCCACTAACATATCAATGTATGGTAATGGAAAATCATCTTTTGGACTAGCTTTATTTAGATCTCTGTAATCTACGCACATGCGAACTTTTCTGTCTTTCTTAGTGTGATACGGTGGGAGAACTGACTTGGGTGTTTTGCGTTTTATTGCAAATGTTGCAGTTAGCAAGAGTCGCCACCGACTCTTCTTTTATCCAAAAGGAAAGGCTAAAAAGCACAGGAAAGACCTTTGAGATTGTTTCTTGAGTTCGGGGGGTAGATTATGAAAAGGGACAATATTAGCACCCTTTTCATCCATGATTTTCCTGGGCTCTTAGTTACTTGTTAGATCACTTGCTTTTTGTTTGAAATTGTGCTTTGTGTGGTTTTTGAAATTATTTTGTAAAGAGGCAATTGTTTAGGCAATCTTTGTAATGATTCTCGTTCGTAAGAATGTATACAAAGATGTTGATCTTTTTGAAAATGTTTTCAAGTTTTGTAAGATGTTTTTGGAATGTATAGGTGTTTGTTTGAAAATAGAAAGGATGTTTGTTTTGAAATGGAGAAATTAATTATGAGCAATCTACCTACTCAAATGTCGTTCTTGTTCATTTTCTCTTCCTTTGACATTGTTGTCTTACCATTAATTTGGTAAGAAACCCTATCTTTGGATGTAAACAGGACGGACATGGGTCATCGTATAGCCATGATTAGTAATGTTGCAAGGTATCTTAGCATTCTTTTTGAGGGACTAAGATCATTTGTAAGGCAACCTTGAATAGCGTCACCGAGGGACTATGATCTTGTATTTTGCTTGTTATTTGCTAAGATACCTCACATGCGTAATATGGCCATTTTGTAAGGCAACAAGGTGGGTTTACCCTAAGGGTGTAAGTGTGCAAATGTGTTGATTTTCATGCTTGATTTATCTTTGATTAGGGTTTTCTATTTGTTGGTTTTAATCTTTCCATACAAAACCCTAATTACTAGCATTTGTATAAAGCGATAATATGCGGAAATTAAAATTACTACGCTATTACGTCATTTAGGGGAGAGGGTGCATAAATTACAAATGGGGATTTTCAAGAAAATAAACCTATTTATCTATTACAACCATATTGAATTGTATAAATATACAAGAAATGAAATGAATGTAATACAAGTATAAAAAGGAAAAATAAATTGATTTACTTTTAGACTTTTGTTAAGAAAATGTTTTAGCCTTAAACAAATTAAAGGGTAATGTTCAATTGGTCCAAATTAAAATTAAGGAGCTAAACCTAATTTTTAAAAGAAATAAAATTGATTTAGAAAAATGTTTTTTAGGGTTTTTATGAAGGGTTTTTATTTTAATTAAAAAATGATGAGAATAAAAATATTTTTGTAATATTTTTTTATATTCATAAAATAGGTATTATAAATAAATAGTATGCAAAAAATAAACTCAAAAGGAGTTGTTTTGATTGGTTAAATAAAATGTTAAAATTTGTTAAAAAGAATGGAAATAAATGAAAACAAATAAGTGCTAAAAAGAAGGTTTTGGTCCTGCCCGGTTTTGAACTCAGAACCTCCATCTCATTGGCTCAAAAGATTTCCACTGGGCCAGGCGTGTTTGTTTGTCAAACATGTGATTGCATGACATCATATGGCAAGCTGTCTCCCTGAAAACACAAAAAAAATCACAAAAATGCAAAAGGGGGGTTCACTTTGGTTCGAACCCTTGCCATTTAGGTGAAAGTGACATGAAATGCGTGCTGCTTGCTACTGGGGTGGCTGTTACAGTCGGTCATATAATAAAACCATAAATATATATATTAAACAATCTTCTAAAGATAACTTCATCTTCTTCCTCGTGCCCATGGTTGAAGCTCCATTTCTGGAATTTGTATCTCCCTCATTTCTCAATGAAATTAAAAAATGTAAACATGAACACTGTATATTTTTCACCACGAATCCAGACGTATAATTTTTGTAAACTAAAAATCAAAGATGAAGATTAATTTTACTGGCCCCAAACTGAAACCTAATTTTTCTAGAAAATACAAATCCAAAATTCTCTATACATAGTCAATGTAAATGGGAACTATGAACATGGTTAGCTTTAGAGCAAAGATATCTATATTTTATCTTCTAAAATCAGGATCAAATGATGCTTGTATGAAGAGATAGAAGTTTGAAAAATTACCTCTTGCAGCTGGAGTCGTGAATGGAGTTTGAGCAACTTTTGAGATGGCCTGAGGATCTGTTTAGCTTGCCTGGACCTCCTTGAGTGTATTCCAACGCTTACTTTGCCTTGAAAGTCCCTGAATATCTCTACTCAAGTCAACCTACAAGCTTGATATTTGAAAATAGTGGATAGTGATGGAGGAGGTACAGTGAGGAAACAAGGGTATGGATTACTTTGGTATGATGTATAGAAAGTGTCTGAGTGATTAGTTTTCAAAACGCACGAGTGGAAATGAAGATCATGAGTTTTTGTTTAAAACTGTGTGTTAATGTTGTTCTTGAACAAGTTTATGGTTTTTGAGTATTTGAGGTAGTTTCAGGGCACTAACATCCGCGTGTCAACTTGCAAATAGTGTGTATACTTATAAGTAAGAGTTTTTTAGGCTTGTAACAACTCAAAATTTGAAACTCACATGTTACGGCTTGGTTACTTGTTTTTGAAGCAAAGTTGACAAGCATGGTTTCAATGTAAGGTACAAGGCTTGTAGGGTGGCTGAAACTTTTAAACACACTTGTTCTGATTGTGTAGAGTGTGTTTGTGCAGAAAGAACAAATGCAAGGCTCAATGCAAGCTGACTTTGCATAAAGCTTGCTTTTCTAAAATGGCAATGTTGGCTTTCTTCCCAAAATGGAATTATATTTGTATAATGCATTGAATGCTTAGATTAAAGCTTCCAACAGCTGTGAAAACACTTAATTGTGGAGTGAAAGTCAAGTTAGAAGCCTGCAAAGTGAGATTTGTACAACATGCTTGAAGATTGGACCAAGTGTTCTTCACAAAATGGCTTGTAATCCAAGTGACAAAACAACAACTTCATCTCTTCGATTCTCCCTACTCAAGAATGATCTCAAGGAGTTCTTGGACATTTTGGAAAGCTTGCAACTTCAACACTTAGAAAAATTTCTAAGTTTAGAAATTTTGACTTTTCAAAATGAAATATTGATTTCTTGATTTCTTGATGAATAAGTTTCATTGACACGTTTTGATGGATTATGATCTTTGGCAGTTGAATTTGACCAAAAAGTCAAAGTTTGACTTTTTCAGTATACAGTTAACTTTTGATCAGTTGACTGCAAAATTCATATGTCAATCCAATGGATTTACAATGTTTTGAATCATGTCATTAGGTCAAAATGATTCAATTGGACTCTTGAGGTCATGCCTTAAACCAATTGACCATTTTCTAGGTCAAAAATCAGAAATTTCCCTTTCCCAATCAAAACCCTAATTTTGACCATTTTGCTCTTTTAGAGATTTGATCAAATTTCTTGAGGAATTGTGGTCCAAACTTGATCAAATGATACATATGAGTCTAAAATGTTGATGTGGATAAAAAATTATGAAGTTTGAATTTAAATTGGCCATGGTTGACTTTTTCCCCAATATAGCTGATTTTTAGGTCAACTGTTCAATTGACTGATCAAAAGTGTGATCCAAGGCTTGAAACTTGACATGAGTAATCTTGGGGGTCCATAATGATCCTTGAAAGTCATATTAAGCATTGATAGTCCAAAAATCCTTATGCAAACTCAAACCTTAATTTTGGTCATCAGTGCATGAGGAGGTGTCTTGAGCTGATCAAACCCTAGTGCAGTCTTGAGCCCAAGGAGATCTTGTGAGAAAATTATTGATAAGTGAGAGGGCAAATTTTGGGGTACAACACTTAGGTATTGAGACAATATAGGAAATCCACTGAGGGTACACTGATGTCACAAGAAAACCGGCATTAATCTGCTTTAGAACTTCTTTTTTGATCTTCACTGTCATATCTGGGTGAGTTCTTCGCAACTTCTGTTTGATTGGCGGACACTCTTGCTTCAGCGGAAAATGGTGCTCTACGATATCTGTATCTAGACCAGGCATATATTGGTAAGACTAAGCAAAAATATCCACATACTCTTTCAACATCTCAATCAATCTGCTCTTCACATTAGGATGCAGTAATGCTCCAATCTTAACTTCCTTCGAATCTTCTTCTGAATCCAAATTGATTACTTCCAATGGCTCTTTATATGGATGAATGGCATTCTTCTCGCACTCAAGCAACCATGATGCCTCTTCCAAAATCTCATCATAGTCTTCTTCTTTGGCCCCATACACAATACATTCAAAGTTGGGAGAGGGTGCAGGGTCATTGTATTCAACGATTTTTTAATTAATCTGCACATATGATTTATGATTGCTTTTAGAAACTGACACATATAACAAGTGATCATGTAGATTAAATTTTCAGTTATTATTTATTTTGAAATTTTTTTTCTGATTACCATTTTCCAAGAAAAAGCAGACAATAAAGACACAATTTGGAAAACGAAGACAACTTTTATTATTGATTTTAAAAATCACAACAAACAGATAAGCCCATACAATATTAATACATTCACCTTGGGTAGAGTGAAAGCTTTTCAAAAATATTATGAATAACAAATTACTTTGAAACAGGTATGCAAGAGGGAACATCAATGGTGATCCAGTTCTGAACCCTAACTCTGTGCGTCACATAATTCGGCATTTCTGGCTCTGCTTCATCTTCCACGATGGAATTAATCCCGGAAACAGTTGGATGAAGATAACCCTTTCTACGGAAGATGTCTTGATACTTTCCTGCAGCAGACTTCAGCTTCATGCTCTTACCTTTATCATTCTTCACAGAGAACCCCCAAGCCAACTCTATTCTTGTTTACATGTGGATCAACAATCTGTCCCCATACTTCACTATGGCCATTACGCATAACCTGTTGAGCATCCTTAAATGGAGCCATAGAATTCTCATTTACTCTTACATTATAAATGGATAAAGCTTGGAACTGGGTTCCAACAGTAGCTTCATCCGCCTCCACAATGCTGAAAGAGGACAAATGAGATATCAATAATGCCTATTCTCCATTTATAATTACAACTTTTCCTTCACGTACAAACTTCAGATTCTGGTGTAAAGTCGAAGTGACAGCCCTTGCCTCATGTATCCACGTTCGTCCCAACAAGCAACTATAAGCGGGTACAATATCCATGACCTGGAAATTAATCTAAAACATATGTGGGCCTATATGAATAGGGAAGTCCACTTCACCAATAACAGAGTTCCTTGATCCGTAAAACGCTTTCACAATAATGCCACTTGGGCGCATGGGCGTTCCTTGATATTTCAACTTCATAAGTGTTCTCCTTGGTATAACATTCAAAGAGGATCCATTATCAATTAGCACATTGGATAATGAATCTTTCTTGCAGTTCATAGAGATGTGGAGGGACAAATTGTGATTCCTTCCTTCATCGGGAAATTCATCATCGCAGAAACTCAGGTTATTACATGACGTAATGTTCCCTACTACACTGCTGAATTGGTCTACAGGCATATCACTTTCCATAAAAGTTTGGTCCAATACCCTCATCAAAGATTCTCTGTGAGCAGAGGAGTTCATTAATAAAGCCAAGATAAATATTTTTGAAAGAGTCTGTAGTAGATGATCTACAATTCTATAGTCGCTAATCTTGATTTCTTAAAAATATCGTCCACCTCCTTTCCTAGCGTAGCTCCACTAGATTCACCTACAACCTTCTTGGGTTCAATATCTTCAACAATTTTCTTTCCAGTATTAACATCTCCATGAACAACTGGTGCAAATACACGACCGTTGTGGGTCACTCTGCTAGTCTCAGCAATATTTCCAAAATTAGGCATTGGCTGGATGGGAACTTCCATACCATCCTCTAAAATCGTAGCATGATATTTGTAGGGTACATCCTTATCTGACTTGTAGGGGACATGACCTGGTAAACTAATCACCAATGGAGTAATAGCTGGCTTGCTATGATATTCAACTTCAAAAGGGGCGGGTGTACCAAAACAAGGCACAATAACATTTACTCCCTCTTCAACATATTCAGTCATTACAGAGTCATCCCTGGAAAACAAATCTTCATCCGAGGAGAAGAACTCATCTGTAGAGGCATACTCATCATCCGACTCTTCTTCAACCAAACAAACCTCATTCAATCAACTTCATGGTAATCATCCCTTTGACCTATAACCTTGATGGTTCCATTATGCAACAACAACTGAACACCTTTCCTTACAATTGAACATCCTCGGGAGTCCCGACAGCAAATTCGGCAAGATCAATATTGATGTTCTATCTGACCAGCCATGTGGCAGAAAGTAGTGTGCAATTGTACAAGATCCTCATTCATATGTTCCACATAAAATATTATGAACTCTCCAAGACATCCAGAAACCATGTTTACTTCCTCTTCATACTCTTCCCTAGGCCTGATTATATGGATGAGGCTCTCATCCATCATCTCCTGCAAATCAACCTCTATCTTGTCACAACCTTGTATATCTGTACTGCAAATAGCACAACCGACATGGTCATGCATATAGTAGCTAAATTAACAGAGGCCTGCATGCATTTTCACCAAATCTCCTCTAACCAGATTAATATCAAAAGTCTGGAAGTCGCTTGGACAACCGGCCACCATATTCACAACATTTGCTCATCCATGCTTGGGCAGAGGATTGTCTTTCACATTAGGGCCAACATCGTTGAAAGATAAGATACCAGACTTCACCAATTTTTGTACTTCAGTCTTCAAAGGATAGTAGTTCTCAACATTATGCCCTGGTGCTCCATGATGAAAAGTACATGTTTGGTCTGCTTTGTAATACCAAGGCAATGGTGATGGTATAGCGGGAGGTGGTTGGGTCTGAACCAACTTCTTCTGAATTAACGCCGGGAGTAATTCTGTATAACTCATAGGGATATGATCATAACTCTCTCTTCTCTGATTATACCCTTGATTCCCCTAATGTGATGGTCTTTGATAAGAAATGGTAGTTGGAGCTACACCAACAACTGGAGTTACTGATGCGACTTGTTGATGATGCTGGTAATTTCTTCTAGGAGTGTTAACCCTCCTCTCTTGCATAACAACATTTGTATCTCCCTCTTTCTTCTTGGTAAACCCATATGATGGCTTCTTCTCACTTCCGAAACTTTCACTTTTTGTGAGACGACCCTCTCTTACAACCTCTTCTAAACGGATACCCATGCCTACCATTTCAGTAAAGTCACTTGGCGCACTCGCTACCATCCTCTCATGGTAGAAAGCACCCAGAGTCTTCAAGAAAATCTTAGTCATCTCCTTCTCTTCCATGGGAGGAATCACTTGGGCAGCTACCTTAAGCCATCTCTGTGTATATTCTTTGAATGATTCCCTGTATTTCTGGACCATGGCCCTGAGTTGATCACGGTCAGGCGCCATGTCCATGTTGTATTTGTATTGTTTGATAAATGCTTCTCCCAAGTCGTTGAAAGTATAGATATTGACGTTGTCCAAACTCATATACCATTTCAACGCAGCACCGTCAAACTATCTTGAAAAAAGTGAATCAGCAGACGCTGATTATCAGTATGGGTAGACATTCTTCTTACATACATCACAAGATGATCACGAGGACAAGTGTTGCTCTTGTACTTCTCAAATTCCGGGACCTTAAACTTCACAGTTATCTTAACATTCGGGACCAGGAATAAATCAATTGCATTCTGCCTGAATAATTCCTTTCCTCTGAGGGCCTTCATCTCCCTCTGCATCTTGTCAAACTGTTCTTGAAAATCATCCATTCTATCATAGATACCAAAGTCTTCACTTGTTGTAGGAAAAGGACGACACATATCTTCATTAACAAATGGGACCACAATACCGAAGGAGGCGCCGCATGAGCAGCATGCACCACAGAAGGTGCAGGAGTAACAATAGTCTGAACAACTGGAGTATCTTGAAGACCAAGATTAAAACCTTCAGGGGAAAAGTTCTCTGGCATTACCCATGGATAATCTTGAGGCATGATATTGTACCCCAAAATTTTCCCTCCCATATTCCTGAAAACATTTCAAGAAAGATCCTCAAGTTGCTCAAGGTAGTCCAAGGGTTGGCCAGACAAGCTCTCTCCTAAGGCAGTCTACCTCAAATTAGGATTTCATGTTTCATCAAGATACTTGATTCCAAGGGACCCCAAATTCTCAACATTGTCCCAATATGTTTTCAAGAACATCCATGTCAAGTTTCAAGCCCTACAGAGGAAATTTGCTCAGTCAATTGCTCAAAGGCCTAAAAATCGACTGTGCTAGGGCAAAAGTCAACTGTGGCCCACATACAGTCAAACTTCAAGATTTTTGGTCAAAATCCTTATTATGAAGTATATTTAATCATTTTATCGAGGGTTGATCATGATTCATCAAAGATTGCTCACAATTCATCAAGAACCGAAAGTTGCTAAATTAGGATTTTGCAGGAAAAGTCAACTCAACTTTGACCAGTAATAACTTTCTCATACTTTATGAGAAATGACCCATCCAAAGCTCATTTTTAAGAGGATGAAATTCCCTACAATCCATCGTCATCTCCCAAGTTCAAAATATGCACTCACAAGAAGTTATGAATTTAGACAATATAGGTCATTTTGAAAAGTCAACAAAAACACATTTTTTGTCAAAGCTTCACACTTGATCATGGAATATCAAATTGAGATTAGACTAAAAGGGTTGATTAGAGGACATCTCAAGCTTTCTAAAAAGTCTAAGAACACCTCCAAAGAGTCAAAATTGAGGAAGTTATGCATTGGTGAAGTTGACCTTTTTTGCAAAATTGCCAAAAGTCAACTATGCCTAAAACTTCAATTTTTGCCAAATGGGCCCAATCTTTTCCACTTGTTTTGAGTTGGAAACATAGTCCACGAGCTCTATCCATTTCCACTTGTCATTATCATGTTTTTATTATTTATTTTGATTTTTATTTAATTTAAATCAATTTTAATCAAAATAAATCATGAGAAAATCTAAAATATTGAAAACAAAAGATTTTGTGCTTGTTTCAAGTTTTAAATTACAGCTAGCAAATATTCAAATTCGTGTAAAGGCTTGGTGTGCCTAAAAAGATTGGATTTAGGCCATTTTTGGAAAGATTTTAAGGTGAATCAAATCAAGATCAAACTCATTGATGAAGGAAGATTAAGTGCATTCTTTCAACCCTAAATCAGTCCTTGATACATATAGAAGCGAGGCAGACCAAAGGAAGCTAGAGAAGGAGGCGCAACATCAAGAACAGAACTTGAAAAAATCAAGAAAAAGTGCAAACATGATTTCATTGTTCCAGGCCAATTCAAGACTCTTTGCCCATTCCAATCGATTCCTGGGATCCCTAGCAAGCAAAAGCAATCAAAAGCAAGCATTTCCAGGCCCTATATCGCGTTGTAAGTCAGTCACGATACCCAACTTTTCTTGAAATCGAATTCCTTGATTTAGGCATTGATAGCATGAAATAATGATATATTCTTGATCCTTAAGACATATGCAAGTTTTATGTGTTATTTACTTGCATTTATATGGCCTATAGTGGATTTCACCATTATTAGGGTTCCTTGCTTCAAATTGGGATTTTCGTTTACAGGCAAAATTAGGCCATGAAAGGGCTATCATTGAACTCAGTAGGTCCAGACGAAGACATTCATGGCTTTAGTTTTGATTTATTTTGCCTATAATTGATTTTAAGAATGTGCAGGCTTATAGCGACGGACCAACGTCCGTAGGTAAAAGTCTGGGACTTTTTACCAACGGACCAAGGACAGGGATGATGGCGTGGCATCACCTCACTCGTCCGTTTGAAAATTCGCGCGCATTATCTCTTTGATTCGCTTATTTATTTTATAATATTTGTTGTTTACATATGTACAAACAAACACAAGTGGTGCAGTGGTAGTGAGGGCGTGGAAATTGCTTCAGGACCTGGGTTCGAATCCCAGGTCCCCCAACTTCTCCAGGTTATTTTTCTTTTCAAGATCCAACGCGTTTACAAGCCAAGGGACTACCATAGACTCTCAAGATCTAGCCCTTAGATCTCCAGATGGCAAAATCTGATGGCCATCATCTGAAGGTGCATCATGAGGCCCAGTCAATGCATGGCAGGAAATCATAGAAGTCAAACGTGGACTTCAAATTATTGGGCCCAAGACTGCTTCTCACACCCCCCCCAACTGCTAAATTCAGGCCCAAATCCTTTTCTCTATTCTTTTTTTATTTGTTTTATTTAATTTTATTTATTTATTTTGCTAACAATTAATTATTTTCTTTTATCAAAAAAATCATAAAAATATTTTTCACCAATTAGATTTAGGTATATTTTTTATCAATAAATTTATTAAATTAATTAGATTTAATTTTAGGTAAAACTTTAATTTTTTTTGTACATAATTAAAATTAATTAGAACAAATAGGTTTTATTTCTAATTTAATTACATTTTCTTTTTCTTAAAATAATCAAAACATAAAAAATAGGTCATGTAATTATTTTTATTAATTAATTTAAATTAGCTAATTAATTGTATATTTAATTTTAACCTAAGTTCTTTTCTTTAAAAAATATTAAAAACAACAAAATCATTTTTCTTTTGATTAGGTTAGAAGGGTCAAAACCCTAAATTTCTTCTCGATCTTAATTTTTCTCGCGCGCTTTATTTTTATTTTTTATCATATTGATGTAACTGCCTACAGTTTGTAATAGTTTAATTAGGACGTTTATTTATTTTTATTGCTTTATTTTTCAAAGGGTTTGTTTTTGGCTATGTAAATACCCGAAGCCTTGTAATAGTGTAGTTTAATTTCCGCACTTTAAATTCCATAAATTATTAACTGTTAGATGTATGATATTAGGATGCATGACAAGAATGTATGTTAAACTTTAAAACAATTAGATAACCCTAAAATGTGCAAAGATAATAATCTGAAATTGAATCACTCGCACATGCGCACTCCTAGGGTACACTCCTACTTGGTTGCCTTCGGTAAACGGTCATTGAGTATAGGATGCTTTAGTGGTCATCCTTTTGTCTAAACAAAGATCAAAGTCCCGATTCGGAAAAGTTGCCTCGGAATGGTTGCCTCGGAATTGTTGCCTCGAATAATTGATCTTAGACATTAGGATTACTACTAAGACGTCCTAACATTGCTTTAGTGATTGTACATCCCTTTCGAATTGACCCTTAAAACTCCAACGACGGTGCTACCTACTCACTAATAGTGGGATATCATTGTCTAAAGGAAATGAACATAGAACGATTCTTTTTTCGAGTAGGTAGATAAGCTCTTAAGTACTTGCTCAAACAAAACAAACTTTTCACACTTACACTCCTTTACAAACAAAGTTTTTCAAAACACTTCATTACACTCTTGAAGACAGAAGCAAGAGTTAAATCGAAGTCAAAACAAAAACTTTTCAAAGCACACAAACACAAAGAAAACAATTTTGAAAATGATGAGCAAGTACCTAAGAGCCCGTAGATAACTACGGATAGAAAGGGTCCTAATACCTTCCCTTTCTATAATCTAACCCCGTACTCAGAAATATCTCGAAAAAGGAATTTTTCTGTGCTTTTTTCCTTTCCTTGTTGGATAAAATAAAAGTCGGTGGCGACTCTTGCTTATCGTAACATTTTGCAAACACAAACGTAAACTAGCAATCCTAAAAGAAACAGTCCCGGTTCTGGCCACCGTATCACAGAACTGGCGACTCTGCTGGGGAATTAAATAAGTGGGGTGTACCTTAGGATTAGTTCATCATATTTGTTTTCAATTGTTTGATTTGTTTGCTTTATCTTTATGGGCTTTGTATCGGAGTTACTATAGATCCTAACCCGGATCTGGGGATACCTTTTAGGTAAGTAGCAATAGACTGTGAGGGAACTGTACGACATAGACCGATACGGTTGAAGCAGTAGCTAAGTTGGTGTGACACATTAGTTGGTACCGACATCCCTTGTGGAGGAACAAGGAGAGTATGCGGCTGCTAATGGGTCATTAAGCATCAACTGACCTTAGAACCTATAATTGACCAACTTGGCCATAGAAAGTAGCAGTATGCTACACTCATTGAGACCATACTCTCGAGATGGTTCTGGCTGCGAGAAAAGATTGCGTGTCTGGAATTATGACCGATGAAGGATGGTCAGTGATATTCAGAACCTCTAGAACCCGGTTACTATTACTAGGACAGGTTGAACCAACTAAACTGCAAGAGGGTAATACCTAAACTCCATGCCAGCCTGAAATTTAAGGGCTATTGTGCGACTTGTTTGCCCTTACCATGTTTTCTATCTGTGATACCTGTGGTGTGTTTTTATCATGACATCATGCATCATGACATCGCATGCATATTTCATTAGACTAACCATTTCAAAGACCGAGGGGATTCATATTTGTTCTGTTTTGCAGATCATGGCCTCTATGCGCAGAAATACCATTCGAATCAGCTTCGTGCAAATCCCTGCTCAACTCAGAGAGGTGGTTTCAAAGGTTCCTGATACTTCTTCCTTTGATAGAAGACATGGTCATCTCCTTAGCCTGGTTACTTCCAAGTTGGATGAGCAAATGATGAGTGTGTTGTTCCAGTTCTTTGACCCATTGCATCACTGTTTCACCTTCCCGGACTATCAGTTAGTCCCTACTTTGGAGGATTTTTCTGATTTACTTGGCATATCTATTCTAGAACAGACACCCTTTACAGGTTTGGAGATGGCTCCTAGGCCAGAGGATATTGCTTCAGCCCTACATCTAAAAATGGCTGACGTAGTATCTAACTGGGAGATTCAGAGTGGGGTTAAAGGTTTCTTGGCTAAGTTCTTGATCGATCAAGCTCAACAGTTCTGGGACAACTTAGACTTTCAAGCTTTTGAAGACATCCTGGCTCTCCTCATCTATGGCTTAGTCCTATTCCCGAATCCAGATGCCTTCATATATGTGAACGCAGTCAAGATCTTCATGTCTCGTAACCCAGTGCCTACTCTCTTAGGTGATATTCTGCATGCTCTTTATACCCGTATTGTTCGGAGAAGGGGAACTCTCATGTGTTGTACACCGCTGCCGGCGAGGTGGTTTATTTCTCACCTCCCCAAATCTGCATTGAAGAATGAGGAAGGTATGGTTTAGGCTTACAAAATCATGTCCCTTGCTCATATGGACATCCTTTGGAGTATTAAGGATATGGAAAGGGTAGCTGTCATTGATCGGTGTAGGGAATACCCCAATGTTCCATTTCTTGGAATTAGAGGAGGAATAACCTATAATCCTTGTTTGGCCTTACGATAGTTTGGACGAGCTCGAAGGGACGGTCCTCATGAGCTGCTGCTTACAGGTATTGTCTTTGACTTCAAGGGGGATGTTGAGGGACATCACCACAGGTTTATATGAGCTTGGGACAGGGTTAACAGGTCTGATCCACATGATCTAGGAATGAAGACTTCTCTCCCGGTGCAACCGTATCTCCAGTGGGTTCGATCCCGTGCTCAAAAGCTGGGGATGCCATATGAAGCTGTTTTGCCGGTGATTGTAGAGCATACTGATGAAGAAGGGGTTCCTTATACAGTCATCCATCCATACATGCCTACTGATATTGAGGCATTGAAGAGATCTTGGATCCAGTTAAGGGAAGAAAGGGATACTTACAGAGAGAAATATCATGAGCAGGAGAGGAAGATCCTGAAGCTTACAAGGCAGCTTGATAACGAGAGGACAATCAACGATTATGTCAGCACGAAAGGAAAACGACCTTGGGATTTCTGATGTCTTTTATTGTTCCTAGTTTTGCTTTTCAGTATTTCTTTTGTAACGCCTTAAAGGCATTTGTTAAACATTTGTTACAAGTTTTAATCTAATAAAGTGTGTTTTATTTTGGTTTACAAATTTGAATCTCCCAAAGTCCTTGAAATCATTTCATATGCATTCCATTCCCATGCACCTTATCACAGGTACCCTTACAGGTTTCTCATCTTCTCCGTTGTTTATTTCAGCACAACATGTCTTCTGAAACACCTACTGATCAAGCCATCAAGGCTCTGCAAGCTCAGAATGCTCAGTTCCAGGAGATGTTCTTGAACTTGGCCAAGCGTCAACAAGATTTGAAGACTCTTATCTTGAAGGACAAGAAGAAGAAAAAGAAGAAGGTGGTCCTCCTGAATATGGGTCACAGATTTGGGAACAGGTTGAGATAGGAAGCTGATCTATCCCATTCATCTGGAGGAGGAGAGAATCAAGAGGAAAGGAAGGGTCCTAGCCCTGTGATTTCTGACAATGACACTGGCTTTGATGAAGACCAGTATCCTCCTGCCGAGGATAGGTATAAGCAACTTGAAGACCGGTTGAGCGCAATGGAGATCCAAAAGATACCTGGGTTGGACTTCGGAGATTTGGGTTTGGCATCTGGGGTGGTGATCCCACACAAGTTTAAAGCTCCTGTCTTTGCTAAGTACGATGGGGTCTCTTGCCCAAAGTTACACCTCCGCTCGTATGTCAGAAAGATTCAACCATATACTGCTGATAGGAACCTTTGGGTTCATTTCTTTCAAGATAGTCTGTCAGGGACTCAACTTGAATGGTTATATCAACTAGAAGGATCTAATGTCTGCAACTAGGAGGACCTTGCTGCCGCTTTTTATAAGCAATACCAGTATAATGCCGACCTTGCTCCCACGCGTATCCAACTTCAGGGTATGTCTATGGGTGCGAGCGAAGGTTTTAAGGACTACGCTCAGAAGTGGAGAGATCTTGCTGGAAGAGTACAACCCCCTCTGGCTGATAGAGAGTTGGTGGATATGTTTCTTGGGACTTTGTCTGGTCCATACTTCAATCATTTGATCGGTAGCTCATCGTCCGGGTTTACTGAATTGATTATGACTGGGGAGAGAGTTGAAGCTGGTATTAAAAGTGGAAAGATACAGAAAGGTGTTCATCAAGTACAGAGAAGAAGCCTTTCAGAAAAGAAGCTAGTGCAGTTTACAGCTCGAGGAGCCAAAACCGACCTGAGCACCGCCAAGCGGTTAATGCGGTAGTAATATCAAGACCTGTTGTTGCCCCACAATGCAACAATCAGCAAAGAGTAGAAATACCGCAAAGACGGTATACTCGGCTCAGTATGACTCTATCTCAAATTCTGCCGCAACTGTTGAAAACCAACTTGGTGACTCTGAAGGAGGCTCCAAAGAATCCTAGTACTACATCAGCGCTGTATAATCCGAACGCCCGCTGTGCTTATCACTCTGATAGCCCAGGGCATGATACAAACAACTGCTGGGCTTTGAAGAATAAAGTGCAATATTTGATTGAAGCTAAAGAGATCGGGTTTGAAACACCGGAAAAGCCTAATGTCATAACGGCTCCTATGCCAAAACATGACGCGGGAGTGAATGCGATTGAAGATGATGATGAAGAGTCTGAGTTTGACAGCTGGATTTACCTGACTACCAACGGCGGATTAAGCAATTGGACGACAAAGGACTTCGTGCCCATGTCTTTTATTACACAGTAATAAGACTTTTGTTTTGAGATTTATAACAGACAATTTTAAACTTTACGGCCCGGTGCCTTGCCCGAGACACCGTGGCTTTGTTTATGAGGGCTTTATATTTGTCATTTCCATATATCGTCAATAAAGCATTGTACGTTTTCTTGCATTACAAATTTTGCGCTCCTTGTTTTTCTTTTCTATCTTACACCTTATCAAAATGGCTATTTGTCTTACATACACTCACATATCATAATACAGGTCCACATCCACTCTGGATCCCACTGATAACGACTCTGCTACTACCAGTTATGACTTTGAAAATCCGATCAACCAAGCCGGGGACGAAGGTGAGGATGATTGTGAGGTGCCTGGGGAACTTGCTAGATTGTTACTTCAGGAAGAGAGGGCCATACAGCCGCATGAAGAGCCAGTGGAAACAGTAAATCTGGGTACAGAGGTAGACAAGAAAGAGGTCAAGATCGGTGCAAATCTGGAGTCTAGTGTTAAGCAACGGCTGATTCAAATGCTAAGTGATTATGTTGAGATCTTTGCCTGGTCTTATGAAGATATGCCTGGGTTGGATACCGATATTGTGGTTCACCGCTTGCCAACTAAGGAAGACTGTCCTCCAGTGAAGCAGAAAGTTCGCTGAATGCACCTAGAGATGTCTGAAAAAATTAAAGCGGAGGTTATGAAACAGTTTGATGCCGGTTTTATAGCAGTTACTTCTTACCCGCAGTGGGTTGCCAACATGGTCCCGGTGCCGAAGAAAGATGGTAAAGTACGGATGTATGTTGACTATAGAGATCTGAATAGGGCAAGCCCCAAGGACGATTTCCCTCTGCCTCACATCGACGTTCTGGTTGAAAACACCATATAGCATAAGGTTTTCTCCTTTATGGATGGTTTCTCTGGTTACAATCAGATTAAGATGGCTCCCGAAGATATGGAGAAGACAACGTTCGTTACTCAATGGGGTACCTTTTGCTACAAGGTCATGCCGTTCGGATTGAAGAATGCTGGGGCAACATATCAGTGCACCATGGTCGCTTTGTTCCACGACATGATTCATCATGAGATTGAGGTATATGTTGACGACATGATTGCAAGGTCCCAGACTGAGGAAGAACACCTCGACCATCTTCAGAAGCTATTTGACAGGTTGAAGTTGTACAAGTTGAGGTTAAACCCGAACAAGTGCACCTTCGGGGTGAGGTCTGGTAAACTGTTGGGTTTTGTCGTTAGTGATAAAGGTATTCAAGTGGATCCTGCAAAGGTGAAGGCTATACAGGAAATGCCAGCTCCCCAAACAGAAAAAGAAGTCAGAGGCTTTTTGGGACGTCTGAACTACATTGTCCGATTCATTTTGCACCTGACCGCTACTTGTGAGCCAATCTTTAAGTTGTTAAAGAAAGATCAAGTGGTAAAATGGAAAGATGAATGTCAGGCCGCTTTCGAAAGGATCAAGGAATATCTCCAAGAGCCACCTATTCTGATGCCTCCAATTGAAGGGAGACCTTTGATCTTATACTTGACAGTACTCAACAATTCAATGGGGTGTGTGCTGGGGCAGCATGACGAGTCTGGCCGAAAAGAGCATGCTATTTATTACCTTAGCAAAAAGTTTACCGACTGCGAGACCCGATACTCGTTGCTTGAGAAAACTTGCTGCTCTTTGGCATGGGCTGCTCGCCGGCTGAGACAGTATATGCTGACTCACACTACTCTGTTGATATCAAAGATGAATCCAATCAAGTATATCTCCGAAAAGGCTGCCTTGTCCGGAAGAATAGCAAGATGGCAGATGATCTTTACCGAGTATCACATCCAATACACGACCCAAAAGGCAATCAAGAGAAGTGTGTTGGAAAATAATTTGGCACATCAAGCAGTGGACGATTACCAGTCTATGAACTTCGAATTCCCAGATGAGAACATCATATTGGTGACTGACTGTGAAACACCTGGACCAGATGAAGGACCTGAGGAAGGATCCCGATGGTCTATGTATTTTGATGGAGCTTCAAACACTTTGGGTAATGGCATTGGCGCCATGATCATATCTCCCGAAGGCTGTCATACTCCGTTCACTGCCCGATTATGTTTTAACTGCACCAACAACATGGCGGAGTATGAAACATGCATTATGGGCCTTCGAGCAGCTATTGACCTAAGTATTAAGTTCTTAAGTGTATTCAGAGATTCCACTCTCGTGATCAGTCAGATCAAAGGCGAGTGGGATACGAAACACCCAAATATTATTTCTTACAAAGAGTATGTGTTGACTTTGCTTCCGCACTTCGAGGAGATAACCTTTGAACACTTCCCCAGAGAGGAGAATCAGTTGGCGGACGCGCTAGCTACGATGTCTTCTATGTTCAAGGTCAGATGGGACAATGAGGCTCCCCGGATTACCATTGAGAGGTTGGACGAACCTGCACATTGCTATGACATTGAGACTGAGGAGGTAGCAGATAAACCCTGGTTTTATGAGGTAAAGAGGTATCTTGAGGTTCAGGAGTACCCTGAGGATGCATCTGTTAATGATAAGAAGTTTCTGAGAAGATTCGCGGAGAAGTTCTTTATCAGTAATGGTATCCTTTACAAGTGTAACCATGATTCGACCTTACTGCGTTGTGTGGATAAGAATGAGGCAGAAAGGATTATGGTAGAGTTACATGAAGGTACTTTCGGGACTCATTCCAGTTGACACACCTTGGCAAAGAAGATCCTTTGGGCAGGATATTATTGGTCCACCATGGAAGCCGACTGTTATCAGCATTCTCGGACCTGTCATAAGTTCCAAGTCTATGCTGATAAGGTGCACATACCTCTAGTACCTCTGAACATCTTGACAGCTCCTTGGCCTTTTGCAATGTGGGGCATTGACATGATCGGCGAGATCAGACCTACTGCGTCCAACGGGCATCGTTTCATCCTGGTAGCTATTGATTACTTTACGAAGTGGGTTGAAGCAGCTTCCTTTGCTATAGTAACCAAGAACGTTGTGGCACGGTTTATTCGGCACAATCTGATCTGTCGATATGGCGTACCAGAGAGGATCATTATGGAAAATGGTACAAATCTCAATAATACGATGATCACCGAGCTCTGCAAGCAGTTCAAGATACAACATCACAACTCCTCTCCTTACCGGCCGAAGATGAATGGGGATGTTGAAGCGGATAATAAGAACATTAAGAAGATTGTGTAGAAGATGACGGTGACATACAAAGATTGGCACGAAATGTTACTGTTTTTTCTCATGGGTACCGAACTTCAACACGGACGTCAACAAGGGCAACACCCTATTCCTTAGTATATGGCATGGAGGCCATCTTGCCCATTGAGGTTCAGATACCCTCTCTTCGGATTATGAAGGATGCAGGTTTGAGCGAAGATGATTGGATTCAGACCCGGCTTGATTAGCTGAACTTAATCGATGAAAAGAGACTTACTGCTATTTGTCATGGTCAAACGTATCAAAAACGGATGATCAAGGAATTTAACAAGAAAGTTAAACGACAAGAGTATCAAGTTGGGGATCTGGTGATCAAGCACATAATACTGCCGCAAGGTGATCCCAGGGGAAAATGGACCCCCACGTACGAAGGGCCATTTGTGGTTAATAATATTTTCTCAGGAGGAGCCATGATTCTAACCACCATGGATGGCGACGACCTTCCTCACCCCGTCAATGCAGACATAGTGAAAAAATACTATGCATAATTAAAGACCCGCTAGGTTGACTGGCCTAGGAAAAAATAAGGGCTTCCCGGCGAACCAAAAGGGTTTGGGCAAAAATAAGGGATGAAAATGAAAAAAATCTGTACACCCGACAAGTCGAAAACCTGAAAAGGCGGCTTGGGAAAAAAAGGGTATCCCGGTGGACTGAAAACCTGAAAAGGAGGTCCAAGCAAAAATTAGGGATCAAAGTGTAACACTATGTCACATTGGATTACCTTGCAACTAGACTTCGGTATCGACTATCAGGCTCGAACGACACTAATCAATCTGATCTACCTTCAACCAAGTAGCAAAGTATTGAGATGCTCGAGGACATAAAGGCGATAGCAGAGTTGGAACTCAGTGGGATTGTTCACATAATTGTTTTTCTTTCTTTTACACAAATTGTATAAACTCTATTGTTCGGAGGCGTTCTCTTACTAGGACGCCAACCTCTTGTATAAAAACGCCTATTTTTAGGCCGACTTCAAAATCAATACAATTCATTTTCACAGAAATTTCAAATTGTTTTCCTTTTTCTGTTTTGTTTTGCAAGAACGTCCAATGTTCATTTTTGATATATGCATTTGACATTAATTGCTGCTCATGAATATTTACGTACGAAACAAAAGACGATTACTCGTAATATCAGAAATAGGGGCAAATAATAAATGTTCAAACTTTACAATTGCTCTATCCACCATGTATAGGGATAGACCTAGTTCGAGAAAACGATTGAAGGTACATTCACTCCATGCAGAGTAAGAGAAAGATAATGGTGTTAATTCTCCCCAGCTGAGGCTCGCAACCACGAATGAGTCGGCGATATTCTCCCCCAAGCAGAGTTTATCTATCACCAGCACTGGAAGATTATCCCCAGTAGAGTCTGAAAAACTGCCCCAGTAGAGTCTAAAAGATTATTCCCAGTGAAATCGCAACTGGAAAATCATCCCCAGCGGAGTTCATTCCTTTTTACAAACAGAAAATCATCCCCAGCAGAGTTTATCATCGCCGGCAGTGATAATTCATCCCCAGCCGAGGTTATTTCTCCAAATCAACAGGTCCTCTAGCAAAATATGTCCTCCCCACAAAGTCATTTCCTAATCAGTTTATTCCCCGGCAGAGTTATCCCCTCCTACAGGTTTATTCTCACAAACATCTTCATTCACTATCCCCAGCGGAAACGAAGAATTCAACTCTTTTCTCCAGCAGCAACCCGGGATTTATTTTCCCCAACTAGAGAACATCATAAAAACATTGCATTTCCATACATTATGACACATGCATATACGCATCATACAAACACAATCTCATTTATTTTGAGAACTTCATTACTTGATACATATCACGCATTACATACAACTAACCTTTACCTTTCAGGAAAGATACAATCAAAATTCAAGCTGTGAAGCCCGGGTACGATTGGATAATAGTTTAATACCCAGTAAGTCGCTGTAAAGCCTGGACCACGACCATATAGTAGTCCATTCTCAACTTTCCTCTTAAATAGAGATGATTCCTCAGTCGAATACAGACGATCGAAGTTCCTACAATTCAACAGAGATGATTCCTCAGTCGAATGCGGATGACTGAAGTTCCTAAAATTCAACAGAGATGTTTCCTCAGTAGAATACGGACGACCGAAGTTCCTAAAACTCAACAGTGATGTTTCCTCAGTAGAATACGGATGACCTAAGTTCCTAACATTCAACGGAGATGATTCCTCAGTCGAATACAGACGACCGAAGTTCCTAAAATTCAACAGAGATGTTTCCTCAGTAGAATACGGACGACCGAAGTTCCTAAAATTCAACAGAGATGATTCCTCAGTCAAATACGGACAACCGAAGTTCCTAAAATTCAACAGAGATGTTTACTCAGTAGAATACGGACGACCGGAGTTCCTAAAATTCAACAGCTACCTTACGCCATCTTTGTGTATATTCTTTGAATAATTCTCTGTCTTTCTGGACCATGGACCTGAGTTGATCACGGTCAGGCGCCATGTCCATGTTGTATTTGTATTGTCTGATAAATGCTTCTCCCAAGTCATTGAAAGTATGGATATTGACATTGTCCAAACTCATATACCATTTAAACGCAGCACCGTCAAACTATCTTGAAAAAAGTGAATCAGCAGACGCTGATCATCAGTATGGGTAGACATTCTTCTTACATACATCACAAGATGAGCACGAGGACAAGTGTTGCTCTTGTACTTCTCAAATTCCGGGACCTTAAACTTCACAGGTATCTTAACATTCGGGACCAAGCACAAATCATTCACATTCTGCCTGAATAATTCCTTTCCTCTAAGGGCCTTCATCTCCCTCTGCATCTTGTCAAACTGTTCTTGAAAATCATCCATTCTATCATAGATACCAAAGTCTTCACTTGGTTTAGGAAAAGGACGACACATATCTTCATTAACAAATGGGACCACATTACCGAAGGAGGCGCCGCATGAGCAGCATGCACTACAGAAGGTGCAGGAGTAACAATAGTCTGAATAACGGGAGTATCTTGAGGACCAAGATTAAAAACTTCAGGGGAAAAGTTCTCTGGAATTACCCATGGATAATCTTGAGGCATGCTGTTGTACCCAAAATTTTTCCCTCCCATATTCCTCAAAACATTTCAAGAAAGATCCTCAAGTTGCTCAAGGTAGTCCAAGGGTTGGCCAGACAAGCTCTCTCCTAAGGCAGTCTACCTCAAATTAGGGTTTCATGTTTCATCAAGATACTTGATTCCAAGGGACCCCAAATGCTCAACATTGTCCCAATATGTTTTCAAGAACATCCATGTCAAGTTTCAAGCCCTACAGAGGAAATTTGCTCAGTCAATTGCTCAAAGGCCTAAAAATCGATTGTGCTATGGCAAAAGTCAACTGTGGCCCACATACAGTCAAACTTCAAGATTTTTGGTCAAAATCCTTATTCTGAAGTATATTTCATCATTTGATCGAGGTTTGATCATGATTCATCAAAGATTGCTCACAATTCATCAAGAACCGAAAGTTGCTAAATTAGGGTTTTGCAAGAAAAGTCAACTCAACTTTGACTAGGCATAACTTTCTCATACTTTATGATAAATGACCCATCCAAAGCTCATTTTTAATAGGATTCAATTCACTACAATCCATATTCATCTCCCAAGTTCAAAATATGCACTCACAAGAAGTTATGAATTTAGACAATATAGGTCATTTTGAAAAGTCAACAAAAACACCTTTTTTGTCAAAGCTTCACACTTGATCATGGAATATCAAATTGAGATGATACCAAAATGGTTGATTAGAGGACATCTCAAGCTTTCTAAAATGTCCAAGAACACCTCCAAAGAGTCAAAATTGAGGAAGTTATGCATTGGTGAAGTTGTCCTTTTTTGCAAAATTGTCAAAAGTCAACTATGCCTAAAACTTCAATGTTTGCCAAATGGGCCCAATCTTTTTCACTTGTTTTGAGTTGGCAACATAGTCCACGAGCTCTAGCCCTTGCCACTTGTAATTATCATGTTTTTATTATTTATTTTGATTTTTATTTAATTTAAATCAATTTTAATCAAAATAAATCATGAGAAAATCTAAAATATTGAAAACAAAAGATTTTGTGCTTGTTTCAAGTTTAAAATTACAGCTAGCAAATATTCAAATTCGTGTAAAGGCTTGGTGTGCATAAAAAGATTGGATTTAGGCCATTTTTGGAAAGATTTTAAGGTGAATCAAATCAAGATCAAACTCATTGATGAAGGAAGATTAAGTGAATTCTTTCAACCCTAATTCAGTCCTTGATACATATAGAAGCGAGGCAGACCAAAGGAAGCTAGAGATGGAGGCGCAACATCAAGAACAGAACTTGAAAAAATCAAGAAAAAGTTCAAACACGATTTCATTGTTCCAGGCCAATTCAAGACTCTTTTCCCATTCCAATCGATTCCTGGGATCCCTAGCAAGCAAAAACAATCAAAAGCAAGCATTTACAGGCCCTATATCGCGTTGTAAGTCAGTCACGATACCCAACTTTTCTTGAAATCGAATTCCATGATTTAGGCATTGATAGCATGAACTAATGATATATTCTTGATCCTTAAGACATATGCAAGATTTCTGTGTTGTTTGCTTGCATTTATATGGCAAATAGTTGATTTCACCATTGGGATTTTCGTTTACAGGAAAAATTAGGCCATGAAAGGGCTATCATTGAACTCAGTAGGTCCAGACGAAGACATTCATGGCTTTAGTTTTGATTTATTTTGCCTATAATTGATTTTGAGAATGTGCAGGCTTATAGCGACGGACCAACGTCCGTAGGTAAAAGTCTGGGACTTTTTACCAACGGACCAAGGACATGGATGATGGCGTGGCATCACCTCACTCGTCTGTTTGAAAATTCGCGTGCATTATCTCTTTGATTCGCTTATTTATTTTATAATATTTGTTGTTTACATTATGTACAAACAAACACAAGTGGTGCAGTGGCAGTGAGGGCGTGGAAATTTCTTCAGGACCTGGGTTCGAATCCCAAGTCCCCCAACTTCTCCATGTTATTTTTCTTTTCAGGATCCAACGTGTTTACAAGCCAAGGGACTACCATAGACTCTCAAGATCTAGCCCTTAGATCTCCAGATGGCAAAATCTGATGGCCATCATCTGAAGGTGCATCATGAGGCCCAGTCAACGCATGGCAAGAAATCATAGAAGTCAAACGTGGACTTCAAATTATTGGGCCCAAGACTGCTTCTCACACCCCCTCCCCCCAACTGCTAAATTCAGGCCCAAATCCTTTTCTCTATTCTTTTTTATTTGTTTTATTTAATTTTATTTATTTATTTTGCTAACAATTAATTATTTTCTTTTATCAAAAAAATCATAAAAATATTTTTCACCAATTAGATTTAGGTATATTTTTTATCAATAAATTTATTAAATTAATTAGATTTAATTTTAGGTAAAACTTTAATTTTTTTTGTACATAATTAAAATTAATTAGAACAAATAGGTTTTATTTCTAATTTAATTACATTTTCTTTTTCTTAAAATAATCAAAACATAAAAAATAGGTCATGTAATTATTTTTATTAATTAATTTAAATTAGCTAATTAATTGTATATTTAATTTTAACCTAAGTTCTTTTCTTTAAAAAATATTAAAAACAACAAAATCATTTTTCTTTTGATTAGGTTAGAAGGGTCAAAACCCTAAATTTCTTCTCGATCTTAATTTTTCTCGCGCGCTTTATTTTTATTTTTTATCATATTGATGTAACTGCCTACAGTTTGTAATAGTTTAATTAGGACATTTATTTATTTTTATTGCTTTATTTTTCAAAGGGTTTGTTTTTGGCTATGTAAATACCCGAAGCCTTGTAATAGTGTAGTTTAATTTCCGCACTTTAAATTCCATAAATTATTAACTGTTAGATGTATGATATTAGGATGCATGACAAGAATGTATGTTAAACTTTAAAACAATTAGATAACCCTAAAATGTGCAAAGATAATAATCTGAAATTGAATCACTCGCACATGCGCACTCCTAGGGTACACTCCTACTTGGTTGCCTTCGGTAAACGGTCATTGAGTATAGGATGCTTTAGTGGTCATCCTTTTGTCTAAACAAAGATCAAAGTCCCGATTCGGAAAAGTTGCCTCAGAATTGTTGCCTTGAATAAATGATCTTAGACATTAGGATTACTACTAAGACGTCCTAATATTGCTTTAGTGATCGTACATCCCTTTTGAATTGACCCTAAAAACTCCAACGACGGTGCTACCTACTCACTAATAGTGGGATAACATTGTCTAAATGAAATGAACATAGAACGATTATTTTTTCGAGTAGGTAGATTAGCTCTTAAGTACTTGCTCAAACAAAACAAACTTTTCACACTTACACTCCTTTACAAACAAAGTTTTTCAAAACACTTCATTACACTCTTGAAGACAGAAGCAAGAGTTAAATCGAAGTCAAAACAAAAACTTTTCAAAGCACACAAACACAAAGAAAACAATTTTGAAAATGATGAGCAAGTACCTAAGAGCCCGTAGATAACTACGGATAGAAAGGGTGCTAATACCTTCCCTTTCTATAATCTACCCCCCATACTCAGAAATATCTCGAAAAAGGAATTTTTCTGTGTTTTTTTCCTTTCCTTGTTGGATAAAATAAAATTCGGTGGCGACTCTTGCTTACCGCAACATTTTGCAAACACAAACGCAAAACGCAAACCAGCAATCCTAAAAGAAACAGTCCCGGTTCTGGCCACCGTATCACACATGTGATTCTGAATAATAGCTGGAGTAGCAGACACAGGAACATTCGAAGCTTCAGTAGTAACCCTTGCTTATTTAGGTTGAACACTCAGTGGCTGATTCTGAGCAGCCACAAGAGATTCCATCAGAGCAGTAAGATTGGCCATGCCGACCTTTAAAGTAGAAACTTCCTCGTGCAACTCGCAATTCTCTTGTTCTAAGTTGTCCATCTTCCTTCTGAAGTTAGCTCGAGTGTTGTAGTGGCGAGACAACTTGCTGAACAAAGTAAAGAAGCTTGGTAAGACACCGGGATATGCAAAGAAATGCAAGAAATATGTGCAATGTGCATGATTTATTTTATTATTAATATTTCAAGGGACTTAAAGATTTATCGACACATTGCAAATATCAAAGTAATAACATATTTGAAATACTGAACTTTTTTATTATAATAACTTTAAAATGGATTACAAGTTTCAATAATCCCAAGTACACGATGAAAATAAAGTCTAAAACCCTAAGAAGAAAAGCTGATGAAGATCACTCTATACGCTGGCGCTTCCGTGTAAGCCTGGCGATTTGAGCCTTCAACCTCTGGTTTTCTTCCGCATATCTGGTGGAAACCTCCTTCCAATCACCTGAATCAGGAAGTGAGCAGATAACTTATAACTGAGGCTTAGGAGAAAATAAATCCCCTTGCCTCTCTATCATCTCTACAACCAGACTCTCAAGAATCTCAATCAAGTCGTCTTTCTCCTTCAAGTCTGCTCTATAGGAAATCTCTAAAGTTTGGCACTTATTCTTCCAAGCGTCATTTCCCTGCTGCATCCTGACCAAAGCAAGCTGTAGCTCTTCTATATCATCCAATAAGGGAGGAGTGGTCTTTATAAATAAATCAGGCATAGGTGCTTCCCGGGAATACGACATCTTAAATTGAATAACTCTCATTTGGACCCACTGAAGATAAGGCTCCAAAGAAACAACCCCCTAGATCCCAAGTCTTTCCTACTCTTCCTATGAATGTGACGCCAGGACTTTGCAATCTTCTCCCTAGAATCCTTATGGTCTTCTCCCTCCTTCAGGAAGAAACTACTCAAATGAATACTATTTGGTTTATCCCTCATCAGATAACTAAGCTGTCATCATGCAAGAACAAGGTTATAGTTAATTCTTCCCTTTGTACCAAGAAGAGGTACATTGGGGAAACTACCATAATTGTCGACAATCTCTACATCCTGGTAAGCCCGATGATACCAATAAATATCCGAGTGAGTAAGTGACATGATCTTAGGATCCCAACAGTGTTCCTTCCTGACATCCCAAAAAGCATCAGACTGAGGCATATGAGAAATAAACCACCGGTACAATAGATGCGTGCAACAGATAATCATCCCCCCACGATAAGAATTTCGAAGATGAATAGAATAGTAAGCATCACCCAACAATGTAGGAATTGGGTTTTCAATCATGAAGATCATGATAGCATTAATGTCAACAAACTTGTCCACATTAGGAAATAAGAACAACCCGTAAGCAAGTAGAGCAAAGATGGCCTCAAAAGCGACTGCACTCTTCATCTTGGAAAAATAACGAGCTTTCTCCAATAAGAACTGAGCTGGTAATCCTCTAATCCCTCCTTTAGTAGTCATATAGGCTTCAACCTCAGACTTCCCTAGATGGATCAAAGCAGCAATCTCGTGTGATTTTGGCTCACCCTCCAAACCAGTAAAAGGAACACGATTGGTAACAGGTAAATCCAACAGATAAGAGTACTCCTCCAGTGTAGGCATCATTTGATAGTCAGGGAAAGTAAAGCAATGATACATCAGATCATAGAACTGGACCAAGGTCGAGAGAATACACTCCTTCATCCTGAGCTTCATGAGAGGAATAATGGATCCATACTTCTTCCGAAAATCTACAGAACACTCAATCTCGGGAATTAGACTGATTAACTCATCTATCTTGGGATCTTTGAAACTGTATTTCCCGGTCTTTCTTTTTCCAGAATCCATGGTCAAAAGGTACCTGAGATATTTACAAATGGTCAACTTTCAAGTCCCTTGATATGAAATTTCTTCAAAAGATGCTTATGAGTGCATGGATGTATGATGAAACAATCATACACAAGATCACAAACATAGGGTTCATAGGTTCAATGTCACGAGCATGAGGTCGAAGGTACTACCCATAAGGTATGGTCTAAAAGATATCACCTGTCGAACAAGGTTCTAAAGGTTCCTAGAGTCTACATCCTTCCTTTGGATATTACCAACTTCCCGATTAACTCGGTAATTAGTAATATTCTCAAGAAAAACTCGTCCGAGCGTAGTATCGTGTGACAACTATTTCTGGATTACTCTGTCATAGCTTCCACACTACACCTAAAAGGCCAAGTGGGTTAGGTATTCTACGGTCCTCAGTTTTAGCAGCCTCCCAGGTCAAAAGCAGCACGTCTTCCTGATTACTCGGTAAACGACACTACAGTCAAAGGGGCCTCCACTGAGTGGGGGATCTCATGCCTCCTTTTTGGGATTACTCCCTCAAAGTTAACATGACTATATCGTCTATCATATCTTAAAGTTTTCCCAAGTCCGGGTATAGGACTTATAAGTAATCACCAAGCACCCTGAAAACTAGGAAAGTCCATACAAACATATATACAACATATAACACATAAACAACAATAGCACATATACAGATATAAACAAAGGTAGGCTCAACCCGCTTAGGGATGGACTAGGAAGAGGTCAATCTTTCCCCAGTGAAGTCACCATTTTTTTCTGTAGCAGTAGGAATGTTTAAGACTAAGCCATTGGATTGACTATACTTGTACAGATCAAAATAAAAATTTCCACCGCGCTTTATTGTTTCCAAAGGAATGGGAAAAGAGCGAGTAACCCAAAAAGAAGGGGAAAGATTCAAGGTAAGGGGGTTGGTTATGCAAAGGGAATGTATTAGCACCCTAAACATCTACGGTACTCCGTAGGAACATCTTTGAAAAAAATATGTATATTTTGGCTATAAAATGTTGTATAAAAAATAGATGGTGGAAGTGAGAAAAGAAATATATATTTTATGATTTTTGCACCTGCCGCGGTTGCAAACCTTTAGTACCTAGGTACCACCTTTCGTGCAATAGGTGATCAGGGTACACGTAGTTCACCTTTAAAAATTTTAAAACACAAGTGTGTTGGTTAATTTTATGAGATAAGACATCATCATCATTGTCCGTGTGGAAAACATACTTACTACCCACAATCATGAGAAAGGAGAAATTGCATCATCTCAAAGTGGAGGATATGGCTTGGATTTTAAAATCAACAAAGCCTCACTAACCACCCAAGTGGAAAATATCTCACTTCACTATATATTGTGAAAGTATAGTTGTTTGAATCACTACAAGGATTGACAAGAGTCTAATCTTCTGAGAAAAGTTTTAAAATAAAAAGCCAAAGTGGCAAAATGGTTTGAAATGAGATTGATTGACTTTTAGTCTTCTCACAAGAAAGGTCAAGATTTTATTAAATTTATTGGAGTTTATTTATGAAAAATGTTTTGAAAATGCATGGACCTAAGTCCAAGTTTATTATGAAAGTGGTTCAAGTTTAGAAACAAGAAGAGTTTTCAAAAGGAGAGAGAGGATTTTTGAAATTAAAGAAGATAGAAGGAGAAGAAGAGACTATCCTAAAGCATAAGGTAAAAGTCAGGGATAAGAACCATCTAACCAATAAGAAGCCAATACTTGACATTATGAGTCAAGATAGAATTTCCATTCTTTGGATTGAAACCAAGCAAGCAGTGATACTAGACCTCTTGAGAGAGCCAAACTTCAAATGTAGTAAGTCTTCACAAAAATTGGGCAGAGTAACAATTGTATATGGGTGAATTCCAGATTACAAACAAAGTATGTAATCACAATAACCTGCATATAAAACAAACAAACAACCAAATGTCTTGAGGTAAACCTCAAGAACTCAAGACAAAATATCAATTAAGGTCACAAGGTCTCCAACATAGGCCAAAGTTTCTAATCCTAAGTCCAAGAAGTCCAATATTCCATAATACTAAGTATAGTAACCAAGTAGTCCAAGTATCATTAAAGTTTTTTTTATGGTTTATGTTGATTATTAGGTATCTTCAAAAAGGAAAGACAAGCTCAAGTGAGCAAAAAATAAAAATGACAAGAAAGTAAATGCTCAAATGAGCAAAGATGAAAATAGCATGAAATATAAATACTAAAAGTAAATGGTGCATAAAATAAAAGGGCATATAATAAAAACACAAGATAAAGTCAATTATTAGTAATTAGTGGTTAGTTGGATGACAATCTTGAAACTTGCATTTGGAACTCATTAGAGGATTGGTAGAACCAAAGCCTCCACACAACAACTTGCATTTGATTTTTGTCAAGTATATCATCCATTTAGAATTCTCAAAAGTACCATTTAATGATCAACGATGTTTAAGTGATCCGCGTTGACCAAAAGTTATGTAGATCCATTAGAGGATTGGTAGAACCAAAGCCTTCACACAATGGATCTCAAGGTTATTGGATCAAAGAGATCAAATTAACATACTTGGGCTTGCAAACATAAGTTTGGGCCATGAATGATCATTTATTCGAATTGGGACAAAATCCAGCGCTATGTTAAGCAATCGTAAGTGGACTTATATAGAAGTCGCACCTATTTTGAGGCCGGTCAATTGCAATCTATGCACCATTTGTTTTGAGACATGATATAAAGATCATGCTCCAATAACACTTAGTGCAATAAGAAAGGGATGGGATGAAGAAGGGTGGGGGGAAAATATATAAACCACATTTGAATTAAATTTTAATCAAACTATTATTAAAATTATTCATCCACTTTTATGGAGTTAAACTCAACACAATGGATCCAACGATGTTAACAAAGTTCATGATCAAAAATTCAACCCAAGATTAGCCAGAAAATAATCACAAAATAATAATACATTTATTATATACATTAAAAAGGGTTTTAAAATGTTTTTAAATAGAAAATAAAAGAGAAAAATATCAACCATGTTCAAATTAATCAAGAAATAATAAGTAAGAGCATAGAAAAATCAGAGATGAACTCAAATATTTTGGTAAAACTTTTGGTAATTTTTTAAAGTCAGAAACTATTTTTAAACTAATTAAAATTTCTCAAATAAATAGAAAATAGATCAAAAATAGTAAACATCAATATAAAATTCCATAAAATTTTCAAAAAGTCATAAATATGTAAAATGATATTTATGAATTTTCTTTAGAATTAAAAAATGTCAGAAAATATTTTTAAAGTAATTAAAAGGAAGCAAATAATGCAAAAAAATAAAAAATATCAAATATCAAAATAAAAATGTGAAAAAATAATCATGAGATCAAATATAATTCAAAGTATTTTTGTGAATTTTTTTCATAATTTTTGGATAATAAATAAAAGAGTTATGAATTTTTGAAAATTAAATCAATTAAAATATAAAATCAGAAAATAAAATAAAACCAAAAAGATATGAGCCATCAGATCATAGTCAAAACGTGTTAGTAAACTGATCCAATGGACCATACATGTTGTGCTTGATATGGACCTTAGTGAGATACGCATAGTGATATGGACGTTTGGCATGCTATCATTGGCTGAGACGAGACATGTCATCGTCTTGAACCTCCAGAAACCCTGCAATGGAGATTTTGTGAGATCCTTCAAATGGAAAAATTAGGATCCCAGACTAATATCATTGGATTCGTCTCTTCAAGACGATCTTAACACCACAGTCGCGCCAAATTTATATAAGGTATGCAAAGAGATATGAATCAAAAACCCAGAAAATAGCGAGCACCTTCAATTTAAGATTTCTCTCTCAATTCTCAATGGATTTAAAAATTGTAAGAAGCACAAGAATTAGGAGAAAGATTAGAATAGGTTAGTGCTTTATTTGGATCCAAATGGTGGAGAATTCTACCTTTTCGAAGTTCAAGAAAGAAGCTCTGAAACTGCACTTCTGTAGATTGAATTATGGCTCGTTTTGCTTGGTTTAAGTGCTGGAGAGTTTGTATGATACCGGAGGATGATGAATGTGAAAAGAATTTTAGAAGAAAAGGCTTGAATCTCAGAAACTGATTTAAAAAATTTGAAGTTTGTGTGAGGTTTTGACAGAGTGTATTTGCCTCTCAAAGTTTGAGGAAATGAATGGGGGATGTCCCTCTATTTATAGGGAATCAAATGGAATATTCAAGCGTGTGAAATGATGAAGGTTGGAGGAAAATCGTGTGAACCTGATACACGAGCAATGCCTGATCTGTTTTGCATCAAAACTCATCCAATCCTTGCGTTTTAAGGCTCTAATCCACTTTGGCAACTTGGTTAAACATGTTTAGATCACAAACGCGTGCTAATTTGATGTTTAGAAGCCAAAACATGAATTTCAAATTCTGACTTATGAAGAAACTTTAGTTCCAAGTTACCAAGTTCAATCCAATGACATTCTCAGCTCAAGGGGTCTTGAGGCATGATTCTTGGTGCTTTATAAAGATGAGATTACAAGCTTTGTAATGGAAAAAGAATGGAATCAAATGGATGTTTGAGCTGAAAATTGCAATGAGTCAAAGTTGGAGAAAAAGAGTTGACTTTCCATACTTAGAAATATTTCAAATATTTCTTTAAAAGTGACCTATAATGTTTTGCATCCAAACATGTCCTTCCACTTGGAATTTTATCTTGACCAAAAAATATGGCATGAAATAGACCTCTTTAATGACATTTTGAGACTTGAACCATTCAAAATATCCAAAAATTGAGAGAGTTATGAATTACTGAAGTTGGCAAAAAATCATGAAATGACCTATAATCGTTTGTATCCTTAGGGACCTTCCATCCATTTTCTCACTTTGCACATAAAAGAAGGCATAAAGTTCACATACTCAAGATTAATGTGGAAAAATAGTGGGATCAAGGTGATAAAAATTGACCAAGTTATGATCATTTGAAGTCACACATGAGAAATTGGGGGTTCATCTAGAGGACTTGTAATCTTTCTTCAAAATCAAGTTTCTTCCACATGAAAAATCTTTGAAAATTTTGAAGGATTTGTTGATAATCCTTTGAAGAGAAGGATGTCTTTGGAATCACTCAAAAATACCAAAAGATGAGCAAGATATACTTCTTTGAAGGTTAAAACCCTAGCTCCTAGATCAAGAAAATGCTTTGAGGAACTTTGACAATTTTGAACAAACTTCTTGTACCAACACTTTTGCTTTGTAGATAGAAGTTGTTTAGGATGATAATGATAACTCATAGCAACCAAAACCACTTACATATCTTGAGAATTGAGATAAATGTGCACTTGTGACCAATGGGAACAAGGCCTTGTCCAACCATGACAACTTCTTCAGTCAACCCCTTGTACTTTTGAATTAATCTTGATAACTTTGAAATGTGGTGAACCAAAATGAACCTTGCCATGCCATATATTCCAAAATAACTTCAATGGTGAGGTTTTAATTTATCAAGCTTTAATGACTAGGGAATGGAAATAAACTCATGAACCAATGGATCAACTTGCTAAGCCACATTGCATTTACCTACATTATTAACAAGTAAGACAAACCAAAATTGTATTTTGTTAATTAAAAATAAAGTCAAAACAAAACATGCATAATCACAAAATAAAAACAAGTCAAGGTGCTTGGTGATCTCTCAAAGATCAAAGCTAGAGATAGGGAGGAGAACCAAAAGCCCTAATGTGATCTTATTGTGATTGAATCAACATGGTATGATGAAGGGATCTTAAGGGAAAAAACGGGGGTACAAAAATCACATTGCACACATTTCTTGCATTTATTATGCATATCCAGGTGTCTTACCAAGCTTCTTTACTTTGTTCAGCAAGCTGTCTCACCACTACAATACTCGAGCTAATTTCAGAAGGAAGATGGACAACTTAGAACAAGAGAATCGCGAGCTGCACGAGGAAGTTTCTGCTCTGAAGGCTGGCATGGACAATCTCACTGCTCTGATGGAATCTCTGGTGGCTGCTCAGAATCAGCCACCGAGTGTTCAACCTCAACAGACAAAGGTCACTACTGAAGTTCCGACTGTTCCTTTGTCTGCTGCTCCAGCTGTTTTTCAGAATCACATGCCTCAAGGTTGTCCATGGGGAATGCCAGAGAACTTTGTGCCTGAAGGTTTCAATCTTGGTTCTCAAGATACTCCAGTTGTTCATACTACTGTTACTCCTGCACCTCATGTGGTGCATGTTGCTCCTGCTGCACCTCCTTCAGTGAATATGGTCCCATTTGCTAATGATGATATGTATCTTCCTTTTCCTCCACCAAGTGAAGGCTTGGGTCTCTATGATAGAATGAATGATTTTCAAGATCAGTTTGACAAGATGCAGAGGGAGATGAAGGCCCTCATGGGAAAGGAATTGTTCGGGAAGAATGTGAATGATTTATGTTTGGTCCCGAATGTCAAGATACCTGTGAAGTTTAAAGTCCCAGAATTTGATAAGTACAAGGGAAACACTTATCCTCGTGCTCATCTTGTGATGTATGTAAGAAGAATGCCTACCCACACTGATGATCAACGTCTGTTGATTCACTTTTTTTAGGATAGTTTAATTGGTTCTGCATTGAAGTGGTATATGAGTTTGGACAATGTCAATATCCATACTTTCAAAGACTTGGGAGAAGCATTTATTCGACAATACAAATACAATGTGGATATGGTGTCTGACCGTGATCAACTCAGGGCCATGGTCCAGAAGGACAAGGAATCATTCAAAGAATATGCACAGAGATGGCGTGAGGTAGCCTCCCATGGAAGAAAAGGAGATGACTAAGATTTTCCTGAAGGCTCTAGGTGCTTTCTACTATGAGAGGATGGTAGCGAGTGCTCCAAGTGACTTTACTGAAATGGTGGGCATGGGTATCCGTTTGGAAGAGGCTGTAAGAGAGGGCCGTTTAACAAAAAGTGAAAGTTCCAGAAGCACGAAGAAGCCATCCTATGGATTTGCCAAAAAGAAGGAAGGAGATACAAATGTTGTTATGCAAGAAAGGAAGGTTAATCCCCCTAGAAGAAATTATCAGCGTCATGAACAAGTCGCCTCAGTAACTCCAGTTGTTGGTGTAGCTCTGACTATCGTTTCTTATCAGAGACCATCCCGTCAGGGGAATCAAGGGTATAATCAGAGAATGGAGAGTTATGACCTTATTCCTATGAGCTATACAAAATTACTCCCGACGTTAATTCAGAAGAAGTTGGTTCAGACCAGACCACCTCCCGTTATACCATCACCATTGCCTTGGTATTACAAGGCAGACCAAACATATGCTTTTCATCAGGGAGCACCAGGGCACAATGTTGAGAACTGCTATCCTTTGAAAACTGAAGTACAAAAATTGGTGAAGTCTAGTATCTTATCCTTCAAAGATGTTGGCCCTAATGTGTAAGATAATCCTTTGCCAAAGCATGGAGGAGAAAATGTTGTGATCATGGTGGCTGGTTGTCTAGGCGACTTTCGGATTTTCGATATTAATTTGGTTAGAGGAGATTTGGTGAAAATGCATGCAAACCTATGTGAATTCAGATACTATACGCATGACCTTGCTGGTTGTGCTATTTGAAGTACGGATATACAAGGTTGTGACAAGATAAAGGCTGATTTGCAGGAGATGATAGATGAGGGTCTCATCCACATAATCAGGCCTAGGGAAGAGTATGAAGAAGAAGTAAACATGGTTTCTGGATGTCCTGAGAGTTCAGAATCTTTTATGTGGAATATATGAATGAGGATCTTGTACAATTGCATGCTACTTTCTGCCACATGGCTGGTCGGGTAGAACATCAGTATAGATCTTGCCGAATTTATTGTCGGGACTCTCGAGGATGTTCAATTGTAAGGAAAGGTGTTCAATTTTTATTGGATAATGGAACTATCAAGGTTATAGGCCAAAGGGATGATTATCACGAGGTTGGTGGGATTGAGGTTTGTTTGACTGAAGAAGAGTCAGATGATAAGTATGCCTCTGCGGATGAGTTCTTCTCCTCAGATGAAGATATGTTTTCCAGAGATGACTCTGTAATGACTGAATGTGTTGAAGAAGGAGTAAATGTTATTGTGCCTTGTTTTGGTGCGCCTACCCCTTTTGAAGTTGAATATCATAGCAAGCCAGCTATTACTCAATTGGTGATTAGTTTGTCATGCCCTGTCCCCTACAAGTCAGACAAGGTTGTACCCTATAAATATAATGCTACAATCTTAGAGGATGGTGTGGAAGTTCCCATCCAACCAATGCCTAATGTTGGAAATATTGCTGAGACTAGCAGAGTGACCCGCAATGGTCGTATATTTGCACCAGTCGTTCGTGGAGATTTTAGTACTGGAAAGGAAATTGTTGAAAATGTTGAACCCAAGAAGGAAGTGGGTGAATCTAGTGGAGCTACGCTAGAAAAAGAGGTGGATGATATTTTGAAGATAATCAAGATGAGAGACTATAGAATTGTAGATCATCTACTGCAGACTCCTTCAAAAATATCTATCTTCGCTTTATTGATGAACTCCTCTGCTCACAGAGAATCTTTGATGAGGGTATTGGACCAAGATTTCGTGGAAAGTGATATGCCAGTAGACCAATTCAGCAGTGTGGTAGGGAACATTACATCATGTAATAACCTGAGTTTCTACGATGATGAACTGCCCGATGAAGGAAGGAATCACAATCTGGCCCTCTATATCTCTATGAACTTCAAGAATGATCCATTATCCAATGTGTTGATTGATAATGGATCCGCATTGAATGTCATACCAAGGAGCACGCTTATGAAGTTGAAATATCAAGGAACACCCATGCACCCAAGTGGAATTATTGTGAAAGCGTTTGATGGATCAAGGAAATCAGTTATTGGTGAAGTGGACTTGCTTATTCATATAGGCCCACATTTGTTTCAGATTACTTTCCAGGTCATGGATATTGCACCCACTTATGGCGGTTTGTTGGGATGGCCGTGGATACATGAGGCAAGGGTTGTCACTTCGACTTTACACCAGAAGTTGAAGTTTGTGCATGAAGGAAAAGTGGTAATTATAAATGGGGAACATGCATTATTGATATCTCATTTGTCCTCTTTCAGCATTGTGGAGGCGGATGAAGCTGCTGTTGGAACCCAATTCCAAGACTTATCCATTGATGATATAAGAGGAAATGGGAACTCTATGGCTTCGTTTAAGGATGCTCAGTAGGTTGTGCGTAATGGCCATAGTGAAGTATGCGGATAGATTGTTGATCCACCTGTAAACAAGAATAAAGCTGGCTTGGGGTTATCAGTAAGGAATGATAAAGGTAAGAGCATGAAGCGGAAGTCTGCTGCAGGCAAGTATCAAGACATCTTTCGTAGCGGGGGTTATCTTTATCCAACTGTTTACGGGATTAATGCCATTATGGAAGATGAAGCAGAGCCAGGAATGCCAAATTATGTGACGCACAGAGTTAGGGTTCAGAACTGGATCACCATTGATGTTCCCTCTTGCATACATGCTCCAAAGTAAATTGTTTTTGTTAATCTTTTTGAAAAGCTTTCACTCTGCCCAAGGTGAAAGTATTAATATTGTATGGGCTTATCAGTTTTCTTTGATTTTAAAAATCAATAATAAAAGTTGTCTTTGTTTCCCAAATTGTGTCTTTATTTTTTGCTTTTTCTTGGAAAATGGTAATCAGAAAAAAACTTTCAAATAAATAATAACTGCAATTTAATATGCATGATCACTTGTTATATGTGTCAGTTTCTAAAAGCAATCATACATCATATGTGCATATTAGTTTAAAAACCTATTGAATACAATGACCCTGCACCCACTCCCAACTTTGAATGTCCTGTGTATGGGGCCGAAAAAGAAGACTATGATGATATTCTAGAAGAGGTATCACAATTTATTGAGCGCGAGGAGAATGCCATTCAACCATATAAAGAGCCATTGGAAGTAATCAATTTGGGTTCGGAAGAAGATCCGAAGGAAGTCAAGATCGGAGCATTGTTACATCCTGACGTGAAGAGTAGGTTAACTGAGATGTTGAAAGAGTATGTGGATATTTTTGCTTGGTCTTACCAAGATATGCCTGGTTTAGATACATATATTGTAGATCACCGTTTTCCGCTGAAGCCAGAGTGCTTGCCAATCAAACAGAAGTTGCGAAGAACTCACCCATATATGGCAGTGAAGATCAAAGAAGATGTTATAAAGCAGATTAATTTCGGTTTTCATGTGAAATAAGTGTAACCTCAGTGGATTTCCAATATTGTCCCAGTACCGAAGAAAGATGGAAACGTTTGCATGTGCTTAGATTACAGAGATCTAAATAAAGCTAGTCCAAAAGATGATTTTCCATTGCCACACATTGATATGTTAGTGGATAGCACAACAAGATTCAAAATCTTCTCGTTCATGGACGAATTTTCCGGGTATAATCAAATAAGGATGGCTCCTGAGGACATGGAAAAAACAACGTTTATCACACCCTTGGGAACATTCTGTTACAGAGTGATGCCCTTCGGGTTGAAGAACGCTGGTGCAACGTGCCAGAGGGCTATGGCAACCCTATTCCATGATCTGATGCACAAAGAAATTGAGGTATATATTGATGATATGATTTCTAAATCCAAGACTGAAGAAGGGCCTGTAGAAGATTTGTTGAAGTTGTTTTAGCATTTGAGGAAGTATCATCTCCACTTGAATCCAAATAAATGTAACTTCGGTGTTCGGTCAGGGAAATTGTTGGGTTTCATTGTTAGCCAGAGAGGGATTGAAGTTGACCCTGATAAAGTCAAAGAAATTCAAGAAATACCAGCGCGGAGAACTGAAAAGCAAGCCAGAGGGTTCCTCGGGCGTTTGAATTATATTTCCAGATTCATTTCCCACATGACTGCAACGTGTGAACCGATCTTTAAGTTGTTAAAGAAAGATCAAGACTGTGTATAGACAGATGAATGCCAAAGGGCATTTGAAAGTATTAAAGAATATCTGCTTGAACCTCCTATCTTGCTCCCTCCTGTTGAAGGAAAACCATTGATTATGTATCTGACAGTGCTAGATAATTCCATGGGTTGTCTTTTGGGACAACAAGATGAAACGAGGAAGAAGGAGTATGCCATTTATTATCTCAGTAAAAAGTTTATTGATTGTGATTTGCAGTATTCCATGATGGAAAAGACATGTTGTGCTCTGGCCTGGGCGGAAAAACGTTTGCGGTAGTATATGTTGAATCACACTACTTGGTTGAACTCCAAAATGGATCCAATCAAGTACATTTTTGAAAAGCCTGCTCTTACTGGGAGAATTTCCCGCTGGCAGATGCTGTTATCTGAATATGACATCGAATTTCGCACCCAAAAAGTTATTAAAAGTAGCATGTTGGTAGATTATCTTGCTCACCAACCAGCTGATGATTATCAGTATGTGATGTATGATTTCCCCGATGAGGATGTGATGTTTCTGAAAGTGAAAGATTGTGATGAACCATTGCCCGAGGAAGGTCCTGATCCTAAATCTTGCTGGAGCATGATATTTGATGGAACTGTGAATTCTTATGGTAAAGGAATTTGTGATGTGATTGTCACTCCACATGGATCACACATTCCTTTTACTGCAAGGTTGACATTTGATTGTACTAATAATATGGTAGAGTATGAGGCTTACATCATGGGTCTCGAGGAAGCTATTGATCTCAGAATTAAAATTCTAGATGTGTATGGTGATTCAGCTTTGGTAATAAATCAGATTAAAGGAGAGTGGGATACTCGTCACCCCGACTTGATCCCTTACAAAGATTATGCTAGAAGATTGTTACCCTTCTTTAATAAAATTGAATTCCATCACATCCCCAGAGACGAAAGTCAAATGGCGGATGCTATGGCAACTCTGGCTTCTATGTATCAAGTGAATACTTGGAATGATATACCTCGAATTATAGTTCGGCGACTAGATAGGCCCGCTCATGTGTTTACAACAAAAGAGGTAGCAGATGAGAAACCTTGGTATTATGATATCAAACATTTTCTCCAGACTCAGGAATACCCGATTGGTGCTTCAAATAAATATAGAAAGACATTGAGAAGATTGGTTGGCAGCTTCTTCCTAAGTGAAAATGTGTTATACAAAAGAAATTATGACATGGTCTTGCTCAGATGCATGGATAGACACGAAGAAAACATGTTGATACAATGGAATCCGACTGTTATAGATTTGCAAAGAAGTACCATAAATGCCATATTTATGCAGACAAAATTCATGTGCCTTCGACACTTATCAATGTTATTTCTTCTCCGTGGCCTTTCTCTATATGGGGTATTGACATGATTGGAATGATAGAACCCAAAGCTTCGAATGGACACCGGTTTATCTTGGTAGCAATTGATTACTTCACCAAATGGGTGGAAGTTGCTTCATATGCTAATGTTACTAAGTAGGTGGTGGTGCGCTTCATTAAGAATAATCTCATATGTCAGTATGGTGTGCCGAGCAGAATTATCACCGATAATGGTTCGAATGTGAACGACAAGATGATGACAGAACTTTGTGAAGAATTCAAGATTGTCCATCACAATTCATCTCCGTACAGGCCGAAGATGAATGGGGCTGTTGAAGCTGCTAATAAGAATATCAAGAAGATCATCCAGAAGATGGTTGTTACTTATAAAGATTGGCATGAAATGCTCCCTTTTGCTTTACATGGATATCAGACATTTGTCCACACTTCAACAGGAGCAACCTTGTTCTCCCTTTTGTATGGAATGGAAGTTGTGCTCCCAATCGAGGTTGAGGTTCCCTCTTTGCGTGTGATAATGGAAACAAAGTTGTTAGAAGCTGAATGAGTCCAGAACAGGTTTGAACGATTGAATTTGATCGAAGAGAAGAGAATGACGGCTTTGTGTCATGGGTAGTTATATCATAAGAGAATGAAGAAAGCTTTTGATAAGAAGGTCAAACCTCGTAAATTCAGAGAAGGCGACCTCGTGCTCAGGAAGATCATGTCTTTTAACACTGATTCTAGGGGAAAGTGGACTCCCAATTTTGAAGGCCCATAGGTTGTCAAGAAAGCCTTCTCTGGCGGTGCATTAATTCTTGAAACTATGGATGACGAGGAGTTCCCACGTCCCATGAATGCTGATGCAGTCAATAAATACTTCGCCTAAAGAAATAAAAGAACAACTTGCTAAGTTGAAAACCCGAAAGGGCGGCTTAGGCAAAAAGGAGCGTCTCGGTAGGCCAAAAACCCGAAAGGGCGGTCTAGGCAAAAATTAGAGACATAAACAAAATAAAATTTCCCACTAAGTTGAAAACCCACAAGGGCAACTTAGGAAAAAGTTAGCGAATTTCTTGGCAAGTAACTGCATCAGACAAGACTTGATCATTGAAGGAACGATCTTCTTGGATCCTCACCATACTTCAATAGAAGCAACTTGTTGTACCCCAAAATTTTCCCTCTCACTTATCAAGAATCTTCTCACAAGATCTCATTGGGCTCAAGACTGCACTAGGGTTTGATCAGCTCAAGACACCTCCTTAAGCACTGATGACCAAATTAGGGTTTGAGTTTGCACAAGGATTTTTGAACTTCCAGTGCCCCATATTATTTTCATGGATCATTATGTACCCCAAATATTACTCATGTCAAGTTTCAATCCTTGGATCACACTTTTGATCAGTCAATTGAACAGTTGACCTAAAAATCAACTGTATTAGGGAAAAAGTCAACCATGACCAATTTACAGTCAAACTTCATAATTTTTTATCCACATCAACATTTTAGACTCATATGTATCATATGATCAAGTTTGGACCATAATTCCTCAAGAAATTTGATCAAATCTCCAAAAGGGCAAAATGGTCAAAATTAGGGTTTTGATTGGGAAAGGGCAGTTTCTGATTTTTGACCTAGAAAATGGTCAATTGGTTTAAGACATGATCTCAAGATTTCAATTGCATAATTTTTGACTTAATGACATGATTCAAAACATTGCAAATCCTTTGGATTGACAGATGAATTTTGCAGTCAACTGATCAAAAGTCAACTGTATACTGAAAAGTCAAACTTTGACTTTTTGGTCAAATTCAACTGCCAAAAATCATAATTCATCAAAACATGTCAAAATAGAAAACTTATTCATCAAGAAATCATGAAATCAAGATTTCATTTTGAAAAGTTAAAATTTCTAAACTTAGAAATTTTTCTAAGTGTTGAAAATTTCTTATTTTTTCATAACTTTGAGCAATTTTTTCAGCATGATGCAAGATTATTCAAAGGAAACCTCAAACATGAAAATTGTAGATATCCATGAAATATACAAATTTTCTTCACACAACTTCTCCTAAAATTGCTTGGATCTCAAGTTATAATTTTGTGAATACATGCTCATGAACTAAAAAGGACTTAGTGAAATTTTGCCCTAGTTAGGCAGATTTTTGACCTAACTTCATGGAAATTTTTCACATAGTTACAATGGGAATATTCAAAATCAATTCAAATATGGGTTGAATATCACATTTCAATATTTACAAAATGTCTAAGAACTCCTTGAGATCATTCTTGAGCAAGGAGAATCGAAGGCAAGAAGTTAGGGTTTTCAAACTTGAATTACAAGCCATTTTGTGAAGAACACTTGATCCAATCTTCAAGCATGCTTTACAAATCTTGCTTTGCAGGTTTCAAACTTGCTAATCACTCAATAATTTAATGTTTACACAACTGATAGAGCCATTGCCCAAGCATTTGAGCCATTATCCAAGTTGCATTTTCATTTTGGGAAGAAAGTCACCACTTCCATTTTGGAAAAGTGACTTTAATCACAAAGTCAACTCTTCTTGAGCCCATACATTGTTGTTTTTGACTCCAAAACATCTAAAAGCAAGAAGCAACATGTATACAGCCTTCTAACCACCCTGCAAATCCTTGTACTTCACATTGAAACCATGTTTGTCAACTTTGCTTCAAAGACAAGTAACCAAGCCATAACATGTGATTTCAATTTCTGAGTTGTTTCAAGCCTCAAAACCTCTTGCCTATAAGTAAATACACTATTACAAGATGACACACGAATTCTAGTGCCCTGAAACTATCTCAAACACTCAAAAACCACAAATCTGCTCAAAAACACCATTGATATACTGTTTGGAACCAAAACTCATGATCTTCATTTCCACTCGTGCGTTTTAAAAACCAATCATTCAAACACCTTCTATACACCATACCAAAGCAATCCAGGCCCCTGTTTCAAGACTGTAACTCATCCATCACCATCCATCATTTTCAAAGATCAAGCTTGCAGATTGACTTGAGTAGAGAGATTTAGGAACTTTCAAGACAAAGTAAGAGTTGGAATACCCTCAAGGAGGTCCAGGAAAGCTAAACAGATCCTCGGGCCATCTCAAAAGTTTCTCACACTCCATTCACAACTCTAGCTACAAGGGGTAAGTTTTCAAACTTCTATCTCTTCATACAAGCATCTTTTGATCCTGATTTGTGAAGACAAAATGTAGATATCTTTGCTCTAAAGCTGACCATGTTCATAGTTCCCATTTATATTGACAGTGTATAGAGAATTTTGGATTTGAAATTTCTGAGAAAATTAGGTTTCAATTTAGGGCCAGTAAAATTAGTTTTCATCTTTGACTTTTAGCTTACATAAGTTATATAGTTGGATTCGTGGGAAGAAACACCACAACTTTCATGTTTGAACTTTTCATTTTTGTGGGGAAATGAAAAAGATACAAGTGGTCTGGCTAGGCGCGAGGTTGAAGATGAAGTGGTCTTCAGGAAACAGTTTATAATATATATTTATGGTTTGGTTACATGACCGGATGAAACAGCCACCCTAGTGACAAGCGCGCGCGTACTAAGTCACTTCTTACCTAAAGGGCGAGGGTTCGAACCAATGTGAACCCCCTTTTGTTTTTTTTGCATATTTTTTGATTTTTTAACATTGTTTGTTTTTGCAGGCGCTGGGCCCTTTGGGTCCGGCATTGTTTTTTTACTAACTCGCCTCCCTGCCCTTTGGGTCCGGCATTTATTTTTATTTACTTATTTATTTCATTTTTCCTTTTAAATATATTTTCTAAAATACTAAAAATCATGAAAAATACAAAAATGATACATTTTATATTTTGACTTATTTTATTTTATTTTTCCATGAACAAAAATATTTTATTTACTATACTTTATTTATTTTTCTTATAAACTTAATTAATATTATATTATTTATTTTTCTTCATAGAACTTAAAAATATATTGTTTAAATACCAAAAAAAGACTAAAAATATTTTTAAAGCTATAAATATTTTCAAGATAAAAGTGCCAAAAATACTTTCCTTAAAAATTATTTTCTTTTGGTTAATTAATAGAATTAGGGTTTTCTTTTAAAAATTTTTTTCTTAATAAATTCAAATTTAATTTATTATTTTCTTTATTTAAATTAGGTTAAGATAAAAAATTATTTCTTTATGAAAATCAAACAAAATTCATTTGCTTTGCATTTTTATCCTTATACATTTATCCATCATTTATACTTTGCATTTATGTAATTTTTGCACATATTCAATTTGGTTGTAATAGATTAATTAGGTTTATATTATTGCAATCCCAATTCATAAATTGTATACCCCCCCCCCCCCCCCCCCCCCCATAAAAGTTGTAATAGCGTAGTAACTTCAAATTTCGCAATTTATCGCTTTTATTTACAATGCTAGTAATTACGGTTTGTATGGAAAGACTAAAACTAATGCTTATAAAACCTTAATTCAAGACAAAAACAAGCATGAAAATGATGCACTTGCACATAAACACCCCTAGGGTTATTCCACTTGGTTGCCTTATACAAAATGACTATATTATGCATGTGAGGTATCTTAGCAAAAACAAACGAATACAAGATCATAGTCCCTCGTTGACGCTATCTAATTTTCCTTACAAATGATCTTAGTCCCTCAAAAAAGAATGCTAAGATACCTTGCAACATTGCTAATCATGGTTATACGATGACCCACGCCCGTCCCGTTTACATCCAAAGATAGGGTTGCTTACCAAATCAATGGTAAGACGACAATGTCAAAGGAAAAGAAAATGAACAAGAAAGACATTTGAGTAGGTAGATTTCTCCTAATTACTTGCTCAATTTCAAACAAAACATCCTTGATATTTTCAAAACAAACACCTACACATTTCAAAACATCTTACAAAAATTGAAAACATTTTCAAAAGATCAAACATCTTTGTATACATTCTTACGAACGAGAATCATTACAAAGATTGCCTAAACAATGGCCTCTTTACAAAATACTTTAAAAAACCACACAAAGCACAATTTCAAACAAAAGCAAGTGATCTAGCAAGTAACTAAGAGGCCATGGAAAACCATGGATGAAAAGGGTGCTAATACCTTCCCTTTTCATAATCTACCCCCCGAACTCAAGAAACAATCTCAAAGTTCTTTCTTGTGCTTTTTCACCTTTCCTTTTGGATAAAAGAAAAGTCGGTGGTGACTCTTGCTAACCACAATAGTTGCGATTAAACGCAAAGCCCTTAAGTCAGTTCTCCCACCGCATCACACCATTGCTCTGAATTTCAAAGTTGTTAGAGGGAATAGTGGTCGTTGTATCTCAATGTATCTTTTCTATTATATATATTACCATTTTCTGAACTTTGTAATCATCTGTGGAGTCTCTCCATTCGCAGACTACCATTCTATCAATAAAATTTGAGCTTTTACCCAATTCTTTATATTTCTTATTTTTATTCAGCTTACAAAGACTTCATTTATTATTGATAATAATTTTCAAAGCAAAAAGATTAAATAACAAAATTATTTTTCAAAAAGAATTTACAACTTACTTTTACTTTAGATTTTGTGATTCAAGAGGAAAACAAAAGTGGCGATCCCAGGAATGGATGAACTCCAGTAATTTTGGGAAGTTTTGTTTCCCCCGAGAAGGTTTTCTCAGGTCATTTTTGCTGGTATGCGTGTGATTTTTGTACATTGGGGACGATACCAATTGGTGTAAGGTATGATATTGGGTTTGTGATCCCATTGTCCCCAGTCAAGTATTGGTTCATTTTTTATTTTGGGTTTGCATGGTCTGAGGCCTCTATCCCAAATTCCCCAGCGAAGTCTTCCCTCATATGATGAAAGATCTTGTTCCCTTGGTGTGATGAGATGGAACTATTTGCAAAATGTCGCTCTTTCTGCAACATTGGCATTATTGTTGGTATTTATTTCCCAGGCAACTAGACCAGAGCAATATATTTTATAAGAAGTGTTGAGACAGTTGTCAACCCTTTGGGTTTTCACCCGCCAAGTGCTGGGTTTGATTTAAAATCCCCAGGAGTTTGACCTTTTTCTATAATGTTGAATTCTTGATTCCCCAGGAAGGCTATCCCAGGGCATCTTTTGTTTGAATAAGTTCGCATGATATGAAGAATCAATCCTAGATTCCCCAGTGAAGGCCTCGCTTATTTGATAGAAGTATTTTCTCCCCGTGCATGCTGAGTTGGACTCATTTGCGAAGCATCTCCCTTTCAGCAGTACTTGCATGTTGTTTGATTTCCCGATAGTCAGGCAAGGGAAATGTTTTATTTAAGAAGTGTTGAAATGGTTATCAACTTTTTGGGTTTTCTCCCACCATGTGCTGAGTTTGATTTAAAATCCCCATAATTTTGATTTTTTGCTATTATGTTGACTTCTTAACTCTCCAAGTTGTTATCCCCATGAGGTTTCATACTTTTTCCTCAGAGAAGTTGGTGCAATACTTGCTCTCAATATTGAAGAACGTATCTTAGTTTCCCCTCTTCGATGTAGTGTTGGCCTCCCCAATGAAGTCAGCACGAGGTCTCCCATTGATATCTCGATGATGAGGCACTTTATCCCCTGGTGATGTCTGTATGATATTTCCCCAATGAAGTCAGCACGAGGTCTCCCGTTGATATCTCGATGATGGGGCACTTTCTCCCCTGGTGAAGTCTGTATGATATTTCCCCAATGAAGTCAACTCGAAATCCTTAGTTGATGTTTTTCCGTTATGGTTTCCACCCGCCTTATTGAAATAAGTATTACAATCCCTATTAGAAGTGTGGACCATGAAACATTTGTTTTCCCTATTGAAGTCTGTGTGCTATTCCCCGGTGAAGCCTGGAGAAGGATGTTATATCCCTGTATCTGTACTGTTTTGTTGCTATGATTTGTTTACTTCCGGATTATGTTCCTTCCCAGTGAAGTTAAGACGCGAAATAGGATTTTGTTTCCTCAATTGGTGCTTATTTTTCTTATGGAATGTTCATCTTGGATGTGATTTAGCCGAGTGTTGATTGTGCCCGAGTTGGTTTTACTTGGCTATTCCCAGTTTTATATGTTTATTTTATCAGCATATACATGACGACACTCATACATTCATACATACATCATGCATAGTTAAATTTATCAAATCACTGCTCATTCACATTTGTTAGTATTTTGTTTACATAATACCATGTTTTGCAGAATTGTGTTGTCCTCTCTTCAATAGACTGTCGACCTTAAGCAGAAAGTGTATATTCTTTTAATTTCTCCACTGAGTTATCCCTCGTGGACGATTTTTGCTTTAGCCTTCCTGTACATCTCTTTGACTGTATGATTTGGGTTTCCCTCTTGAGTTTATTTCTCAAAGGATGTATTTTGGTTGACTATTTCACTCAAGTTTATTTCTGGTTTGAATCTTTGGTTCCCAATAATATTATTACTTTGGATTTCTGCAAGCTTCGAGCCTTGGTTTGAGAATGTGCATTTATTTTGAACGAGAAGAATTTATCTCCTCAACAGGAATATATTGGCATTTCCCCAAGAAGTCATATTTCTTTCCCGTTGAAGTCAACACGAGGTCTCCCGTTGATATCTTAATGATGAGGCACTTTCTCCCCTGGTGAAGTCTATATGATATTTCCCCAATGAAGTCAGCTCAAAATTCTTAGTTGATGTTTTTCCGTTATGGTTTCCATCCGCCTTATTGAAATAAGTATTGCAATCCCTATTAGAAGTGCGGACCGTGAAACATTTGTTTTCCCTATTGAAGTTTGTGTGCTATTCCCCGGTGAAGCCTGGAGAAAGATGTTATATCCCTGTATCTGTACTATTTTGTTGCTATGATTTGTTTACTTCCGGATTATGTTCCTTTCCAGTGAATTTAAGACGCGAAATAGGATTTTGTTTCCTCAATTGGTGCTTATTTTTCTTATGGAATGTTCATCTTGGATGTGATTTAGCCGAGTGTTAATTGTGCCCGAGTTGGTTTTACTTGGCTATTCCCAGTTTTATATGTTTGTTTTATCAGCATATACATGACGACACTCATACATTCATACATACATCATGCATAGTTAAACTTATCAAATTACCGCTCATTCACATTCGTTAGTATTTTGTTTACATATTACCATGTTTTGCAGAATTGTGTTGTCCTCTCTTCAATAGACTGTCGGCCTTAAGCAGAAAGTGTATATTCTTTCAATTTCTCCACTGAGTTATCCCTCGTGGACGATTTTTGCTTTAGCCTTCCTGTACAGCTCTTTGACTGGATGATTTGGGTGTCCCTCTTGAGTTTATTTATCAAAGGATGTATTTTGGTTGACTATTTCACTCAAGTTTATTTCTGGTTTGAATCTTTGGTTCCCAACAATATTATTACTTTGGATTTCTGCAAGCTTCGAGCCTTGGTTTGAGAATGTGCATTTATTTTGCGCGAGAAGACTTTATATCCCCAGCAGGAATATATTGGCATTTCCCCAGGAAGTCATGATTCATTCCCCAAGAAGTCATGATTCATTCCCCAGGAAGTCATATTTCTTTCCCCAGGAAGTCATGATTCATTCCCCAGGAAACCATATGGCTTTCCCCAGAAAGTCATTTTTACAATCCTTCCTATAACAATGTGATACGGTGGGAGAACTGACTTGAAGGTTTTGCGTTTGATCGCAAATGTTGCAGTTAGCAAGAGTCGCCACCGACTTTTCTTTTATCCAAAAGGAAAGGTGAAAAAGCACATGAAAGACCTTTGAGATTGTTTCTTGAGTTCGGGGGTAGATTATGAAAAGGGAAGGTATTAGCACCCTTTTCATCCATAGTTTTCCATGAGCTCCTAGTTACTTGCTAGATCACTTGCTTTTGTTTGAAATTGTGCTTTGTGTGGTTTTTGAAAGTATTTTGTAAAGAGGACATTGTTTAGGCAATCTTTGTAATGATTCTCGTTCGTAAGAATGTATACAAAGATGTTTGATCTTTTGAAAATGTTTTCAATTTTGTAAGATGTTTGAAATTGTATGTGTTTGTTTTTGAAAATAGAAAGGATATTTTGTTTGAAATTGAGCAAGTAACTAGAAAAATTCTACCTACTCAAAAGTCTTTCATGTTCATTTCCTTTTTCCTTTGACATTGTTATCTTACCATTGATTTGGTAAGTAACCCTATCTTTGGATGTAAAAGGGACGGGCGTGGGTCACCGTATAACCATGATTAGCAATGTTGTAAGATATATTAGCATTTCCTTTAGGGTCTAAGATCATTTTGAAAGGCAACATGAATAGCATCATCAAGAGACTATGATCTTGTATGTTGCTTGTTTTTGCTAAGATACCTCACATGCATAATATGGCCATTTTTGTAAGGCAACCAAGTGGATTTACCCTAAGGGTGTAAGTGTGCAAGTGTATTGATTTACATGCTTGATTTGTTTTTGAAATAGGGTTTTCTAAGCATTGATTTTAATCTTTCCATACAAACCCTAATTACTAGCATTTGTATATAAAGCATTTAAATTGCGGAAAATAAAAATGCTAAGCTATTACATCATTTAGGGGAGGGGATACACAAATTACAAAATGGGGAAATTGCAAGAAATTAAAAGTCCTAATTATCTATTACAACCATATTGAAATAATGTACAAGAATTAAAATGGACTTGTCTAGTTTTTGTTAAGAAATTAATTTACTTAAGAAAATATTTTGATCTTTTTGTTCTAAAAGAAAATAAAGTAAAACATGTGAATATGAAATATTTTTGGTGTTTTTGGTTATTAAAAGAAAAAATAAGATAAATAAGAGAAAAAGGAGTCAGAATCAGCATATTGCTGAAAACAAGGAGTAACAGAAGTTCTAGCTTTGATACGCTGCAAAAGAGAAAATATTAGTGAGAAAGTGGAGGGTCAGAAGTTATGGGCCTGGGTACACCAAGTTCTGAGGTTGAGGGGTTCAGAAGCAATAGCGTAACTGGGAACCTAGAAGTTCATATATCTCTGGCAAGTCAGAAGTTCTGATTGTTTGAGAGAGTGAAGTGACTATGTTGTTAGGTGAGGGTATCTAGAAGTTATGATCTAGGAGTATTGTCTGACAGATAAATGGGTAAAAAATGTCAATAAATAAACCTAAAAAAAAGGATGCTTCTGGGGCTAGAACCCAAGACCCTTAGCACTAATGTCTTATGCGCAAGCTTTCTACCACTGGGGTGGCTGTACATCCGGTATTATAAGCAAAAGCATAAACACGTATCACAAAGTAAACTCTGATGATGAACTCCAATTCTTTCTTCATGCTAATCAGAACATCTGCAACTTAGTTAAATCTCAACTGAACAGAAAAGCAGACATAACAATTATGGCAATTTTTTTTCATCATGGTTTCAGAAGCATAATAAAAATTCAAGACTATAAATAAAAAACAAGCATGTATTTGCTATTCCTAGTTTCCTTAAGAAGTTCTGAACTGATGTTCTTCCTATTTAGGCAGGAAAATACATAAAACCTCAGAATGTATACAGTATCAGGATTCAGATGTCTACATTGTATTTTGAACTAGCAAGTCTAACAATGCTTAAGTGATATGGTGAGGGTTAGCAGAAGCTTACCTTGCAGCTGAAAAATGTTTTATGAGCTGGAGTCTGGTTCTGACTGCTTGTAATGTTCTAATTAGCTTCCTCACGTATTCAGCAGGCTGGAACAACCTTTAACTTGGGTTATGAATGGTGAATGGAATATTCAGAAGCCGTATGAATGATTTGGTCAAGAAACACTTGAGGGAAGTTGGAGTTTGAATGCAAGAATCAAAAACTAGCAGGTTTTGTATTTCTGTTTGCAGTTTTGGATTTATGGAATTTTTAGCAAGGTTTCAAAGCTTTTCCTTTCAATTTTTATGACCGTCCCCCTTCACAGTTGCAAATGAAGTTCAATTTATAGGAAAGAACTTTGTAGCTTGGAGAAGTCAAAAGTACCAACATCATGCTAGCATGCTGGCTTGTTCTTGAGGCAAGATAAACAAGTATGGTGGTTAACAGCTTTTAGCCGTGCCTAAGCTGGATTTGTAAGCATGGATTAAGGAAAAGTACCCTCAAAGGCAAAAGCAAAGCATGGGCCCAACATACTTTTGTACAAGAGTTTGCTTTTTCAAGGACAACAATGTACTCCTATGTCACACGTGGGGAAATCCTTTGGATAAAAACTCAAAAGTGGTTGTGAGCATTAAATAATGATGAGATTTATCAAATCAGAAATCCTACGCTATGATATTGTGCATCATAGCTTAGATTTGGGCCAGAAATTCAGCATCAGCGCAAATTAGAACAAACATCCAACTTCTGATCCCTGAACCTCTTTGCCCCATCATGTTATGAGCGAGTTCTCAGACTTTCTAGATAGCTTATGACATGCTTTGTGAACCCTTTTTGAATTACTCTTGAAATTTCAACTGAACCTAACGTGAAAATTAGCCCAGAAGTTGTAGGCAACTTCTGACTTGAAAATGTTCAAAATTTACTAAGTGCCTAAGCTTTAGAGACGTGTCTTTGAAGATGTACAACTTGAAATCCCAACACTTCTAGAAGAAGTTCTGTTATGCAATGTTTTAGGTCTCATTGAGATCTAAAACTCTTGAGTTTGAAGTTCTTCCAGAATCAGCTTGCATCATGGTAATAATCTAATCAGAAGTTCTGAACTTGTCATATTTGTTAAACACTTAGAAAAATTCTAAGTAATTAGAATTTTGACTTTTTCAATCATGAATCTTGACTTATGATTTTACTGATGAAACAAAATTCATGCGTTGATGAAATATGGTTCTTGAAATTTGATTTTAATCTAAAAGTCAGAGTTTGACTTTTCAGTATGCAAATGACCATTTTGCCCTTGTGAATGACTTTCTTAAAAAATTTGTAATTCAAGGCTTTGGAATTGGACGAAAGAAAACCTGAGGGTCCAGGGTGATCCTTTGAGAAATGAGAGGGAAACTTTTGGGGTACAACAGCTACCCCTGTTCAATCTTCTTACACCTGAAGAGTTAGATTTGGCGAACCCGCCATTCATGACTTGAAGGTGGAAGATGATTTAACACTAGAGTGCCCAAAAATTTGCACTTGATGATGTTATGGTTGATTGTGTAGGGAACGATCTTAAAGATGACATTTGGAGAAATGATGGATAGTTGTTGGAGATGGGCTTAAAGATGCCATCCGAAAGTGATTGTATATGGACTATACTTGAGAAACAGAATGACATCTGAATCTGGATCGTATCTGGACTGTATTAGAAAGGGTGACAGAATGACATCCGAATCTGGATCGTATCTGGACTGTATCTGAAAGCTGAATCTGAATGAGTATCAGAATGACATCCGTATCTGGAGCGTATCTGAACTGTATCTGAAAGCTGAATCTGAATGAGTATCACAATGGCGTCCGTGTCTGGAGCGTATCTGAATTGTATCTGAAAGCTGAGTTTGAATGAGTATCAGAATGGAATCCGCATCTAGAGCGTATCTGAACTGTATCTGGAAGCTGAGGTCGAATGAGTATCAGAATGACATCCGCGTCTGGAGCGTATCTGAACTATATCTGAAAGATGAATCTGAATGAGTATCAGAATGGCGTCCGTGTTTAGAGCGTATCTGAACTGTATCTGAAAGCTGAGTTTGAATGAGTATCAGAATGTCATCCGTGTCTAGAGCGTATCTGAACTGTATCTTGAAGCTGAGGTCGAATGAGTATCAGAATGGCATCCGCGTCTAGAGCGTATCTGAACTGTATTTGAAAGTTAAATGTGAATGTGTATCGAAATGGCATCCATGTCTGGAGCGTATCTGAACTGTATCGGAAAGTCAAATCTGAATGAGTATCAGAACCGCATCTGTGTTTGGAGCGTATTTATACTGTATCTAAAAGTTGACTGAGTGTCAAAATAGCGTCCGTGTCTGGAGCGTATCTGAACTGTATCTGCAAACTTTGAACATTTGTTAATGGTAGCTGTTAACCTTATCCCGAAAAGGGTAAAATGTTAGCTAAAATGCAAATTTATGTTGTATGAAATGCATGGTATAATGCATTTATTTTATCAATGTTTATGACATATGGGTGCGATGTATGCTTATGTGAGCTAATCTGCTACATTGCTGTTGGATTGGGGAAAATAAATCCCTGTCTGCTACTGAGGATATGGAGTATAAGTATTCATGTTGTGAAGTCTAAGTGTTGATGAATTTCTTCTTGGAGAAATACACTCTTGTTGTAAGGGAAATACCTTGTACTGCTTGAAAAATCCTGTATGGGGAATTCAAAGAAATTTGGCGAGTTCTACTGGGGAGTGATAATTGGAAGTTTTATTACGCTGGGGATTAAACTGCACACTGTGGGGGATTATGGAAATATCATAGATATATTTCCCTACCTCTTAAAGCCATCAGTGATTGTCTTTCTATTTTGTTTATTTGTAAACAGTAATTATGTTCAAAAGCATATGTTCAAAAATAAATCATTGGACGTTTTTGTAAACAAAACACAAGAGTAAAGAAAAACAGATAGTTTTGCACTTTCAAAGGGATATCTTTGTATTGACTTTGAATAAGTATTTTTGTACAGTGTGACAAACATTCTAGTAAGAGAATGTCGTCGTAAAAATGAAAATTTTGATACAAAAAAAAGAGAGCTATGTGTAATAATCCCATGGGGTTCCCATTCTGCTATAGCCTTCGTGTCTCTGGGCATCTTATCTGTTTGTTGCCTTGTCTGAAGCTGATTGAATTGATCAGAATCGTCGAGCTTGTAGGTTGTCTGTAAGGTGATCCAACGGGACATAGTCATACGCTTTAATTCCCTAACTTTTGCTTGGACCGCCCTTTCGGGTTTTTAGTCCACTGGGATACCCTTTTGTGCCCAAGTCGCCCTTTTGGTTTTTCAACTTGTCGGGTGTATAAATTTTTTTGTTTTATCCCTAATTTTTTCCCGAACCTTTTTGGTTCACCGGTATGCCCTTGTTTTGCCTAGGTGTGTCAACCTAGCGGGTCTCTTATGCGTAGTATCTTTTGACTATGTCTGCGTTCGCAGGGTGCGGCAGGTCGTCGCCATCCATGGTGGTCAAGATCATTGCTCCACCAGAGAATATGCTTTAGATTACAAATGGTCCTTCGTATGTTGGAGTCCATTTTCCCCTGGGATCACCTTGCGGAAGTATGATGCGCTTGATCACCAGATCTCCAACTCGATATATTTGTCGTTTGACCTTCTTGTTGAAAGCCTTGATCATCCGTTTTTGATATATTTGACCATGGAAAACAACAGTAAGTCTCTTCTCATCAATCAAGTTCAGTTGATCAAGTCGAGTCTGAATCCAATCTTCTTCATTCAGCCCTCTATCCTTCATAATTCTTAGAGAGGGGATCTGAACCTCAATAGGCAAGACGACTTCCATGCCGTAAACCAGAGAATAGGGTGTTTCCCTGGTTGATGTGTGAGCTATGGTATGATACCCGTGGCGAGCGAATGGTAGCATCTCATGCCAGTCTTTGTATGTGTCTGTCATTTTCTGTATGATCTTTTTAATGTTCTTATTTGCAGCTTCGATAGCACCATTCATCTTTGGCCGGTAAGGGGAAGAATTGTGATGTTGGATCTTGAATTGCTCGCACAAGGCGGTGATCATAGTGTTGTTGATATTTGTACCATTTTCAATGATGATCTTTTCCGGGATACCGTACCGGAAAATGAGATTTTTCTTGATGAACCGGGCGATAACGTTCTTGGTAACGGAAGCGAAGGAAGCTGCCTCCACCCACTTTGTAAAATAGTTAATGGCTACTAGGATGAAGCGGTGTCCATTGGAGGCCATTGGCTTAATCTCCCCAATCATATCAATTCCCCACATAGCAAAGGGCCAAGGAGTTGTCAAGATATTCATAGGAACCGGAGGTATGTGCACCTTGTCAGCATAAATCTGACACTTATGGCAAGTTCGAGAGTGTTGATAGCAATCTGCTTCCATGGTAGACCAGTAATAGCCTTCCCATAGGATTTTCTTTGCCACCGTATGCCCACTGGAATGGGTGCCAAAAGTGTCTTCATGTAATTCAGCCATGATCCTTTCAGCTTCAACCTTATCTACGCATCGAAGTAACACAAATTCATGGTTGTGTTTGTAAGGAATGGCATTATTAAGGAAGAATTTAGCAGAGAATCTCGTTAAGAACTTCTTATCATTGATTGAAACTACTTTTGGATATTCTTGGGCCTCGAGATACTTATTTACTTCGTGAAACCAAGGCTGGTACACTACTTCTTCAGTATTAGTCTCATGACAGTGTGCTAGTTCATCCATTCGTTTAAACATGGATGACATTGTGGCTAGTGCGTCTGCTAGCTGATTTTTTTTCTTGCGGGAAATGTTCGAAGTCAATCTTCTCAAAATGTGGTAGCAACGTCAAAACATGTTCTTTGTAAGGGATAAGGTTAGGGTGTTTGGAGTCCCATTCCCCTTTGATCTGACTGATGACCAAAGTTGAGTCTCCAAATACATTCAAGGATTTGATCCCCAAGTCTATGGCAGCTCTGAGACCAAAGATGCATGCTTCGTATTCTGCCATGTTGTTTGTACAATTGAAGCATAGTCTTGCAGTAAAGGGAGTATGACACCCTTCGGGAGATATGAGCACAACATCGATACCATTTCCAAGTGCATTGGATGCCCCATCAAAGAACAGGGTCCATCGGGATCCTTGTTCAGGTCTGTCATATGGCTTAAATTCTTCACAGTTATTTACCGTCATGATGTCTTCATCTGGGAATTCAAACTTCATGGGCTGGTAGTCTTCCACAACTTGGTGAGCAAGGTGATCAGCTAGTACACTGCCCTTTATAGCTTTTTGGTTAGTATACTGTATGTCATATTCCGCCAGGATCATCTGCCATCTCGCTATTCTCCCAGGAGAGAGCTGGCTTCTCGAAGATATATTTTGTCGGATCCATTTTAGATATCAACAAAGTAGTATGAGTCAGCATATACCGTCTTAGCCGGCGAGAAGCCCATGCCAGAGCGCAACAAGTTTTCTCGAGCAGTGAATATCTAGTTTCACAGTTGGTAAACATTTTGCTCAGGTAGTAAATAGCATGCTCTTTTCGGCCAGACTCGTCATGCTGCCCCAACACACACCCCTTTGAGTTTTCTAAAACAGTCAGGTACATGATCAATGGTCTTCCCTCGACTGGTGGCATCAACACAGGAGGGTCTTGTAGGTATTCTTTGATTTTGTCAAAAGTAACTTGGCACTCGTCATTCCATCTGACTACTTGATCTTTCTTCAATAATTTGAAGATTGGTTCACAAGTAGCTGTCAGGTGAGAGATGAATCTGGCAATGTAGTTCAAACGCCCCAAGAATCCTCTGACTTCCTTCTCAGTATGAGGAGCAGGCATCTCTTGTATCGCTTTAAATTTTGCAGGATCGACCTCGATACCTTTGTTGCTGACGACAAAGCCCAGGAGTTTACCGGACCGTACCCCAAATGTGCACTTGTTTGGATTCAACCTCATCTTGTACTTCTTCAGTCTCTCAAATAGTTTTTGTAAGTGATCAAAATGCTCTTATTCTGTTTGAGATCTGGCTATCATGTCGTCCACATAGACCTCTATTTCGTGATGTATCATGTCGTGAAATAGGGCTACCATGGCACGCTGATAGGTTTCCCCAGCATTCTTCAGTCTGAATGGCATTACCTTATAGCAGAAAGTACCCCACTGCGTGACAAAGGTTGTCTTCTCCATGTCCTCAGGCGCCATTTTGATTTGGTTATAACCTGAGAAACCGTCAATGAAGGAAAACACTTTGTGTTGTGCCGTATTATCAACTAGAATATCAATGTGGGGGAGTGGAAAATCATCTTTAGGGACTGCCCTATTCAAATCTTTGTAGTCCACACACATTCACACTTTGCCTTCCTTTTTGGGCACGGGAACAACATTGGCAACCCATTGGGGATAAGAGGTGACAACCAAGAATCCAACATTGAATTGCTTCACGACTTCTGCTTTAATCTTTTCTGACATATCAGGCCTCATGCGGCGAACCTTTTGCTTTACTGGCGGACAATCATCTTTTGTAGGAAGACGATGTACCACAATATCTGCATCAAGTCCTAGCATGTCTTCATACGACCAGGAAAAGACTTCAACATAATCGTGTAACAACTGAATCAGATGCTACTTGATACTGAGTTCCAGATTGGCACCCACCTTGACCTCTTTTTTGTCTTCTTCGGTACATAGGTTGGTTGTATCCACGGGTTCCTCTTGAGGCTGAATGGTTATCTCTTCTTGTTGTAGTAATCTGGCAAGTTCCCCTATTACTTCACAATCTTCCTCACCTTCGTCTTCGGCTTGGTAGATTAGATTCTCAGAGTCACAAAAAGCCATAGCAGTATCGTTACCCATGGGATCCTGAATGGATGTATACTTGCATTGTGAGTGTGAGTGTGTGTAAGGGTATAACTATCCTTGAAAGAGATAAAAATGTAACAAGAAAAACAATGAGCACAAAAGTTTGTATACGAAAACGTCCATGATTCATTGATGTCATATGAAAATGAGATGATAACCCTTACAAATGGACCATTGTGCCTCGGGTGAGACACAAGGTTTTAAGAGTGCGAATTGTTTTAATATTACAAATCCAACAAAATGTAAAGACAAATTAATGTGGGATAAAAGTGTTCGGGAAAAAATCTCTAGCCTCCCAATTGCTGAGCCCTCCACTGACAGTTGGGAATATCCAGTCCTCCAAGTCACAACTATCTTCATCATCTTCTACAACATTGACCTCGCGGTTGCTGATCTTCAAGGGTGGTCCTCCGGGATGAGCGTGGCGCACAGCTCTCTGGGCACCTGAAGTTAAACCTGGGCCAAACTTGTCAGACTTATATTGGATATCTGGGAGTTGTCCCCAGATTGTGCATCCACCTTCTTCTACCACTGCTTTGGCGTCCTTCAGCAATGACATCCAGAGTGGAGGCCTTGTGATCTTGGGATCAGCCTTGGTTACTGCCACATCTTGCGGGACCTCTTCAAAGTGTTGGAATGGAGTTTCAATAAATTCACCATCTAATTCCACATATCTGAAGGAATTGAGATGGCTGATCATATACTCCTCTTCTCCATGAACGGTGATAATCTTCCCTTGAATAAGATATTTTAGCATTTGGTGCAACATAGAAGTGACAGCGCCAACATTGTGAATCCATGGTCGGCCTAGCAAGCAGGAATATGATGGACGGATATGCATTACATAAAAAGTTGAATCAAAAGTTTGGGTTCCAACCTTTATGGGAATGTCTACCTCCCCATGTACCATCCTTTTCGAGCCGTCAAAAGCTCTTACTACTATGTTACTTGGCTTCAATGTCAATCCCTTACAGTCAAGCCTATTGTTGTACCCCAAAATTTGCCCTCTCACTTATCAAGAATTTTCTCACTAGATCTCATTGGGCTCATGACTGCACTAGGGTTTGATCAGCTCAAGACACCTCCTTATGCACTGATGACCAAAATTAGGGTTTGAGCTTGCACAAGGATTTTTTAACTAGCAATGCTTCATATTACTTTCATGAATCATTATGGACCCCCAAGATCACTCATGTCAAGTTTCGAGCCTTGGATCACACTTTTGATCAGTCAATTGAACAGTTGACCTAAAAATCAACTATATTGAGGAAAAAGTCAATCATGGCCAATTTACAGTCAAAATTCATAATTTTTGATCCACATCAAAATTTTATACTCATATGTATCATTTGATAAAGTTTGGACCATAATTCCTCAAGAAATTTGATCAAATATCCAAAAGGGCAAAATGGTCAAAATTAGGGTTTTGGCTGGGAAAGGGCAATTTCTGATTTTTGACCTAGAAAATGGTCAATTGGATTAAGGTATGACCTCAAGAGTCCAATTCAATCATTTTTACCTAATGACATGATTCAAAACATTGCAAATCCTTTGGATTGACAGATGAATTTTGCAGTCAACTGATCAAAAGTCAATTGTATATTAAAAAGTCAAACATTGACTTTTTGGTCAAATTCAAGTGCCAAAGATCACAATTAATCAAATCATGTCAAAATATGAAACTTATTCATCAAGAAATAAAAAATTCAAGATTTCATTTTGAAAAGTTAAAATTTCTAAACTTAGAAATTTTTCAAAGTGTTGAAAATTTCTTTTTTTTTCACAACTTTGAGCAAAATTTTCACCATGATGAAAGATGATTCAAAGGAAACTTCCAACATGAAAGTTGTAGATATCCATGAAATATAAAACTTTTTTTCACACAACTTCTCCTAAAAGTGTTTGTATCTCAAGTTATAATTTTGTGAATACATGCTCATGAACTAAAAAAGACTTAGTGAAATTTTGCCCTACTTAGGAAGATTTTTAACCTAACTTCGTGGAAATTTTTCACATAGTTACAAGGGGAATCTTCAAAAGCAATTCAAATATGAGTTGAAGATAACATTGAAAGCTTTCCAAGATGTCCAAGAACTCCTTAAGATCATTCTTGATTAAGGATAATCGAAGGCAAGAAGTTAGGGTTTTAAAACTTGAATTACAAGCCATTTTGTGAAGAACACTTGATCCAATCTTCAAGCATGTTGTACAAATATTGATTTGAAGGCTTCAAACTTGCTAATAACACAATAATTTAATCTTTACACAACTGATAGAGCCATTGTCCAAGCATTTGAGCCATTATCCAAGTTGCATTTCCATTTTGGGAAGAAAGTCACCACTTCCATTTTGGAAAAGTGACTTTATTCACAATATCAACTCTTCTTGAGCCCATACATTGTTGTTTCTGACTAAAAAACATTTAAAAGCAAGAAGCAACATATCTACAGCCTGCTAACCACCCTGCAAATCCTTGTACTTCACATTGAAATCATGTTTGTCAACTTTGCTTCAAAAACAAGTAACCAAGCCATAACATGTGATTTCAATTTCTGAGTTGTTTCAAGCCTCAAAACCTCTTGCCTATAAGTACATACACTATTGCAATATGACACACGAATGCTAGTGCCCTGAAACTATCTCAAACACTCAAAAACCATAAATCTGTTCAAAAATACCATTGATATACTGTTTTGAACCAAAACTTATGTTCTTCATTTCCACTCGTGCGTTTTGAAAACCAATCATTCAAACACCTTCTATACATCATACCAAAGAAATCCAGACCCCTGTTTCAGGACTGTAACTCCTCCATCACTATCCACCATTTTCAAACATCAAGCTTGCAAGTTGACTTGAGTAGAGAGATTCAGGAACTTTCAGGGAAAAGTAGGAGTTGGAATACACTCAAGGAGGTCCATGCAAGCTAAACAGGTCCTCAGGCCATATCAAAAGTTGCTCAAACTCCATTCATGACTCCAGCTGGAAGGGGTAAGTTTTCAAACTTCTATCTCTTCATACAAGCATCTTTTGATCCTGATTTGTGAAGAAAAAATGTAGATATCTTTGCTCTAAAGCTGACCATGTTCATAGTTCCCATTTATATTGACAGTGTATAGAGAATTTTGGATTTGAAATTTCTGAGAAAATTAGGTTTCAATTTAGGGCCAGTAAAATTAGTTTTCATCTTTGACTTTTATCTTACATAAGTTATATAGTTGGATTCGTGGGAAGGAACACTACAACTTTCATGTTTGAACTTTCCATTTTTGTGGAGAGATGAAGAAGATACAGGTGGTCTGGCTAAGCGCGAGGTTGAAGATGAAGTGGTCTTCAGGAAGCAGTTTCTAATATATATTTATGGTTTGGTTATATGACCGGATGAAACAGCCACCATAGTGGCAAGCGCGCGCGTAGTAAGTCACTTCTTACCTAAAGGGCGAGGGTTCGAACCAATGTGAACCCCCCTTTTGTATTTTTTTTCATATTTTCTGATCCTCTAACGTTTTTTTTGCAGGCGCTGGGCCCTTTGGGCCTGGCATTGTTTTTTTATTTGCTAACTCACCTCCCTGCCTACTTTTGGCACCCCCTGGTCCATTTATTTTTATTTACTTATTTATTTCATTTTTCATTTTAAATATATTTTCTAAAATACTAAAAAATCATGAAAAATACAAATAAAATGATACATTTTATATTTTGACTTATTTTATTTTATGTTCCCATGAACAAAAATACTTTATTTACTATACTTTATTTATTTTTCTTATAAACTTAATTAATGTTATATTATTTATTTTTCTTCATACTATTTAAAAATATATTATTTAAATACCAAAAAAAAACAAATTTTTTTTTAAAGCTATAAATAGTTTCAAGATAAAAATGCCAAAAATACTTTCCTTAAAAATTATTTTCTTTTGGTTAATTAATAGAATTAGGATTTTCTTTTAAAAAAAAATCTTTTTCTTAATAAATTCAAACTTAATTAATTATTTTCTTTATTTAAATTAGGTTAAGACAAAAAAAGTCTTTCTTTATGAAAATCAAACAAAATTCATCTTCTTTACATTTTTTGTCCTTATACATTTATTCATCATTATACTTTGCATTTATATAATTATTGTACATATTTAATTTGGTTGTAATAGATTAATTAGGTTTATATTATTGCAGTCCCCATTCACAAATTGTATACCCCCTCCCACAAGTATTGTAATAGCATAGTAATTTTAAATTTCACAATTTATCGTTTTCATATATACAATGCTAGTAATTAGGCTTTGTATGGAAAGATTAAAATCAACCAAATAGTAAACCCTAATCCAAGACAAAATCAAGCATGACAATAATACACTTGCACACAAGCACCCCTAGGGTTATCCTACTTGGTTTCCTTATACAAAATGACCATATTACATATGTAAGGTATCTTAGCAAAAACAAACAAATACAAGATCATAGTCCCTCGATGATGCTATCTAAGTTTCCTTACAAATGATCTTAGTCCCTAAAAAAGAATGCTAAGATACCTTTCAATATTTCTAATCATGACTATACGATGACCCACGCCCGTCCCGTTTACATCCAAAAATAGGGTTGCTTACCAAATCAATGGTAAGACAACAATGTTAAAGGAAAAGAAAATGAACAAGAAAGGAATTTGAGTAGGTAGATTGCTCATAATTACTTGCTCAACTTCAAACAAACATCCTTGATATTTTCAAAAAAAAATCACACACACATTTTCAAACATCTTACAAAATTGAAAACATTTTCAAAAGATCAAACATCTTTGTATACATTCTTACGAACAAGAATCATTACAAAGATTGCCTAAACAATGGCCTCTTTACAAAATACTTTCAAAAACCACACTAAGCATAATTTCAAACAAAAGTAAGTGATCTAGCAAGTAACTAAGAGCCCATGGAAAACCATGGATGAAAAGGGTGCTAATACCTTCCCTTTTCATAATCTACCCCCCGAACTCAAGAAATAATCTCAAAGATCTTTCCTATGCTTTTTCACCTTTCCTTTTGGATAAAATAAAAGTTGGTGGTGACTCTTGCTAACCGCAACATTTGTTTGATTTGAATGCTTTATATTATGGTTCTTTGTTTGGGTTTGAATCCTCTACCCAGATTTGGGATACATTATAGGTAAGTAGTAATACATTGTGGAAACTATGCAGGGTATACCGACATGGTCTAAGCAATAACTACGTTAGTGCGACATATTTGTGGGTACCAGTAGCCTTTGAGTTAATCAAATAGAATACGGGGCCACTGAGTGATGTCACAAAGCACTAATGAACTTTTAGAACCTTTACTTGACCAACTTGGCCTTTAGGATGTAGTAGATGACCGACTTTAGTGCAGTCCGAAGTTGGTAGATACTCGATACTACACTCATTGAGGTTTGGTTTCTTGGGATATTTCGGTCGCCATTAAAGAGGCTTGTGCTGAAACAATGACCAAGGAAACAAACCAATGATATTGAGCTCCTTAGAACCCGGTTACTATTACTAGGACAGGTTTAAGCCAACTAAACTTCAAGAGGGTACTTACCTATAAAACTCCATGCAAGCCTAAACCTAAGAACTTGTTTGCTTTGTTTTTATATGCATACTTGTACATAACATCATGAACACCATATACATCCACTAACCATTTCAAGGATTTTGGGATTCATCTTTGTTCTTGTTTTGTAGGATATGGATTCACTTTGTAGGAAAACTATTCAAGTCAACCTTGTAAGGATCCCTCCACAACTCAAGGAGTTAGCTTCAAGGATTCCTGAAAACTCTCCATTTACCGAGAGACATGGTCGCCTACTCAACTTGGTCACCTCCAACATAGATGAGGATATGATAAAGGTGCTTTTTCAATTCCTTGATCCTTTACATCATTGCTTCACATTTACTGACTATCAACTTGTGCCTACTTTGGAATAATTCTCCCAACTCTTGAGGATTCCCATTCTCAATCAACTACCTTTCAATGGTACGGAAAGAGATCCAAAGCGAGAAGAGATTGCTCAAGCTTTACACTTGCACTCATCTGATATCACAACTCATTGGGAAACAAGGAGTGGTGTCAAAGGTTTCCTGGAAAAATTCCTGTTTGAGAAAGCCCAAAGCTGTTGGAATTCCTTGGACTTTCAAGCCTTTGAGGAAATTGTGGCTCTCCTCATCTATGGGATGGTTTTGTTCCCAAATCCTGATCAACTCATAGATGTCAACACCGTCAAAATCTTCATATCACACAACCTGGTGCCTACATTGCTAGGAGATATCCTACACTCTTTTCACACTCGCATAATGATGAAAAGAGGTGTCCTAATGTGTTGCACTCCTCTCTTGGAAAGATGGTTCATTTCGCATCTTCCCCAATCTGTATTAAAGAATGAGCAAGGTTCGAGGTGGTCACAAAGGATGATGACGCTAAAAAATTCAGACATTCATTGGTTCTCCCGATCCAAGGAGAATGTTATCATTGTCGACCGTTATGGAGAATTCCCTAATGTCCCTTTACTTGGCATTAGGGGAGGTATCACCTACAACCTATGCTTAGCCTTAAGACAGTTTGGTTACGCCCGAAGGGATGGCCCGCAAGAGATACTGATTCAAGGTTTGGTATTTGACTACGACAACGACGATCACAGTCTTCGCCAGAGATTTATCCGAGCTTGGAGGATGTTAAACAAGGTGGATAGAAAGATTTGGGGCATAAAAATTCCATCCCTCTTGAGCCTTACCTTAAATGGGTACGAACTCGTGCACAAAGTCTTATGATGCCTTACCCCTCCATTCTCCCGGTAATCATTGAGCCTGTCATGGAGGGACATGTTCCATACACTATCCTACATCCTGATATGCCCACCTATCTTGAAGACCTACAAAGAGATTGGATATAACTCAAGGGGGAGCGAGATACTTTCGAAGCCCAATTCTATGCAAGCGAGAAGAAGGTTTTGGAACTCACGAGGCTACTTCATGAGGAGCAGACTCTGAATGCCTACATCGCACCAAAGAGGATGCGAACTACCTTTTTATCTTAGAGTTTTTGTATTATTTTGCCCAAAAAGGCATTGATGTACTCAAGCTTTTACTTATTAATATAACGTGTGTTTCCTTTTTGTCTAAAATAAATTTGAATCTTTGAAATCCTTGAAATCATTACATATGCATATACCATTCATCATAACATAAGCAGGTCTCTTGCAACAAGTCTCTTCATCTCTCTACTGTTTATTTCAGTGAGATGGATCTTGAGCAAACAGTGAAAGATCTCCAAGCTCAGAATACACAATTTCAACAGTTTCTCTTGACCCTGGCCAAAGGACAAGAGGAATTGAAGACTTTGTTGGCTGAAGAGAGGAAAAAGGAAAAAAAAGGTAACCGGAGTCCTAAACATGGGAAGAAGATTTCATGGGAAGACAAGAAGAACCTTAGACTTTGCAACGACATCTGGTGAAGGAGGCAACCAAGATGGGAAAGGCAAGGAAATAGTTGTCCCTTCAGAATCAGAAGAGGAAGAAGAAGAAGAAGAAGACTATTCTGAAGAACAATATCCTCCAGCTGATGACAAGTATAAACATCTCGAAGAGCGGTTGAGTGCGATGGAAATCCAAAAAGTGCCTGGCTTGGATTTTGAGGAATTGGGTTTAGTGTCGGGGATTGTCATTCCTCCCAAATTCAAAGCACCTGTTTTCGCCAAGTATGATGGAGTCTCATGCCCTAAAATGCATCTTCCGTTATATGTAAGGAAAATTCAGCCCCATACCACTGACAAAGACTTATGGGTACACTTCTTCCAAGACAGTCTATCTGGAACTCAACTTGACTGGTTTTACCAACTAAAAAGAGCCAACATTCACAATTGGGAAGATCTTATTGCATCCTTCTACAAACAATATCAATACAATGCTGATCTGGCGCCTACCCGTACTCAACTCCAGAGTAGGGCTATGGTTTCCAATGAAGGTTTCAAGGACTATGCACAAAAATGGAGAGACTTGGCTGGAAGAGTTCAACCCCCTCTATCTGAGAGAGAATTGGTAGACATGTTCTTGGGAACCTTGTCTGGCCCCTTCTTCAATCATTTAATTGGAAGTTCATCTGAGGCTTTACTGAACTAATATTGACCAGAGAAAGGGTAGAAGCCGGTATAAAGAGTTGAAAGATTCAGAAAGATACATCTTCTTCTGCAGCTATAAGGAAGCCTGATCGGAAAGAAAGAGGTGGTTGCTGTATATCCAAAAAGAAACCAAGATAGGGCCGAGCGCTGACCAATGGTGGGGGCTGTTATGATTCCTAAGCATGCGCTTGATCAGCAAAGAAACAATCAACCAAGGATAGAAAGACCAGTCAAGCAGTTCACCAGAATTAACATGACCTTGTCTCAAGTATTACCGCATCTACTAAGATCCAATTTGGTGACTGTGATACGGTGGGAGAACTGACTATGAGTTTCGTGTTTTGTATTCGCACTTGTTCGGTTGAGCAAGAGTCACCACCGACTTTTCATTTTATCCTAAAGGAAAGGTTAAAAAAGCACAGCAAAAACCTTTTGAGATATTTCGTGGGTCCGGGGGGTAGATTATGAAAAGGGAAGGTATTAGCACCCTTTTCATCCATGGTTATCCATGGGCTCTTAGTTACTTGGTTTTTAGATCACTTGCCTTGATTTTCGATTGCTTTGAAAATGGTGTGTGTGTGTGTGTGTGTTTTGAAAATGTTTTTGAAGAAGATGCATTGTCTTAGGCTAACCTTGTAACAATTCTTTACTCGAATATTTTACAAATGCGTGTATCTTTTCGAAAAGATGTTTCAAAATGTTTTGAGAGTTTGTTTTGAAAGTGCTTGTGGAATGTGGTTTTTGAAAAGAAGGCAAGTGTTTTTGCAAGTTGGTCTCAAGTAACTAAGAGTTTTGTCTACCCTATTGTACTCAAAGGTTTTTTCTATGTTTTCAACCCTTTTTAACAATTTTGTTCCACCATTGAAATTGGTGGACAATCTTGCGTTTAGGAAGTTTGTTTGGGACGGGCGCGGGTCATCGTATGGACCATGAATGCAATGATGCCAAGTGTCTTTGGAAATTTGCTTTGAAGGGACTATGATCATTCCATTTAGGCAACATTCGAAAGCGTCATCGAGGGACTTATGATCATTTGAATTTGTTTTGCCAAAGATACTCGACGTGCAAGCATGGCCCATTTTGGAAGGTAACATGTGGGATTACCCTAGAGGGAGCGAGTGTGATTGTGTATTGATTTCATGTATTTGTCTTGTATTAGGTTATCTAGCGTTTGATTTTATGTACATGCAAACCCTAGGTCTAACCATGGTATAATTCAAAAGCGGTAAATTGCGGAAATGTAAGGTCTACGCTATTACAGAATAAGTATCTGGGAGTGGGGGTACAAATTTACGAATGGGGATGAGACTTAGGAATGTAATGTCCAATAAGTTACAACCAAATCGAATTTGCGATCAAATGTAAATGTAACGAATATCAATGTATAAGATAAGCAAATGTATATAGGGGCAATGTAAATGTATTGTGTAAGTGTACGTGGATACGTGTATGTATATGTGTATATGTAATTATTTACAGGTGCGACCATGTGAAATTAATGTATTATTAAGCGTTGTTTAACCTAATGGGAAGAATTAAATGTTTATTTACTTAATCTTTTGTATTTTTTTAATATGTACAAAAAGGATGTTTTAAGAAAATAAAATATTTCTAAGTTTGAAAATTATCATTTAAATTGTGTATATAATATTGCATCCTTATATCCTTGTGTTTATAATGTACAAAGAGTATTTAAATTAAATGTTTTAAATTAATTAAAAATATATTTTTATGTATGTACAAATTAAGTATTAATCCTATGAACAATTATATTTATGTATAAATATTCATGTTATTTAAAAGAAAAGGAAAATACTATCAATTTTAATTACATTGTTGTATAAAAGATATATTTCATTTATTATGTACAAATAAAAGTATTTTAAGTTAGAGAGAAAGATATTGTGTTTAAAAAATATAAAAAAAGGTTTGGTGTTAATTTATTAATAAAATAACTTGTTCTATATAAAAAAAGGATGGTTAAGTTTGATTAATTAACAAAAGTAATGTAACGTTTGTTTTATAAAAAGGGGTAAACGTTTTTTGAATGGGCCTTAGGCGTTCAGAAATGGGCAAGGCCCATGTTGACACAAAAATGTTTTAGGGTTTTATTGTGTTTTCATCTTTTGGATGCTTAGGGTTAGGTGAGGCAGAAGCGCCGTTTGTTCGTTTTCGTTCATCTTCTCCGTTCGTTCATCTTTCGTCATGGACATCTACTCTCCCCTTTGCCCAGCCATCAGCGCCTCCGCCTCCTTCGCCCTTCCTTCTTCCTTGGTTCAGTGAAGCGCAAAAAGGGTAATCCTCTTTCTTTGATTTTTCGTGTTTAGGGTTTGATTCCTTTTACATGTTATGGATTACTGCTTTTTGATTAAGCACTTTTGATTTTGTTTGTTTTAACGAGGTTAAAAAGGGAAAAGAAGAGGACTTACTACCTTTTGTGTTTGAGGGAGGAATGGTGGAGGCGCTCGGAGGCTTAGTGGTGAAGGGGCTTGCTTGGATGACACTTGGTATTTCTGTACTACTTCTTAGGCTTTATGATGTTGGTCTGAAAGCTTAACTTGATGTCCTCTTTTCTTCTTCTCTTTTACCACATGCTTCTGCTTATGTTGCCTTGAGACATCTTTGCCTTTTGTGCTTGTTGAAATGTGATGCTTGATGATTTGTTCTTCTTCTGCTTCTCTTGTTAGCTTGTCTAGCTTGATGATTTGTTCTTCCTTGCCCAATGATGAGCCTAGGGTTCTGAGGGTCCTGAATATGTGCTTGAAATGCTATTATTGAGCCACTTTGTATGCTTGTTAAGGTTGCCTCGATACTTTGCTTCTGTTGCCCATTTGATTTGCCTTGAATTGCCCTGTGATGAACTTTCTGAGGGCCTGGATTTACCACTGAGTTGCCTGTTGAAATGTGATGCCTTTGATGTTGCTTCTGAACGATTTGCCTTTGAGCTGTCTTTGAACGTTTTGCCTGTTTGGTTGCCTTGTATTTCCTAATGATGAAGAGATTTTGAAGGCATTTGTGTATGCTTCTGATACGTGCTTTTGTTGAATGGTTTTGGACATATGCGTTGATGCAGGCCTGGACTTGGTTTGAGCTTGTTTCGGGCTTGGGGTTTATCTGGTTTATGTTAGGCTTCAGGTAGGGTGAGGCTTGAGGCTTCAGGCTTCATGTTAGGCTTTTTGACAGGTTATCTGGTTTTTTGTGTTTGAGTTTTTGACAGGGTATACAGGTTTGTGAGGTTTCAGCAGGCTTTGGGTGATTTTTGTATGTTTTCTGATACACAGTTTTGGCTTTCTTCCTGCAGTTTGAGTTTCAACTGCAGGTTATAGGCTTTTTACTTGCTTCAGGCAGGTTTGAGGTCTTTGGCATATTTTGATGCTTCAGGTTTAGGCAGGTATGCTTGTTTATGTGCAGGTAAAGGGGCTTAGCAGGTTTTTGCTTAAGGTTTGATGATTTAGGTTGATGGCCTCTTTGCTTTGACCGAGGTTTTATGGTTTTTGAATGGCTTACAGGTTATGGCCCTTTTCAGATTGTTGGTCTTTTTTGTGAGACTTGAAGGCTTATGCTTTTTGTATATCTTTAGTGTATTGGTTTTTCTCCTTTTATCCACTGTGTTCAGCTTTTGTATATGTTTTCTTTCTATCTCTCAAGCCTAAAGCCTAAGCCTGCTCTTCTATCTCTCTTATCTTTCTCTCTCAGTACAGTTAATATATTTAATATGTTTGTGCTGTACTTTTTGTTCTGAAAGGTCCCCTTCTTTTGGGAAATGATGAAAAGAAAATGTATTTGCTTGCATAACAATTTTGCTCTGCATTCTTGTCTCTTATTTTGACAGCTTTTGTACTTTGTATCTTCTTTGATATCTTTGCCAAATCTTCTTTTCTTTGACAGCTTGGGTAGCCTTTTGGCATTTTGACAGCAAGTTTGAATTTTTCAGTTTGGACTTCTAGTTTGATTTGCACTTGGAGTTTTGAGACTTGAACTTATGCAGTTTGGACAATTTTTGAATTGTGCAATTTTGACTTTTGGTGCATTCATTTTTAGCAAATAAACATTCGTCCCTCTTTGTGAACCGGGAGAAATCCCGTGATTTGCAGAGAGGGTTAACTGATCCCAATCAGTGGCCCTTAATGATGAACTGTCTTTTATTTATCTGTCATTATTTATTTATCTGCTATTTGACTTTTCTTCCTTTCTTTTGCAGATGAATATTTGAATGGAGAGGGGTACTAAATGAAGAATGAAGAATTAGAAAAAATAGGATAGTTTTCTTTTTATTTAAATTTAAATTAATGTAAAATCATTGCTTGTAATTAAATTATAAACAATAATTGTACAAATAATTTAAGAATAAATAAAAGTTTTCACTATCCAATTAATTCTATTTCCTCCTTTATTGTTTATTTATTATTTAAAACTCTTTGAATTAAAATAATTGAAAAATAAATTTCAATCACTTAATTTTAGAATAATAAATAATTTAAATAAACAATGCTTTAGTAATTGACCAGTTAAACCTGGCATTTCCAACGTCCACAGCAAAAAAACAGTTAATCAAAACAACTGATCAGGCGCATTCCCTTTTCACTGATTTTTTTACCCAACACTGTAAATCCCAACTGAATGTACCTTTTGACTGGTTCAATCAAACAAATGTGAATTCAAACCAAATGCATTCTTTTTACTGATTAAGTCAAACAATGCGAATCCAACCCAAATCTCGGAATAACTCGCAAAGTGCTGTAGAATTTAAATCCTTTTGAGAACGTGCCCAAAAAACCCTAATTCCTGATTAAATTCCAAAGAACGTTCGCCTGATCAAAATTGAGCCAAAGTCAACCAAAACCCTAAGCCAACTGTGTGAAACAATCCAGAGCCCTGAAAAATCAATAAAACCCTAATTTTGCTTGGCTGACGAAAAAAGTCTGTTTATCCGATTCTTGAGCCAGTTTGAAAAATCAGGAAACGCCTGAAGCTGCGATCTCTTGTGGAAAATTGCGAGGGCAAATTTTGGGGTACAACAGTTGCCCCTGTTCAATCTTCTTAAACCTGAAGAGTTAGATTGGCAAGTTCGCCTTTCGCGACTTGAAGGTAAAAGAAGATTGGACACTAAAGTACCCAGAAAATTTGTACTCGGCGATGTGATGGTAGAGGTGAATGGGCTTAAAGATGCCATTTGGTGATGGGCTTAAAGATGCCATCTGGTGCGATAGAATCTTGTCGGGGGATGGGCTTAGAGATGCCATCTGATAATGGGCTTAAAGATGCCATTTGGCGACTGCTGGTAGGAGGATGGGCTTATAGATGCCATCTGGACATGTTGAACTGTATGTCAATGGTGAGTGGACAAGTATCAGAAAGGCACCCATGTTTTAGAACATCTTTGAATTGGGGGTCCGAATAAGCAATAGATTGACATCCATGTCTGGAGAATCCGTAAACTATTTTCAGGAGTTGAGATTGAATAAGCAATAGAGCCACATCTGTTGTTGGGAAGCGTCCATAAACTGTTTTCAAAAGTTGGCATCTGAACAAGTTGGTAGATTGACATCCGTTGTTGGGAAGAATCCGTAAACTGTTTTCAAAAATTGCATCTGAACAAGCTGATAGATTAACATCCGTTGTTGGGAAGAATCCATAAACTGTTTTCAGAAGTCTTGAGAAGAATCTGAACAAGTGATAGGTTAGCATCCGTTACTGGAGAACCCGTGAACTGTTTTCAGAAGTCTTGAAGTTGAAGAGGAACCGGTGTAGGGTTTCTTGATGATGCGTTTGAATGGATCCGGAATAAGTATCAGAATGTCGCCGTGTCCGGGTCACATCTGAACTATTTCTAGATGAATCTCGGGAGGTGATCTTTGTCTGTCGACTGATCTTACCTGAAAAAGTAAAGGGTTAGTCGTATGCAATGTCATGATGTATGATGCAATGTATCTGACATCAATGTTTATGACATGAATGTGATGAATGCGCATGTAAGCTGATGAGCTATCTTGCAGAGGATAAATGAATCTTAGACGGCTGAAGATAAAAGAATCTTGACTGCTGCCGGGAAAATAATTCCTTGGCTGTTGCTGGGGAAGAGAATTCCTGATGACCTCTACTGGGGAGTTCCAATCTAATTGACCCATGCTGGGGAGGTAAGACTGAGAATCTTCAGTTTGGCAGGAAGTAACTCTGGCGACTTCACTGGGGAATTCAGGATTTGCCCTCCCAAAACTCTGTGGGGAGAAGGTTCATTAGTCTGGCTCCGCTGGGGATTGATAATTTGAAGTTTTAGCTTTGCTGGGGATAATGAAACTTGACTCTGAGTGGAATTAGCTTCTGGAAGGTTCTCTGGCTGGGGATTGCGAGAGTCCTCTGATTGCTGCAGGTGAAGGCTTGGAATCTGAACAAGCGATAGATTGACATCCATTACTGGAGAATCCGTAAACTGTTTTCAGAATGTTGAGAAGTTGAATAAGCAATAGAGCAGCATCCGTTGTTGGGAAGCGTCCGTAAACTGTTTTCAAAGGTTGCATCTGAACAAGTAATAGATTAACATCCGTTGTTGGGAAGAATCCGTAAACTGTTTTCAGAAGTCTTGAGAAGAATCTGAACAAGTGATAGGTTAACATCCGTTACTTGGAGAACCCGTGAACTATTTTCAGAAATCTTGAGATTGAATAAGCAATAGAGCAGCGTCCGTTGTTGGGAAGCGTCCGTAAACTGTTTTCAAAAGTTGCATCTGAACAAGTCGGTAGATTAACATCCGTTGTTGGGAAGAATCCGTAAACTGTTTTCAGAAGTCTTGAGAAGAATCTGAACAAGTGATAGGTTAACATCCGTTACTTGGAGAACCCGTGAACTGTTTTCAGAAATCTCGAGATTGAATAAGCAATAGAGCAGTGTCCGTTGTTGGGAAGCGTCCGTAAACTGTTTTCAAAAGTTGCATCTGAACAAGTAATAGATTAACATCCGTTGTTGGGAAGAATCCATAAACTGTTTTCAGAAGTCTTGAAGAGGAACCAGTGTAGGGTTTCCTGAGGATGAGCTCGTGTAAAACTGCATCGGGTTTTTGAACACTTTTGACATTCGAATGCCCCAAGTGGTGATGTAGATAATTTGAATCAGATTACTCTACATATTGAGAGATTTCTTGAAATCTTGACTGGACTGCCCCAGGTTAATTGGATTTTTGAAAGATCTGTTGAAACTTGACTGGACTGCCCCAGGTTAATTGGATGGTGACATGTCATGCCCCCTGCTGATAGGAGATTTGCAATGGAAGTGTTATCCTTTTGAAGTGATTTTCACTTACTGAGAGAGTTTTCGTTCCTCTGAACATTCGCTGTATGAATTTCTTCGCTGTCAAACAAAAAGCCAAATACAGACAGTGATATTCAAGCAATGCAAAGTTTATGTTTGTCTCGAAGTTTTGAAAAATGCATTTTTAGCAGAAAACTTTTTATTAGACAGATCAACACAAGATTTAGAGCAAAGCCCTACAGGAGTCAGGATACCTTTTGTAACAGTATGCTTTCGAACTAACCCATGCTTCAATTAGGACTTTTGAAGGGTTGTAACGTGGCTTGGTTCACAGTTTAAGAAACAAAGGATAAAGGCTCAAAATATATTTGTACCCACCCGCTCTTCGTGATGTCCTTCATACCTAAGCTCAGTTAATTGTGCGTCCCACTCTGTTTTGAGTTTGGAATGACTTTTGGGCGATGGTTCACCAGTTTGAATTTGGGGAGACAGTCATCATCTCCTTTTTCTTTTTCAACATTTTTCATGTTGTTGAGGATTTTGTAATGACCTCACTATTTTGATTTTGATTTGTTATCCCCAACTTTTGCCTGACTGTTACCGTTTTCCGGGATTACCGTCAGCGGGATGCCCCAGCTTTCTTAAGCCTCCTTTATAGGGTTTGGCTCGGTGGGCTTTTTTCTCTTTTGAGAGATTGACTGCCTATGTGATAGGGAACCACCCTTGTCTTTTGATTCCAAAGGAATGCTTTCTTTTTCGACGTCGTTCGTTGTATTACGAATTTGAGAGTTTGCGACTTCAATGCGCGTTTTCTCTTGAATTAACTGAGATACTACCCTGCCCCAGGTTTATATCAAAGGTTTTGATTGTTTAGAACAAAAAACTTCTACTTCTTTGGCTCGAAGGGGTTGACTAGGGATTAACTTCCTTATAACTCCAGTGTTTGGGAATTGAAAGAAATGCCTGTACATCATCAGCAAGGTCTGTTCAAAAGCATACTGTATGAGATTATGGTATTGTTTCGTCATCCTCCCTCTAAAGGCTTGCAGCTTTTTATCAAGAGTCAGATGTCATAAAGAAAAGCATAAGAGTAGTGAAACGAATGGATGAATTCAAGACAAACATATGCAATGCATTAATGAAAACAGAGTTTAACATCAACAGATAATTGTTTGACAGCAAAAGAAATTACAATTTTGAAAATTCAAAAAGAAGCAAAAGTCTTTCAGCTTGAACTTCGTCACTTCAAGTGGAGAACCCTTTAACTGAAGATTTTCATCTCGCTGTCTGGCATGAATTCCAGCACCCCAATGTCGATCAGATCTTGAATCTTGTTCTTCAAGGCCCAACAGTCGTTGGTGTCGTGTCCCGGGCTGTAGGAGTGGTAAACACAAAATGCATCGGGATGATAGTGAAGAGAGGAGGTATTGGGCTTCTGAGGAGGGTCCTTTAAGGTAAGCAGGTTGACCTCCAACAGACGCTTTAGTATGAAAAATGATGGTATTTCAGTCTCCGTAAACTGTCTTCCCGACGTTTCTTGCTTACGCCGATTACCCCTTTGACGTTGGCGAGGTTGTTGATGGGCTTGTGACCCTGAAGCAAGTAAAGGAGCTTTCCCTTTGTCTTCTTGAGTGGATGGAGGCTGAGCGGTGACTTGCTCTTCAACCTCAGCTATTTGCCCCAGTTGGTTGTTTGGAAGCAGTTGGCGGACAAGAACTCTGAGTTCCTCTTGTCTTTGAGATAGGTCTTGGATGAGAGCCATCTGGCCCACCAACTGTCCCATCATTTGGGTCCTCAATGTCGTCAGATCAAACTGCAGCTCCGCAAGCTGATCACTCCTGGCATTGTTGGAATTCCCCAAGCTCTTTGTAAGGAGAGCTTTCATCTCTTCTTGCCCCAGAGACAAGTTCAGGAACATCTCCTGCAGCTGAGCAGTCTGGTCTTGGATGTCTTTGACAGACCTTTCTAGAGCCATCTCTTACTGAAATAAACAGCAGGAGAGTAAGGAAACCTGAAAAAGGAAAGACTGTCAAAATGCAATGCATGATATGTGGATGCATGCTTTCAAGGATCTCTTGGGGTAAACACAAGAAAATGTTAGAGGTTGAACTTTGCTCTTGGCTTGGAGATCTCCGCACCGGTGGACGTCTTTCCACGAGAATCAAGCTCACCATGTCAAGTGGGTCATAGCCACTGATTCAAGTTGTTGTATTTGAACTTTGACTGTAGAACTTTGTATCGGTGGATGTCTTTCCACGAGAATCAAGCTCACCATGTCGAGTGGGTCATAGCCACTGATTCAAGTTGTTGCACTTGATCTTTGATTGCATTGGTTAGAGGAGAAACCCCTTTCCCCTTGATAGACGTCTGGTTCAACGTAACCCTGCATCAAAAGAACCCTCGAGATCCTTGAAATGGTTATTGAAAATGCTATGGTATGATGTTATGATGTTATGTACATGTATGCAAAAAGCAAGTGAGTGTATATACAGGCAAACATATTCACACAAAGCAAACAAGTCCTGAGGTTTAGGCTTGCATGAGGTTTAGGTAAGTACCCTCTTGAAGTTAGTTGGCTCATCCTGTCCTAAAATAGAAACCGGGTTCTAAGGAGCTCAATATCATTGGATTGTTTTCTGTGTTCATTGTTTCGGTTTAGCCACTTACTGGCGACCAAAATATTCCAAGAAAACAATCCTCAAAAGAGTGTAGTATCGAGGATCTACCAACTTCGGACTGCACCAAAGTCGGTCATCTCACTACCCCTAAAAAGACTAAGATGGTCAATTAAGGTTCTAAGAGTTTGTTAGTGCTTCATGACATCACACAGCGGCCCCGTACTCTCCTTGATTGAACTCAAGGGTTACCGGTACTCACAAATATGTCACACTAACATAGCTTACTGCTTCAACCATGTCGGTATACCCCGCACAGTTCCCTCGCAGTTTTTTTGCTATTTACCTAAAAAGGTGCCCCAAATCCGGATGGAGGATTTACAACAAACCCAAACAAAGAACCCAAAAGATAAAGCAATCAAGTCAATCAAAGCAAGAGAGTAAAGGTGATCTAAACCCTAAGGTAACCCCACTTTTAAAATTCTCCCCAGCAGAGTCGCCAGTTCTGTGATACGGTGGGAGAACTGACTATGAGTTTCGCGTTTTGTATTCGCACTTGTTCGGTTGAGCAAGAGTCGCCACCGACTTTTCATTTTATCCTAAAGGAAAGGTTAAAAAAGCACAACAAAAACCTTTTGAGATATTTCGTGGGTCCGGGGGGTAGATTATGAAAAGGGAAGGTATTGGCACCCTTTTCATCCATGGTTATCCATGGGCTCTTAGTTACTTGGTTTTTAGATCACTTGCCTTGATTTTCGATTGCTTTGAAAATGGTGTGTGTGTGTGTGTGTGTTTTGAAAATGTTTTTGAAGAAGATGCCTTGTCTTAGGCTAACCTTGTAACAATTCTTTACTCGAATATTTTACAAATGCGTGTATCTTTTCGAAAAGATGTTTCAAAATGTTTTGAGAGTTTGTTTTGAAAGTGCTTGTGGAATGTGGTTTTTGAAAAGAAGGCAAGTGTTTTTGCAAGTTGGTCTCAAGTAACTAAGAGTTTTGTCTACCCTATTGTACTCAAAGGTTTTTTCTATGTTTTCAACCCTTTTTAACAATTTTGTTCCACCATTGAATTTGGTGGACAATCTTGCGTTTAGGAAGTTTGTTCGGGACGGGCGCGGGTCATCGTATGGACCACGAATGCAATGATGCCAAGTGTCTTTGGCAATTTGCTTTGAAGGGACTATGATCATTCCATTTAGGCAACATTCGAAAGCGTCATCGAGGGACTTATGATCATTTGAATTTGTTTTGCCAAAGATACTCGACGTGCAAGCATGGCCCATTTTGGAAGGTAACATGTGGGATTACCCTAGAGGGTGCGAGTGTGATTGTGTATTGATTTCATGTATTTGTCTTGTATTAGGTTATCTAGCGTTTGATTTTATGTACATGCAAACCCTAGGTCTAACCATGGTATAATTCAAAAGCGGTAAATTGCGGAAATGTAAGGTCTATGCTATTACAGAATAAGTATCCGGGAGTGGGGGTACAAATTTACGAATGGGGATGAGACTTAGGAATGTAATGTCCAATAAGTTACAACCAAATCGAATTTGCGATCAAATGTAAATGTAACGAATATCAATGTATAAGATAAGCAAATGTATATAGGGGCAATGTAAATGTATTGTGTAAGTGTACGTGGATACGTGTATGTATATGTGTATATGTAATTATTTACAGGTGCGACCATGTGAAATTAATGTATTATTAAGCGTTGTTTAACCTAATGGGAAGAATTAAATGTTTATTTACTTAATCTTTTGTATTTTTTTAATATGTACAAAAAGGATGTTTTAAGAAAAGAAAATATTTCTAAGTTTGAAAATTATCATTTAAATTGTGTATATAAATTTGCATCCTTATATCCTTGTGTTTATAATGTACAAAGAGTATTTAAATTAAATGTTTTAAATTAATTAAAAATATATTTTTATGTATGTACAAATTAAGTATTAACCCTATGAACAATTATATTTATGTATAAATATTCATGTTATTTAAAAGAAAAGGAAAATGCTATCAATTTTAATTACATTGTTGTATAAAAGATATATTTCATTTATTATGTACAAATAAAAGTATTTTAAATCAGAGAGAAAGATATTGTGTTTACAAAATATAAAAAAAGGTTTGGTGTTAATTTATTAACAAAATAACTTGTTCTATATAAAAAAGGATGGTTAAGTTTGATTAATTAACAAAAGTAATGTAACGTTTGTTTTATAAAAAGGGGTAAACGTTTTTTGAATGGGCCTTAGGCGTTCAGAAATGGGCAAGGCCCATGTTGACACAAAAATTTTTTAGGGTTCTATTGTGTTTTCATCTTTTGGATGCTTAGGGTTAGGTGAGGCAAAAGCGCTGTTTGTTCGTTTTCGTTCATCTTCTCCATTCGTTCATCTTTCGTCATGGACATCTACTCTCCCCTTTGCCCAGCCATCAGCGCCTCCGCCTCCTTCGCCCTTCCTTCTTCCTTGGTTCAGTGAAGCGCAAAAAGGGTAATCCTCTTTCTTTGATTTTTCGCGTTTAGGGTTTGATTCCTTTTACATGTTATGGATTACTGCTTTTTGATTAAGCACTTTTGATTTTGTTTGTTTTAACGAGGTTAAAAAGGGAAAAGAAGAGGACTTACTACCTTTTGTGTTTGAGGGAGGAACGGTGGAGGCGCTCGGAGGCTTAGTGGTGAAGGGGCTTGCTTGGATGACACTTGGTATTTCTGTACTACTTCTTAGGCTTTATGATGTTGGTCTGAAAGCTTAACTTGATGTCCTCTTTTCTTCTTCTCTTTTACCACATGCTTCTGCTTATGTTGCCTTGAGACATCTTTGCCTTTTGTGCTTGTTGAAATGTGATGCTTGATGATTTGTTCTTCTTCTGCTTCTCTTGTTAGCTTGTCTAGCTTGATGATTTGTTCTTCCTTGCCCAATGATGAGCCTAGGGTTGAGGGTCCTGAATATGTGCTTGAAATGCTATTATTGAGCCACTTTGTATGCTTGTTAAGGTTGCCTCGATACTTTGCTTTTGTTGCCCATTTGATTTGCCTTGAATTGCCGTGTGATAAACTTTCTGAGGGCATGGATTTACCACTGAGTTGCCTGTTGAAATGTGATGCCTTTGATGTTGCTTCTGAACGATTTGCCTTTGAGCTGTCTTTGAACGTTTTGCCTGTTTGGTTGCCTTGTATTGCCTAATGATGAAGAGATTTTGAAGGCATTTGTGTATGCTTCTGATACGTGCTTTTGTTGAATGGTTTTGGACATATGCGTTGATGCAGGCCTGGACTTGGTTTGAGCTTCTTTCGGGCTTGAGGTTTATCTGGTTTATGTTAGGATTCAGGTAGGGTGAGGCTTCAGGCTTCAGGCTTCATGTTAGGCTTTTTGACAGGTTATCTGGTTTTTTGTGTTTGAGTTTTTGACAGGGTATACAGGTTTGTGAGGTTTCAGCAGGCTTTGGGTGATTTTTGTATGTTTTCTGATACACAGTTTTGGCTTTCTTCCTGCAGTTTGAGTTTCAACTGCAGGTTATAGGCTTTTTACTTGCTTCAGGCAGGTTTGAGGTCTTTGGCATATTTTGATGCTTCAGGTTTAGGCAGGTATGCTTGTTTATGTGCAGGTAAAGGGGCTTAGCAGGTTTTTGCTTAAGGTTTGATGCTTTAGGTTGATGGCCTCTTTGCTTTGACTGGGGTTTTATGGTTTTGAATGGCTTACAGGTTATGGTCCTTTTCAGATTGTTGGTCTTTTTTGTGAGACTTGAAGGCTTATGCTTTTTGTATATCTTTAGTGTATTGGTTTTTCTCCTTTTATCCACTGTGTTCAGCTTTTGTATATGTCTTCTTTCTATCTCTCAAGCCTAAAGCCTAAGCCTGCTCTTCTATCTCTCTTCTCTTTCTCTCTCAGTACAGTTAATATATTTAATATGTTTGTGCTGTACTTTTTGTTCTGAAAGGGCCCCTTCTTTTGGGAAATGATGAAAAGAAAATGTATTTGCTTGCATAACAATTTTGCTCTGCATTCTTGTCTCTTATTTTGACAGCTTTTGTACTTTGTATCTTCTTTGATATCTTTGCCAAATCTTCTTTTCTTTGACAGCTTGGGTAGCCTTTTGGCATTTTGACAGCAAGTTTGAATTTTTCAGTTTGGACTTCTAGTTTGATTTGCACTTGGAGTTTTGAGACTTGAACTTATGCAGTTTGGACAATTTTTGAATTGTGCAATTTTGACTTTTGGTGCATTCATTTTTAGCAAATAAACATTCGTCCCTCTTTGTGAACCGGGAGAAATCCCGTGATTTGCAGAGAGGGTTAACTGATCCCAATCAGTGGCCCTTAATGATGAACTGTCTTTTATTTATCTGTCATTATTTATTTATCTGCTATTTGACTTTTCTTCCTTTCTTTTGCAGATGAATATTTGAATGGAGAGGAGTACTAAATGAAGAATGAAGAATTAGAAAAAATAGGATAGTTTTCTTTTTATTTAAATTTAAATTAATGTAAAATCATTGCTTGTAATTAAATTATAAACAATAATTGTACAAATAATTTAAGAATAAATAAAAGTTTTCACTATCCAATTAATTCTATTTCCTCCTTTATTGTTTATTTATTATTTAAAACTCTTTGAATTAAAATAATTGAAAAATAAATTTCAATCACTTAATTTTAGAATAATAAATAATTTAAATAAACAATGCTTTAGTAATTGACCAGTTAAACCTGGCATTTCCAACGTCCACAGCAAAACAACAGTTAATCAAAACAACTGATCAGGCGCATTCCCTTTTCACTGATTTTTTTACCCAACACTGTAAATCCCAACTGAATGTACCTTTTGACTGGTTCAATCAAACAAATGTGAATTCAAACCAAATGCATTCTTTTTACTGATTAAGTCAAACAATGCGAATCCAACCCAAATCTCGGAATAACTCGCAAAGTGCTGTAGAATTTAAATCCTTTTGAGAACGTGCCCAAAAAACCCTAATTCCTGATTAAATTCCAAAGAACGTTCGCCTGATCAAAATTGAGCCAAAGTCAACCAAAACCCTAAGCCAACTGTGTGAAACAATCCAGAGCCCTGAAAAATCAATAAAACCCTAATTTTGCTTGGCTGACGAAAAAAGTCTGTTTATCCGATTCTTGAGCCAGTTTGAAAAATCAGGAAACGCCTGAAGCTGCGATCTCTTGTGGAAAAATGCGAGGGCAAATTTTGGGGTACAACAGTTGCCCCTGTTCAATCTTCTTAAACCTGAAGAGTTAGATTGGCAAGTTCGCCTTTCGCGACTTGAAGGTAAAAGAAGATTGGACACTAAAGTACCCAGAAAATTTGTACTCGGCGATGTGATGGTAGAGGTGAATGGGCTTAAAGATGCCATTTGGTGATGGGCTTAAAGATGCCATCTGGTGCGATAGAATCTTGTCGGGGGATGGGCTTAGAGATGCCATCTGATAATGGGCTTAAAGATGCCATTTGGCGACTGCTGGTAGGAGGATGGGCTTATAGATGCCATCTGGACATGTTGAACTGTATGTCAATGGTGAGTGGACAAGTATCAGAAAGGCACCCATGTTTTAGAACATCTTTGAATTGGGGGTCCGAATAAGCAATAGATTGACATCCATGTCTGGAGAATCCGTAAACTATTTTCAGGAGTTGAGATTGAATAAGCAATAGAGCCACATCTGTTGTTGGGAAGCGTCCGTAAACTGTTTTCAAAAGTTGGCATCTGAACAAGTTGGTAGATTGACATCCGTTGTTGGGAAGAATCCGTAAACTGTTTTCAAAAATTGCATCTGAACAAGCTGATAGATTAACATCCGTTGTTGGGAAGAATCCATAAACTGTTTTCAGAAGTCTTGAGAAGAATCTGAACAAGTGATAGGTTAGCATCCGTTACTGGAGAACCCGTGAACTGTTTTCAGAAGTCTTGAAGTTGAAGAGGAACCGGTGTAGGGTTTCTTGATGATGCGTTTGAATGGATCCGGAATAAGTATCAGAATGTCGCCGTGTCCGGGTCACATCTGAACTATTTCTAGATGAATCTCGGGAGGTGATCTTTGTCTGTCGACTGATCTTACCTGAAAAAGTAAAGGGTTAGTCATATGCAATGTCATGATGTATGATGCAATGTATCTGACATCAATGTTTATGACATGAATGTGATGAATGCGCATGTAAGCTGATGAGCTATCTTGCAGAGGATAAATGAATCTTGGACGGCTGAAGATAAAAGAATCTTGACTGCTGCCGGGAAAATAATTCCTTGGCTGTTGCTGGGGAAGAGAATTCCTGATGACCTCTACTGGGGAGTTCCAATCTAATTGACCCATGCTGGGGAGGTAAGACTGAGAATCTTCAGTTTGGCGGGAAGTAACTCTGGCGACTTCACTGGGGAATTCAGGATTTGCCCTCCCAAAACTCTGTGGGGAGAAGGTTCATTAGTCTGGCTCCGCTGGGGATTGATAATTTGAAGTTTTAGCTTTGCTGGGGATAATGAAACTTGACTCTGAGTGGAATTAGCTTCTGGAAGGTTCTCTGGCTGGGGATTGCGAGAGTCCTCTGATTGCTGCAGGTGAAGGCTTGGAATCTGAACAAGCGATAGATTGACATCCATTACTGGAGAATCCGTAAACTGTTTTCAGAATGTTGAGAAGTTGAATAAGCAATAGAGCAGCATCCGTTGTTGGGAAGCGTCCGTAAACTGTTTTCAAAGGTTGCATCTGAACAAGTAATAGATTAACATCCGTTGTTGGGAAGAATCCGTAAACTGTTTTCAGAAGTCTTGAGAAGAATCTGAACAAGTGATAGGTTAACATCCGTTACTTGGAGAACCCGTGAACTATTTTCAGAAATCTTGAGATTGAATAAGCAATAGAGCAGCGTCCGTTGTTGGGAAGCGTCCGTAAACTGTTTTCAAAAGTTGCATCTGAACAAGTCGGTAGATTAACATCCGTTGTTGGGAAGAATCCGTAAACTGTTTTCAGAAGTCTTGAGAAGAATCTGAACAAGTGATAGGTTAACATCCGTTACTTGGAGAACCCGTGAACTGTTTTCAGAAATCTCGAGATTGAATAAGCAATAGAGCAGCGTCCGTTGTTGGGAAGCGTCCGTAAACTGTTTTCAAAAGTTGCATCTGAACAAGTAATAGATTAACATCCGTTGTTGGGAAGAATCCATAAACTGTTTTCAGAAGTCTTGAAGAGGAACCGGTGTAGGGTTTCCTGAGGATGAGCTCGTGTAAAACTGCATCGGGTTTTTGAACACTTTTGACATTCGAATGCCCCAAGTGGTGATGTAGATAATTTGAATCAGATTACTCTACATATTGAGAGATTTCTTGAAATCTTGACTGGACTGCCCCAGGTTAATTGGATTTTTGAAAGATCTGTTGAAACTTGACTGGACTGCCCCAGGTTAATTGGATGGTGACATGTCATGCCCCCTGCTGATAGGAGATTTGCAATGGAAGTGTTATCCTTTTGAAGTGATTTTCACTTACTGAGAGAGTTTTCGTTCCTCTGAACATTCGCTGTATGAATTTCTTCGCTGTCAAACAAAAAGCCAAATACAGACAGTGATATTCAAGCAATGCAAAGTTTATGTTTGTCTCGAAGTTTTGAAAAATGCATTTTTAGCAGAAAACTTTTTATTAGACAGATCAACACAAGATTTAGAGCAAAGCCCTACAGGAGTCAGGATACCTTTTGTAACAGTATGCTTTCGAACTAACCCATGCTTCAATTAGGACTTTTGAAGGGTTGTAACGTGGCTTGGTTCACAGTTTAAGAAACAAAGGATAAAGGCTCAAAATATATTTGTACCCACCCGCTCTTCGTGATGTCCTTCATACCTAAGCTCAGTTAATTGTGCGTCCCACTCTGTTTTGAGTTTGGAATGACTTTTGGGCGATGGTTCACCAGTTTGAATTTGGGGAGACAGTCATCATCTCCTTTTTCTTTTTCAACATTTTTCATGTTGTTGAGGATTTTGTAATGACCTCACTATTTTGATTTTGATTTGTTATCCCCAACTTTTGCCTGACTGTTACCGTTTTCCGGGATTACCGTCAGCGGGATGCCCCAGCTTTCTTAAGCCTCCTTTATAGGGTTTGGCTCGGTGGGCTTTTTTCTCTTTTGAGAGATTGACTGCCTATGTGATAGGGAACCACCCTTGTCTTTTGATTCCAAAGGAATGCTTTCTTTTTCGACGTCGTTCGTTGTATTACGAATTTGAGAGTTTGCGACTTCAATGCGCGTTTTCTCTTGAATTAACTGAGATACTACCCTGCCCCAGGTTTATATCAAAGGTTTTGATTGTTTAGAACAAAAAACTTCTACTTCTTTGGCTCGAAGGGGTTGACTAGGGATTAACTTCCTTATAACTCCAGTGTTTGGGAATTGAAAGAAATGCCTGTACATCATCAGCAAGGTCTGTTCAAAAGCATACTGTATGAGATTATGGTATTGTTTCGTCATCCTCCCTCTAAAGGCTTGCAGCTTTTTATCAAGAGTCAGATGTCATAAAGAAAAGCATAAGAGTAGTGAAACGAATGGATGAATTCAAGACAAACATATGCAATGCATTAATGAAAACAGAGTTTAACATCAACAGATAATTGTTTGACAGCAAAAGAAATTACAATTTTGAAAATTCAAAAAGAAGCAAAAGTCTTTCAGCTTGAACTTCGTCACTTCAAGTGGAGAACCCTTTAACTGAAGATTTTCATCTCGCTGTCTGGCATGAATTCCAACACCCCAATGTCGATCAGATCTTGAATCTTGTTCTTCAAGGCCCAACAGTCGTTGGTGTCGTGTCCCGGGCTGTAGGAGTGGTAAACACAAAATGCATCGGGATGATAGTGAAGAGAGGAGGTATTGGGCTTCTGAGGAGGGTCCTTTAAGGTAAGCAGGTTGACCTCCAACAGACGCTTTAGTATGAAAAATGATGGTATTTCAGTCTCCGTAAACTGTCTTCCCGACGTTTCTTGCTTACGCCGATTACCCCTTTGACGTTGGCGAGGTTGTTGATGGGCTTGTGACCCTGAAGCAAGTAAAGGAGCTTTCCCTTTGTCTTCTTGAGTGGATGGAGGCTGAGCGGTGACTTGCTCTTCAACCTCAGCTATTTGCCCCAGTTGGTTGTTTGGAAGCAGTTGGCGGACAAGAACTCTGAGTTCCTCTTGTCTTTGAGATAGGTCTTGGATGAGAGCCATCTGGCCCACCAACTGTCCCATCATTTGGGTCCTCAATGTCGTCAGATCAAACTGCAGCTCCGCAAGCTGATCACTCCTGGCATTGTTGGAATTCCCCAAGCTCTTTGTAAGGAGAGCTTTCATCTCTTCTTGCCCCAGAGACAAGTTCAGGAACATCTCCTGCAGCTGAGCAGTCTGGTCTTGGATGTCTTTGACAGACCTTTCTAGAGCCATCTCTTACTGAAATAAACAGCAGGAGAGTAAGGAAACCTGAAAAAGGAAAGACTGTCAAAATGCAATGCATGATATGTGGATGCATGCTTTCAAGGATCTCTTGGGGTAAACACAAGAAAATGTTAGAGGTTGAACTTTGCTCTTGGCTTGGAGATCTCCGCACCGGTGGACGTCTTTCCACGAGAATCAAGCTCACCATGTCAAGTGGGTCATAGCCACTGATTCAAGTTGTTGTATTTGAACTTTGACTGTAGAACTTTGTATCGGTGGATGTCTTTCCACGAGAATCAAGCTCACCATGTCGAGTGGGTCATAGCCACTGATTCAAGTTGTTGCACTTGATCTTTGATTGCATTGGTTAGAGGAGAAACCCCTTTCCCCTTGATAGACGTCTGGTTCAACGTAACCCTGCATCAAAAGAACCCTCGAGATCCTTGAAATGGTTATTGAAAATGCTATGGTATGATGTTATGATGTTATGTACATGTATGCAAAAAGCAAGTGAGTGTATATACAGGCAAACATATTCACACAAAGCAAACAAGTCCTGAGGTTTAGGCTTGCATGAGGTTTAGGTAAGTACCCTCTTGAAGTTAGTTGGCTCATCCTGTCCTAAAATAGAAACCGGGTTCTAAGGAGCTCAATATCATTGGATTGTTTTCTGTGTTCATTGTTTCGGTTTAGCCACTTACTGGCGACCAAAATATTCCAAGAAAACAATCCTCAAAAGAGTGTAGTATCGAGGATCTACCAACTTCGGACTGCACCAAAGTCGGTCATCTCACTACCCCTAAAAAGGCTAAGATGGTCAATTAAGGTTCTAAGAGTTCGTTAGTGCTTCATGACATCACACAGCGGCCCCGTACTCTCCTTGATTGAACTCAAGGGTTACCGGTACTCACAAATATGTCACACTAACATAGCTTACTGCTTCAACCATGTCGGTATACCCCGCACAGTTCCCTCGCAGTTTTTTTGCTATTTACCTAAAAAGGTGCCCCAAATCCGGATGGAGGATTTACAACAAACCCAAACAAAGAACCCAAAAGATAAAGCAATCAAGTCAATCAAAGCAAGAGAGTAAAGGTGATCTAAACCCTAAGGTAACCCCACTTTTAAAATTCTCCCCAGCAGAGTCGCCAGTTCTGTGATACGGTGGGAGAACTGACTATGAGTTTCGCGTTTTGTATTCGCACTTGTTCGGTTGAGCAAGAGTCGCCACCGACTTTTCATTTTATCCTAAAGGAAAGGTTAAAAAAGCACAACAAAAACCTTTTGAGATATTTCGTGGGTCCGGGGGGTAGATTATGAAAAGGGAAGGTATTGGCACCCTTTTCATCCATGGTTATCCATGGGCTCTTAGTTACTTGGTTTTTAGATCACTTGCCTTGATTTTCGATTGCTTTGAAAATGGTGTGTGTGTGTGTGTGTGTGTGTTTTGAAAATGTTTTTGAAGAAGATGCCTTGTCTTAGGCTAACCTTGTAACAATTCTTTACTCGAATATTTTACAAATGCGTGTATCTTTTCGAAAAGATGTTTCAAAATGTTTTGAGAGTTTGTTTTGAAAGTGCTTGTGGAATGTGGTTTTTGAAAAGAAGGCAAGTGTTTTTGCAAGTTGGTCTCAAGTAACTAAGAGTTTTGTCTACCCTATTGTACTCAAAGGTTTTTTCTATGTTTTCAACCCTTTTTAACAATTTTGTTCCACCATTGAATTTGGTGGACAATCTTGCGTTTAGGAAGTTTGTTCGGGACGGGCGCGGGTCATCGTATGGACCACGAATGCAATGATGCCAAGTGTCTTTGGCAATTTGCTTTGAAGGGACTATGATCATTCCATTTAGGCAACATTCGAAAGCGTCATCGAGGGACTTATGATCATTTGAATTTGTTTTGCCAAAGATACTCGACGTGCAAGCATGGCCCATTTTGGAAGGTAACATGTGGGATTACCCTAGAGGGTGCGAGTGTGATTGTGTATTGATTTCATGTATTTGTCTTGTATTAGGTTATCTAGCGTTTGATTTTATGTACATGCAAACCCTAGGTCTAACCATGGTATAATTCAAAAGCGGTAAATTGTGGAAATGTAAGGTCTATGCTATTACAGAATAAGTATCCGGGAGTGGGGGTACAAATTTACGAATGGGGATGAGACTTAGGAATGTAATGTCCAATAAGTTACAACCAAATCGAATTTGCGATCAAATGTAAATGTAACGAATATCAATGTATAAGATAAGCAAATGTATATAGGGGCAATGTAAATGTATTGTGTAAGTGTACGTGGATACGTGTATGTATATGTGTATATGTAATTATTTACAGGTGCGACCATGTGAAATTAATGTATTATTAAGCGTTGTTTAACCTAATGGGAAGAATTAAATGTTTATTTACTTAATCTTTTGTATTTTTTTAATATGTACAAAAAGGATGTTTTAAGAAAAGAAAATATTTCTAAGTTTGAAAATTATCATTTTAATTGTGTATATAAATTTGCATCCTTATATCCTTGTGTTTATAATGTACAAAGAGTATTTAAATTAAATGTTTTAAATTAATTAAAAATATATTTTTATGTATGTACAAATTAAGTATTAACCCTATGAACAATTATATTTATGTATAAATATTCATGTTATTTAAAAGAAAAGGAAAATGCTATCAATTTTAATTACATTGTTGTATAAAAGATATATTTCATTTATTATGTACAAATAAAAGTATTTTAAATCAGAGAGAAAGATATTGTGTTTACAAAATATAAAAAAAGGTTTGGTGTTAATTTATTAACAAAATAACTTGTTCTATATAAAAAAGGATGGTTAAGTTTGATTAATTAACAAAAGTAATGTAACGTTTGTTTTATAAAAAGGGGTAAACGTTTTTTGAATGGGCCTTAGGCGTTCAGAAATGGGCAAGGCCCATGTTGACACAAAAATTTTTTAGGGTTCTATTGTGTTTTCATCTTTTGGATGCTTAGGGTTAGGTGAGGCAAAAGCGCTGTTTGTTCGTTTTCGTTCATCTTCTCCATTCGTTCATCTTTCGTCATGGACATCTACTCTCCCCTTTGCCCAGCCATCAGCGCCTCCGCCTCCTTCGCCCTTCCTTCTTCCTTGGTTCAGTGAAGCGCAAAAAGGGTAATCCTCTTTCTTTGATTTTTCGCGTTTAGGGTTTGATTCCTTTTACATGTTATGGATTACTGCTTTTTGATTAAGCACTTTTGATTTTGTTTGTTTTAACGAGGTTAAAAAGGGAAAAGAAGAGGACTTACTACCTTTTGTGTTTGAGGGAGGAACGGTGGAGGCGCTCGGAGGCTTAGTGGTGAAGGGGCTTGCTTGGATGACACTTGGTATTTCTGTACTACTTCTTAGGCTTTATGATGTTGGTCTGAAAGCTTAACTTGATGTCCTCTTTTCTTCTTCTCTTTTACCACATGCTTCTGCTTATGTTGCCTTGAGACATCTTTGCCTTTTGTGCTTGTTGAAATGTGATGCTTGATGATTTGTTCTTCTTCTGCTTCTCTTGTTAGCTTGTCTAGCTTGATGATTTGTTCTTCCTTGCCCAATGATGAGCCTAGGGTTCTGAGGGTCCTGAATATGTGCTTGAAATGCTATTATTGAGCCACTTTGTATGCTTGTTAAGGTTGCCTCGATACTTTGCTTTTGTTGCCCATTTGATTTGCCTTGAATTGCCGTGTGATAAACTTTCTGAGGGCATGGATTTACCACTGAGTTGCCTGTTGAAATGTGATGCCTTTGATGTTGCTTCTGAACGATTTGCCTTTGAGCTGTCTTTGAACGTTTTGCCTGTTTGGTTGCCTTGTATTGCCTAATGATGAAGAGATTTTGAAGGCATTTGTGTATGCTTCTGATACGTGCTTTTGTTGAATGGTTTTGGACATATGCGTTGATGCAGGCCTGGACTTGGTTTGAGCTTCTTTCGGGCTTGAGGTTTATCTGGTTTATGTTAGGATTCAGGTAGGGTGAGGCTTCAGGCTTCAGGCTTCATGTTAGGCTTTTTGACAGGTTATCTGGTTTTTTGTGTTTGAGTTTTTGACAGGGTATACAGGTTTGTGAGGTTTCAGCAGGCTTTGGGTGATTTTTGTATGTTTTCTGATACACAGTTTTGGCTTTCTTCCTGCAGTTTGAGTTTCAACTGCAGGTTATAGGCTTTTTACTTGCTTCAGGCAGGTTTGAGGTCTTTGGCATATTTTGATGCTTCAGGTTTAGGCAGGTATGCTTGTTTATGTGCAGGTAAAGGGGCTTAGCAGGTTTTTGCTTAAGGTTTGATGCTTTAGGTTGATGGCCTCTTTGCTTTGACTGGGGTTTTATGGTTTTGAATGGCTTACAGGTTATGGTCCTTTTCAGATTGTTGGTCTTTTTTGTGAGACTTGAAGGCTTATGCTTTTTGTATATCTTTAGTGTATTGGTTTTTCTCCTTTTATCCACTGTGTTCAACTTTTGTATATGTCTTCTTTCTATCTCTCAAGCCTAAAGCCTAAGCCTGCTCTTCTATCTCTCTTCTCTTTCTCTCTCAGTACAGTTAATATATTTAATATGTTTGTGCTGTACTTTTTGTTCTGAAAGGGCCCCTTCTTTTGGGAAATGATGAAAAGAAAATGTATTTGCTTGCATAACAATTTTGCTCTGCATTCTTGTCTCTTCTTTTGACAGCTTTTGTACTTTGTATCTTCTTTGATATCTTTGCCAAATCTTCTTTTCTTTGACAGCTTGGGTAGCCTTTTGGCATTTTGACAGCAAGTTTGAATTTTTCAGTTTGGACTTCTAGTTTGATTTGCACTTGGAGTTTTGAGACTTGAACTTATGCAGTTTGAACAATTTTTGAATTGTGCAATTTTGACTTTTGGTGCATTCATTTTTAGCAAATAAACATTCGTCCCTCTTTGTGAACCGGGAGAAATCCCGTGATTTGCAGAGAGGGTTAACTGATCCCAATCAGTGGCCCTTAATGATGAACTGTCTTTTATTTATCTGTCATTATTTATTTATCTGCTATTTGACTTTTCTTCCTTTCTTTTGCAGATGAATATTTGAATGGAGAGGGGTACTAAATGAAGAATGAAGAATTAGAAAAAATAGGATAGTTTTCTTTTTATTTAAATTTAAATTAATGTAAAATCATTGCTTGTAATTAAATTATAAACAATAATTGTACAAATAATTTAAGAATAAATAAAAGTTTTCACTATCCAATTAATTCTATTTCCTCCTTTATTGTTTATTTATTATTTAAAACTCTTTGAATTAAAATAATTGAAAAATAAATTTCAATCACTTAATTTTAGAATAATAAATAATTTAAATAAACAATGCTTTAGTAATTGACCAGTTAAACCTGGCATTTCCAACGTCCACAGCAAAACAACAGTTAATCAAAACAACTGATCAGGCGCATTCCCTTTTCACTGATTTTTTTACCCAACACTGTAAATCCCAACTGAATGTACCTTTTGACTGGTTCAATCAAACAAATGTGAATTCAAACCAAATGCATTCTTTTTACTGATTAAGTCAAACAATGCGAATCCAACCCAAATCTCGGAATAACTCGCAAAGTGCTGTAGAATTTAAATCCTTCTGAGAACGTGCCCAAAAAACCCTAATTCCTAATTAAATTCCAAAGAACGTTCGCCTGATCAAAATTGAGCCAAAGTCAACCAAAACCCTAAGCCAATTGTGTGAAACAATCCAGAGCCCTGAAAAATCAATAAAACCCTAATTTTGCTTGGCTGACGAAAAAAGTCCGTTTGTCCGATTCTTGAGCCAGTTTGAAAAATCAGGAAACGCCTGAAGCTGCGATCTCTTGTGGAAAAATGCAAGGGCAAATTTTGGGGTACAACAGTGATCTTCAAAGAAGCTCCGAAAACCCCCAACACAACATCTCCTCACTATCATCCCAATGACCGTTGCGCATATCACTCTGAAAGTCCCGGCCACGACACTAATAACTGTTGGGCTCTAAAGAACAAGATACAATATCTCATTGAAGAAAAAGATATTAAATTCGATGCGCCCCAGAAGCCAAATGTCATTTCTGCCCCTATGCCCAGACATGACCATAATACCAATGCCATTGAAGAAGGACTATTTGTTACTTCAGTTGATGAACTTATGACCCCACTTCTGATTATTAAAGTGAACTTGTTGAAAGCCGGTGTGTTCTCGGGATGTGATAAAGTTTGTCATTTCTGTTTGTCCTCACCAACCAGTTGTCCTTTGTTGAAAGCAGGCGTTCAGTGCCTAATAGATAACAAATAAATTTTATTCGAGAAGACTTCTGTTCCACCTATTCCTTTTGAAGATGTTTCTATCATTACCATTTCCGCCAATTCTTCCAGGGTCTCCACTAAAAGACCCGTTAGAATTACATCAGCTCCGAAAGAAACTCCTTTAATAATCATAATGCCTGGACCAGTCCCATATTTGTCAGACAAGACTGTACCATGGAATTATAGAGGGGATGTCTACTACCATGGTATCAAGAAGGACTGGCCAGCCGTCGAAGATTCAAGTTCTGAGAAAGTGGATTCCGACGTCAGTAATATTGCAGGAACTAGCAAGATTACCCGAAGCGGGAGGATTTTCTCTCCAAAAATTGCTCCCCCAAAAGAAGTTTCTGGACCCGTAATCATTCCTGCTATTGCTCCCCCAAAAGTTGTTCCCATTTCTACAATTATCTCCAACAATACTCCAACTGACAAAGCCGTTACAAACCCTGTTATCATTCCTACTGACACTCCTACTGCCGAGTTAACCGAAACTCGAGGTAAAAGTATTTTGATTGAGCCTGTCCGGACGAAGGCTCAGTCATTGGCTATCCCTGAGACCTCCCAGAAAGAGATGGAGGAGATTCTAAAGATCATTAAAAGAAGCGACTACGATGTAGTTGAAAAACTGGGGCAAACTCCTTCTAAAATTTCCATGCTGGCATTACTACTATGTTCCGAGGCGCATGCAAAAACCTTGGTAAAATTCCTGAAAACTGCCAACGTACCCTAAGAGACATCTGCCGATCAGTTTCAAGACTGCGTAGCCAGCTTGACTGCGAATAATGGTCTAGGTTTTTCGGATGCTAATTTAACACCAAGAGGAAGGAAGCATAATGAGGCATTGCATGTCTCAGTCGAATGTAGGGGCACAACCTTGGCCCATGTTTTGGTGGACACTGGATCATCTCTGAATGTATTACCTAAAAAAGCTCTTGATAGGCTTGACTGTGAGGGATTAACATTGAAGCCAAGTAACATAGTAGTAAGGGCTTTCGACGGCTCGAAAAGGATGGTACACGGGGAGGTAGACATTCCCATAAAGTTGGAACACAAACATTTGATTCAACGTTTTACGTAATGGATATCCGTGCCTCATATTCTTGCTTGCTAGGCCGGCCATGGATTCACAATGCTGGCGTTGTCACTTCTTCATTGCACCAAATGCTGAAATATCCAAATCAAAGGAAGATTATCACCGTTCATGGAGAAGAAGAGTATATGATCAGCCATCTCAATTCCTTTAGATATGTGGAATTAGATGGTGAATTTATTGAAACTCCATTCCAACACTTTGAAGAGGCCCCACAAGATGTGGCAGTGACCAAGGCTATTCCCAAGATTACAAGGCCTCCACTCTGAATTTCATCTCTGAAGGATGCCAAAGCAGTGGTAGAAGAAGGTGGGTGCGTTATCTGGGGAAAACTCCCAGATATCCCATATAAGTCTGACAAGTTTGGCCTGGGTTTCACTTCAAGTGCTCAGAAGGCTGTACGTCGCGCTCGCGATAGAGGACCGCCCCTGAAGATCAGTAACCGCGAGGTCAACGTCGTAGAGGATGATAAATATAGTTGTGACTTGGAAGACTGGATATTCTCAACTGTCAATGGAGGGCTCACCAACTGGGAGGCTAGAGATTCTGTCCCGATCACTTTTATCCCACAGTAATTTGTCTTTACATTTTGTTGGATCTGTAATATTAAAACAATTTGCACTCTTAAGACCTTGTGTCTTACCCGGGGCACAATGGTCCATTTGTAAGGGTTATTATCTCATTTTCATATGACATCAATGAATCATGGACGTTTTCTCATACAAACTTTTATGCTCATTGTTTTCCTTTTTTATTTTTTATTTTCTTTCAAGGATAGTTGTACCTTCACACACACTCACACTCACAATGCAGGTATACATCCATTCGGGATCCCATGGGTAACAATACTGCTATGGCCTTTTGTGACTCTGAGAATCTAATCTACCAAGCCGAAGACGAAGGTGAGGAATATTGTGAAGTACCAGGGGAACTTGCCAGACTACTACAACAAGAAGAGAGAACCATTCAGCCTCACGAGGAACCCGTGGATACAATCAACCTAGGTATCGAAGAAGACAAAAAAGAGGTCAAGGTGGGTGCCAATCTAGAACCAAATATCAAGGAGCTTCTGATTTAGTTGTTGCACGATTATGTTGAAGTCTTTTCCTGGTCATATGAAGACATACCAGGACTTAATGCAGATAGTGTGGTATATCGTCTGCCTACAAGAGAGGATTGTCCACCATTAAAGCAAAAGGTTCGCCGCATGAGGCCTGATATGTCAGAAAAGATTAAAGCAGAAGTCATGAAGCAATTCAACGTTGGATTCTTGGCTGACCTCTTATCCCTAATGGGTTACCAATGTTGTTCCCGTGCCCAAAAAGGACGGTAAAATGCGAATGTGTGTGGACTACAGAGATTTGAATAGGGCAAGTCCTAAGGATGCTTTTCCACTCCCCCATATTGATATTCTAGTTGACAATACGGCAAAACACAAAGTGTTTTCCTTCATGGACAGATTCTCAGGTTAAAATAAAATCAAAATAGCGCCTGGGACATGGAGAAAACAACATTTGTCACGCAGTGGGGCACTTTCTGCTATAAGGTGATGCCATTCGGACTGAAGAATGTTGGGGCAACGTATCAACGTTCCATGGTAGCCCTATTTCACGACATGATACATCATGAAATAGAGGTCTATGTGGACGACATGATAGCCAGATCTCAAATAGAAGAAGAGCATCTTGATCACTTACAAAAACTGTTTGAGAGACTGAAGAAGTACAAGCTAAGGTTGAATCCAAACAAGTGCACATTTGGGGTACGGTCCGGTAAATTCCTAGGCTTTGTCGTCAGCAACAAAGGTATTGAAGTAGATCCTTCCAAGGTTAAAGCAATACAAGAGATGCCTGATCCTCGTACTGAGAAGGAAGTCAGAGGGTTCTTGGGACGTTTGAACTACATTGCCAGATTCATCTCTCGCCTGACAGCTACTTGTGAACCAATCTTCAAATTGTTGAAGAAAGATCAAGTAGTAAAATGGAATGACGAGTGCCAAGTTTCTTTTTACAAAATAAAAGAATACTTACAAGAGCCTCCTGTGTTGATGCCACCAGTTGAGGGAAGAACGTTGATCATGTATCTGACTATTTTAGAAAACTCAATGGGGTGTGTATTGGGGCAGTATCACGAGTCTGGCCGAAAAGAGCATGCCATTTATTACCTGAGCAAAAAGTTTACCGATTGTGAAACCAGATATTCACTGCTTGAGAAAACTTGCTGCGCTCTGGCATGGGCTGCTCGCCGGCCAAGACAGTATATGTTGACTCATACTACCTTGTTGATATCTAAAATGGATTCGATAAAATACATCTTCCAGAAACCCGCTCTTTCTGGGAGAATAGCGAGATGGCAGATGATCCTAACAGAGTACGACATACACTATACTACCCAGAAAGCTATAAAGGGCAGTGTACTAGCTGACCACCTTGCTCTCCAAGATGTAGAAGACTACCAGTCCATGAAGTTCGAATTTCCGAATGAAGACATCATGACGTTAGACAACTGTAAAGAATTTAGACCATATGACGGACCTGAATAAGGATCCCGATGGACCCTGTTCTTTGATGGGGCTTCTAATGCACTTGGCAATGGTATCGGTGATGTACTCATATCTCTGGAAGGGTGTCATACTCCCTTTACTGCCAGACTTTGCTTCAATTGTACAAACAACATGGCAGAATACGAAGTAAGCATATTTGGTCTCAGATCTGCGATACACTTGGGGATAAAATCCTTGGATGTATTCAGAGACTCAACTTTGGTTGTCAGCCAGAACAAAGGGGAATGGGACACCAAACACCCTAACCTTATCCCTTATAAAGAACATGTTTTGACATTGTTACCACATTTTGAGAAGATTACCTTCAAGCATTTCCCGCGAGAAGAAAATCAGCTAGCATACGCTCTAGCCACATGTCATCTATGTTTAAACTTAATTGGGATAAAGAGGCTCCCTAGATTACCATCGAACGAATGGAAGAACCAGCGCACTGTCATGAGATTAATATTGAAGAAGTAGTGGACCAACCTTGGTTTCATGAAGTCAAGAAGTATCTCGAGGCTCAAGAATATCCAGAAGGAGCTTCAATCAATGATAAGAAGTTCTTAAGGAGATTCTCTGCTAAATTCTTCCTTAGTAATGGCATCCTGTACAAACGCAATCATGACTTTGTGTTACTTCGATGCGTAGATAAGGTTGAAGCTGAAAGGGTCATGGCTGAGTTGTATGAAGGCACTTTTGGCACCCATTCCAGTGGGCATACGATAGCAAAGAAAATCCTACGGGCAGGCTATTACTGGTCTACCATGGAAGTAGATTGTTATCAACACTCTCGAACCAGTCATAAATGCCAGATTTATGTTGACAAGGTGCACGTACCTCTGGTTCCTCTGAATGTATTGACGGCTCCTTGGCCCTTTGATATGTGGGGAATTGATATGATTGGGGAAATCAAGCCGACGGCCTCCAGTGGACACCGCTTCATCTTAGTGGCCATTGATTATTTTACAAAGTGAGTGGAGGCAGCTTCCTTCGCTTTCGCTACCAAGAATTTTGTTGCCCGTTTCATCAAGAAAAATCTCATTTGCTGGTACGATATCCCAGAAAGGATCATCACTGACAATGGTACAAATCTCAACAACACTATGATCGTCGCCTTATGCAAGCAATTCAAGATTCAGAATCACAATTCTTCCCCTTACTGGCCAAAGATGAATGATGCTGTCGAAGCCACGAATAAGAACATTAAAAAGATCATACAGAAAATGACAGTCACATACAAAGACTGGCATGAGATGCTACCGTTCGCTCTCCACGAGTATCGTACCACAGCTCGCACGTCAACTTGGGCAACACCCTATTCTCTGGTTTACGGCATGCAAGTTGTCTTGCCTATCGAGGTCCAGATCCCCTCTCTGAGGATTATGAAGGATGCAAGGTTGAACGGAGACGATTGGATCCAGACCCGACTTGATCAACTAAACTTGATTGATGAGACAAGACTCACTTTTGTTTTCCATGGTCAAATGTATCAAAAACGGATGATCAAGGCTTTGAACAAGAAGGTCAGATGCCAAGTGTATCAAGTTGGAGATCTGGTGATCAAACGCATCATACTGCCACAAGGTGATGACGACCATGGAGGACCATTTATAATCAAAAACATTTTCACTGTTGGGGCAATGATCTTGACCACCATGGATGGTGACGACCTACCACACCCTGCAAACGCAGACATAGTCAAAAGATACTACGCATAAGAAGACCCGCTAGGTTGACATACCTAGGAAAAACAAGGGCATCCCGACGAACCAAAAAGGTTCGGGCAAAAAATTAGGGATAAAAAAAATGTACACCCGGCAAGTTGAAAACCCGAAAGGGCGACTTGGGCAAAAAAGGGTTTCCCGGTGGACTGAAAACCCGAAAGGGAGGTCCAGGAAAAAGTTAGGGAATTAAAGCATATGACTATGTCCCATTGGATCACCTTACGTACAACCTTTGGCTTCAACTGACAAACTCATAGGTTCTAATCAATTCAATCATATTCGGGCGAGGCAACAAATAGACAAGATGCTCGGAGATACAAAGGCTATAACAGAATGGGACCCCCATGGGATTATTGCACATAACTATCTTTTCTTTGTATCAAAATTTTCATTTTTTACGACAACATTCTCTTACTAGAATGCTTGTCTCATTGAACAAATACTTACTCAAAGTCAATACAAAGATATCCCTTTGAAATTGCAAAACTATCTGTTTTTCTTTACTTTTGTGTTTTGTTTACAAAAACGTCCAAATGATTCATTTTTGAACATATGCATTTGAACATAATTACTGTTTACAAATAAACAAAATAAAAAGACAATCACTGATGGATTTAAGAGATAGGGCAATATCTTTCAGCTATTCCATAAAATTCCTTGCAGTGTGCAGTTTAGTCCCTAGCGAAACAAAGCTTCCAGTTATCAATCCCCGGTAGAAGTCGCTGAATTTCTCAGGATTTTCCAACATGATTTTTCAAGCAGTACATGGCATTCCCTTTACAACAAAGTTTATTTCTCTAAGCAGAAATTCATCAACACTTAGACTTCACAACATGAAGACTTATATCCTCAGCAACAGTCAGTGATTTATTTTCCCCAACCCAACAGCAGTACAGCAAATTAGCTCACATACGCATACATTGCATCCATATATCATAAACATTGATAAAACGAATGCATTATATCATACATTTCATGCAACATGACTTTGCATTTTAGCTACCATTTTACCCTTTTCAGGATAAGGTGAACAACTACCATTAACAATTTTCAAAGTTTTCAGATACAATTCAGATACGCTCCCGACACGGATGCCATCCTGATACTCATTCAGATTCAACCTTTTAGATAAAATTCAGATGCGCTCCAGACATGGACGCCACTCTGGTACTCATTAATATTCAACTTTCAGATACAGTTCGGATACGCTCCAGATATGGATGCCATTCTGATACTCATTCAGATTCAACTTTTAGATACAGTTCAGATACGCTCCAGACACGGATGCCATTCTGATACTCATTCAGATTCAACTTTCAGATACAATTCAGATACGCTTTAGACACGGATACCATCCTGATACTCAGTCAAAATCAGCTCCCAAATACAGTTCAGATATGCTCCAGACACGGACGCCATTCTGATACTCCTTCTTACAGCTTACAAATTACAAAACCAACAATCACTTTTGGATGGCATCTTTTAAGCCCATCTCCTACAGCTTTCTATCACCTCTCCAAATGGCATCTTTAAGCCCATTCCCTCAACCATCACATCATCGAGTGCAAATTTCTGGGCACTCTAGTGTCCAATCATCTTCCACCTTCAAGTCACGACTGGCGAAACACGCCAATCTAACTCTTAAGGCTTAAGAAGATTTAACAGGGGCAGCTGTTGTACCCAAAAAATTTCGGTCTCACTTATCAATAATTTTCTCACAAGATCACATTGGGCTCAAGACTGCACTAGGGTTTGATCAGCTCAAGACACCTCCTTATGCCCTAATGACCAAAATTAGGGTTTGAGTTTGCACAAGGATTTTTGAACTATCAATGCTTAATATGACTTTAATGAATCATTATGGACCCCCAAGATCACTCATGTCAAGTTTCAAACCTTGGATCACACTTTTGACCAATCAATTGAACAATTGATCTAAAAATCAACTGTATTGGGGAAAAAGTCAACCATGGCCAATTTACAGTCAAACTTCATAATTTTTTATCCAAATCAACATTTTAGACTCGTATGTATCAATTTATCAAGTTTGGACCACAATTCTTCAAGAAATTTAATCAAATCTCCAAAAGGGAAAAATGGTCAAAATTAGGGTTTTGGGTGGGAAAGGGCAATTTCTGATTTTTGACCTAGCAAATGCTCAATTGGATTAAGGTATGACCTCAAGAGTCCAATTCAATCATTTTTATCTAATTACATGATTCAAAATATTGCAAATCCTTTGGATTGACAGATGAATTTTGCAGTCAACTGATCAAAAGTCAATTGTATACTGAAAAGTCAAACTTTGACTTTTTGGTCAAATTCAAGTGCCAAAGATCGCAATTCATCAAAGCATGTCAAAATATGAAACTTATTCATCATGAAATCAAAAATTCAAGATTTCATTTTGAAAAGTTAAAATTTCTAAACTTAGAAATTTTTCTAAGTGTTGGAAATTTCTTTTTTTTCACAACTTTGAGCAAAATTTTCACCATGATGCAAGATGGTTCAAAGGAAACTTCCAACATGAAAGTTATAGATCTCCATGAAATATACAACTTTGCTTCAGACAACTTCTCCTAAAATTTCTTGGATCTCAAGTTATAATTTTGTGAATACATGCTCATGAACTAAAAAAAGACTTAGTGAAATTTTGTCCTAGTTAGGCAGATTTTTAACCTAACTTCATGTAAATTTTTCACATAGTTCTAAGGGGAATCTTCAAAATAAATTCAAAGATGAGTTAAATAGCACATTGCAAGCTTTCCAAAATATCCAAGAACTCATTAAGATCATTCTTGAGCAAGGAGAATCGAAGGCAAGAAGTTAGGGTTTTCAAACTTGAATTACAAGCCATTTTGTGAAGAACACTTGATCCAATCTTCAAGCATGTTGTACAAATCTTGCTTTGCAGGATTCAAACTTTCTAATCACTCAATAATTTAATGTTTACAAAACTTATAGAGCCATTGTCCAAGCATTTGAGCCATTATCCAAGTTGCATTTCCATTTTGGGAAGCAAGTCACCACTTCCATTTTGGAAAAGTGACTTTAATCACAATGTCAACTCTTTTCGAGCCCATACATTGTTGTTTCTGACTTAAAAACATTTAAAATCAAGAAGAAACATATCTATATCCTTCTAACCACCCTGTAAATCCTTGTACTCGACATTGAAACCATGTTTCTCAACTTTGCTTCAAAAACAAGTAACCAAGTCATAACATGTGATTTCAATTTCTGAGTTATTTCATGCCTCAAAACCTATTGCCTATAAGTACATACACTATTTGCAAGATGACACACGAATGCTAGTGCCCTGAAACTATCTCAAACACTCAAAAACCATAAATTTGCTCAAAAACACCATTGATATACAGTTTTTAACCAAAACTCATCATCTTCATTTCCACTCGTGCGTTTTGAAAACCAATCATTCAAACACCTTCTATACATCATACCAAAGCAATCCATACCCCTGTTTCAAGACTATAACTCCTCCATCACTATTCACCATTTTCAAACATCAAGCTTGCAGGTTGACTTAAGTAGTGAGATTCAGGAACTTTCAAGGCAAAGTAGGAGTTGGAATACACTCAAGGAGGTCCAGGAAAGCTAAGCAGATCCTCAGGCCATCTCAAAAGTTGCTCAAACTCCATTCACGACTCCAGCTGCAAGGGGTAAGTTTTCAAACTTCTATCTCTTCATACAAGCATCTTTTGATCCTGATTTGTGAAGACAAAATATAGATATCTTTGCTCTAAAGCTGACCATGTTCATAGTTCCCATTTATATTGATTGTGTATAGAGAATTTTGGATTTAAAATTTCAGAGAAAATTAGGTTCAATTTAGGGCCAGCAAAATTAGTTTTCATCTTTGACTTTTAGCTTACATAAGTTATATAGTTGGATTCGTGGGAAGGAACACCACAACTTTCATGTTTGAACTTTCCATTTTTATAGAGAGATGAAGAATATACAGGTGGTCTGGCTAGGCGCGAGGTAGAAGATGAAGTGGTCTTCAGGAAGCAGTTTCTAATATATATTTATGGTTTGGTTATATGACCGGATTAAACAGCCATCCATGTGGCAAGCGCGCGCGTACTAAGTCACTTCTTACCTAAAGGGCGAGGGTTCGAACTAATGTGAAACCCCTTTTTGTATTTTTTTCATATTTTCTGATCCTCTAACATTTTTTTTGCAGACGTTGGGTCCTTTGGGCCTGACATTGTTTTTTTATTTGCTAACTCACCTCCTTGCCTACTTTTGGCACCCCCTGGTCCATTTATTTTTATTTACTTATTTATTTCATTTTTCCTTTTAAATATATTTTCTACAATACTAAAAAATCATGAAAAATACAAAAAAAAATGATACATTTTATATTTTGACTTATTTTATTTTATTTTCCCATGAACAAAAATACTTTATTTACTATACTTTATTTATTTTTCTTATAAACTTAATTAATGTTATATTATTTATTTTTCTTCATACCATTTAAAAATTTATTATTTAAATACCAAAAAAAAAACTAAAAAATATTTTTAAAGCTATAAATATTTTCAAGATAAAAATGCCAAAAATACTTTCCTTAAAAATTATTTTCTTTTGGATAATTAATAGAATTAGGGTTTTCTTTTAAAAAATTCTTTTTCTTAATAAATTTAATCTTAATTAATCATTTTCTTTATTTAAATTAGGTTAAGACAAAAAAAAGTCTTTCTTTATGAAAATCAAACAAAATTCATCTTCTTTACATTTTTTGTCCTTATACATTTATTCATCATTATACTTTGCATTTATATAATTCTTGTACATATTCAATTTGGTTGTAATAGATTAATTAGGTTTATATTATTGCAGTCCCCATTCACAAATTGTATACCCCCTCCCACAAGTATTGTAATAGCGTAGTAATTTTAAATTTCGCAATTTATCGCTTTCATATATACAATGCTAGTAATTAGGTTTTGTATGGAAAGATTAAAATCAACCAAATAGCAAACCCTAATCCAAGAAAAAATCAAGCATAAAAATAATACACTTGCACACAAGCACCCCTAGGGTTATCCCACTTGGTTTCCTTATACAAAATGGCCATATTACGCATGTAAGGTATCTTAGCAAAAATAAACAAATACAAGATCATAGGCCCTCAATGACGCTATCTAAGTTGCCTTACAAATGATCTTAGTCCCTAAAAAAGAATGCTAAGATACCTTGCAACATTGCTAATCATGGCTATACGATGACCCACGTCCGTCCCGTTTACATCCAAAGATAGGGTTTCTTACCAAATCAATGGTAAGACAACAATGTCAAAGGAAAAGAAAATGAACAAGAAAGACATTTGAGTAGGTAGATTGCTCCTAATTACTTGCTCAACTTCAAACAAACATCCTTGCGATTTTCAAAAATAAATCACACACACATTTTCAAACATCTTACAAAATTAAAAACATTTTCAAAAGATCAAACATCTCTGTATACATTCTTACGAACAAGAATCATTACAAATATTGCCTAAACAATGGCCTCTTTACAAAATACTTTCAAAAACCACATTAAGCATAATTTCAAACAAAAGCAAGTGATCTAGAAAGTAACTAAGAGCCCATGGAAAACCATGGATGAAAAGGGTGCTAATACCTTCCCTTTTCATAATCTACCCCCCGAACTCAAGAAATAATCTCAAAGGTCTTTCCTGTGGTTTTTCACCTTTCCTTTTGGATAAAAGAAAAGTCGGTTGCGACTCTTGCTAACCGCAACATTTGCGATCAAACCCAAAACCCTCAAGTCAGTTCTCCCACCGTATCACACCTATCAAGGGCTTTTTTAGGCAATACATTCAGAGATGAGCCAGTGTCCACCAAAACATGAGCCAGGTTGTGCCCCTATATTCAACTGAGACATGCAATGCCTCATTATGCTTCCTTCCTCTTAGCATTAAATCAGCATCCGAAAAACCTAGACCATTATCTGCAGTCAAGATTGCTACGCAGTCTTGAAACTGATCGGCAGATATCTCTTGGGGTACATGGGCAATTTTCAGGAATTTTACCAAGGCTTTTGCATGCGCTTCGGAACATAGTAGTAATGTCAGCATGGAAATTTTAGAGGGAGTTTGCTCCAGTTGTTCAACTACACCGGAGTCGCTTCTTTTTATGATCTTCAGAATTTCCTCCATCTCTTTCTGGGAGGTCTCAGGGATATCCAATGACTGAGCCTTCGTCCGAACAGGCTCAATCAGAATACTTTTACCTCGAGTCTCGATTAACTCGGCAGCAGGAGTGTCAGTAGGAATGATAACATGGGTTGTAATAGCTTTGTCAGTTGGAGTATTAGCTGAGATAATTGTAGGACCAGAAATAGCCTTCGGAGGAGCAACAACAACAGGAATGATTACGGGTCTAGAAACTGCTTTTGGGGGAGCAATTTTTGGAGAGAATATCCTTCCGTTTCAGGTAATATTGCTAGTTCCTGCATTATTACTGATGTCGGAGTTGACTTTCTCAGAGCTCGAATCTTCGGTGGCTGGCCAATCCTACTTGATACCGTGGTAGTAGACATCCACTCTATAATCCCATGGTATGGTTTTGTCTGACGAATACGGTATTGGTCCAGACATTGTAATTATTAAAGGAGTTGCTTTTCGGAACTGATGTAATTCTAACGGGTCTTTTGGTGGAGACCCTGGAAGAATTGGCGGAAATGGTAATGATAGAGACATCTTCGAAAGAAATAGGTGGAACAGAAGTTTTTTCGAACAAAATTTCTTTGTTATCTATTAGGCACTGAACGCCTGCTTTCAACAAAGGACAACTGGTTGGTGAGGACAAACAGAAATGACAGCCTTCATCACAACCCGTGAACACACCGGCATTAAACAAGTTCACTTTAATAGTCAGGAGCGGGGTCATAAGTTCATCAACTGAAGTAAAAAACATTTCTTCTTCAATGGCATTGGTATTATGGCCATGTTTGGGCATAGGGGCAGAAATGACATTTGGCTTTTCGGGCACATCGAATTCAATCTCTTTGGCTTCAATGAGGTCTTGTATTTTGTTCTTTAGAGTCCAACAGTTATTAGTGTCGTGGTCAGGACTTTCAGAGTGGTATGCACAGCGGGCATTGGGATGATAGTGAGGAGATGTTGTGTTGGGGTTTTTCGGAGCTTCTTACAAGGTCACCAAATTGGATCTCGGTAGGTGCAATAATACCTGAGATAAAGTCGTGTTAATTTTGGTGAACTTCTTGACCGGTCTTTCCATCCTCGGTTGATTGTCTTTGCTGATCAGGCGCATGCTTAGGAATCATAACAACCCCCACCATTGGTCGGCGTTCGGCCCTATCTTGATTTCTTTGAGGATAAACGAAAACCACTTCTTTCTTTCCGATAAATGGCTTCCTTATAGCAGCAGAGGATGTATCTTTCTGAATCTTTCCACTCTTTATCCTGGCTTCTACCCTTTCTCCGGTCAATATCAGTTCAGTAAAACCCGCCAATGAACTCCCAATTAGGTGATTGAAGAAGGGACCAGACAAGGTTCCCAAGAACATGTCTACCAACTCTCTCTCAGATAGAGGAGGTTGAACTCTTCCAGCCAAGTCTCGCCGTTTTTGCGCATAGTCCTTAAAGCCTTCATTTGAATCCATTGCCATACTTTAAAGTTGAGTACGGGTAGATGCAAGGTCAGCATTGTATTTGTATTGTTTGTAGAAGGCTGCAGCAAGATCTTCCCAATTGTGAACGTTGGCTCTTTCTAACTGGTAAAATAAATCAAGTTGAGTTCCAGACAGGTTGTCTTGGAAGAAGTGTACCCATAAGTCTTTGTCAGCGGTATGGGGATGGATTTTCCTCACATAGGACCGGAGATTCATTTTAGGGCATGAGACTCTGTCATACTTGGCGAACACAGGTGCTTTGAATTTGGGAGGAATGACAATCCCCAACACTAACCCCAATTCCTCAAAGTCCAAGCCAAGCACTTTTTGGATTTCCATTGCGCTCAAACACTCTTCTAGATGTTTATACTTGTCATCAGCTGGATGGTATTGTTCTTCAGAATAGTCTTCTTCTTCCTCTTCCTCTTCTGATTCTAACGGGACAACTGTCTTCTTTCCTTTCCCAACTTGATTGTCTCTCTCACCAGATTTTGTTGCAAAGTCTAGGGTCCTTCTTGTCTGCCCATGAAATGTTCTTCCCATGTTTAGGACTCTAATTACCTTTTTTGTCTTTTTTTTCTTCTCCTCAGCTAGGAAAGTCTTCAACTCTTCTTGTCCTTTGGCTAGGGTCAAGAGCAACTGTTGAAACTGTGTATTCTGAGCTTGGAGGTCCTTCACTGTTTGTTCGAGATCCATCTTACTGAAATAAACAGTAGAGAGATGAGGAGACTTGTTGCAAAAGACCTGCTTATGTTATGATGAACGGTATATGCATATGTAATGATTTCAAGGATTTAAAAGATTTAAATTTATTTTAGACAAAAAGGAAACACATGTTATATTAATAAGTTAAAGTTTGAGTACATCAATTCCTCTTGGGCTTATAAGGAAATATCAAATCTCTAAGATGAAAAGGTAGTGCGCATCCTCTTTGGTGTGATGTAAGCATTCAGAGTCTGCTCCCCATGAAGTAGTCTAGTGAGTTCCAAAACCTTCTTCTCGCTTGCGTAGAATTGGGCTTCGAAAGTATCTCGCTCCCCCTTGAGTTGTATCCAATCTCTTTGTAGGTCTTCAAGAGAGTTGGTCATATCAGGATGTAGGATAGTGTATGGAATATCTCCCTCCATGACAGGCTCAATAATTACCGGGAGAATGGAGGGGTAAGACATCATAAGACTCTGAGCATGAGTTCGTACCAATTTGAGGTAAGGCTCAAGAGGGATGAAATTTTTATACCCCAAAGTCTTGCTATCCACCTTGTTTAACATCCTCCAAGCTCGGATAAATCTCTGGCGAAGACCTTGATCGTTGTTGTCATAGTCAAATACCAAACCTTGAATCAGCATCTCGTGGGGGACATCCCTTCGGGCGTAGCCAAACTATCTTAAGGCTAAGCATGGGTTGCAGGTGATACCTCCCATAATACCAAGTAAAGGGACATTAGGGAATTCTCCACAATGGTCGACGATGATAACATTCTCTATGGATCAGGAGCACCAATGAATGTCTGAATGTTTGAGCGTCATCAACCTTTGTGACCATCTTGAACCTTGCTCATTCTTTAATACAGATTGGGGAAGATGCGAAATAAACCATCTTGCCAAGAGAGGAGTGCAACACATAAGGACACCTCTTTTCCTCATTGTGCGAGTGTGAAAAGAGTGTAGGATATCTCCTAGCAATGTAGGCACCGGGTTGCGGGATATGAAGATTTTGACGATGTTCACATCTATGAGTTGGTCAGGAATTGGAAACAAAACCATCCCATAGATGAGGAGAACCACAATTTCCTCAAAGGCTTGCAGTTCCAAGGAATTCCAACAGCTTTGGGCTTTGTCAAACAAGAACTTTGCTAGGAAGCCCTTGACACCACTCCTTGTTTCCCAATGAGTTGTGATATTAGATGAGTGCAAGTGTAGAGCTTGAGCAATCTCTTCTGGCTTTGGGTCTCTTTCCGTACCATTGAAAGGAAGTTGATTGAGAATGAGAATCCTCAAGAGTTGGGAGAATTCTTCCAAAGTTGGCACAAGTTGATAATCGGGAAATGTGAAGCAATGGTGTAAAGGATCAAAGAACTGAAAGAGCACCTTCATCATATCCTCATCTATGTTAGAGGTGACCAAGTTGAGTAGGCGACCATGTCTCTCGGTAAATGGAGAGTTTTCAGGAATCCTTGAAGCTAGCTCCCTGAGTTGTGGAGGGATCCTTACAAGATTGACTTGAATAGTTTTCCTGCGAAGTGAATCCATATCCTACAAAACAAGAACAAAGATGAATCTCAAAATCCTTGAAATGGTTAGTGGATGTATATGATGTTCATGATGTTCATGATGTTATGTAAAAGTATGTATATACAAACAAAACAAACAAATCCTTAGGTTTAGGCTTGCATGGACTTTTATAGGTAAGTACCCTCTTGAAGTTTAGTTGGCTTAAACTTGTCCTAGTAATAGTAATCAGGTTCTAAGGAGCTCAATATCACTGGTTTGTTTCCTTGGTCATTGTTTCAGTACAAGCCTCTTTAATGGCGACCTAAATATCCCAAGAAACCAAACCTCAATGAGTGTAGTATCGAGTATCTACCAACTTCGGACTGCACCAAAGTCGGTCATCTCACTACATCCTAAAGGCCAAATTGGTCAAGTAAAGGTTCTAAAAGTTCATTAGTGCTTCGTGACATCACTCAGCGGCCCCGTATTCTCTTTGATTAACTCAAAGGCTACCAGTACCCACAAATATGTCGCACTAATATAGCTATTGCTTAGACCATGTTGGTATACCCCGCACAGTTTCCACAATGTATTGCTACTTACCTATAATGTATCCCAAATCTGGGTAGAGGATTCAAACCCAAACAAAGAACCATAATGTAAAGCATACAAGTCAAACAATGTAAGCAAATAAATGTGATATATCCATAAGGTAACCCCACTTTTAGAATTTTCCCCAACAGAGTCGCCAGTTCTGTGATACGGTGGGAGAACTGACTTGAAGGTTTTGTGTTTGATCGCAAATGTTGTGGTTAGCAAGAGTCGCCACCGACTTTTCTTTTATCCAAAAGGAAAGGTGAAAAAGCACATGAAAGACCTTTGAGATTGTTTCTTGAGTTCGGGGGGTAGATTATGAAAAGGGAAGGTATTAGCACCCTTTTCATCCATGGTTTTCCATGGGCTCTTAGTTACTTGCTAGATCACTTGCTTTTGTTTGAAATTGTGCTTTGTGTGGTTTTTTAAAGTATTTTGTAAAGAGGCCATTGTTTAGGCAATCTTTGTAATGATTCTCGTTCGTAAGAATGTATACAAAGATGTTTGATCTTTTGAAAATGTTTTCAATTTTGTAAGATGTTTGAAAGTGTATGTGTTTGTTTTTGAAAATAGAAAGGATGTTTTGTTTGAAATTGAGCAAGTAACTAGGAACATTCTACCTACTCAAAAGTCTTTCATGTTAATTTCCTTTTTCCTTTGACATTGTTATCTTACCATTGATTTGGTAAGTAATCGTATCTTTGGATGTAAAAGGGACGGGCGTGGGTCATCGTATAACCATGATTAGCAATGTTGATATCTTTGCATTTCCTTTAGGGTCTAAGATCATTTTAAAAGGCAATATGAATAGCGTCATCGAGGCACTATGATCTTGTATGTTGCTTGTTTTTGCTAAAATACCTCACATGCATAATATGGCCATTTTTGTAAGGCAACCAAGTGGATTTACCCTAAGGGTGTAAGTGTGAAAGTGTATTAATTTACATGCTTGATTTTTCTTTGAAATAGGGTTTTCCAAGCATTAATTTTAATCTTTCCATACAAACCCTATTACTAGCATTTGTATATAAAGCATTTAAATTGAGGAAAATAAAAATGCTAAGCTATTACATCATTTAGGGGAGGGGATATATAAATTACAAAATGGGGAAATTGCAAGAAATTAAAAGTCCTAATTATCTATTACAACCATATTGACATAATGTACAAGAATTGAAATGGACTTGTCTTGTTTTTGTTAAGAAATTAATTTACTTAAGAAAATATTTTGATCTTTTTGTTCTAAAAGTAAAATAAAATAACACATGTGAATATGAAATATTTTTGGTGTTTTTGGTTATTAAAAGCAAAAATAAGATAAATAAGAGAAAAAGGAGTCAGAATCAGCATATTGCTGAAAACAAGGAGGAACAAAAGTTCTGGCTTTGATACGTTGCAAAAGAGAAAATATTAGTGAGAAAGTGGAGGGTCAGAAGTTATGGGCCTGGGTACACCAAGTTCTGAGGTTGAGGGGTTCATAAGCAATAGCGTAATTGGGAACCTAGAAGTTCATGTATCTCTGGCAAGTCAGAAGTTCTGATTGTTTGAGAGAGTGAAGTGACTATGTTGTTAGGTGAGGGTATCTAGAAGTTCTGATCTAGGAGTATCGTCTGACAGATAAATGGGTAAAAAATGTCAATAAATAAACCTAAAAAAAGGATGCTTCTGGGGCTAGAACCCAGAACCCTTAGCACTAATGTCTTATGCGTATGCTTTCTACCACTGGGGTGGTTGTACATCCGGTATTAGAAGCAAAAGCATAAACACGTATCACAAAGTAAACTCTAATGATGAACTCCAATTCTTTCTTCATGCTAATCAGAACATCTGTAACTTAGTTAAATCTCAAGATAACGGAAAACATAGACATAACAATTATGGAAGTTTTTTTTTCATCATGGTTTCAGAAGCATAAAAAAAGTCAATACTATAAATCAAAAACAAGCATGTATTTGCTAGTCCTAGTTTCCTTAAGAAGTTCTGAACTGATGTTCTTCCTATTTAGGCAGGCAAATACATAAAACCTCAGAATGTGTACAGTATCAGAATCCGGATGTCTACATTGTATTTTGAACATGCAAGTCTAACAATGCTTAAGTGATATGATGAGGGTTAGCAGAAGCTTACCTTGCAGCTGAAAAATGTTCTATGAGCTGGAGTCTGGTTCTGACTGATTGTAATGTTTTGATCAACTTTGTGATCGGTGGAAATAGAACTGAGTGTTTTTTAAGCTGGTTCGCGAAATGTCGCGGTAATCAAGAGTCGCCATCGTCTTTTATGTTCTCCAACATGGAAAGGACAAAAGCACAACAAAATTCCTTATTCGAGAATGTTTCTCGGTTCGGGAGGTAGATTTATAGAAAGGGAAGGTGTTAGCACCCTTTCTATCCGTGGTTATCCACTGGCTCTTAGGTACTTGCTCTATGTTTTCAAAAATTATTTTCTTTTCAAGTGTGTGTGGGTTTTGAAAAAGTTTCGTTTGAAAAATTTCTAAGTAACTCTTGTATCTGTCCTCAAGAGTGTATGAAAAATTTGTTTGAAAACCTTTTGAAAGTGTGAGTGCGAAAAGTATTTTTGTTTGTTCGAAAAGAGAAAGTACCCAGGAGAATCTACCTACTCTAAGGAATTAGGCTGTGTAAGAGTCCTTTAGATAGTGCTATCCCACCATTGAGAGGTAGGTGGCACCATCGTTGGAGGTATTCGGGTCAATTCGATTATAGGGACATGTGTGGTCACCAAAGCAATAGTAGGACACCTTAGAAGTAACCCTAATGTCCTAGATCCTTTTATCCGAGGCAACCGTTTCGAGGCAACTGGATCTTAGACAGGAGGGCGACCTCTAAAACACCCTATACTTGACGACCATGTTCGAGGCAACCAGTGAGGCGTACCCTAGGAGTGGCATGTGCATGTGTGTTGTTTTTTCAATTAAATTGTCTTTGCATGTTATTTGTGAGCTACGAATTGGTTTTATTTTCATACATTCTTGCAGGCATATTAACAGTTAAATGATTTGCAGGAAATAAAGTGCGGAAAGGTAAATCTAGCTATTACAAGGCGCGGGTATATACATCGCCAAAAACAAACCCGTTTGGAAAAATAAACTGCGAGAAAATAAATAAAGCGATAAAGGAGGTCCTAATTAACTATTACATTTCCTGAGCAGATACAAAATAATGAATTAAAAAATAAATACGCGCGAAAGATTGAATTGGGAATGTCCTAGGGTTTTGACCCTTTTGAGAAAAGAATTGAGTTTGTCCTTCTTTTGTAATTAAATCAAAATTAAAACTAATTACTAATTAATTAATTTATTAAGAAAAAATTTTTTTTTGTATTTTTTATGTTTTTAATGAAAATAAAAATAAGGAATTAAAAGTCAAAAGAAAAACCCTAATTCTAAATTTATTTTAGTTATTAAGAAAAAGATTAAAGTTGCCTAATTAAACTAATTAATTAATTATAATTTATTTACAAAAAATAATATGAAATTAATAAATAATAATAATATTAGTTTTTTTTTTATTTTTATTGTGAAAAGGTTAAATAATTTGCTGGTGAGTATTTAATTAAAAAAACAATAAAATAAATGAAGCAATTGAATGAAAGAAAAAATAAAAAAAGAAATGCAAACCCAATGGGGTTTGGGCCCTGAATGGAGGTGCTGAAGTAATTTTGTGGCCCAATAAGCCAAGCCTGCGCTGACTTTCTGGATAGCCTAGGGCGTGTATTGACCAGGAGCATTGTGTTCTCCACTTTTGACCTTTGGATTGATGATAATGGCCACTTGGCGACTGATCGTTTGATGCACACGGTGGAAAGCCTTTGTGAAACCTGCACCTGATTACATTATGAAAAATGATACAAGGAATTTGGGTGGACCTGGGAATCGAACCCAGGTCCCAGCGCTCAATGTTTGCTCGTTCTGCCACTACGCCAACTGTCTTAATTGGAATAATAATAATAATAACTGAATATTATATTAGTAAATCAACGCATGCCCTGGAAAAAAAATAACGCGCGTTATTTATTTGAACCGGCCAATCAGATGCAAGCACGTCTTCATCTTCTCCAACAACCCTGTATTTCTTTCTTGCAGATTTTGGTTCCGCAACAAAATTCGTTGCCTTCTCCTATACTGAGCTCTAGGCCACAAAAATGTCAGCCAAAGCCATCATCTTGTTCGTCTCAAGCTCCTGAATTCGTCCATGGCTATGGCTTGCATCAATTATTCCTGTAAAACAAAACCCCAAATTGCAACCCCCAAAACCCTAGGTTCGGGTAGGGAGATCTAGGCTACAACAATCCAATTAAATAATACAGGATGCCTGGAATTTGGATGATGAATACAAATACGGTAAAAATTTAGAGAAAAGGCACAAGAATTGGAGGTTGAGACTCCATGTTCAGAGCAAGGTTCGAGACCACTTACAGTGCGTTGTAGGGGGTCTTAGGACGCGTTTGTGATCGCCTTAGCTTCAGGGTATGGCAAGGAAGAGAACCACGTGCTTATTTTGATCTGAAAATGCCTGTAACAGAGTTTTTGATCTCTCACTTTTTGACAAATTTTGAGTTTTTGTTCTGGCCGTTTCAGTGATCTCTAGGTCGTGAATGAGGTTTGTACTGCTTTCATATGTAGGTATGAATGAGAATTAAGTGATATGATGAGCCTTAACCTTGTGCAATTAAGTTTTGGATTTTGTTTGACCACCATTAAATGACCTTTCCATACTTGAAGCAAAACCATGATTTTGTGCACAAAATAGCCTAGCACAATTTTGGTAGCTGGAATATGACACATGAAAGCCATTCAAACCAAAAGATGCCATTCCATTAAATTTTTAGATTTTATTTAAATTTTTATGGATTTAAAATGAATTAAATCAATAAAAATTAAATAAAATGGAAAAATAAATGTTTGACCTTGAAATTAATCATGGGACACGTGTATGGCATGACAAAGGCTGAATCAAGTGGAAAAAAGTGGGGCCTTTTGTCAAAAATTGAAGTTTTAAGGATAGTTGACTTTTGCCATTTCACAAAAATTTCCCAACTTCTCCAATGCATATCTTGCTTAATTTTGATCATATGAACATGTTCTTGGACATTTTCGAAAGGTCTTGAAGTCCTCTAACCAATGCCTTTGGTCCCATGTCATTTTGATTTACCAATCTCAAGTTATGGTCTTTGACTTAAAGTGCCTTTTTGTTGACTTTTGAAAATGACCTATAATGTTGAAATTGATAACTTTTTGTGAGAGAATTTATTGGACTTGGAATGTGAAGATGAGTTGTAGGAAATGTCCTCCCCTTCAAAATGAGAATTGGATGGGATTTTTCTGATGAACCATGAAAAAGTTATGCCTTGGTCAATTTACAGTTGACTTTTCAGCTGTCCCAAAATGGAAACTTTTGCATCTTGATGATTTTTGAGCCATTCTTGTAGAATCATGATCAATAATTGATAAAATGATGATTGTGGCCTCAAAATAAGATGTTGACCAAAAATTTTGACTTTTGACTGCCAAATGACCATTTTACCCGTATAGTTGATTGTGAAGCAATTAGGGCTTTTGACTGTGCAACTTGATGCTGTGAGCCTTGAAACTTGGCATATGGATGCTTGGCAATGTGTATAGGCCTATGGGACTTGATTGAGCCCTTGAAAACCTCAAATTCTTTGCAAGAACCAAAACCCTAATTTGACTGGCTTAGGAGGGTGTTTGAACTGTGCAACCCTTGAGTAGACTTGAGCAAATTGAGATGATGCTTGTCAAAACTTTGAAGAATATGGGAGGGAAAATTTTGGGGTACAACAGTTGCCCCTGTTCAATCTTCTTAGACCTGAGGATGTAGATTGGCTTGCGTGCCTTTCGTGATCCGAAGGTGGAAGATGATTGAACACTGAAGTGCCCAGAAATTTGCACTCGCATAGTAGAATATCAACGGTGTGATGGCGGGAATGGGCTTACAGATGCCATTTGGAGAGATAGTGGATAGGAGGATGGGCTTATAGATGCCATATGGAGATGTGACAGAACCTTGTCGGGAATGGGCTTATAGATGCCATTTGGAAATGTGATGGATAGTTGTGAAGATAGGCTTATAGATGCCATCTGAAGGTGTCGATCGCGTAAGAGATTCCTTAGCAAGAATTTGCGTACTTTGAGAAAGGAAGATGGTTTCCTGGCCTGCTACAGGTGTTGATCTTCAAACTCTTTATGTAGATATGCCCTGGCTAGATATAGGTATCGAATCCAAAATCAATCGCTCACAGATATGCCCTGGCTGGATACAGGTATCGAATCTACAATCAGTTACTCACAGATATGCCATGGCTAGATATAGGAATCGAATCTGGAATTGGTCGTCTACAGATATGCCCTGGCTGGATACAGAAATCGAATCTCTAAACTCTTCATGCAGATATGCCCTGGCTGGATACAGGTATCGAATCTACAATCAATTACTCACAGATATGCCCTGGCTAGAAATAGGAATCGAATCTGGAATTGGTCGTCTACAGATATGCCCTGGCTGGATACATGAATTGAATCTGGAATTGCGACAGTTGATAGTAATCATCTTTGGGTTGACCTTTTTCCTGAAAAGGAAAAACATCAGTTGTATGCAATGTCATGATGTATGAAATGCATGATGTCATGATGTTTTCAAGAATAAATGAGATTGTGTGTTTATGATGCGTATATGCATGCGTCATGGTGTATGATAATGTGATGTTTATGAATGTATTTTCGTCTAGGAAAATAAATCCTTGATGAATGCCGGGAAGTTGAATCCTGGGCTGAGGTTGAAGAGTAGAGTTCTTCATTTCCGCTGCGGATGATGGTTGCAAGAATAAACCGGTAGGAGAAGATGACTCCGTTGGGGAATAAACTTGGTGGAGAGATTACTCTGCGGGGAGTTACTCTGTGGGAAGAGATACTTCGTTGAGAGTTGAATGATAACTCCGCTGGGGATTCTATTGATAAGCTTATGCTGGGGAATTTGATGAACTTCGCTGGGGGATAGGAAGAACTTCGCCGAGGACGATCTTTCCGTGGTAATTAGCTGAGGATAACCCAGTTATAAGCTCCGGTGGGGAATAACCTTGAATAAAGCCGGGGAGATGCGTTCATATTCTGCAGGGGATAAGCTTCCAGAATCTACTGTGGAGGTGGATTCAACTCTCCTGGGGAATCTTTTGAACTGTACTGGGGAAGTGGCTCCACTGGGGTGTCTGATATTCCGCCGGGGAACAATCTTATATTAAGACTGCCGGGGATGCTTGCTTAGGAACATCTGTATACTCTGCTGGGGAATATTGAGATTTTCTGGGGATATCCAACCTCCTTAAGGCTGACAGTAGGCTAACTCTGCTTGGGGAGAGTGTTGCTGACTTGCTGGAGATATTGTGCCTTTTCGGGGCTGATGGGAGACCAACTCTGCTTGGAGAGAGCATCGTTGATTCTGGTCTTACTCTGCGGGGAGTGAAGGTATCTTGGTCATGTTCTTCAGCTGAACCTACCTTGGTACCTTGGTGGACAAAGCAACTAGATCGCTTGCCCCTGTTTCTAATGTCACCTGTAATTAGTCCTTTGTTTCGTATGCAAGTATTTATGAGTTAGCAATTAGTGTCAAATGCATATATCAAAAATGAACATTGGACGTTCTTTGCAAAACAAAACAGAAAAAGAAAAACAATTGGCAATATGTCTGGAAAAGTGGATTTGTATTGATTTTTGAATTTGCCTGTAAATAGGCGTTTTTGTACAAGAGGCTGACGTCCTAGTAAGAGAACGCCGCCGAACAAAATGGAATTTATACAATTTTGAAAAGGAAAACAAAACAGCTATGTGAAAAATCCCACTGGGTTCCAACTCTGCTATTGCCTTTATGTCTTCAAGCGTCTCATCACTTTGCTGTTTAGTTGAAGATGAAGCTGATTGGCTGGTGCCGTCTGAACCTGATAGTTGATGCCGAATTCTCGATGCAAGGTGATCCAATGAGACATAGTATTACGCTTATCCCTAACTTTTGCCTGGACCGCCCTTTCGGGTTTTCAGTCCACCGGGATACCCATTTTTGCCCAAGCCGCCTTTTCAGGTTTTCGACTTGCCGGGTGTACAGATTTTTTTCATTTCATCCCTTATTTTGCCCGAACCCTTTTGGTTCGCCGGGAAGCCCTTATTTTTGCCTAGGTGTGTCAACCTAACGTGTCTTTGATCATGCGTAGTATCTTTTTACTATGTCTGCATTAGAGGGGTGAGGAAGGTCGTCACCATCCATGGTGGTTAGAATCATAGCTCCTCCTGAGAAGATATGTTTAACCACAAATGGCCCTTCATACGTAGGGGTCCATTTGCCCCTGGGATCAGTTTGAGGAAGAATGATGCGTTTGATTACCAGGTCTCCGACTTGATACTCTTGCCGTCTGACTTTCTTGTTAAATGCCCTGATCATTCGTTTTTGGTACGTTTGACCATGACAAATAGCAGTGAGTCTCTTTTCGTCGATTAGATTCAGCTGATCAAGCCGGGTCTGGATCCAGTCATCTTCGCTCAAACCTGCATCCTTCATTATCCGGAGAGAGGGTATCTGGACTTCAATAGGCAAGACTGCCTCCATGCCATAGACCAAGGAAAAGGGTGTTGCCCCTATTGACGTCCTTGCTGATGTACGGTACCCATGAAGAGCAAACGGTAACATCTCGTGCCAATCTTTGTAGGTCACCGTCATCTTCTGCACAATCTTCTTGATATTCTTATTTGCCGCTTCGACAGCCCCATTCATCTTCGGCCGGTAGGGAGAAGAGTTGTGGTGCTGTATCTTGAATTGCTCGCAGAGCTCAGTGATCATCTTGTTGTTAAGATTGGTACCATTATCCGTAATGATCCTTTCTGGTACACCGTATCGACAGATTAGGTTGTGCCGAATGAACCGTGCCACGACGTTCTTGGTTACCGTAGCGTAGGAAGCTGCTTCGACCCACTTCGTAAAGTAATCAATCGCTACCAGGATGAAGCGATGCTCGTTGGATGCCGTAGGTCTGATCTCGCCGATCATATCAATGCCCCACATTGCGAACGGCCAAGGTGCTGTCAAAATGTTCAGAGGAACTGGAGGAATGTGCACCTTATCAGCATAGATCTGGCATTTGTGACATGTTCCAGAATGTTGGTAACAGTCGGCTTCCATTGTGGACCAGAAATATCCTGCCCGGAGGATTTTCTTCGCCATAGTATGTCCACTGGAATGCGTTCCGAAGGTACCTTCATGTAGTTCTGCCATGATCTTTTCTGCTTCAGTCTTATCCATACACCGCAGTAAGGTCGAATCATGGTTTCGCTTGTAGAGGATGCCATTGTTGAGGAAGAATTTTGCAGCGAATATTCTCAGGAACTTCTTGTCATTAACAGATGCACCCTTGGGGTATTCTTGAGCTTCCAAATACCTCTTCACTTCATGATACCAAGGTTTTTCAGTTACCTCTTCAGCCTCAAGCTCACAGCAATATGCAGGTTCATCCAACTTCCAGATAATGATCCGGGGAGCCTCGTTGTCCCATTTGACTTTGAACATGGAAGACATCGTAGCTAGCGCGTCCGCCAACTGATTCTCCTCTCTTGGGAAGTGTTCAAAATTTATCTCCTCGAAGTGGGGAATCAACGTCAACACATACTCTTTGTAAGGAATAAGATTTGGGTGTTTCGTATCCCACTCGCCTTTGATCTGATTGATCACAAGAGCGGAATCTCCGAAGACACTCAGAAACTTGATCCTTAAGTCAATTGCAGCTTGAAGACCCATGATGCATGCCTCATACTCCGCCATGTTGTTGGTGCAGTTGAAACATAGCCGGGCAGTAAGTGGAGTATGAGTGCCTTTAGGGGATATGATCACAACGCCAATACTGTTACCCAAAGCGTTTGAGGCTCCGTCAAAGTGCATGGACCATCGGGATCCTTCCTCAGGTCCTTCATCCGGTCCAGGTACTTCACAATCAGTCACTACCATGATATTCTCGTCTGGAAATTCAAAGTTCATCGATTGGTAGTCGTCCACTACTTGGTGTGCCAAATGGTCTTCCAATACACTTCCCTTGATTGCTTTCTGAGTCGTGTACTAGATGTCGTATTCTGTCAAGATCATCTGCCATCTTGCTATTCTTCCAGACAAGGCAGGCTTTTCGAAGATGTACTTGATTGGATCCATTTTTGAAATCAACAGAGTAGTGTGAGTCAACATATACTGTCTCAGCCGGCGAGCAGCCCATACCAAAGCGCAACAAGTTTTCTCGAGCAGTGAGTATCGAGTCTCACAGTCGGTAAACTTTTTGCTAAGGTAATAAATAGCGTGCTCTTTTCGGCCAGACTCGTCATGCTGCCCCAGCACACACCCCATTGAGTTGTCCAGTACTGTCAAGTATAAGATTAGAGGTCTCCCTTCAACCGGTGGCATAAGAATGGGTGGTTCTTGGAGATACTCTTTGATTCTTTCGAAAGCGGCCTGACATTCATCATTCCAACGTACTACTTGATCTTTCTTCAGTAGCTTGAAGATTGGTTCACATGTAGCAGTTAGATGCGAGATGAATCGGGCAATGTAATTCAAACGTCCTAGAAAGCCTCTGACTTCTTTCTCTGTCTTGGGAACTGGCATCTCTTGTATGGCTTTCACTTTGGCAGGGTCCACTTGAATACCTTTGTCGCTCACGACGAAGCCTAGCAGTTTTCAAGATCTCACCCCAAAGGTGCACTTGTTTGGGTTCAACCTCAGCTTGTACAACTTCAGACGGTCAAACAACTTCTGCAGATGGTCAAGGTGTTCTTCCTCAGTTTGGGACCTTGCAATCATATCGTCGACATATACTTCTATCTCATGATGGATCATATCATGAAACAAAGCAACCATGGCACGTTGGTAGGTTGCCCCAGCATTTTTCAACCCAAAAGGCATGACCTTGTAGCAAAAGGTGCCCCACTGAGTAACGAAAGTGGTCTTCTCCATGTCTTCAGGAGCCATCTTGATTTGATTATAACCGGAGAAGCCGTCCATGAAGGAGAACACCTTGTGCTGAGTAGTATTGTCAACCAGAACGTCGATATGAGGCAGAGGGAAATCATCCTTAGGGCTGGCCCTATTCAAATCCCTGTAATCAACACACATTCGGACCTTACCATCTTTCTTTGGCACTGGAACCACATTAGCAACCCACTGAGGGTAAGAAGTCATTGCTAGAAAGCCGGCGTCAAATTGTTTCATAACCTCAGCCTTGATTTTCTCGGACATCTCTGGACGCATACGGTGGACCTTCTGTTTTACCGGAGGGCACTCTTCCTTGGTAGGCAAGTGATGAACCACAATGTCGGTATCCAACCCGGGCATGTCTTCGTAAGACCGGGCAAAGATTTCTACATAGTCATGCAACATCCGAATCAACCGCTGTTTCACACTGAGCTCTAGATTGGCACCAATCTTGACTTCCTTTATGTCTGTCTCAGTACCCAGATTTACCATTTCCACTGGCTCTTCATGTGGCTGAATGGCCCTCTCTTCCTGGAGTAACAGTCTTGCAAGCTCACCAAGCACTTCACAATCATCTTCACCTTCGTCTTCGGCTAAGTTGATCGGATTTTCGAAGTCATAACTGGCATTAGCAGAGTCGTTGCCAGTGAGATCCAGAGTGGATTGGAACCTGTATAAGTGAGTGTGTGTAAATATAGCTATTTTGAAATATATAAAGAAAGAAAGGGAGCGCAAGATTTGAAATGTGAAAAACGTCCAATGCTTTTATTCATGATATATGAAAGTGACAAATAACAAGCCCTCACAAATGGAGCCATGGTGCCCCGGGTAAGACACCGAGCCATAAAGTTTCAAATTATTGTTCGTTACAAATTCAAAACAAAGGAGTTCATTACTGAGTGACAAAAGTAATAGGTGTGAAGTATTTGGCAGTCCAGTTTCTTGGTCCATCGTCGGTCGTTGGGTAGATCCAGCTATCAAATTCGGATTCCTCCACGTCGTCCTCAATATCATTCACTCCCGGGTTGGTGATGAACACAGGAGGTCTTCCAATCCTTGCCTTACGGACAGCCCTCTGAGCTTCTGCAGTGAAACCCAAACCAAACTTGTCAGTCTTCGGAGTAAAATCAGGAAGTCGGCCCCAGTTTGCACACTCACCCTTCTCAATAACAGCCTGGGCGTCCTCTAAGGAAGCCATCTTCAGAGGAGAATCTTCTTCAGTCACAGTCTCTGCTGCTGCCAATGTTGGAGGAACCTCTTCAAAATGTTGAAAGGGGGTCTCAATGAACTCCCCATCCATTTCTATGTACCTGAACGATTTGAGGTGGCTGACCATATATTCCTCTTCCCCTTGCACTGTTACGATCTTCCCTCTGACCGGGTACTTAAGCTTTTGATGTAATGTGGAGGTCACAACTGCAGCCTTGTGGATCCAAAGACGACCCAGCAAGCAAGAATAGGATGGTCGGATGTCCATCACATAGAAGGTAGAATCAAAAACTTGAGAACCAACCCTGATTGGAATGTCAACTTCGCCATGTACCATCCTTTTCGACCCGTCAAAGGCCCGGACAATAATGTTACTAGGCTTGAGCTCTAAACCCTCATAATCCAGCCTGTCTAGAACTTTCTTGGGCAACACGTTCAACGAAGAACCGGTGTCTACCAACACATGGGAAAGAGTAGTGCCCCTGCATTCAATGGAGACATGCAGGGCGTCGTTATGGTTTTTTCCTTTGGCCGTCAGATCGGCGTTAGAGAAACCCAACCCATTATCAGCAGTCAAGTTGGCCACACAATCGGTAAATTGATCAGCAGACATTTCTTGTGGCACGTGGGCCGTCTTCAGGAAGGAAATCAGGGCCTTGGCATGGGCCTCTGAACATAACAGCAGTGATAGCATAGAAATTTTAGAGGGGGTGTGCCCCAGCTGCTCAACTACATTGAAATCACTCTTCTTGATAATTTTGAGAATCCCTTCCATCTCTTGCTTGGAAGCTTCAACATTGGTCTTCGGTGCCTCCATCCGGGCAGGCACATCAGTAGCAATCCCTTTGCCCCGAGCGTCAAATGACTCGGCAGCAGGGGTAGAAACAGGAACTTGGTCAGGAAGGGAAGCAGGCACACTGGCAGGTGTGATGACAAGAGGTCTCTGAATTGTTGGTGGCGTAATATCTGGTGAGAACAGCCTACCACTACGAGTAACCTTGGCAGGTCCGGTGATGTTGCTGACACCGATACTAGTATCAAACTCTTGTTTTACTCCCAGCACATAAACATCTGCCCCATAGTGCCAAGGGACAACTTTGTCAGATGTATAGGGGAGGGGCCCCGGAACAGTGATGACGATAGGAGCAATCTTGTGAACATGCATGATTTTGACAGGCTTCTTTGAGGGAGCCTTAGGAGGGTTGTTGAAAATAGTAACAATGGACACTTCTTCAGTACGGACAGCAGGAACAACAATCTTCTTGAACAAGATTTCTTTGCTATCCATCAGGTTTTGGACGCCTGACCTCAACAAAGGACAACCAGCAGGTGAAACAGCACATAGATGGCAACCTTTACTACATCCCGGAAATAAACCGGCTAGCAACAGGTTCCTTTTGACATTCATCAACGGAGTAACAATCTCATCTACAGAGGTTACATACGGGTCTTCCTCAACAGCATTCACTCCATGCTGGGGCATGGGAGCAGTCACAACATTGGGCCTTTCGGGCGCCTCGAACTGTATTTCCTTAGCATCAATAAGGTCCTGAACCTTATTCCTTAGAGCCCAACAATCATAGGTAGAATGCCCCGGGTTGTCAGAGTGATAAGCGCAGCGGGCGTTGGGGCTGTACTTCGGAGATGTTGTGTTCACAACCTTTGGAGCTTCCTTGACAGTTACCAGATTGGTTGACAGCAGTTGCGGCAACATCTGAGAGAGGGTCATGTTGAGCCGAGTGTACTGCCTTTTAGGTCTCTCACCCCTTGGCTGGTTGTATTGCTGAGGAGCAGCAGCAGGCTTTGAAATTACCACCACGTTGACAGCTTGGCGGCGTTCTAGTTTGTTCTGTCTCCTTGGACCATAAACAACACTAGCTTCCTTCTTGAAGGGCTTCTTTTCAGTACTCGAGGAGGCACCCTTTTGTATCTTCCCCAATTTGATACCAGCTTCGATCCTCTCACCAGTCAGGATCAGGTCTGTAAACCCAGCAGAGGAATTACCAATCAGGTGATTAAAGAATGGACCAGACAGGGTCCCCAAGAACATGTGCACGAGTTCACGGTCAGTCAACGGTGGTTGCACCTTGCCAGCCAGGTCTCTCCACTTCTGCGCGTACTCCTTAAAACCTTCACCTGTCCCAAGTGACATACCCTGGAGTTGGGTACGCGTGGGAGCGAGGTCGGAATTGTACTGATACTGCTTATAAAAAGCAGTAGCCAAGTCCTCCCAGTTATGAATGTTGGTTCCATCCAGCTGATAGAACCATTCGAGTTGAGTCCCTGAAAGACTCTCCTAGAAGAAATGGATCCATAAGTTCTTGTCTGCAGTGTAAGGCTGGATCTTCCTTACATAAGATCGGAGGTTCAACTTAGGACAGGAAGCCCTGTCGTACTTCACAAAGGCAGGCGCCTTGAACTTGTGTGGGATCACCACCCCGGAAGATAAACCTAGGTCTCCAAAGTCCAACCCATGCACACGTTGAATCTCCATAGCATTTAACCTGTCCTCCAGCTGTTTGTACCGGTCCTCAGCAGGAGGGTACTGTTCGTCATTGAAATTTGTCTCACTGTCGGAGATTGCAGGACTAGGAACCTCTCTCCCTGGTGGGTTGTCCTTCCCTGCAGAGGAAGTAGCCTGATCAGCCTCATTCTGCAGCGTATTCCCAAATCTGCGCCCGGTGTTAAACAGCACAGTCCTCCTTTTATTCTTCTTCTTTTCTTTCAAGAGCAGAGTCTTCAACTCCTGTTTCCCTTGGGCTAAGCTCATGACCAGCTCCTGGAACTGGGCGTTCTGGGCCTGGAGGGCCTTGATAGCTTGTTCAGTAGTAGGCTCGGAAGACATGATGATTGAGTGCTGAAATAAATAGCGAAGAAGATTAAGCAACCTTTAGAAAAAGAGCACCTGTTATGCACATGATGCATGATATGCTATTTATGCAATGCAATCAAAGGTTCGAAAGTTTAAATTCGTTGTAGACAAAAAGGAACACACGTTATATTAAGAGATAATTTGTTCAGTACATCAGGGCCTCATGGGCAAAACATTACAAAATAATTAATCCCAAAAGACACTGCGCATCCTCTTTGGAGCGATGTAGGTGTTGAGTGTCTTTTCCTCGTGAATTAGACGGGTGAGCTCCAAGACCTTCTTCTCACTGGCATGTAGACTAGCTTCAAGAGAATTCCGTTCTTCCTTGAGTTAGATCCAGCTTTTTTGCATTTCTTCCCAAGATGTCGGCATGTCAGGATGTTGAATGGTGTAGGGCACCTCTCCTTCCAAAACTGGCTCTTTGATCACGGGGAGAACATGAGGATATGGCATCACCAGCTTCTGGGAGCGGGCTCGTACCCACTTGAGATAAGGCTCCAGGGGGATGGAGTTCTTGTGCCCCAGCGTCTTACTATCTACCTTGTTGGGCATCCTCCAAGCTCTGATGAATCTCTGGCGAAGTCCTTGCATATCATTGTCGAAGTCAAAAACTATGTCAGGAATCAACATGTCATGAGGGCCGTCCCTCCGAGCATATCCAAATTGTCTCAAAGCCAGACATGGGTTGTAAGTAATGCCCCCTCTGATTCCAAGTAAAGGAACATTAGGATACTCTCCGCAATGATCAATGATAGTGACATTTTCTCTGGACCGAGAATACCAATGTATATCAGCATGTGTGAGGGTCATTAATCGTTGTGACCATCTCAAACCCTGCTCGTTCTTCAAAACTGATTGTGGGAGGTGTGAAATAAACCACCTTGCCAGGAGAGGAGTGCAGCACATGAGGAAACCTCTTTTTCTCATGGTTCGAGTGTAACATGAGTGAAGGATGTCCCCAAGCAACATAGGTATGGGATTCCTGGACATGAAGTTCTTGACGGCATTGATATCTATAAGCTGATCCGGATTCGGGAACAACACCAACCCATAGACAAGGAGTGCCACAACTTCTTCAAAGGCTTGTAGGTAAAGGGAATTCCAACATTCTTGTGCCTTCTCAAACAGGAACTTTGCCAAGAATCCTTTGATACCACTTCTGGTTTCCCAATGTCCCTTGATGTCAGATGGTTGTAGGCATAATGCTTTAGCAACCTCTTCAAGTTTTGGTTCCCTTTCCGTACTGTTGTAGGGTAGTTGACTAAGGATAGGAATCTTCAGCAGTTGAGAAAACTCTTCCAAAGTGGGCACCAATTGATAATCCGGGAAAGTAAAACAGTGATGCAAAGGGTCAAATAACTGGAAGAGGACTTTTATCATATCTTCTTCAATGTTGGTGTTGACCAAGCTGATGAGTCTACCATGTCTTTCACTGAAGGAAGAGTCCTCGGGAATCCTGGATGTAAGCTCCTTAAGCTGAGGAGGGACTCTTACAAGGTTGATCTGAATTGTCTTTCCGTGGATAGTTTCCATGTCCTACAAAACAAGAACAAAGATGAAGATTCGAACCCTTGAAGTGGTTAGTAAATGCATATGATGTTGTATGATGTTATGATGTTATGATAAAAACACACCACAAGTATTCACAAAAGGCAAACATGATAAGGCACACAAGTCACACCAGACAGCCCTTAGAGTTTAGGCCAGCATGAGGTCTAGGTATTACCCTCTTGAAGTTGGTGGGTTCAAAACTTGTCCTATCAAAAGTAACCGGGTTCTAAGGAGCTCAATATCATTGGGTTGTTTTCTATGTTAATTGTTTTGATTTAGCCACTGAACTGGCGATCAAAATATTCCAAGAAAACAACCCTCAATGAGTGTAGCATCGAGTATCTACCAACTTCGGACTGCACCAAAGTCGGTCATCTCACTACCCCTAAAGAGGCCAGGATGGTCAAGTAAGGTTCCTAAGGTCAGTTGATGCTTCACGACACCACGTGGCGGCCCCGTACTCTCCTTGACTTGACTCAAGGGTTACCGGTACTCACCAAAGTGCCACATCAATGTAGCAAACTGCTTCAACCGTGTCGGTATACCCCGCAAAGTTCCCTCACAGTTTGTTGCTACTTTCTAAAAGGTATCCCCTAGATCCGGGTTAGGATCTATGAAACTCCAAGACAGGCCCACAATATTAAATCAAACAAAGCAAGCAATTGAAAACAAGAGTGGTCTAATCCTAAGGTACACCTCACTTTTATATATCCCCAGCAGAGTCGCCAGTTCTGTGATCGGTGGAAATAGAACTGACTATTTTTTAAGCTGGTTCGTGAAATGTCGCGGTAAGCAAGAGTTGCCACCGTCTTTTATGTTCTCCAACATGGAAAGGACAAAAGCACAACAAAATTCCTTATTCGAGAATGTTTCTCGGTTCGGGAGGTAGATTTATAGAAAGGGATGGTGTTAGCACCCTTTCTATCCGTGGTTATCCACAGGCTCTTAGGTACTTGCTCTATGTTTTCAAAAATTGTTTGCTTTTCAAGTGTGTGTGGGTTTTGAAAAAGTTTCGTTTGAAAAATTTCTAAGTAACTCTTGTATCTGTCCTCAAGAGTGTATGAAAAATTTGTTTGAAAACCTTTTGAAAGTGTGAGTGCGAAAAGTATTTTTGTTTGTTCGAAAAGAGCAAGTACCCAGGAGAATCTACCTACTCTAAGGAATTAGGCTGTGTAAGAGTCCTTTAGATAGTGCTATCCCACCATTGAGAGGTAGGTAGCACCATCGTTGGAGGTATTCGGGTCAATTCGATTATAGGGACATGTGTGGTCACCAAAGCAATAGTAGGACACCTTAGAAGTAACCCTAATGTCCTAGATCCTTTTATCCGAAGCAACCGTTTTGAGGCAACTGGATCTTAGACAGGAGGACGACCTCTAAAACACCCTATACTTGACGACCACGTTCGAGGCAACCAGTGAGGCGTACCCTAGGAGTGACATGTGTATGTGTGTTGTTTTTTCAATTAAATTGTCTTTGCATGTTATTTGTGAGCTACGGATTGGTTTTATTTTCATACATTCTTGCATGCATATTAACAGTTAAATGATTTGCAGGAAATAAAGTGCGGAAAGATAAATCTAGCTATTACAAGGCGTGGGTATATACATCGCCAAAAACAAACCCGTTTGGAAAAATAAATTGCGAGAAAATAAATAAAGCGATAAAGGAGGTCCTAATTAACTATTACATTTCCTGAGCAGATACAAAATAATGAATTAAAAAAATAAATACGCGCGAAAGATTGAATCAGGAACGTCCTAGGGTTTTGACCCTTTTGAGAAAAGAATTGAGTTTGTCCTTCTTTTGTAATTAAATCAAAATTAAAACTAATTACTAATTAATTAATTTATTAAGAATTTTTTTTTTTTTGTATTTTTTATGTTTTTAATGAAAATAAAAATAAGGAATTAAAAGTCAAAAGAAAAACCCTAATTCTAAAATTATTTTAGTTATTAAGAAAAAGATTAAAGTTGCCTAATTAAACTAATTAATTAATTATAATTTATTTACAAAAAATAATATGAAATTAATAAATAATAATAATATTAGTTTTATTTTTATTTTTATTGTGAAAAGGTTAAATAATTTGCTGGTGAGTATTTAATTAAAAAAACAATAAAATAAATGAAGCAATTGAATGAAAGAAAAAATAAAAAAATAAATGCAAACCCAAGGGGGTTTGGGCCCTGAATGGAGGTGCTGAAGTAATTTTGTGGCCCAATAAGCCAAGCCTGCGCTGACTTTCTGGATAGCCTAGGGCGTGTATTGACCAGGAGCATTGTGTTCTCCATTTTTGACCTTTGGATTGATGATAATGGCCACTTGGCGCCTGATCGTTTGATGCACACGGTGGAAAGCCTTTGTGAAACCTGCACCTGATTACATTATGAAAAATGATACAAGGAATTTGGGTGGACCTGGGAATCGAACCCAGGTCCCAGCACTCAATGTTTGCTCGTTCTGCCACTACGCCAATGTTTGCTCGAGACCACTTACAGTGCGTTGTAGGGGGTCTTAGGACGCATTTGTGATCGCCTTAGCTTCAGGGTATGGCAAGGAAGAGAACCACGTGCTTATTTTGATCTTAAAATGCATGTAACACAGTTTTTGATCTCTCACTTTTTGACAAATTTTGAGTTTTTGTTCTGGCCGTTTCAGTGATTTCTAGGTCGTGAATGAGGTTTGTAATACTTGCATATGTAGGTATGAATGAGAATTAAGTGATATGATGAGCCTTAACCTTGTGCAATTAAGTTTTGGATTTTGTTTGACCACCATTAAAGGACCTTTCCATACTTGAAGCAAAACCATGATTTTGTGCACAAAATAGCCTAGCACGATTTTGGTAGCTGGAATATGACACATGAAAGCCATTCAAACCAAAAGATGCCATTCCATTAAATTTTTAGATTTTATTTAAATTATTATGGATTTAAAATGAATTAAATCAATAAAAATTAAATAAAATGGAAAAATAAATGTTTGACCTTGAAATTAATCATGGGACACGTGTATGGCATGACAAAGACTGAATCAAGTGGAAAAAAGTGGGCCCTTTTGTCAAAAATTGAAGTTTTAAGGATAGTTGACTTTTGCCATTTCACAAAAATTTCCCAACTTCTCAAATGCATATCTTGCTCAATTTTGATCATATGAACATGTTCTTGGACATTTTCGAAAGGTCTTGAAGTCCTCTAACCAATGCCTTTGGTCCCATGTCATTTTGATTTACCAATATCAAGTTATGGTCTTTGAGTTAAAGTGTCTTTTTGTTGACTTTTGAAAATGACCTATAATGTTGAAATTGATAACTTTTTGTGAGAGCATTTCTTGGACTTGGAATGTGAAGATTAGTTGTAGGAAATGTCCTCCCCTTCAAAATGAGAATTGGATGGGATTTTTCTGATGAACCATGAAAAAGTTATGCCTTGGTCAATTTACAGTTGACTTTTCAACTGTCCCAAAATGGAAACTTTTGCATCTTGATGATTTTTGAGCCATTCTTGTAGAATCATGATCAAGAATTGATCAAATGATGATTGTGGCCTCAAAATAAGATGTTGATCAAATTTTTTTACTTTTGACTGCCAAATGACCATTTTACCCCTACAGTTGATTGTGAAGCAATTAGGGCTTTTGACTGTGCAACTTGATGCTGTGAGCCTTGAAACTTGGCATATGGATGCTTGGAAATGTGTATAGGCCTATGGGACTTGATTGAGCCCTTGAAAACCTCAAATTCTTTGCAAGAACCAAAACCCTAATTTGACTGGCTTAGGAGGGTGTTTGAACTGTGCAACCCTTGAGTAGACTTGAGCAAATTGAGATGATGCTTGTCAAAACTTTGAAGAATATGGGAGGGAAAATTTTGGGGTACAACAAACTTCCTCACGTATTCAGCAGGCTGGAACAACCTTTAACTTAGGTTATGAATGGTGAATGGAAGATTCAGAAGCAGGTTTTGTATTTTTGTTTGCAGTTTTGGATTTTTGGAATTTTTAGCAAGGTTTCAAAGCTTTTCCTTTCAATTTTTCTGACCGACCCCCTTCACAGTTGCAAATGAAGTTCAATTTATAGGCAAGAAATTTGTAGCTTGGAGAAGTCAAAAGTACCAACATCATGCTAGCGTGTTGGCTTGTTCTTGAGGCAAGATAAACAAGTATGGTGGTTAACAGCTTTTAGCCGTGCCTAAGCTGGATTTGTAAGCATGAATTAAGGAAAAGTACCCTCAGAGGCAAAAGCAAAGCATGGGCCCAGCATACTTTTGTACAAGAGTTTGATTTTTCAAGGACAACAATGTACTCCTATGTCACACGTGGGGAAATCCTTTGGATAAAAACTCGAAAGTGGTTGTGAGCATTAAATGATGATGAGATTTATCAAATCAGAAATTCTACGCTATGAGATTGTGCATTATAGCTTAGATCTGGGCCAGAAATTCAGCATCAGCGCAAATTAGAACAAACATCCAACTTCTGATCCTTGAACCTCTTTGCCCCAACATGTTCTGAGCGAGTTCTCGGACTTTCCAGATAGCTTATGACATGCTTTGTGAACCCTTTTTGAATTACTCTTGCAACTTCGGACTGAACCTAACGTGAAAACTGGCCCAGAAGTTGTAGACAACTTCTGACTAGAAAATATTCAAAATTTACTAATTACCTAAGCTTCAGAGATGTGTCTTTGAAGACGTACAACTTGAAATCCCAACACTTCTAGAAGAAGTTCTATTTTGCAGTGTTTTAGGTCTCATTGAGATCTAAAACTCTTGAGTTCGAAGTTCTTCCAGAATCAGCTTGCATCATGGTAATAATCTAATCAGAAGTTCTGAACTTGTCATATTTCTTAAACACTTAGAAAAATTCTAAGTATTTAGAATTTTGACTTTTTCAATCATGAATCTTGACTTATGATTTTCCTGATGAAACAAACTTCATGCCTTGATGAAATATGGTTCTTGAAATTTGATTTTAATCTAAAAGTCAAAGTTTGACTTTTCAGTATGCAAATGACCATTTTTCCCTTGTGAATGACTTTCTTGAAAACTCTGTAATTCAAGGATTTGGAATTGGATGGAAGAAAACCTGAGGGTCCAGGGTGATCCTTTGAGAAATGAGAGGGAAAATTTTGGGGTATAACAAACAGCAAGTAGAAGGTCTATTTATTTGAGCAACTTGTACTTCCCTGTAAAAGTCGACGTTACTTTTTTGATATCTTCTTTATGAATGGATAGTTTGCAGTTCGTTGTCAAATTACTACAGTGGATGGCAAGTCTTTTAATATCGCAGAGACAGTTCATTATGAAATCTTGCAAGTGGTAGTCTCTTTATTTGAGACAATTTATATATTACCCTTTCCAGGCGGAATGCCTTGGTTAAAGAAGAAGTTGAGACTCGTTCTAGGTGAAACGCCAGAATTTTGGGGAAACTTGTTATCTTTTTGCTACCTTCAGTGAACGTTGGTAGTTCACCATCAGTGAACGTCGGTGCTATGATATTTTCTCTTACTACCTTCAGTGAAAGTTAGTAGTTCACCATCAGTGAACATTGATGATTGTTATATTTTTGATACCTTCAGTGAACGTTGGTAGTTCACCGTTAGTGAACGTCAATGCTATGATATTTTATCTTACTACCTTCAGTGAAAGTTGGTAGTTCATCATCAGTAAATGTTGGTGATTGTTATCTTTTTGTTACCTTCAGTGAACGTTGGTAGTTCACTGTCAGTGAACATCGGTTCTATGATATTTATTTCCTCTCCACCTTCAATGAAAGTTTGTAGTTCACCATCAGTGAATGTTAGTGATTGTTATCTTTTTTCTACCTTCAGCGAACATTGGTAGTTCACCGTCAGTGAACATCGATGCTATGATATTTTCTCTTACTACCTTCAGTGAAAGTTGGTAGTTCACCATCATCGAACATTGGTGATTGTTATCTTTTTGCTACCTTTAGTGAACGTTGGTAGTTCACCGTCAATGAACGTCGGTGCTATGATATTTATTTCCTCTCTACCTTCAGTGAAAGTTGGTAGTTCACCATCAGTGAACGTTGGTTATTGTTATATTTTTGCTACCTTCAGTGAACGTTGGTAGTTCACCGTCAGTGAACATCAGTGCTATGATATTTTCTCTTACTACCTTCAGTGAAAGTTGGTAGTTCACCATCAGTGAGTGTTGGTGATTGTTATCTTTTTTCTACCTTCAGTGATCGTTGGTAGTTCACCGTCAGTGAACATTGGTGCTATGATATTTCTTTCCTCTCTACCTTCAAATAAAGTTGGTAGTTCACCATCAGTGAACGTTGGTGATTGTTATCTTTTTGCTACCTTCAGTGAACGTTGGTAGTTCACCGTCAGTGAACGTCGGTGCTATGATATTTCTTTTCTCTCTACCTTCAGTGAAATTTGGTAGTTCATCGTCAGTGAACTTCGATGTTTGCCTCTCTACCTTCAGTGAATGTTGGTAGCTTACCGTTAGTGAATGTCGGTGTTGTTATTCTTTTCTTTTTCTACCTTCAGCGAATGTTGGTAGTTTCGCCTTCAGTAAAAGTTGGTGTATCCTTTGACCTTTTACCATCCTCTTTGAGCCGGGTCTTTTTGACTCACCAGTAATTTATTTTCCTGGTCGGGTTTCTCTTTTGATCTTTATTTTCCTTTTCTACATCCCTAGTTGTGTTTTGCGTCCCTTTGAAGTTGTTTATATCCATTCATACTCATAAGCATTGCATGGCATCTTAGGGCCAAATATAGGGTTTGTTTTATATTTAAGTATCTTCGATCATGTCAACAAGAATATTTTTAACCTTCGTATCTCCGGATAGAAGAAACTTAAATAAGGGCGGCTGTTGTACCCCAATTTTTCCCTCTAAGATCCCTTCATCATACCATATTGATTCAATCACAACAAGATCACATTAGGGCTCTTGATTCTCCTCGCTATCTTTAGCTTTACTCTTTGAGGAATCACCAAGCACCTTGACTTATTTTCCTTTTGTGATCATGCATGTTTTGTTTTGACTTTCCATTTAATTAATAAAATGCAATGTTGGTTGGTCTTACTTGTTAATAATGTAGGTAAAGGAAATATGGCTTAGCAAGTTGATCCATGGGTTCATGAGTTTATTTCCATGCCCTAGTCAATAAAGCTTGAGAATTTCAAACCTCACCATTGAAGTTGTTTTGGAAGAAATGGCATGGCAAGTTTTATTTTGGTTCACCACATTTCAAAGTTATCAAGATTTATTCAAAAGTACAAGGGGTTGAAAGAAGAAGTTGTCATGGTTGGACAAGGCCTTGTTCCCATTGGTTACATGTGCATATTTCTCTCAATTCTCAATATATGGAAGTGTTTTTGGTTTGTATGAGTTCTCATTATCATCCTCAACAACTTCTATCTACAAAACAAAAGTGTTGGTACAAGAAGGTTGTTTAAAATTGTCAAAGTTCCTCAAAGCATTTTCTTGATCTAGGAGCTAGGGTTTTGAACTTCAAAGAAGTATATCTTGCTCATTTTTTGGTATTTTTGAGTGATTCCAAAAACATCCTTCTCTTCCAAGGGTTATTAACAAATCACTTCAAAAGTTTCAAGGAGTTTTCACATGGAAGAAACTTGATGATGAAGAAAGATTACAAGTCCTCCAGATGAACCCCTAATTTCCCATGTGTGACTTCAAATGATCATAACTTGGTCAATATTTATCACCTTGAGCCCACTCTTTTTCCACAATGATATTGAGGATGTGAAATTTATTCCTTATTTATGTGCAAAGTTAGAAAATGGACGGAGGATGCCTTAAGGATACAAAAGATTATAGGTCATTTCATGATTTTTTGCCAACTACAACAATTCATAACTCTATCAATTTTTGGATATTTTGAATGGTTCAAGTTTCAAAATGTCCTTCAGGAGGTCTATTTCATGCCATCATTTTTGGTCAAGAGCAAATTCCAAGAGGAAGGTCATGTTTGGATGCAAAACATTATAGGTCACTTTTGGAGAAAAACTTGAAATATTTCTAAGTATGGAAAGTCAACCTCTTTTTCCCAACTTTGACTCATTGCAACTTTCATCTCAAACATCCATTTTATTCCAAGCTTTTCACATCTTTCTAAAGCTTCAAGAATCATGCCCTAAGACCCCTTGAGTTGAAAATGCCATTGTTTTGAAATTGGTAACTTGAAACATTATTTCTCACCAAGTAAGAATTTTGAAATCCATAATGTGGCCTCTAATCACAAGATTTGTGAATGTTTTTTATTTAAACTTGATTAACAAACTTTCCAGAAGTGTTTAGCACCTCAAAACGCAAAGATTGGATGAGTTTTGGTGAAAATGAGATCACACTTCACTCGTGTTCAATCTCCACTCAATTTCCCTCCAAACTTCTTTGTTTTATACAATTTTCATTACCATTCATTTTCCTATAAATAGAGGACCTTATTACATTCATTCCCTCAAGCTTGAACAACCAAAATCACCTACCAAACTCACTCCATAACTCACTTTTCTGCAACTTCGAAATCCTCGTTCAAGCCTTTTTCAATCCATTTTTTCTATCAATTCACCTTCATTGATCTTCCCTGAAGCTAATAGAAGAAGAATTGAGCCTTGAAACCTTCTAAATTGATCTGACCAAGTCCATTTATAGCGCTCAGCAACTAAACTTCAATAGAACTTCCCTTCCAAATTGCTTGAGACACAATTTATATAAATTTTTCGTGAAGGTGTGGTTGTCTTTGTCTTGATGAGATGAAGCAAATAGCATAGGTATGAGAGAACAACCGGTATTTCACGTTGGCTAGAGGTTGAAGATGACCAATGTGTCATCTTCCATCCAATGATGGCGTGCCATTTGTGTTTTTTTGAAAATCTGATTTTATATGTGATCTTGTGTGTTATTCAATAATGACCATGACATGCACAGCACGCTAGATCCCTTGGATTTGATTACTAACACGTTTTAACTCTCATCCATTGGTCCACATCTTTTTGGTTTTTATTTTATTTTCTGATTTTTATATTTAATTGTTTTAAACTTCAAAAATATCATGGAAAATTCATTTTAAGTCCAAAAAATCTGAAAAAATTATGAAAAATATTTTTGATTTTCCTCTTTCTGATTTTTATTTTTTCACAACTTTATTTTGTGTTTTGATATTTTTTTATAAATTTTCACTTTATTTGAATTGTTTTAAATGTTTAAAAATATTTTTATGCATTTTTAAATTCTAAAATAAAAATGGAATGATCCAATGATATTGCGACAAATATTGGTGACTTCATTTATTTTTTATTTCAGACTTTGTTATTTTTTTTTATCATTTTTGGTTTATTTTACTCATTTCTTTTAATTTTAAAAATAGTTTCTGACTTTAAAAAATTACCAAAAATTTTATAAAAATAGTTGAGTTCATTTCTGATTTTTCTATGGTCTTACTTAATATTTCTTGATTAATTTGAACATAGTTAATATTTTTCTCTCTTATTTGTATTTTAAAACATTTTAAAACCCTTCTATATAAGTCCACTTACGATTGCTTAACATAGCGCTAAATTTTATCCCGATTCGAATAAATGATCATTCGTGGCCCAAACCTATCTTTGCAAGCCCAAGTTTGTTAATTTGATCTCTTTGATCCAATAACCTACCAATCCTCTAATAGATCTGCAGCACTTTTGGTCAACGCGGATCACTTAAACATAGCTGATCATTAAATGGTACTTTTGAGGATTCTAAAATGGATGATATACTTGACAAAAAGCAAATGCAACTTGTTGTGTGGAGGCTTTGGTTCTACCAATCGTCTAATGAGTTCCAAATGCAAGTTTCAAGATGGTCATCCAACTAACCACTAATTACTAATAATTGACTTTATTTTGTGTTTTTATTTTATGCTCTTTTATTTTATGCACCCTTTACTTTAGCATTTACATTTCATGCTTTTTTCATCTTTGCTCACTTGAGCATTTACTTTTTTTGTCATGTTTATTTTGCTCACTTGAGCTTTTATTTTATTTTTTGAAGATACCTAATAATCAACATGAACCATAAAAAACATTAATGATACTTGAACTATTTGGTTACTATCCTTGGCATTATGGAGTATTGGACTTCTTGGACTTAGGATTAGAAACCTTGGCCTATGTTGGAGACCTTGTGACCTTAATTGATATTTTGTCTGGAGTTCTTGAGGTTTACCTCAAGACATTGGGTTGTTTGTTTGTTTTGTATGCAAGTTATTATGATTACGTACTTTTATAATCTGGAATTCACCCGTATACAACCGTTACTCTGCCCAATTTTTGTGAAGACTTAATACACTTGAAGTTTGGTTTTCTCAAGAGGTCTAGTATCTTTGCTTGCTTGCTTTCAATCCAAAGAATAGGAATTCTATCTTGACTCATAATGTCAAGTATTAGCTTCTTGTTGGTTAGATGGTTCTTCTCCCTAGCTTTTACCTTATGCTTTAGGATAGTCTCTTCTTCTCCTCCCATCTTCTTTAATTTCAAAAAATTTCTTCCTCCTTTTGAAAACTCTTCTTGTTTTTAAACTTGAATCACTTTCATAATAAACTTGGACTTAGGTCCATGTATTTTCAAAATCTTTTCATGAATAAACTCTAATCAACTTAATAATACCTTGACTTTTTTTTGTGAGAAGACTAAAAGTTAATCAATCTCATTTCAAACCATTTTTTGCCACTTTGGCTTTTTACTTTAAACTTTTCTCAAAAGATTAGAATCTTGTCAATCCTTGTAGTGATGCAAACAACTATACTTCTATAATACGAAGTGAAGTGAGATATTTTCCACTTGGGTGTTGAGTGAGGCATTTTTTATTTCAAAATCCAAGCCATATCTTCCACTTTGAGATGATGCAAATTCTCCTTTCTCATGATTGTGGGTAGTAAGTATATTTTCCACACGGACAATGACAATGATGTCTTATCTCATAAAATCAACCAACACAATTATGTTTAAAAAAATTTTAAAAGAGGAACTACGTGTACCCTGATCCCCTATTGCACAGAAGGTGGTACGTAGGCACTAAAGATTCGCAATCGCGGTGGGTGAAAAAATCTTAAAAAATATATTTCTTTTCTCACCTCCATCATCTATTTTACATACAACATTTTATAGCCAAAATATACAAATTTTACAAAGAGGTGGAGTACCACAAATGTTTAGGGTTCTAATACCTTCCCTTTGCATAACCAACCCCCTTACCTAGAATCTTTCTCCCTATTTTTGGGTTACTCGCTCTTTTCCCATTCCTTTGGAAACAAAAAGCACGGTGGCGATTTTTATTTTAATCTGTATAAGTCTAGTCAATCCAATGGCTTATTCTTAAACATTTCTACCGCTACACCTTCCACTCAAGAAATGGATGAAATCTTAAAGATTATAAAGATGAGTGATTTCAAGATAGTGGAGCAGCTGGGGAAAACCCCTTCGAAGATCTCCATGTTATCTTTGCTACTTTGTTCTGATGCTCATGCCCGAGCATTAATGAAATTCTTAAAAAAGGCTCATGTCCCTCATGAGACCACAACCGAACAATTCTAAAATTGTGTGGCGAGCTTGACGATCGATGATGGATTGGGGTTCTCTGATGATGATCTAACACCACTGTTGTACCCCAAAATTTGCCCTCCCATTTCCTCAACATTTTCTCATCACAAGACCTTTAAAGATCAAGATACAATTAGGGTTTCCTCTGCTCAAGACTTCTCCTTGCACTGTGGACTCAAAATTAGGGTTTGTGCTTGCACAAAGATTTTTTGACCTAAAATGCCTAAGATGACTTTCATGCTTCATATTGGACTCCCAAGTTTACCCATACCAAGTTTCAGGTCTTGATTCCAAGTTTTACCCAGTCAATTGGACAGTTGACCTAGAAATCAGCTGTATTGGGGAAAAAGTCAACTGTGGCCAATTGACAGTCAAACCTCATGAAATTTGATCCACATCAACATTTTGAATTCATATGAACCATTTGATCAAGTTTGGATCACAATTCCATAAGAAATTTGATCAGATCACCAAAAGGGCAAAATGGTCATTTTTAGGGTTTTGACTGCACAAAGGCAATTTTTGACTGTTTGACCTAGCCAATGGCAAACCAAGTTCACCTATGGACTCAAGGACCCCATGGAATTATCTTGACATGTTCATCAAGCTCAAAAGATCCCAAGTACACAAGATTGACAGTTGAATTTCCCAGTCAATTGATCAATTTTGACTGTATACTGAAAAGTCAAACTTTGACTTTTTGGTCAAAATCAAGAGTCAAGATTCATTTTTCATCAAAACATGCCAAATCATGAAACTTGTTCATCAAGAAATCACAAAATGCAAATTAGGGTTTGAAAATGGAATTTTTCATAACTTAGAATTTTTCTAAGTTATGAAAAACCCTAATTTTTTCCCAACTTTGCCCCATCTTTTCACCATGATCCATTTGGATTCAAACAAAAGTCAAAACATGAAAGTTGTAGCTTGTTGCATAATCTACAACTTTGATTCACAAAGTTTTCTCATTTGAAGCTTGTATCTCAAGTTATGATTTTTTGAATAAGGGCACTAAACCATCTTTTAACTTAGTGAAATTTGACCTATTTTGACAAGGTTTTCTACCCTACTTCAAGGCCACTTTTCATACCCTTCCACTTGGAATTTCAAATTGCATTTCAAAGATGGATTGTAGTACACATTCCAAGATTTCCAAAATGTCCAAGAACTCATCAAACAACCTCATAACTTGAGAGATTCGAATTTCACAAGTTGGCAAAAATTCACTTTTGTTCTTCATCAAGACATGTTCACAAATTTGCAAATTTGAATTCAGTTTGCTTTATGCTTAATTACAGGTCCTTGAACCAATCCATACTCAATAATTTAATGCATATTCAATGTGTTAAGGTCATGTTCTTTGTGTTCTAACATTGCATAATGGTTTAATCCTAAACTAGATAAAGTGGAATTTCCATTTTTGAAAAGTTTAGCTTTATGTCAAGTTTGTAATCCAACAAGTACAAAGAAGATCTGCTTAACACAAGATTATGGGCATAACACACTGATCAAGAGGAGTTGATGCAGCACATTAGGGGGTCCTATACTGACCTAGAACACCAATTTGCTTTTGGTAGCTTAAGTGTGAAGAAAGGTCCATAACATATGCTATCTCTCATATCAGTAAAACAACACAGCACAAAAGATATCAAACACATTCCATAGACCACATTGAAGCTTTTGCACGAGCCATTTCCCTTTCAAACCCTCTCCATCTCAGAATCATCCTCAAACTGCACAAACAGGGGTGCCCCTGCAGTTTGAGTGCAATCTCTCAATCCCTTCAAGCATTTCTGTCCAAACCTGTTCCTCTACCTTCCTTACAACATATGCAAGCTATCCAGAAGCTAAGGCACGATCTGTAGTTGCTCTAACCACTTCCACCATTTTCACATCTTTGACTTGCAGGTGAAGTTCTGTAGCTTGATACAAGAAGTTTCAAAACAAAGTGAGCATTGAAAAAGCATCCCTGGACTTCAAGGAAGCTTTTCCAATCATTACATTGCACTGAAAGTCTCTCATTCTCCACATAGAAGTTCAACTGCACAGGTAAAAGTTTGAATTCGTATCTCTCTTATTAGGCATCTTTAGTCTTAAGTTTGTGAAGAAACAAAGTCCTACTCATAGCCCTGAACATGTACATAGCTTTACTTTTCATTTCTTTTGCCTGAGTAGAGAGAATTTGAGCTCTGAAAATGGTAGAAAAATTAGGTCAGAAAAGAGGGGGAGAGAAATTCTCCCTCATCTTAGAGAGATAGGTCATGTTCTTTATATGGTTGAAACCGTCTCTTAATGCTCTACACTTTTCATGTTATGAGTTTTGCTTGAAAGTCCAGGAATCCAGAGATAAAAAACGCGTGTTTTGTGTGAAGAAAGCTGTACAGAGGTTGAAGAAGAAGTGATCTGGGCTGGGCCTGGATTTGTTTCCTTTTCACACCCCATTTTTTGGTTTACACCCCCCTGAGCCCATTTGCTCATTTTTTTAACATTTTTGACTTTTTCTTTTTGGTTTGACTTTGTTTATTTTTTCTCATACCATTAAAATTTTCAAAATATTTTTTCCATCACTTTTTGTATTTATGGCATATTTATTTGTTTATTTCTCTTGTTATATACAAATATATATACATACTATTATTGAAATAAATAGAAAATAGTGTAGATACATTTTTATTTTTTATTTACTTTCTGAAAATATTTCACAAAAAAATAATAAATACTTTTTATTTTATTAAAATATTTAAATATTTATTTTAGAATAATACATATTTAGGGTTTAATATAAATATATATATATATATATGATTATTAATATATTTGAGACAAAAATATAAAAATACTTGGTTTTTTTTATTTTTATTTAATATTTGATACAAAAATACCTCTTTTCACAATACACTTCATTTTATTTTATTTTTTTTATAAATAATAAATAAATAGTAGAATTAAATTAGATAATAATACCTTTTATTTAAAAATTAGGGTTTTTCACCCTAAGTTCAAAATACTAAAAAATAAATAATAAATACATTTTTATTTTCTTTTTCCTTTTACATAAATAATATTTTTCTCATACACATAGAAACTTTCTTTCAACATTTCACATATTTATTTAATTTATATTTAATTATGCATTGCAAAATATCCAATTGTTGTAATAATTTAGATTTAAATTCTTGTCAATATCCCCATTTGAACATTTGTACCCCCCTTCCCATATTTGGTTGTGTAATAGCTTAGTAATTTTAAATTCGCACTTTATTGCTTTCTAAATAATAACATGCTAGAATTAGGGTTTGTATGCGAAAAAACGATAAAAAATAGTTTGACCTAATACAAGATAAACAAGCATGAAAACGAACACACAAATCACACTTGCACCCCCTAGGGTATTCCACTTGTTGCCTTCAAATAAATGGGCCATATTGTATGTTGAACATCTTTGGGCAAAGCAAACAGTTTGAATGATCATAGTCCCTCGATAAAACTTTTCAAAACAAACAAAACAAATGATCAAGTCCCTTAGAGAAATTGCCCAAAGACATTTAACGTCGTTACAATTGTGGTCTAAACGATGACCCGCGCCTGTCCCTTTCACATCCTAACACAAGGTTGCCCACCAAATACAATGGTGGTGCAAACTTGTTAAAAGGGTTAAAGTATAGCAATAATCTTTTGAGAAATTTAGGAGTAGATAACCTCTTAGTTACTTGAACCAACTTGCAAAACAAAACACTTGCCTTCTTTTCAAAAACCACAATCCACTACACTTTCAAAACAACTTTCAAAAACAAATGAAAACCTTTTCAAAAGACATACATCTTTGTATACATCCCCACATGGATCATTACAAAGGTTGCCACCACATTGGCCTCTTTTCAAAAACATTTTCAAAACCCACACACTCGAGCACCATTTAAAACAATTGAAAACAAAAGGCAAGTGATCTAAGCAAGTAACTAAGAGCCCATGGATAACCATGGATAGAAAGGGTGCTAATACCTTCCCTTTCTATAATCTACTCCCCGAACCCAAGAAAACATCTCAAAAGGTTTTTTGCTGTGCTTTTTAACCTTTCCTTAGGATAAAATAAAAAGTCGGTGGCGACTCTTGCTAACCGCAACATTTGCGAATACAAACGCAAACCCCAAGTCAGTTCTCCCACCGTATCACAGAACTGGCGACTCTGCTGGGGAAATACTTAAAAGTGGAGTAACCTTAGGGTTTTAGATCACCTTTGTTTTCAATTGTTTGCTTTGTTTGCTTTTATATTTGTGGGCTTTGCATCGGAGTTTCATAGATCCTAACCCGGATCTGGGAAATACCCTTTTTAGGTAGCATAATCTGTGAGGGACCTGTCCGGCGTAGACCGACATGGGTGAAGCAGTGGCTACGTTGGTGTGGCATCTTAGTCTGTACCTATATCCCTTGTGTTGTAACGGGGAGAATATAGGTCTTCTAAGGGGTCATTAGACACCAACCGACCTTAGAACCCTAAATTGACCAACTTGGCTATTAGGACAGTAGCAGTATGCTACACTCATTGAGGCTAAACTCTCGAGATGGTTCTGGCCGCGAGAAAAGATTGCGATGCTGGAGTTATGACCGATTGAGGGTAGCCAATGATTTGAGATCCCCTAGAACCCGGTTACTTGTGATAGGACAGGTTTTAACCAACAAAACCAAAAGAGGGTAATACCTGAAACTCATGCTGGCCTGAAACCTAAGGGTGTCTTGTGTGACTTGTGTGCTTTATTCGCCTATGTGAATACTTGTGATGTGCTTCATCATAGCATCATGCCATCATACCATTGCATGCATAAAAGGCTAACCCATTTCAAAGACAAAAAGGTTTCATCTTTGCTCTGTTTTGTAGGACATCATGATGCCCGTGCGTAGAAATACTGTCCGGCTCAACTTTGTTCAACCACCAGTTTTACTCAAAGGTCTGGTTGAAAGAATTCCAAACACTACCTCCTTCATCAACAGACATGGTTCCCTCCTTGGCTTGATCACTGCAAAATGGGACCAACAACTGATAAGTGTTCTGACCCAGTTTTATGACCCTCTGCATCATTGTTTCACCTTTCAAGACTTCCAGCTGGTTCCTACCCTGGAAGAGTTCTCTTACTTGCTTGGGATTCCTGTCTTGGAACAAACTCCTTTCACTGGTTTGGAAAAGACTCCTAGGCCTGAAGAGATTGTTGCAATTCTCCCCTTGACCAAAGAAGAGGTATTGTCCAACTGGGAAACTAGAAATGGGATCAAGGGCTTTTTGGTCAAATTTCTGGTTGGCAAGGCTAATGATTTCTGGAATGACTTGGACTTCAAAGCATATGAGGATATTCTGGCTCTTTTGATCTATGGTCTGATACTGTTTCCCAACCCTGACACCTTCATCAGTATCCATGTCATAAGAATCTTCATGTCTCGGAATCCGGTACCCACTCTCTTGGGTGACATTCTACAACAACTCTATGCTCGTTCTGCTCGAAAACGGGGGACTCCATGGTGTTGTGCTCCTTTGCTAGTAAAGTGGTTTATTTCGCACCTTCCTAAGTCCGTGCTGAAGAATGAAGAGGGAAAAGGTTGGGCTCGGAGGTTAATGTCTCTCACAGATGAGGATATCACTTGGACTCTCAGAGGCTTGGATGAGGTAGCTGTTATCGACCGTTGCGGAGAATACCCTAATGTCCCGTTGATTGGTATCCAAGGAGGAATCTCTTACAATCCCTGTTTAGCTCTCCGTCAGTTTGGAAGAGCCAGAGGAGATGGGCCCCATGAAATGCTGGTTCCTCACTTCCATTTCGAGTTTCAAGCAGGCAGTGACAAACTACGCCAGGGATTCATTAGAGCTTGGGACAGAATCCACAAAGCTGACCCACATGAGTTAGGACCAAAGACTTCTTTACCATTGGAGCCCTATTGCAAATGGGTCCGCATCCGTGCTCAGAAATTAGGTATGCCATACGAAGCTGTCAGACCAATCATCCTTGAGACTCCCGATGAAGGTGGGGTTCCTCCAACTGTTCTCCCTCCTCAGATACCTACTGATTTTGACACCATGAAGAGATCTTGGGCACAGCTAAAGGAAGAACGGGATTTCTACCGGGAGAAGTTCAACGAGCAAGAAAGGAAGGTCCAAAGGCTGACTAAGCAATTGGAGGAAGAACGTGTCCTGAACAACTACATCAGCACTGAGAGGAGGAGGCCATGGGAGCATTGATGAGCTTTGATTATTTCCTTTTGTAGTTTTATCTCTTTTTCCGTATTTTTCATTCCTGTAAAGCCTAAGGGCGAATTGTCGAACAATCGAAAATTTTAATCTAATGAAGTGTGTTTCCTTTTTGTCTACAAAGTTGAATCTTATTTGTCTTTGAAAACATAAAACATACGCATTCCATTACACCATATGCATAGCAGGTACCCTATTTCACAGGTTGCTTATTTTTCTTCGCTGTTTGTGTGCACAGTCATCATGAATCCGGAATCATCCAGTGAGCAAGCAATCAAGGCCCTTCAGGCCCAAAGTGCACAGTTTCAAGAGATGGTCCTAAGCCTAGCCCAGGGTCAGCAAGAGTTGAAGACTCTACTCCTGAAGAAGAAGAAGAAAAAGAGGACGGCGATGTTCAACACCGGACGCAGATTTGGGAACACACTCCACAATGAAGCTGATCCGACCACTTCTTCTGCTGAGAAAAACAGTCCCCAAGGGGGAGAAGCTCCTAGTCCCGCAGTCTCCGACAACGAGACGGACTATAACGAAGAACAATACCCACCTGCTGCTGACAGATACAAACAATTGGAAGACCGCTTGAGCGCTATGGAAATTCAGAACGTACCGGGACTGGATTTCGGAGATTTGGGATTATCTTCTGGAGTAGTAATCCCACACAAGTTTAAGGCGCCTGCCTTCGCCAAGTATGATGGGGTCTCCTGCCCAAAGCTGCATCTGAGGTCGTATGTAAGGAAAATCCAACCTTACACGGCGGATAAGAACCTCTGGATTCACTTCTTCCAGGACAGCCTCTCGGGGTCTCAGCTTGAATGGTTCTACCAATTGGACGGAGCTAGCATCCGACACTGGGAAGATCTGGCAACTGCATTTTACAGACAATACCAATACAATTCTGATCTCGCTCCTACGCGTACCCAACTTCAGGGAATGTCTCTAGGAATGGGTGAAGGGTTCAAAGAGTACGCTCAAAAATGGAGAGATTTGGCTGGCAGGGTGCAGCCTCCGTTAACTGATCGAGAGCTGGTTGATATGTTTCTGGGAACGTTGTCTGGTCCGTTTTTCAATCATTTGGTTGGTAACTCCTCCGCTGGGTTCACAGATTTGATATTAACAGGAGAAAGAATTGAAGCTGGCATCAGGTCAGGCAAGATACAGAAGGCTGCCTCTACAAGTGCTGAGAAGAGGCCATTTAAGAAGGAAGCCAGCGCCGTCTATGGCCCTAGAAGACAAGTCAAGCCCGAAAGTCGCCAAGCCGTTAATGCTTTGGTCATCTCTAAACCTGTTGCTGCTCCTCAGCAGTACAATCAGCAAAGAAGTGAAAGGCCCAAGAGGCAGTATACCCGATTGAGTATGACATTATCTCAAATTTTACCCCAACTGTTATCCACCAACCTGGTGACCCTCAAAGAAGCTCCTAAGGTCGTCAACACTGCGTCCCCTAAATACAACCCAAATGCCCGGTGTGCTTATCATTCTGATAGTCCCGGGCACACTACTGACGATTGTTGGGCCTTGAGAAACAAAGTGCAAGATCTAATTGACGCAAAAGAAATTCAGTTTGAAGCGCCGGAAAGACCGAATGTTGTAACGGCTCCTATGCCCCAGCATAGGGTGAATGCCATTGAGGAAGAAGTGTACGCTGTTTCGGTAGATGAAGTTGTTACCCCTTTGAAGACTGTTAAGAAGAACCTACTGCGGGCCGGTTTATTTCCGGGTTGCGGCGAAGGTTGCCCATTCTGTGCTATTTCCCTATCTGATTGTCCCTTGCTAAGGTTAGGCATCCAAGGCCTAATGGATAGCAAGGAGATTCTATTCAAAAAGACTGCTGTTCATTTGGTTCCAACGAAAGAAGTGTCCGTGATTACCATCTTCAAAAATCCAACCAAGGCTCCCCCAAAGAAGCCTATTCAAATCTTGACAGTTGCGCCTGTGATCATTACTGTTCCAGGACCCCTCTCCTACGTGTCTGATAAAGCTGTCCCCTGGCATTATGGGGCAGACGTATATGTAAATGGAATCAAGCAAGAATTTGATGCTAGTGCCAGTATTTGCGATATCACCGGTCCAGCTAAAGTCACCCGCAGTGGCAGGCTCTTCTCGCCTGACATTGCGCCGCCCGCTATTCGAAAACCCCTCCTCATAAAACCTGCAAGTTCACCAAGTCCTGTTGCTGATCAAATTGTGTCCCCTGCTGCCGAGTCATCAAATGCTCGGGGCAAAGGGATTGAAGAAGAGCCTGCCCGGATGGAGGCACCCATACCCGTAAATGCTGAGGCCTCCCGACAAGAAATGGAGGAGATTCTGAAAATAATAAAGAAAAGTGATTTTAATGTTGTTGAGCAGTTGGGGCATACACCCTCCAAGATCTCCCTGCTTTCCTTATTACTATGTTCCGAGGCCCATGCCAAAGCCTTGATCTCATTTCTCAAGACGGCCCATGTGCCGCAGGAGACGTCTGCAGTTCAGTTCACTGACTGCATAGCAAATTTGACGGCGGACAACGGCTTGGGTTTTTCAGATGCTGATCTAACCGCAAAAGGGAGAGACCACAATGATGCCCTGCATGTCTCCATTGAATGCAGGGGCACTACTCTGGCACATGTACTGGTGGACACTGGTTCTTCTTTGAATGTTCTGCCGAAAAAGGCTTTGGATCGTCTGGATTATGAAGGCCTGGAGTTGAAACCCAGCAATATCATCGTCAGAGCCTTTGACGGTTCCAAGAGGATGGTTCATGGAGAGGTTAACATCCCTATTCGTGTGGGCTCTCAAGTGTTTGACTCTACCTTTTACGTGATGGATATACGTCCATCGTACTCCTGTCTGTTGGGTCGACCTTGGATCCACAAAGCTGGGGCAGTGACCTCCACCTTGCACCAAAAACTGAAGTATCCTGTCAGGGGGAAAATTGTCACTGTGCAAGGAGAAGAGGAGTATATGGTGAGCCATTTGAATTCCTTCAGGTACATCGAGATGGACGGAGAGTTTATTGAAACTCCCTTCCAACATTTCGAGGAGGTACATCCAATTTCAGCAGCTGCGGAGACAATGGCCGAAGAGAATGATTCCTTGAAGATGGTTTCCCTAAGGGATGCCCGGGCTGTGGTTCAGAAAGGCAATGGTGCACACTGGGGTCAGCTTCCTGACTTCACTCAGAAGAATGACAAGTTCGGGCTAGGCTTTACTGCAGAGGCTCAGAAGGCAGTGCGCAAAGAGAAGATTGGAAAGGCTCCGGTGTTCATTTCCAGCTCAAGGGTGAACGCTATCGAGGAGGATGTGGAGGAAGCCGAGTTTGATAATTGGATCTACCCGACTGCCAGCGACGGACCAAGCAACTGGACAGCAAAGGATTTTACCCCTATCACCTTTGTCACGCAGTAATTGATTTCTTTTGATTTCCAAATTTGTAACAAACAATATGTCAAAACTCTGTTGGCTCGGTGTCCTGCCCGGGGCATCGTAGCTCCATTTGTGAGGGCTTTTTTGTATGACATTTTCATATATCATCAATCAAAACATTGGACGTTTGTTGCATTTCAAAATCTTGTGCTCTTTTTTCTTTCTGTGTTATACATATTGCAAAACAGCTATATTTACACACACTCACTTATACAGGTTTCAATCCACTCTGGATCTCACTGGCAACAGCTCTGCTACCACCAGTTATGACTTCGAAAATCCGATCAACTTGGCCGAAGACGAAGGTGAAGATGATTGCGAAGTGCCTGGTGAACTCGCAAGACTGCTACTACAGGAAGAGAGGGCTATTCAACCACATGAAGAGCCTGTGGAGACAATTAACCTGGGTACTGAGACAGATAGGAAAGAGGTCAAGATTGGTGCCAATCTAGAACTCAGCGTAAAGCAACGATTGATCCAGATGCTACAAGACTACATGGAGATCTTTGCTTGGTCCTATGAAGATATGCCCGGTTTGGATGCCGACATTGTAGTTCACCATTTGCCAACCAAGGAAGATTGCCCTCCAGTAAAGCAAAAAGTTCGACGAATGCGTCCAGAGATGTCTGAGAAGATTAAAGCTGAGGTGATGAAACAGTTTGATGCGGGTTTCCTTGCAGTAACTTCTTACCCTCAGTGGGTTGCCAATGTTGTGCCAGTACCGAAGAAGGACGGTAAGGTCAGAATGTGTGTTGACTACAGGGATCTGAACAGGGCCAGCCCCAAGGATGACTTCCCTCTACCTCACATTGATGTCCTTGTTGACAATACAGCTCAACACAAGGTGTTCTCCTTCATGGATGGCTTCTCAGGGTATAATCAGATCAAGATGGCTCCTGAAGATATGGAGAAGACTACATTTGTAACTCAGTGGGGGACCTTCTGTTATAAGGTCATGCCATTCGGATTGAAAAATGCTGGGGCAACCTATCAGCGTGCCATGGTTGCTTTATTTCATGATATGATCCATCATGAGATTGAAGTATACGTTGATGACATGATTGCAAGGTCTCAAACTGAGGAGGAGCACCTTGATCATCTGAGGAAGTTGTTTGACCGACTCAAGTTGTACAAGCTGAGATTGAATCCCAACAAATGCACCTTCGGGGTGAGGTCCGGAAAATTTCTAGGTTTCATTGTAAGTGATAAAGGTATCCAGGTGGACCCTGCCAAGGTTAAAGCTATTCAAGAGATGCCGACCCCAAAAACAGAGAAAGAAGTCAGAGGTTTCCTAGGACGACTGAATTACATTGCCCGATTCATCTCACATCTGACTGCTACTTGTGAGCCAATCTTCAAATTACTGAAGAAAGATCAAGTGGTACGCTGGAATGATGAATGTCAGGCCGCCTTTGAAAGAATAAAGGAATACCTCCAAGAGCCACCCATTCTTATGCCACCGGTGGAAGGAAGACCTCTGATACTTTACTTGACAGTGCTTGATAATTCAATGGGGTGTGTGCTGGGGCAGCATGACGAGTCTGGCCGAAAAGAGCACGCTATTTATTACTTGAGCAAAAAGTTTACCGACTGTGAGTCCCGTTACTCACTGCTTGAGAAAACTTGCTGCGCTCTTGTATGGGCTGCTCGCCGGCTGAGACAGTATATGCTGACTCACACTACTTTATTGATTTCAAAGATGGACCCCATCAAGTACATATTTGAAAAGCCCGCTCTGTCTGGGAGAATAGCGAGATGGCAAATGATCTTAACAGAATATGATATCCAGTATACAACTCAGAAAGCAATTAAGGGAAGTGTACTGGCTGATCATTTGGCACACCAACCTGTGGACGACTATCAATCATTGAACTTTGATTTTCCGGACGAAGACATCATGGTGGTAACTGACTGTGAAGTGCCTGGACCGGATGAAGGACCTGAGGAAGGATCCCGGTGGTCTATGCATTTTGATGGAGCCTCCAATGCTTTGGGTAACGGCGTCGGCGCTGTAATCATATCTCCCAAAGGAACTCATACTCCCCTCACCGCCCGATTATGTTTTAGCTGCACCAACAACATGGCAGAATATGAGGCATGTATCATGGGTTTACAAGCTGCGATCGATTTGAGGATCAAGTTTCTAAGTGTCTTCGGAGATTCCGCTCTCGTGATCAATCAGATCAAAGGCGAGTGGGATACGAAACACCCGAATCTCATTCCTTACAAGGAGTATGTGTCGACCTTGCTCCCTCACTTTGAAGAGATAACTTTTGAGCATTTCCCCAGAGAGGAGAATCAGCTAGCGGACGCACTAGCCACGATGTCTTCAATGTTCAAAGTTAAATGGGACAATGAGGCTCCTCAAATCATAATCTGGAAGTTGGATGAACCGGCATACTGCTGTGAGCTCGAGACTGAGAAGGTAACTGAAAAACCTTGGTATCACGAGGTGAAGAGGTACTTGGAAGCTCAGGAATACCCTGAAGGCGCATCTGTCAATGATAAGAAGTTCATGAGGAGGTTTGCTGCAAAATTCTTCCTCAGCAACGGCATTCTCTACAAACGGAATCATGATTCAACTCTGTTACGTTGTGTGGATAAGGTGGAAGCAGAGAAAATTATGATGGAACTGCATGAAGGAACATTTGGAACCCATTCCAGTGGACACACCATGGCTAAGAAAATCCTTCGGGCAGGATATTTCTGGTCCACAATGGAAGTCGATTGTTACCAGCACTCCCGAACTTGTCATAAATGCCAGATCTATGCTGACAAAGTGCATATCCCTCCGGTTCCTTTGAATGTCCTGACGGCACCTTGGCCTTTCGCAATGTGGGGCATCGATATGATCGGTGAGATCCGACCAACGACATCCAATGGGCATCGTTTCATCTTGGTGGCGATCGATTATTTCACGAAATGGGTTGAGGCAGCTTCCTATGCCACAGTAACCAAGAGTGTCGTGGCGCGTTTCATCCGGCATAATCTGATCTGTCGGTACGGCGTCCCAGAAAGAATCATTACGGACAACGGTACCAATCTCAATAACAAAATGATCACTGAACTCTGTGAACAATTCAAGATACAACACCACAATTCTTCTCCCTACCGGCCGAAGATGAATGGGGCTGTAGAGGCAGCCAATAAAAATATCAAGAAAATTGTGCAGAAGATGACAGTGACCTATAAAGATTGGCATGAGATGTTACCGTTCGCTCTTCATGGGTACCGCACCTCAGCAAGGACATCAACCGGGGCAACTCCCTTCTCCCTAGTCTATGGCATGGAGGCAGTCTTGCCAATTGAAGTCCAGATACCCTCTCTCCGGATAATGAAGGATGCAGATTTGAATGAAGATGATTGGATCCAGACTCGACTTGATCAATTAAATCTGATTGACGAAAAGAGGCTCACTGCTATCTGTCACGGTCAAACGTATCAGAAACGGATGATCAGGGCATTTAACAAGAAAGTCAGACCGCAAGAGTATCAAGTTGGGGACCTGGTAATCAAACGCATCATCCTTCCTCAAAGTGATCCCCGGGGCAAATGGACCCCTACTTATGAAGGGCCATTTGTGGTTAAACGTGTGTTCTCAGGAGGAGCCATGATCCTAACCACCATGGATGGTGACGACCTTCCTCACCCCGCCAATGCAGACATAGTGAAAAAATACTACGCATAAATAAAAGACCCGCTAGGTTGACATACCTAGGCAAAAATAAGGGCTTCCCGGCGAACCAAAAGGGTTCGGGCAAAAATAAGGGATGAAATGAATAAAAATCTGTACACCCGGCAAGTCGAAAACCTGAAAGGGCGACTTGGGCAAAAATGGGTATCCCGGTGGACTGAAAACCCGAAAGGGCGGTCCAGGCAAAAGTTAGGGATAAAAGCGTAACACTATGTCTCATTGGATCACTTCGTATCCGGAATTCGACATCAACTATCTGGCTCAGATTACGGCATCGACCAATCAGCTTCATCTTCGACCAGGCAGCAAAGCGATGAGACGTTCGAAGACATAAAGGCGATAGCAGAGTTGGAACCCAGTGGGATCGTTCACATAGCTGTTTTGTTTTCTTTTTCAAATTGTAAATTCTATACTTTTTGGCGATGTCCTCTTACTAGGATGTCAGCCACTTGTACGAAAAAACGCCTATTCACAGGCAAAGTTTAAATCAATACAAATTCACTTGTCCATACGAATTGCCATTGTTTTTCTTTTTCTGTTTTGTCTTGCGAAGAACGTCCAATGTTCACTTTTGATATATGCATTTGACATTAAATTGCTGATTCATAAATGTTTGCATGTGAAAAAAGAAAAAGAGATTAATTACAAGTAACATCAAAGACAGGGGCAACGTGGAGTTGTCTAATGCGGTCTAGTTGTTTTGTCCACCAAGGCACCAAGGTAGGTTCAACTGAAAATGTGGCCAAATCGTCTTAGCTCCCCGCGGAGTAAAACAAGGTTCAGCAGCGCTTTCCCCAAGCAGGAGTCGATTCCCCGTCGATCCTGAAAAAGGCACAACCTTCCCCGGCAGGTCTTAAAAGCTCATCCCCAGTAGATTCTGCGAGCTTATCCCCGGCGAAGTACGAACGCCTCGCCCCAGTTTTATTTAGAGTTATTTCCTCACAAGGACTTATAACTAGGTTATCCTCAGCTAAAAGCCACGGAAGATCGCCCTCGGCAAAGTTCCTTCAATCCCCGGAGGAGTCTACCTTTGGTATTCCCAGACAGAGTTTATCTTTGGGGTTTCCCCAGCGGAGTTTATCATCACTATCCTTAGCGGAATCCATCGTTAAAGCCCTCAGCAGGCCTCTCATCAGAGCTTCGGCCAAGTATCTCTTCCGCAAAGCAGCTTCCCGGCCATTCGTCAAGGATTTATTTTCCTAAGATGAAATTACACTCATAAACATTTCACATTTTCATACATCTTGCTTACATACATGAGGAGACACATACAACATCAAATGTTGAACATCATGACATCATGCATATCATACATCATGACATTGCATACAGCTTACGTCTTTGCCTTTTCAGGAAAAAGACAATCTCAAAAACGACTACTTTCAACTGTCACAATTCCAGATTCGATACCTGTATCTAGCCAGGGCACATCTGAGAGTGATCAGTTTCCAGACTCGATTCCTGTATCCAGCCAGGGCACGTCTGAAGAGTTCAAAGATTCGACTCCTGTATCCAGCCAGGGCACATCTATCAACTACAACATTTCCAGATTCGATTCCTGTATCCAGCCAGGGCATATCTGTTGACCACATTTCCAGACTCGATTCCTGTATCTAGCCAGGGCACGTCTGCAGAGTTCAAAGATTCGACTCCTGTATCCAGCCAGGGCATATCTATTGACGACTATTTCCAGATTCGACTCCTGTATCCAGCCAGGGCACATCTGTGAGCAACCGATTGTAGATTCGATACCTGTATCCAGCCAGGGCATATCTGCATAAGGAGACCGAAGATCAAACACCTGTAACAAGCCAGGAAAACATCTGTCTTTCTTAAACACACAAGTTCTCGCTAAGGAACCTCTTATGCGATCAACACTTCCAAATGGCATCTATAAGCCCATTCCCGACAAAGTTCTGTCACTTTTCCAGATGGCATCTACAAAGCCCATCTCCCTATCCACCATCTCTCCAAATGGCATCTATAAGCCCATTCCCGACACCACATGGTTGAGACTCCAGCATGCGAGTGCAAATTTCCGGGCACTCTAGTGTCCAATCTCCTTTTACCCTCGAGTCACGAAAGGCAAACTTGCCAATCTAACTCTTCAGGTCCAAGAAGATTGAACAGGGGCAACTGTTGTACCCCAAAATTTGCCCTCCCATTTCCTCAACATTTTCTCATCACAAGACCTTTAAAGATCAAGATACAATTAGGGTTTCCTCTGCTCAAGACTTCTCCTTGCACTGTGGACTCAAAATTAGGGTTTGTGCTTGCACAAAGATTTTTTGACCTAAAATGCCTAAGATGACTTTCATGCTTCATATTGGACTCCCAAGTTTACCCATACCAAGTTTCAGGTCTTGATTCCAAGTTTTACCCAGTCAATTGGACAGTTGACCTAGAAATCAGCTGTATTGGGGAAAAAGTCAACTGTGGCCAATTGACAGTCAAACCTCATGAAATTTGATCCACATCAACATTTTGAATTCATATGAACCATTTGATCAAGTTTGGATCACAATTCCATAAGAAATTTGATCAGATCACCAAAAGGGCAAAATGGTCATTTTTAGGGTTTTGACTGCACAAAGGCAATTTTTGACTGTTTGACCTAGCCAATGGCAAACCAAGTTCACCTATGGACTCAAGGACCCCATGGAATTATCTTGACATGTTCATCAAGCTCAAAAGATCCCAAGTACACAAGATTGACAGTTGAATTTCCCAGTCAATTGATCAATTTTGACTGTATACTGAAAAGTCAAACTTTGACTTTTTGGTCAAAATCAAGAGTCAAGATTCATTTTTCATCAAAACATGCCAAATCATGAAACTTGTTCATCAAGAAATCACAAAATGCAAATTAGGGTTTGAAAATGGAATTTTTCATAACTTAGAATTTTTCTAAGTTATGAAAAACCCTAATTTTTTCCCAACTTTGCCCCATCTTTTCACCATGATCCATTTGGATTCAAACAAAAGTCAAAACATGAAAGTTGTAGCTTGTTGCATAATCTACAACTTTGATTCACAAAGTTTTCTCATTTGAAGCTTGTATCTCAAGTTATGATTTTTTGAATAAGGGCACTAAACCATCTTTTAACTTAGTGAAATTTGACCTATTTTGACAAGGTTTTCTACCCTACTTCAAGGCCACTTTTCATACCCTTCCACTTGGAATTTCAAATTGCATTTCAAAGATGGATTGTAGTACACATTCCAAGCTTTCCAAAATGTCCAAGAACTCATCAAACAACCTCATAACTTGAGAGATTCGAATTTCACAAGTTGGCAAAAATTCACTTTTGTTCTTCATCAAGACATGTTCACAAATTTGCAAATTTGAATTCAGTTTGCTTTATGCTTAATTACAGGTCCTTGAACCAATCCATACTCAATAATTTAATGCATATTCAATGTGTTAAGGTCATGTTCTTTGTGTTCTAACATTGCATAATGGTTTAATCCTAAACTAGATAAAGTGGAATTTCCATTTTTGAAAAGTTTAGCTTTATGTCAAGTTTGTAATCCAACAAGTACAAAGAAGATCTGCTTAACACAAGATTATGGGCATAACACACTGATCAAGAGGAGTTGATGCAGCACATTAGGGGGTCCTATACTGACCTAGAACACCAATTTGCTTTTGGTAGCTTAAGTGTGAAGAAAGGTCCATAACATATGCTATCTCTCATATCAGTAAAACAACACAGCACAAAAGATATCAAACACATTCCATAGACCACATTGAAGCTTTTGCACGAGCCATTTCCCTTTCAAACCCTCTCCATCTCAGAATCATCCTCAAACTGCACAAACAGGGGTGCCCCTGCAGTTTGAGTGCAATCTCTCAATCCCTTCAAGCATTTCTGTCCAAACCTGTTCCTCTACCTTCCTTACAACATATGCAAGCTATCCAGAAGCTAAGGCACGATCTGTAGTTGCTCTAACCACTTCCACCATTTTCACATCTTTGACTTGCAGGTGAAGTTCTGTAGCTTGATACAAGAAGTTTCAAAACAAAGTGAGCATTGAAAAAGCATCCCTGGACTTCAAGGAAGCTTTTCCAATCATTACATTGCACTGAAAGTCTCTCATTCTCCACATAGAAGTTCAACTGCACAGGTAAAAGTTTGAATTCGTATCTCTCTTATTAGGCATCTTTAGTCTTAAGTTTGTGAAGAAACAAAGTCCTACTCATAGCCCTGAACATGTACATAGCTTTACTTTTCATTTCTTTTGCCTGAGTAGAGAGAATTTGAGCTCTGAAAATGGTAGAAAAATTAGGTCAGAAAAGAGGGGGAGAGAAATTCTCCCTCATCTTAGAGAGATAGGTCATGTTCTTTATATGGTTGAAACCGTCTCTTAATGCTCTACACTTTTCATGTTATGAGTTTTGCTTGAAAGTCCAGGAATCCAGAGATAAAAAACGCGTGTTTTGTGTGAAGAAAGCTGTACAGAGGTTGAAGAAGAAGTGATCTGGGCTGGGCCTGGATTTGTTTCCTTTTCACACCCCATTTTTTGGTTTACACCCCCCTGAGCCCATTTGCTCATTTTTTTAACATTTTTGACTTTTTCTTTTTGGTTTGACTTTGTTTATTTTTTCTCATACCATTAAAATTTTCAAAATATTTTTTCCATCACTTTTTGTATTTATGGCATATTTATTTGTTTATTTCTCTTGTTATATACAAATATATATACATACTATTATTGAAATAAATAGAAAATAGTGTAGATACATTTTTATTTTTTATTTACTTTCTGAAAATATTTCACAAAAAAATAATAAATACTTTTTATTTTATTAAAATATTTAAATATTTATTTTAGAATAATACATATTTAGGGTTTAATATAAATATATATATATATATATGATTATTAATATATTTGAGACAAAAATATAAAAATACTTGGTTTTTTTTATTTTTATTTAATATTTGATACAAAAATACCTCTTTTCACAATACACTTCATTTTATTTTATTTTTTTTATAAATAATAAATAAATAGTAGAATTAAATTAGATAATAATACCTTTTATTTAAAAATTAGGGTTTTTCACCCTAAGTTCAAAATACTAAAAAATAAATAATAAATACATTTTTATTTTCTTTTTCCTTTTACATAAATAATATTTTTCTCATACACATAGAAACTTTCTTTCAACATTTCACATATTTATTTAATTTATATTTAATTATGCATTGCAAAATATCCAATTGTTGTAATAATTTAGATTTAAATTCTTGTCAATATCCCCATTTGAACATTTGTACCCCCCTTCCCATATTTGGTTGTGTAATAGCTTAGTAATTTTAAATTCGCACTTTATTGCTTTCTAAATAATAACATGCTAGAATTAGGGTTTGTATGCGAAAAAACGATAAAAAATAGTTTGACCTAATACAAGATAAACAAGCATGAAAACGAACACACAAATCACACTTGCACCCCCTAGGGTATTCCACTTGTTGCCTTCAAATAAATGGGCCATATTGTATGTTGAACATCTTTGGGCAAAGCAAACAGTTTGAATGATCATAGTCCCTCGATAAAACTTTTCAAAACAAACAAAACAAATGATCAAGTCCCTTAGAGAAATTGCCCAAAGACATTTAACGTCGTTACAATTGTGGTCTAAACGATGACCCGCGCCTGTCCCTTTCACATCCTAACACAAGGTTGCCCACCAAATACAATGGTGGTGCAAACTTGTTAAAAGGGTTAAAGTATAGCAATAATCTTTTGAGAAATTTAGGAGTAGATAACCTCTTAGTTACTTGAACCAACTTGCAAAACAAAACACTTGCCTTCTTTTCAAAAACCACAATCCACTACACTTTCAAAACAACTTTCAAAAACAAATGAAAACCTTTTCAAAAGACATACATCTTTGTATACATCCCCACATGGATCATTACAAAGGTTGCCACCACATTGGCCTCTTTTCAAAAACATTTTCAAAACCCACACACTCGAGCACCATTTAAAACAATTGAAAACAAAAGGCAAGTGATCTAAGCAAGTAACTAAGAGCCCATGGATAACCATGGATAGAAAGGGTGCTAATACCTTCCCTTTCTATAATCTACTCCCCGAACCCAAGAAAACATCTCAAAAGGTTTTTTGCTGTGCTTTTTAACCTTTCCTTAGGATAAAATAAAAAGTCGGTGGCGACTCTTGCTAACCGCAACATTTGCGAATACAAACGCAAACCCCAAGTCAGTTCTCCCACCGTATCACAACCACTTGGAAGGAACCATAACAAAGCTTTGTGTGTTTCTGTTGAATGTAAGAGGACTACCCTAGCACATGTTTTGGTTGACACTGGCTCTTCTTTAAATGTGCTACCCAAGGGCCCTTTGGACCGGTTAGATTGTGCAGGATTGGTATTGAAGCCGAGTGATATTATCGTGAGGGCTTTCGATGGGTCCAAAAGGATGGTTCATGGAGAGGTGGATCTCCCAATTAAAGTGGGCTCACGAATTTTTAACTCTACTTTCTATATCATGGACATCCGTCCTGCTTACTCCTGTTTGCTGGGTCGCCCTTGGATTCATGGAGCAGGGGAAGTAATGTCTACCCTTCACCAAAAGCTAAAATGCCCAGTCAAGGGGAGGATCATCACTGTTTGCGGTGAGGAGGAATTCATGGTAAGTCATATCAATTCTTTAAAATATATGGAAATGGATGGTGAATTTATAGAAACCTCGTGCCAGGCTTTTGAAGTTGTTCTGCCCATGGTTGCTACTGCAAAAATTTCTTCTGACATGCCCAAAGCTGATAAGGTCGTGCCAAAGATGGTTTCATGTAAGGATGCTCGTGCCACAGTCGAAGATGGAAGCTGTGCTACATAGGGGCAACTTCCCGAGATCCCGTTCAAAGCAGATAAATGTGGGCTGGGTTTCACTGTCAAGGCTCAGATAGAGGTTAAGCGCACTCGTGCAGGAAAGCCCCCTCTCCGTATTGGAAATAATGAAGTAAACATTGTGGAGGACTCGAATGATGAATGTGATTTTGAAGAATGGATATACCCTCCTACGACAGAGCTCAATAATTGGCGCGCAAAGGACTTCATTCCCATCTCCTTCATTGAGGAGTAATTACTTGTTTATTGCTTTCAATCAATTCAAGAGCCTTTTATCTGTAATATTAGACAATGACTTTTAAGCCGTATGCTTGGCCCGGGGCACTATGGTCCATTTGTTAAGGGTTTTATTGATGTTCATTTTATCATATGATCATTCAATATAAACCATTGGACTTTTTGCATTCGAATTTTTGTGCTCATTGTCTTTCTTTTTTTTAATACCTTTTTCAAATAGCCATGTATCTTACATGCACACGCACACTCTTGCAGATCCTCGTCCACTCCAGATCTCATTGTCAATGACTCTACTATTGCCAGCTATGATTTTGAACATCCAATTAACCAAGCCAAAGACGAAGGCAAGGAAGATTGTGAAATACCGGGAGAACTAGCCAGACTTCTAATGCAAGAGGAAAAAGTTATTCAGCCGCATGAAGAGTCAGTTGAAGTCATCAACCTAGGTACTGAGACAGACATGAAAGAGGTCAAGATCGATGCCAACCTAGGAAGCAGTGTCAAAAGAAGTTTGGTTCAGATGTTACATGATTACGTGGAAGTTTTTTCTTGGTCGTATGAAGATATGCCAGGGTTAGATATCGACTTTTTAGTTCATCGTCTGCCAACAAAGGAAGATTAGCCTCCTGTCAAGCAAAAAGTTTGTCGCATGCGGCCTGACATGTCTGAAAAGATAAAAGCTGAAGTGATGAAACAATTTGATGCAGGATTCCTAGCTGTGACATCTTATCCTCACTGGGTTGCGAACGTGGTTCCAGTGCCAAAGAAAGATGGAAAAGTTCGTATGTGTGTAGATTATAGGAATCTGAATAGGGTAAGCCCCAAGGATGACTTCCCTCTACCTCATATTGATGTCTTGGTCGATAACACTGCTCAACATAAAGTTTTCTATTTCATGGATGGTTTCTCCGGCTATAATCAAATTAAGATGGCTCCCGAAGACATGGAGAAAACCACCTTTGTTAATCAATGGGGCACCTTTTGTTACAAGGTCATGTCATTCGGATTGAAGAATGCAGGGGCAACATATCAAAGATCTATGGTAGCTTTGTTTCATTATATGATCCATCATTAAATAGAGGTATATGTGGATGATATGATTACAAGGTCACAAACTGAAGAAGAACATCTCAACCACTTATACAAGCTATTCGAGAGGCTGAAAAAGTACAAGTTGAGGTTGAACCCTAATAAGTGCATAATCGGAGTAAGATCTGGAAAACTTCTAGGTTTTGTTGCCAGTGGTAAAGGCATTAAAGTTGATCCTGCAAAGGTAAAAGCCATTCAAGAAATTCCAATTCCCCATTCTGAAAAGGAGGTTAGAGGATTCTTGGGTCGTCTTAACTACATCACCCACTTCATATCTCACTTAACTGCTACTTGTGAGCCAATCTTCAAACTCTTGAAGAAAGATCAAGTAGTCAAATGGAATGATGAATGCCAAGCTGCCTTCGACGAAATCAAGGAATATCTGCAAGAACCTCCTATCCTCATACCTCCAGTCGAAGTAAGACCCTAGATCATGTATTTGATTGTGCTAGAGAATTCTATGGGATGTGTGTTGAGCCAACATGTGAGTCTGGCCGAAAAGAGCATGCAATATACTACCTGAGCAAAAAGTTTACCGACTATGAAACCAGATATTCACTGCTCGAGAAAACTTGTTGTGCTCTGGCATAGGCTTCTCACTGGCTAAGACAGTATATGTTTATTCATACCACTCTATTGATTTCTAAGATGGACCCTATCAAGTACATCTTCGAGAAACCCGCTCTGTTCGGACGGATAGCTAGATGGAAAATGATTTTGACTGAGTACGATATTCAATATACAACATAAAAGGCCATCAAAGGAAGTGTATTGGCGGATCATTTGGCAGATCATTTGGCCCATCAAGCTGTTGATGATTATCAATCTATGAACTTTGACTTCCCGAACGAGAATATCATGTTAGTGACTGACTGTGCAAAACCTGGACCATATGACGAACCTGAATAAGGATCCCAATAGACTATGGTGTTCGATGGGGCTTCCAACTCTTTGGGTAACAAAATTGGTGTTGTGATAGTTTCTCTTGAGGGTTGCCACACCCCTTTCACTGCTAGACTGTGCTTCAATTGTACAAATAACATGGCTGAATATGAGGCATGCATTTTGGTTATGAAAGCTGCCATTGATTTAAGGATCAAGCATTTGAATTTATTCGGATATTCTGCTCTAGTGATTAGCCAAGTAAAGGGAGATTGGGACACTAAACATCCTAATATTATACCTTACAAGGAGCTTGTGCTATCTCTGATTCCATATTTCGAAGAAATTACCTTTGAACACTTCCCTAGAGAAGAAAATCAGTTAGTCGATGCTTTGGCCATAATGTCTTCTATGTTCAAGGTCAAATGGGACAATGAAGCTCCTATGATTACAATTGAGAGATTTGACGAACTTGTGCACTGCTATGAGCTTGACACTGACACTGAGAAGCCATGGTACCATGAGGTGAAGAGATACCTTGAAGCACAAGAGTATCCTGAAGGAGCTTCCATCAATGATAAAAAATTCTTATGAAGATTCTCAGCCAAATTCTTCCTAAGTAATGGAACCCTGTACAAACGCAACCATGATTCTACTATATTCTGATGTGTGGCAACAAGGAGGTAGAGAAAATTATGGAAGACATGCATGACAGTCTCTTTGGGACTCACTCTAGCAGACATACTATGGCCAAGAAAATCTTGAGAGCTGGTTACTATTGGTCAACAATGGAAACTGATTGCCATCACCACTCAAGGACTTGCCACAAGTGCCAAATCTATGCTAACAAGGTCTATGTGCCTCCTATTCCTCTAAATGTCATGACTGCTCCGTGGCCGTTTGCAATGTGGGGAATTGACATGATTGGAGAGATTAAACCTAATGCCTCCAATGGACATCACTTCATTCTTGTCGCTATCGATTACTTCACCAAATGGGTCGAATCTGCCTCATTTGCCTCAGTCACAAAGAACGCTGTAACCAGATTCATCAAACATAACCTCATATGCCGCTATGGTATCCCTGAAAGGATCATCACTGACAACGGAACCAATCTCAACAATGCTATGATTATAGAACTTTGCACTCAGTTCAAAATCAAGCATCACAATTCTTCTCCTTATAGACCTAAAATGAACGACACAATGGAAGCAGCCAACAAAAACATTAAGAAGATTGTGCAAAAGATGGTAGTAACCTACAAAGACTGGCATGAGATGTTACCGTTTGCTCTTCATGGCTACCGTACTTCAACTCAGACATCAACTGGAGAAACTCTCTTTTCTTTAGTCTATGGCATGAATGATGTCCTGCCAGTAGAAGTTCAGATTCCCTCCCTAAGGATTATGAATGAAGCAGGCTTAGGCGAAGACGAATGGATTCAGACAAGATTGGATCAATTGAACTTGATCAATGAAAAGCGACTGGATGCTGTTTGTCATAGTCAGATGTACTAGAAGTGTATGATCAAGGCTTTCAACAAAAAGATCAGGCCTCGAGTATATCAAGCTGGTGACTTGGTAATAAAGCGCGTCATTCTTCCACAAGGCGACCCCAGGGAAAAATGGACTCCCAGTTACGAAGGGTCATTTGTTGTCAAAAAAGTTTTCTCTGGTGGTGCCATGATGCTGACTACTATGGACGGTGAAGATTTCCCATATCCAGTGAACACAGACATAGTTAGAAAATACTACGCATAAGAGACCCGCTAGGTTGACATACCTAGGCAAGATAAGGGCATCCCGGCAAACCAAAGGTTTGGGAAAAAAATTAGGGATATATGTAAAAGATTTTACACCCGGAAAGTCGAAAACCTGAAAGTGCGACTTGGGAAAAATGGGTATCCTGATGGGCTAAAAACCCGAAAGGGCGGTCCAGGAAAAATTTAAGGATTGAAAGTGTATGACTATGTCCCATGGAATCACCACAATCGACTTTATTACCGAGGTCCAGGTCCAAACGGTCCAAGATCAATCCAATCAACTTCTGTCAATGGCAAAGGACGTTCGAAGACATTGGGGAAATAGTAGAGTTGGAACACAATGAGATCACTTCCACATGGTTGTTATTTTTGTTTTCAATTTTGTTTTCCTTTCGACGATTTCCTCTTACTAGGATCTGCGTCTCTTTGTACAAAAAACCCTTATTCATGGGCAAAACATCAATACAAATATACTTTGAAGTGCAAACTTTTGTGTTTTGTTTTGAGTGCAAAATCGTCCAATGACTAAAATTGAATGAACATATGCATATGAACATGATTAAACTATTTAGCAAATATGTGCTGCCAAGAAGCAACGAGCATCTCTTTAATGCAGTTGAGATATCCCCACAGATTTATCTCATTAGCATTATCCTCATAGAGCCCGGTACAATAAACCTTGGCCTCAGTGGAGTTTCCCACAAAGTTGGATCTATGCAAACCTCGATCAAAGTTTCAATCTCTCGACAACCCTCTCCCCAGCTGAGTTGGTCTTAAAAGAAGAAGCCTTATGGATTTCTTCTTAAAGAATTCATCTTTCCAGCAGGTCATCAAATAATCTCTTCAACATGGTTTATCCCCCAACAAAATAATACACCCTCCAACAGAATCATTTCTATTCAAACAATTTTCGATTACTATAAAGCCTGGACCCGACCAGATAATAGTCTAACTTCTCGAGATATTGTAAAGCCTGGACCCAACCAGACAATGGCTTAACTTTGTTCCCCATTAGAGTTTTCCTCTACCCCCAGCAAGTTACTATGAAGCCTGGACCCGACTAGATATCAGTTTAACTTCATCCTTTCAAGCAAGTTACTGTGAAGTCTGGATCTGACCAGATATCAGTTTAACTTCACCCCTAACAAGTTATTGTAAATCCTGGACCCGACCAGATATCAGTTCAAATTCATCCTTTCAAGCAAGTCATTGTGAAGCCTGGATCTGACCAGATATCAGTTTAACTTAACCCCCAGCAAGTTACTGTGAAGCCTGGATCCAAGCAGATATCAGTTCAACTTCATCCTTTCAAGCAAGTTACTGTAAAGCCTAGACCCGACCATATATCAGTTCAACTTCATCCTTTCAAGCAAGTTACTGTGAAACCTGGAACCAAACAAATATCAGTTTAACTTCACCCCCAGCAAGTTACTGTGAAGCCTAGACCCGACCAAATATTAGATTAACTTCATCCTTTCAAGCAAGTTACTGTAAAGCCTAGACCCGAACAGATAACAGTTCAACTTCATACTTTTAACAAGTTACTGTGAAGCCTGGATCCGACCAGATATTAGTTTAACTTCACCCCCAACAAGTTACTATGAATCCTGGACCCGACCAGATATTAGTTCAACTTCATCCTTTCAAGAAAGTTACTATAAAGCCTGGACCCGACGAGATATCAGTTCAACTTCATCCTTTCAAGAAAGTTACTGTGAAGCCTGGATCCGACCAGTTATCAGTTTAACTTCACCCCTAGCAAGTTACTGTATAGCCTGGACCCGACCAGATATCAGTTCAACTTCATCCTTTCAAGCAAGTAACTGTGAAGCCTGGATCCGACCAGATATCAGTTTAACTTCACCCCCAACAAGTTACTGTGAAGTCTGGACCCGACCATATATCAGTTCAACTTCATCCTTTCAAGCAAGTTACTGCAAAGCATGGCCCCAACCAGATATCAGTTCAACTTCATCCTTTCAAGAAAGTTACTGTGAAGCCTGGATCCGACCAGATATCAGTTTAACTTCACCCCCACCAAGTTACTGTGAATCCTGGACCCGACCAGATATCAGTTCAACTTCACCCTTTCAAGCAAGTTACTGCAAAGCCTAGACCCGACCAGATATCAGTTCAAATTCATCCGTTCAAGCAAGTTACTGCAAAGCCTGGACCCGACCATATATCAGTTCAACTTCATCCTTTCAAGCAAGTTACTGTGAAGCCTGGACCCGACCAGATATCAGTTCAACTTCATCCGTTCAATCAAGTTACTGTGAAGCTTGGACTCGACCAGATATCAGTTCAACTTTATCCTTTCAAGTAATTTATTACGAAGCCTGGAGCTCGACCAGATAACAATTAACTTCATCCACCTCAGAAATTTGCTTTGAAACCTGGAAACCGACCAGATAGAATTTTAATGTTAGTAAGTTGCTGCGAAGCCTGGAATCCGAGCAGATAACAACCTAACTTCACTTTCCCAAGTAATTTCCTGCGAATCCTGGAATCCGACCAGATAACAGTTAATTTAATCTTCCCCGGTAAGTCACTGTGAAGCCTGGCATGCGACCAGATAACAATCAACTTCATTATCCCCAACAATCTACTGCCAAGCCTGGATTTCGACCAGATAACAACTAACTTTCGTTTCTCTCCAGTCAGGAATAACTCCCCAGTAGAGAAATGGACAACCAAAATTCTTGAACTTTATTCCTTCAAGCAGAAATCAACATCCCTCAGAGTTTCCTCATGCATAAAGTCAAAGTCAATATTCCCCAACAGATTTCTCCTTAAACAATAAAACAGGAATTCCCAGCGGAAACATTCTAAACAAAGTTGAAGATACATCTATTCTCCAATAACAGTTAGGGATTCAGCCTCCCAAGATTCCCCAGTATGTTGTCAAGGATTTATTTTCCTACACAAAGACACACTGCGATAAACGCGTCACATTCAAAAACCATGACGCATACATAACAAATGCATACAACATAATCTCATTTATTTTGAGAACACCATTACGCCATGCATACATCTACATGCAACTAATACTCTTCCTTGCAGAAGAAAAAAATCAATCATCAAATGAAGACCTCTTCTGGGTATATTTATCTCTTCCAGTTAAAAACAGGCAAAAGACATCTGCTATTTCAGTATAAATCAACCAAAAGATTTATCCTGATACCTTCCCCGGTCACTCTGGATGGCATCTGTAAAGCCCATCTCCAATAACTTTCCATCATTTATCAAAATTGCATCTTTAATCCCATTCCCTATGCAATCAACCACCACATCATCGAGTGCAAATTTCGGGGCACTCTAGTGTTCAATCATTTTCCACCTTCAAGTCACGAATGGCGGGCTCGCTAATCTAACTCTTCAGGTTTAAGAAGATTGAACAAGGGCAGCTGTTGTATCCCAAAATTTGCCCTCTCATTTCTCAAGGGATCATCCTGGAACCTCAGGATTGCTTATGTCAAGTTTCAAGTCTCAGATTACAATTTTCCAAGAAAGTCATTCATAGGGGCAAAATGGTCAAATGCACACTGAAAAGTCAAACTTTGACTTTTTTTGATCAAAATCAAGTTTCAAAAATCATATTTCATGAAGACATGAAGTTGGTTCATCAAGAAATCAAAATTCAAAAATTACTTTGAAAACTCAAATTTCTAAACACTTAGAAAATTTTCTAAGTGTTAAGAAAATATGATAATTACATAACTTTGGGCCAGATTTTCATTATGATGCAAGATGATTCAATCAGAACTTCTGACATGAAAGTTATAGATCTCAATGAGATCTAAAACATTGTTGAACAGAACTTCTCCTAGAAATGCTGGGATTTCAAGTTATAAATCCTTAAAGACACGTCCATGAAGCTAAAACACTTAGTAAATTCTGGGCATTTTTAATTCAGAATTTAGACAGAACTTCTGGGCCAGTTTTCACACAAGTACAACCAGAATTTGCAAAAGTGATTCAAAAAGGGATGGCAAAACATGTTACAAGCTTTCTGGAGAATTCCTTCAGATCATGTTGGAGCAGGGAGAATCGAAGGTCAGAAGTTTGCTTCGTTCAGAACATGACCCTTCGAATCTCACTCTTCAACATACATAAGCTCTACTCTTCGATCAGAACATGACCCTTCGAATCTCATACAAAAGCTTTACTCTTTGATCAGAACATGACCCTTCGAATCTCACTCTTCAACATACAAAAGCTCTACTCTTTGATCAGAACATGACCCTTCGAATCTCATTCTTCAATGTTTGGAAGTTGTGTTCTTCAATCAAAACATGACCTTAGAATCCTCCTACAAGCTTGCATGCAAAAGACAAGGGTTTCTCTCACGCTAGCACCCACAAAGCAATGATTCCCTTTAAGTTTGCTTCAAATACACCTACATGTTGGCTTCGAATCCAATTTCAGGTTTGCTTCGAATCACCTTCATATCACCTTCGAATCCATCTGCAAACCCTTTAATATGTCTAGCTTCTATACTATGGCACACAATTTGGTGGCCCATTCGAAGGACTTTCCATGGTTGAACATTTGGTTTTTCTGGCTTTTGAGTTTGGTCAAAGGTTTGGGCCTAAGTGGTCAAAGCAGAAGGACTCAAAGTGGCATATTCAGCTGAAGATGGCCCATTAGAAGAATACATGTTTGACCCATTCGAAGAATACATGTTTGGTCCATTCGAAGGATACATAACTGGTGGGAACGAATGTTGTTTTAGTCTGGTCGAAAGTTATGGAAGGATGGAGGATTCGATTTAAAGGATCAAGTGAACATTATACCCATAGGCTAGGCTACATGTTTCTGCTTTTCAGGGATCAAGCCTATGACTCAATCTATATTTAATTGTTTATACAGTTAAATAAGGCTTTTACCCATTTGTTGTCCAAGAGAACTTGCCCTTAATAGTATAATACTACTTTTAGAAAAGTCTTTCTTGAGCCTTGCGTCTGTTTTCCTTCTGCAGAAAGCAATCCATCTAAACCATTAATCTTGCTAACTCATCTTGGGATCATGACACAAGTGGACATTTGCTTTCCATCTAAGCCTTATTTTATTATTTTTACTCCCAAAATTCCCAAAAACTTTCTCTATAAATAGAGAGATCCTTTGCAAAGAAAAAAAGGGAGAGAGAGGAAGGAATCTTCAAATTTCTCAAACACCATAAAATTCTCAAACACTTAAACACTTGTGAAAACACAAACCCAGAATCCAAATACTTGCCTCTTTCGAATCTGAAACATCCTTACATCTTGCTATCCTTCAAATCCAGCAAGAAGGACATTTCACTTTTTTTCTCTTTCGAATCTAGTGTCAAATGCCTAACCCTTTGTCTCTCCCTTCGAATCCAGAAGCATTCAGGGTAACCACTTCAAGGTCCAGTACACGCTCTAGCCTCCAGCATGGTAAGTCATTCTTAACCTTGGACCATTCGTTTCCAGCAAAGCATGCAAATAAAATTCCTTTTTGTTTCAAACATATACATAACATTTATTCCCCTTTCGTTTACACCCTGATAGTTTGTTTTTATTGCCTTTCCTTTTGGTTTTGATTCTTTGGTTTTTTGTAAATGTTCTAAGAACTAACCTAGCCTTAAGGTAGTGCTAGCATGGCCTTAGGCCATGTTTCTATTTAACATCTCAAACGAAGGAAACAGGAAACAGGAAGTAGGGAACGAATCCTTTGGCTTCCACACTAACCTCCAGGTCAAACGAAAGAGGCAGCCAGAAGGCACACCATGCTGACTTCATGGCCCATACGAAAGGCACGCTGTGATATGGTGGCAGAACTGACTGTTATACTGGTTTGCATTTTGTATTTGCAAATGTTGCGGTAAGCAAGAGTCTCCATCGACTTTTATTTCATCCAACAAAGGAAAAGGAAAAAGAACAGAAAAAACCTTTTTTCGAGAGTTTTCTGAGTACGGAGGGTAGATTATAGAAAGGGAAGGTGTTAGCACCCTTTCTATCCATGGTTTTCCACGGGCTCTTAGGTACTTTCTAATTTTTAAAATTTTTTGTGTATGTTTGTTTTGAAAAGTTTTGTTTACTTCAAGATAACCCTTGTATATGTCCTCAAGAGTGTGACAAAGTTGTTTTCAAAAGTGTTTGTGTGAAAGAGTATATTTGAGCAAGTACTTAAGATGTTCTACCTACTCGAAAAAAGATTATTCGTTCTCGTTTCCTTTAGACAACGCTATCCTACTATTAAGGAGTAGGTAGCCCTATCGTTGGAGTTTTAAGGGACGTTCGAAAGGGACGAAATGGTCACTGAAGGCAACAAGTAAGGATACCTTAGCATTTCGAAGGGACTATCGTCATAAGGTCATTTCTCGTAGGCAACTCGAGGGACAAGTAGGGACTATGATCTTTATGACGACTTTGAATTACGGGTCATTTCTAATATATCCTTACGTTCGAGGGACACGACCACTATTTCCGAGGCAACCAAGTGAGGAAAAACCCTAGGAGTGAGCATATGCAAGTGTTTGATTTCAGTTTCAGTTATCTTGCACATTTAGGGTTTTCTACTGTTTTAAATTGATTTATCTTGCCATTTAATCCTATTATCCATACATCTAGGCAGTTTATAATTGCGGAAAGTAAAGTGCGAGAAATTAAAACCCTAGCTATTACAAGGCTTTTGGGAGAGGGATTACATAATCAAAAACCGGGGAAAATAATAAATGTGAAATAGTAAACCTAATTAACTATTACAAACTCATAGCAGATACAATAATTAATAAAATAGGGGAAAAAGGATGCGCGCAGAGTAAATTAAACGGGGAATTAATTCAGAAACCATTAATTGGTGAATAAAGAAAAGATATTTTTGGATATTTTTGAGAAAAGTAATTAATCTTGCAAACTAACCTAATTTCTATTTAATTTTAATTATGTAAAAAGAATTTAAGTTAACCTAATTAACCTAATTAATTAAGGTAAATATATATTTTATGGAAAAAAACTAAACCTAACATTTTTTAGTGATTTTTGATTTTATGATTCAATTAAAAAAATATTTTTTTTTGTAAAAAATAATTGAAACAATAAATTAAAACAAAATAAATAAAGAAATTAAAAAATAATTAAAGGAATGGGCCTGATGTAGCTAAGAAGATTGGAGGGTGTGTTGCCAATTTTGTGATAGACCCAAGATGATGGCCCAAGGATCTTACGCCTGATCCAGTGCATCTTTCTTCTGATGGTTTATGGTGTGCCTTTAATCCTGTGGCGCTGGATCTACATGATGATGGATCCCAAGGGTGAGATCTGAGGTGTATGGTGGACGCTGGGTGCTGAAGCGCATAGAACCTGTAAAGTATTTGAAATAAAAATAGCAAATGTTGGAGGCAAGGGTCGAACCCCTGACCTCTCACTTACAGCGCCTTATCCCATTTCCTGCTTTCCACTGGGCCAGTTGGCCTTTTGTTAATATAATTAAACAAGATATAATATAATGGAAACACGCGTATGTCCATAAGAAATGCGCCAATATTCAAATAGCCCAACGGGATGTTGCCACACAATCGTCTTCTTCCCCAGTACCGTCGTATTAGGTTTAGACTTTTACCTACGGAAAAAGTCTGTAAGTACAACCCTGCATCATTCAAGAATCCAGCACAAGTAATATAAATTACAATGAAGGCCATGAATCAACTGGGCTTGATGCCCTGAACACCATGGTATCCATGCCCAGTCCTAATTTTCCTGTAGAAGGAAACCCTAAAACGAGCTTGGAAACCCTAAGAATGACAAACCATGATTCCTGCAATTAAAACTCAATCAAACGATTCAGAAAGCATCGAAACCTTATGATAAACAAGAATAAATGATTAAACTTCATTGAAAACGCATGTATGCATGTAATCAAAAATCAAAAAGAGTTGGATAACAGAGTTGCGGATTTTACAATTCTGAGTGTTTTGGTGCGTGCAAAGGGTGCAGTAAGCTTCAGGAGTTTTCCAGGAATGGATTGCTGGCCTTGGAACGCTTTGAATCGCCCTGTAGAATGAAATTCGATGCTCACTTTTTTGTCCAAAAATTGAGTTTTTGCTCTTGCAGTTTACACGTCCAACCTTTTTTCTTGTGCATTGGAATTGTTCTATATATGTCATAGACTGAATTAGGTCAACAAAAAGCATTCATATCTTTGCAAATTATAAAGATTTGATTTGATTTCCTTTTTGCATTATTTCTTTCTAAATCAAACCAAATCATTCCATTCTCGTCCAAATCACCCTTTGCACGATTTGATTTTGTTTGACAACATATTTGGATTGTAATTCCATTCAAAATCAGATCAAAAACAAATCTTCATTATTTTATATCATTTATTTGATTTAATTTGATTTTTAAATGATTAAAATCAAAATAAATTAAATAAATAAAGCCAATAATATGTGGGAGAGTGTTTGGATCTTGGACCATGTTAGAAGTAAGATGCAAGCATAAAAAGTTAGGCCCATTTAAAAAAAATGCAATTTTGGGTATTGTTGACTTTTGACAATTTTCCAAAAATGGCCCACTTTGACAATGCATATCTCCTTCAATATTGACCCTAAGAGGGTGTTATTGGACTTTTTAGAAATCTTAGGATTCCCCCTAAACAACCCTTTTGGTTTCATCTCAATTGGATCCTCCATGTTCATGTTAGAAGCTTTGACCCAAAAGGTGTTTTTGTTGACTTTTGAAAAGGACCTATAATGCATGAATTTATATCTTTTCATGAGTGCATTTCTTGAACTTAAGGGATGAAGATGAGTTGTAGGGAATTGAATTATCTTCAAAATGAGCCTTGGATGGGAAATTTTTGATAAAGTATGAGAAAGTTATGCTTGGTCAAAGTTTGGTTGACTTTTCCTAAGAAACCCTAATTTAGCAACTTTTGAGTTTTGATGAATTATGAGCATTTCTTGGGGAATCATGATCAACCCTTGATCAAATGATGGGTATTACTTCAAAATGTTGATGTTTACCAAAAATCTTGATGTTTGACTGTATGTGGACCACAGTTGAGTTTTGACCTAACATGGTTGATTTTCAAGCATCTGAGCAGTTGACTGAGCAAACTTCTTGTGAAAGGCATGAAACTTGACATGGATGGTCTTGAGAACATATTAGGACTATGGAGAGCGTATGAGGCCTTTGGAGCTCACCCATCTTGATTAAAATGGAAAACCTAGTTGGAGGTTCATTGCTTTAGGAGAGAGTTTGTCTGGTCAACTCTTGGGCATCCTTGAGCAAGTTGAGGACCTCAATGAGCATGTGTTGAGTAAAATGAAAGGGAAAATTTTGGGGTACAACAGCTGCCCCAGTTCAATCTTCTTAAACCTGGGGATGTAGATTGGCTGGTCTGCCTTTCGTGATTTGAAGGTGGAAGATGATTGAACACTAGAGTGCCCTGAAATTTGCACTCGTTTGAAATAATACTGGTAGTGTAGGTAATATCAGGAATGGGCTTATAGATGCCATTTGGAAGAAGATGACGAAGGATCGTCGGAGATGGGCTTAAAGATGCCATCTAGAAAAGATATCGGTTGCATAAGAGATTCCTTTGCGGGAATTTCTGTATCTGCCGTTGAGGAGACTTTGCTGGAGAATGTTGATTTACGTCTGGGGAAATAGAGTATAGGAGCTTCAGTTGTCCATTACTCTACAGGGGAAATGTGAGATCGACCGTATCTGGTCGGGTCAAGGTCTTACAGTGTTGTAAATTGTTGTCTGAAGATAAGGGAGAAGGAACCTGGATAGTAGGGTTGCTTCGAAATGAAATCCTGGATAGTAGGGCTTATGAGAAGGAACCTGGGTCGTAGGGTTACTTCAAGATGAAAGCCTGGATAGTAGGACTATGAGAAGGAACCTGGGTCGTAGGGTTACTTCAAAATGAAACCCTGAATAGTAGAGCTTATGAGAAGGAATTTGGATAGTAGGGTTACTTCGAAATGAAATCCTGGATAGTAGGGCTATGAGAAGGAACCTGGATAGTAGGGTTACTTCGGGATGAAAGCCTGGATATTAGGGCTTATGAGAAGGAACTTGGATAGTAGGGTTACTTCGGGATGAAAGCCTGAATAGTAGGGCTATGAGAAGAAACCTGGGTCGTAGGGTTACTTCGAAATGAAAGCCTGGATAATAGGGCTTATGGGAAGGTGGAAGCTTGGATGGTAGGGCTGTGAGAAGGAACCTAGATATTAGGGTTACTTCAAGGTGGAAGCCTGGATAGTAGGGCTTATGGGAAGGTGGAAGCTTGGATAGTAGGGTTGTGAGAAGGAACCTGGATAGTAGGGTTACTTCAAGGTGGAAGCCTGGATAGTAGGGCTTATGGGAAGGTGGAAGCCTAAATAGTAGGGCTTATGGGAAGAAACCTGGATGGTAGGGCTTCTTTAGAATAAAAGCATTTATAGTAGGGCTTATGGGAAGGAACCTGGGTCGTAGGGTTACTTCGAGGTAGAAGCCTGGATAGTAGGGCTTATGGGAAGGTGGAAGCCTGGATAGTAGGGCTTATGGGAAGGTGGAAGCCTGGATAGTATGGCTGTAAGAAGGAACCTGGATAGTAGGGTTACTTCAAGGTGGAAGCCTGGATAATAGGGCTTATGGGAAGGTGGAAGCCTGGATAGTAGGGCTTATGGGAAGAAACTTGGATGGTAGGTCTACTTCAAAATAAAAGCCTGGATAATAGGGCTTATGGAAAGGAACTTGGATAGTAGGGTTACTTCATTTGGTCACGTAGCTTAGTTGACTCGTTTGTTTTCGGCAACTGATTTTTTTCATTATCCGTCTGTAGATATGACCTGTATAACTGCTGGAGTTGTTGGTGAGAACCGTCTTTCTTGAAAAGATAACAAATTAATTATATGTGATGCATGAAATCCATTGTGAGATGATGTTCTCAAAATAAATGAGACTACGCTGGATGTGTTATGTATGCGTATGTCATGATGCATGAACATGAAATGCTATTATGATATGTCTGAGTCTGGGAAAATAAATCCCCGACTGCTAATGGAGGGTATAACATTCCTGACTGTTGTAAAGAACTGTGGTTCTTTTACTTCCGATGGAGATGGTGAACGAAGATGACTATGCTGGAGATTTATTACTTGTTGTTTGTGAATATTCTGCCAGGGAGAGAATCTGTTTGAGAATAGCTCTGCGGGGGAATAATTATGTTGGAAAGTGAACTTCCGTAGCTGGAGGGATAAACTCTGCCGGGGATTGAGTTTCTGCATTCAGGGAAGTAAACTCTACTTGGGAGAAATTTTTATGACCTGCTTGCGATTATGAAATTCGGTTCGGGGAATATAACTGGCAGCTCTCTGAAGGGAACCGGCTGGGGAAAGTACCTCCTACTTTGGGGAAATTGAGATCAATGCTTTGATCACCTCTTTACTCTGTGAGGAGTACAGATGTCACAAGGTCGTACGCACTGATGACTGTGTTTCAAAGTTGTCTCTTCCCTGGTACCTGCTGGACAGAGTAACTGTCGGGTTTGGACTTTTTTTTTTGTTTTTGCCCCTGTTTCTTAAGTTACGAGCAGTCGTCTTTCCATTTCTTATGTAAATATTTATGAACAACAATCATATTCAAATGAATATGTCAAGAATTAATCATTGGACGTTCTTGCAAAACAAAACAGAAAGAGAAAAACAAATAGTTTTGTAAAAATAATTTGTATTGATTTTCGAAGTTAGCCTATAACAGGCATTTTTGTACAAGGGAGCTGACGCTCTAGTAAGAGAGCGCCGCCGAAAAATGGAAATTATACAATATTGTGTAAAAATAAAACAGCTATGTACAACAATCCCATTGGGTTCCAATTCTGCTATTGTCGCTCTGTCTTCGAGCGTCTCATCACTTTGCTGCTTGTCCGAAGCTGATTAGATTGATTGGTGCCGTTCAAACTTGACAGTTGATACTGAGGTCTGGTCGCAAGGTGATCCAATGGGACATAGTCATACGCTTTACATCCCTAACTTTTTCCTGGACTTCCCTTTCGGGTTTTCAGTCCACTGGGATACCCTTTTTTTCCCAAGCCGCCTTTTCAGGTTTTCGACTTGCCGGGTGTACAAATTTTTTCATTTTCATCCCTTATTTTTGCCCGAAACCTTTTGATTCACCGGGAAGCCCTTATTTTTTCCTAGGCCAGTCAACTTAGCGGGTCTTTTATCATGCGTAGTATCTTTTCACTATGTCCGTGTTTACAGGGTGAGGAAGCATGGTGGTTAGAATCATGGCTCCACCTGAGAAAATGTTTTTAATCACAAATGGCCCTTCGTAGGTGGGAGTCCATTTTCCCCTGGGATCACCTTGCGGCAGTATGATGCGTTTGATCACTAAATCCTCGACCATGACAAATAGCAATAAGTCTCTTCTCATCGATCAGATTTAGTTGATCAAGTCGAGTCTGGATCCAGTCGTCTTTGTTCAAACCTGCATCCTTCATAATCCTTAGAGAAGGAATCTTGATCTCAATGGGTAGGACTGCCTCCATGACATATACCAGAGAGTAGGGTGTTGCCCCTGTCGACGTCCGTGCTGAGGTACGGTACCCATGCAGAGTGAATGGTAACATCTCATGCCAGTCTTTGTATGTCACCGTCATCTTCTGTATGATCTTCTTGATGTTCTTGTTAGCTGCTTCAACATCGCCATTCATCTTCGGCCGATATGGAGAAGAGTTATGATTATGTATTTTGAATTGTTTACAGAGCTCGGTGACCATCGTGTTGTTGATATTCGTACCATTGTCAGTGATAATTATCTCTAGTACACCATACCGATAGATTAGGTTATGCCTGATAAACCACGCCACGACGTTCTTGGTTACAGTAGCAAAAGAGGCCGCCTCAACCCATTTTGTGAAGTAATCAATGGCCACCAGGATGAAGCGATGCCCATTGGAAGAGGTAGGTCTTATTTCTTCGATCATGTCAATGCCCAACATTGTAAAGGGCCATGGAGATGTCAAGACATTCAAAGGAACCAGCGGGACATACACCTTATCAGCATAAATTTGGTACTTATGACAAGTTCGGGAGTGCTGATAACAATCTGCTTCTATAGTGGACCAGTAGTATCCTGCCCGTAGGATCTTCTTAGCCATGGTATGTCCACTTGAATGGGTTCCGAAGGTACCTTCATGTAAATTAGTCATAATCCTCTCTGCTTTGGTCTTGTCTACACACCGTAGTAAGGTAGAGTCATGATTGTGCTTGTAGAGGATTCCATTACTGAGGAAGAATTTCGCAGCGAACCTTCTCAAATATTTCTTATCATTGATAGATGCCCCTTCGGGATATTCCTGAGCCTCGAGATACCTCTTTACTTCGTGAAACCAAGGTTTATCTAGTACCTCTTAAGTATCAATCTCACAGCAGTGTGCTGGTTCATCCAACCTCTCAATAGTGATTCGGGGAGCTTCGTTGTCCCACTTGACTTTAAACATAGAAGACATGGTGGCTAGCGCGTCTGCTAACTGATTCTCCTCTCATGGGAAATGTTCAAAGGTCACTTTCTCAAAGTGCGGAAGTAATGTCAACACGTGTTCTTTGTACGGGATGAGATTTGGATGTTTCGTATCCCATTCGCCTTTTATCTGACTTATCACTAAGGCTGAATCCCCGAAGACATTTAAGAACTTGATCCTGAGATCGATAGCGGCTTTGAGGCCCATGATGCAGGCTTCATACTCCACCATGTTGTTAGTGCAGTTGAAACATAGTCAGGCAGTGAAATGAGTATGACAACCCTCAGGAGATATGATTACGGCGCCAATGCCATTACCGAGTGCGTTCGAAGCTCCGTCAAAAATCATAGTCCATCAGGATCCCTCCTCAGGTCCTTCATCCGGTCCAGGTTCTTCGTAGTCAGTCACAAGTATAATATTCTCGTCTAGGAACTCAAAATTCATGGACTGGTAGTCATCCACGGCCTGATGAGCCAAATGATCAACCAATACACTCCCCTTGATTGCTTTCTGGGTTGTATATTGTATATCGTATTCAGTTAAGATCATCTGCCATCTTGCTATTCTTCCAGAGAGTGCGGGCTTGTCGAAGATGTATTTGATTAGATCCATCTTAGATATCAACAAAGTAGTGTGAGTCAACATATACTATCTCAGTCGGCGAGCAGCCCATGCCAAAGCGCAACAAGTTTTCTCGAGCAGTGAATATCTTGTCTCACAGTCAGTAAACTTTTTGCTAAGGTAGTATATTGCGTGCTCTTTTCGACCAGACTCGTCATGCTTCCCCAGTACACACCCCCATTGAATTGTATAGCACTATTTAGTACAACATCAAAGGTCTTACTTCAACCTGAGGCATCATAATTGGTGGTTCTTGAAGATATTATTTGATCCTTTCGAAAGCTGTCTGACATTCGTCATTCCACTTTACCACTTGATCTTTCTTCAGAAGCTTGAAGATGGGCTCACAAGTAGCAGTCAGATGTTAAATGAACCTGGCGATATAATTCAAGCGTCCCAAGAAACCTCTAACTTCCTTCTCAGTACGGGGAGCCGACATCTCTTGTATAGCCTTTACCTTCATAGGGTCTACTTGAATACCTTTTTCACTGACGATGAAACCCATAAGCTTACCAGACCTTACCCCGAAGGTGCACTTGTTCGGATTCAACCTTAGCTTGTATGTCTTCAACCTGTCGAACAACTTTTGTAGATGATCAAGGTGTTCCTCTTTGGTTTGAGACCTAGCTATCATGTTATCAACATAAACCTCGATCTCATGGTGAATCATATCGTGGAACAAGGCGACCATGGCTCGCTGATAAGTTTCCCCAGCATTCTTCAACCCAAAAGGAATCACCTTGTAATAGAAGGTGCCCACTGTGTGACGAAGGTTGTCTTATCCATATCTTCAGGAGCCATCTTGATCTGGTTGTAGCCAAAGAAACCATCCATGAAGGAGAATATTTTGTGTTGTGCGGTGTCGTCAACCAGAACATCAGTGTAGGGAAGCGGGAAGTCATCCTTGGGGCTTGCCCTGTTCAGGTCTCTGTAGTCCACACACATCTGTACCTTACCGTATTTCTTAGATACCAGAACAACATTAGTAACCCACTGCGGATAGGAGGTGACATCTAGGAACCCATGCATTCAACTTCTTCATAACCTCTGCCTTAATCTTCTCTGACATTTCAGGGCGCATACGGCAGACCATCTGTTTAACCGGAGGACAATCTTCTTTAGTCGGCAGACGGTGTACCACAATATCAGTGTCTAAACCAGGCATGTCTTCATATGACCAGGCGAAGATCTCAACATATTTGTGTGTTGTACCCCAAAATTTTCCCTCTCATTTATCAAGAATTTGCTCATAAGATCTCCGTTGACTCAAGACTGCATTAGGTTTGATCAACTCAAGACACCTCCTTAAGCACTGATGACCAAAATTAGGGTTTGAGATTGCACAAGGATATTTTAACTTCCAATGCCCCATATGACTTTCATGGATCATTATGGACCGTCAAGATTTCTCATGTCAAGTTTCAAGCCTTGGATCACACTTTTGCTCAGTCAATTGAGCAGTTGACCTAAAACTCAATTGTATTGGAAAAAAGTCAACTATGGCCAATTTACAGTCAAACTTAATAATTTTTTATCCAAATCAATATTATAAACTCATATGTATCATTTGATCAAGATTGGACCATAATTCCCCAATAAATTTGATTAAATCATCAAAAGGGCAAAATGGTCAAAATTAGGGTTTTGACTGAGAAGGGGAAATTTCTGATTTTTGACCTAGCAAATGGTCAATTGGTTTGAAGCATGATTTCAAGAGTTTAATTGCATCATTTTGACCTAATGGCATGACCCAAAACATTGCTCAAGATCAATTGGATTGACAGTGAATTTTCAGTCAACTGATCAAAAGTCAAACTTTGACTTTTTGGTCAAAATTCAATGTCAAAGATCACAATTCATCAAAACATGTCAAAATATGAAACTTATTCATCAAGAAATCGAAAAGTCAAGATTTAATTTTGAAAAGTCAAAGTTTTCAAACTTAGAAATTTTTCCAAGTGTTTAGAACTTCATGTTTTTTCACAACTTTGAGCCAATTTTTTACCATGATGCAAGATGATTCAGAAGAAACTTTCAACATGAAAGTTGTAGATCTCCATGAGATCTATAACATTTCTTTACACAACTTCTTCTAAAAATTCTTAGATCTCAAGTTATTAATTCATTAAGTCATAGTCTTGAAACTAAACACATAGTGAAATTTTGCCCTAGTTTAGGCAGGATTTTGACCTAACTTCTTGGCACTTTTTCATATAGTTCCAAGGGGAATTTTCAAAATTGATTCAAATATGGATTGTAGACCACATTACAAGCTTTCCAAAATGTCCAAGAACTCCTTGTGATCATTCTTGAGCAGGGAGAATCGAAGAGAGGAAGTTAGGGTTTTCAAACTTGAATTACAAGTCATTTTTGATGAACACATAAACCAAATCCATACTAGGCTGCATAGTCTTTGCTTTACATGCCTCAAACTTGTTTATCACTCCTTAATTAAATGTTTACACAGCTGTTAGAGCTTTGATCCAAGCAATTGAGCTATTATCCAAGTTGCATTTCCATTAACGGCACAAAGTTAACATTGCCATTCTTGTAAAGCAAGCTTTTTGCATAAAGTCCATTCTTGAGCCTCTAACTTGTTCCCTCTGATCACACTCCATCCACAAAGTCAGAAGAAAGTATGTTTAAAGCATAACCACTCTATCTTAGCAAGTACACAAGGCTTTGAAACTTGAATTTCTCAAAAACCACATGTTATGCATAAACTTGTGATTTTGAATTCTGATCAACAACAAGTCTCCAGACTTGTTGCTTATAAATAGAGTCACTATTTGTGAGCTAGGACACGAGTTCAAGCACCCTGAAACACTCCCAAACTCCCTCTATCCAGAAATTGCACAAAAAACTCCATTGATACACAATTCTGACCTTAAACTTGTATCTCTTATTTCCCTCGTGCGCTTTCCCTCAAATTCATTCCTAAAGCTTCCTTACATCAAATACAAACCATCCCTAACCCTGTATCATAACTGTAACTCCATCTTCATCAAAGTCCATAACCAAAAACATAGCTCTGCAAGTTGACTTCTGCAGACCATTTCAGCCACCCATTGCTCAAGCTAATCATTGCATTAGCTTCCTGGGAACCTGAGGAAGCTAACTTGATCATTGCAACACATTGAATCAAGCCCATTTACATTTCACGATTTCCAGTTTTGAGGTATTTTTCTTGAACTTCTATCTTCATATATAGGCATTGTTAGGCTTGCATTTATGAAGATAAAATGTAGACATCATTGCGCTGAAACTATACATGTCCATAGATTTCATTTATTTTAATTGAGCTAGGAGAATTTTGAGTTTGAACTTTCTGAAATATTTAGGTCAGAATTTGGTACTTTTTGAAATTCTCATTCATCTTTGATTTATAGCTTATGATATTTATATGGTTGGATTTGTGTGAAAAAATGGAGCAACTTTCATGTTTGCATCTTTCATTTTTGTTGAGAAATAAGCAAGTTACAGGATCCATGGCTGGAAGTTGAAGATGAAGTTGAATTCAGGGCATAACTTATGTTGTATATTTATTGTTGTGCCAATGTTAACGGATGTATAGCCACCCCAGTGGTAAAGCACGCGCCTGTTAACCTTTGGGACCTGGGTTCGAGCCCCAATGGTACCCTTTTGCTATTTTTCATATTTTTCTTCCCTTTTTTTGGTTTGAAACATGCGCTTGGGCTTCCAACAATTGGGCCTTGCTTTTTTTGCTTTTACTAACCCCTGATGTTACTTCCATACACCTGGCCCAAACTTTTTTTCAATTTATTTTCTTTTCTTGTTTTCTTATTATTATTATTATTATTATTATTATTATTATTATTATTATTATTAATAAAAATCCAAAAAATATTTATTCTATTATTTTTACACTCATTTATTTATTTTATTTCTTTTAATAAAATTAAAAGAACAAAAACATTTTCTTAAACAAATTAATTTCCTTTTTTTTAATAAATAAATATTTAGACTTAGGTTTATTTATTATATTATTTTCTTTTAAAATCAACTTAGAACTTAGATTTCTTTTAATTAATATCCATATTATTTGTTACTAATTTAAAAACCTTTTCATAAATAAAAGCCCTAAAAACTTGTTTTTCTTTAAATTAAATTATTCTACTAACATAATCTTAGTTTTCTTATTTTTAGTTTTTTATTTTATTTTAATTAGGTTAGAAAACCCTTTTCATAAAAAACCAAACAAAAACTACATTTCCTTTTTTACATTTGCATTCTTGCACTTTATTTACATTTATTTAAAATTCAATATGGCTGTAATATTTATTTAGATTTAAATTCTTGCAATATTCCCCATTTTTAATTTTGTATATCCCCTCCCCCAAATATTGTAATAGCGTAGTAATTTTAAATTCCGCAATTTATCACTTTATATGCAAATGTTAGTAATTAAGGTTTGTATAGAAAGACTAAAACCAATCAATTAGAAAACCCTAATCAAAAACAAAACCAAGCATGAAAAAAAATACACTTGCACACAAGCACCCATAGGGTAAATTCACTTGGTTGCCTTCCAAAATGGCCATATTACGCATGTGAGGTATCTTAGCAAAAATAAGCAAAATACAAGATCATAGTCCCTCGATGACGCTATCCATGTTGCCTTTCAAATGATCTTAGTCCCTAAAAGAGAATGCTAAGATACCTTGCAACATTTTTAATCATTGTTATACGATGACCCACGCCCGTCCCGTTTACATCTATAGATAGGGTTACTAACCAAATCAATGGTAAGATGACAATGTCAAAGGAAAGAGGAAATGAACATGAAATAATCTTGAGTAGGTAGAATGCTCCTAATTACTTGCTCAATTTCAAAAACAAAACATCCTTGTTATTTTCAAAACAAACACCTACACTTTCAGAACATCTTACAAACTTGAAAACATTTTCAAAAGATCAACATCTTTGTATACATTCTTACGAACGAGAATCATTACAAAGTTTGCCTAAACAATGACCTCTTTACAAAATACTTTCAAAAAAAGCACACAGAGCATAATTTCAAACAAAAGCAAATGATCTAGCAAGTAACTAAGAGCCCATGGAAGATCATGGATGAAAAGGGTGCTAATACCTTCCCTTTTCATAATCTACCGCCCGAACTCAAGAAATAATCTCAAAGGTCTTTCCTGTGCTTTTTCACCTTTCCTTTTGGATAAAAGAAAAGTCGGTGGCGACTCTTGCTAACCGCAACATTTGCGATAAAACGCAAAACACCCAAGTCAGTTCTCCCACGTATCACAGAATTGGAGACTCTGCTGGGGATAATTCTTAAAGTGGGGTTACATTAGGGTTAGATCATATTTACTTGCTTTCATTGTTTGACTTGTATGCTTTACATTATGGTTCTTTGTTTGGGTTTAAATCCTCTACCCGGATTTGGGATACCTTATAGGTAAGTAGCAATACATTGTGGAAACTGTGTGGGGTATACCGACATGGTCTAAGCAATAGCTACGTTAGTGCGACATATTTGTGGGTACCGGTAGCCCTTGAGTTAATCAAGGAGAATACGGGGCCGCTGAGTAATGTCATGAAGCACTAATGAACTTTTGGAACCTTTACTTGACCAACTTGGCCTTTAGGACATAGTGATATGATCGGCTTTGGTGCAGTCCGAAGTTGGTAGATACTCGATACTACACTCATTGAGGTTTGGTTTTTTGGGATATTTCATTCGCCATTAAAGAGGCTTGTGCTGAAACAATGACCAAGGAAACAAACTAGTGATATGGAGCTCCTTAGAACCCGATTACTATTGTTAGGACAGGTTTGAACCAACTAACCTTCAAGAGGGTACTTACCTATGAGACTCCATGCAAGCCTAAAGCTAGGGACTTGTTTGCTTTGTTTGTATATATTTACTTGTACATAACATCATGAACATCATAACATCATATTCATTCACTAACCATTTCAAGGATCTTGGGATTTATCTTTGTTCTGTTTTGTAGGACATGGATTATATTCACAAGAAAACTTTTCAATTCAATCTTGTAAGGATCCCTCCTCAACTTAAAGAGCTAGCATCAAGGATTCCTGAAAACTCTCCATTCACCGAAAGACATGGTCGCCTACTAAACTTGGTCACCTCTAACACTGATGAAACAATGATGAAGGTTCTCTTTCAGTTCTTTAATCCCTTACACCATTTCTTCACATTTCCCGATTATCAACATGTGCTAACTTTGTAAGAATTCTCCTAACTCTTGAGGATTACCATTCTCAATCAACCACCTTTCAACGGTATGGAAAGAGATCTAAAGTTGTAAGATATTTCTCAAGCTCTACACTTGCAATCATCTGATGTCACAACCAATTTGGAAACAAGGAGTGGTGTCAAGGGTTTCCTAGCAAAGTTCTTGTTTGAGAAAGCCCAAAATTGTTGGAACTCTTTGGATTTGCAAGCTTTTGAGGAAATTGTGGCTCTCCTCATCTATGGGATGGTTTTGTTTCCAAATCCTGACCAACTCATAGACGTGAACATTTTCAAAATCTTCATGTCTCGTAACCCGGTGCCTACTTTTCTAGGGGACATCCTACATTCTTTTCACACTCTCACTATGAGGAAAAGAGGTATCCTTTTGTGTTTTACTCCTCTATTGGCAAGAAGGTTTATTTCGCATCTTCCCCAATCTGTGTTGAAGAACGAGCAAGGTTTAAGGTGGTCACAAAAGTTGATGACGCTCAAACATTCCTACATTCATTGGTGTTCCCGATCCTTAGAGAATGTTACAATTGTCGATCGTTGTGGAGAATTCCCTAATGTCCCTTTACTTGGCATTAGGTGAGGTATCACCTACAACCCCTGCCTAGCCTTAAGACAGTTTGGTTATGCCCGAACGGATGGCCCACATGAGATGCTCATTCAAGGTTTGGTATTTGACTACGAGAACGAAGATCAAGGTCTTTGCCAGAGATTCATCCGAGCTTGGAGGATGTTGAACAAGGTAGATAGCAAGACATTGGGGCACAAGAATTCCATCCCTCTTGAGCCTTACCTCAAATGGGTACGAACTCGTGCTCAAAGTCTTATGATGCCTTATCCCTCCATTCTCCTGATAATCATTGAGCTTGTTATGGAAGGAGATGTTCCATACACTGTCTGTCATCCTGACATGCCCACCTCTCTTGAAGACTTACAAAGAGATTGGATACAACTCAAAGGGGAGCGAGATACCTTCGAAGCCGAATTCTACGCAAGCGAGAAGAAGGTTTTGGAGCTCACTAAGCAACTTCATGAGGAGAGGAATCTGAATTCCTACATCGCACCAAAGAGGATGCGTACTACCTTTTTATCTTAGAGTTTTGGTATTGTTTTACCCAAAGAGGCATTGATGTACTCAAGCTTTAATTTATTAATATAACGTGTGTTTCCTTTTTGCCTAAAACAAATTTGAATCTTTAAAATCCTTGAAATCATTGCATATGCATCTACCATTCATCATAACATAAGCAGGTTTCTTGCAACAAGTCTCCTCATCTTTCTACTGTTTATTTCAGTAAGATGGATCTCGAGCAAACGGTGAAGGACCTCCAAGCTCAAAATTCTCAGTTTCAACAAATGTTCTTAACTCTAGCCAAAGGACAAGAAGAGTTGAAGACCTTGCTCTTTGAAGAGAAAAAGAAGAAGACAAAGAAAATAACTGGAGTTATAAATATGGGAAGAAGATTCCAAGGTCAAGCAAGAAGGACCCTAGACTTTGCAACGTCATCTGGTGAGAAAAACAATCAAGATGGGAAAGGCAAGGAAGCAATTGTCCAGCCAGATTCAGAAGAGGAAGAGGAATAAGAATATTATTCTAAAGAATAATATCCTCTATCCGACGATAAGTATAAGCATCTGGAAGAACGGTTAAGTGAGATGGAAATTCAAAAAGTGTCTGGATTGGACTTTGAGGAGTTGGGGTTAGTATCTGGGGTTGACATTCCTCCAAAATTCAAGGCACCGGTGTTCGCCAAGTACAATGGAGTTTCATGTCCCAAAATGCATATCCGGTCCTATGTGAGGAAAATACATCCTCACACTGTCGACAAGGATTTATGGGTACATTTCTTTCAAGACAGCCTGTCCGGGACTCAACTTGATTGGTTTTATCAGTTAGAAAGAGCCAATGTTCATGATTGGGAAGATCTGACCGCTTCCTTTTACAAACAATACCAATACAACGCTGATCTTGCTCTCACCCGTACTCAATTCCATAGTATGGCCATGGTTTCAAATGAAGGCTTCAAAGACTACGCGCAAATATGGAGGGACTTAGCAGGAAGAGTTCAGCCTCCTCTATCTGAAAGAGAGTTGGTAGACATGTTTTTGGGCACCTTGTCTGGTCCTTTCTTCAATCACTTAATTGGGAGTTCATCGGTAGGCTTTACTGAGTTGATACTGACTGGAGAAAGGGTGGAAGCTGGGATAAAGAATGGGAAGATTCAAAAAGATGCATCCTTTGCTGCTGTAAGGAAACCATTCATTGGAAAGAAAGAAGTTGTTGTTGTATATCCTCAGAGAAATCAAGATAGGGCTGAACACCGTCCAATGGTGGGGGATGTCATGATTCCTAAACCCGCGCCTGCTCAGTAAAGAAGCAACCAGCCAAGAACAGAAAGACCAGCCAGACAGTTTACCCGAATTAACATGACACTATCTCAAGTATTGCCACATTTGTTGAGATCCAATCTAGTGACTTTGAAAGAAGCTCCAAAGAATCCTAACACAACCTCTCCTCATTATCATCCTAACGCCTGCTGTGCATATTATTATGAGAGTCCCGACCATGACACTAACAACTGTTGGGCTCTGAAAAACAAAGTACAAGACCTTCTTGAAGCTAAAGAGATTGAATTCGATGCGCCAGAAATTCCTAATGTTATTACTGCCCTTATGCCCAAGCACGGTCGTGATGTCAACGCCGTTGAGGAAGATATGTTTGTTACTTTGGTTGATGAACTTGTGACCCCACTCCTGACTATCAAAAAGAACTTGTTGAATGCCGGTATATTCCCAGGCTGTGATGAAAGCTGTCATTTCTGTTTGTCCTCACCAACCAGCTGTCATTTGTTAAAAGCAGGTGTTCAATGACTAATAAATAACAAGGAGGTTTTATTCGAGAAGACTTCTATTCCAACTGTTTCTTATAATGATGTTTCCATAGTGACCATTTCCGACAATTCTTCCAGGGTCTCCACCAAAAGACCCGTTAGAATTACATCAGTTCCTAAAGTAGCTACGTTAATAATTATAATGCCTGGACCAATCCCGTATTCGTCAGACAAAAATGTCCCATGGAATTATGGAGGTGATGTCTACTATCACGGTATCAAGCAAGATTGGCCAACTTCTGAAGATTCAATTTCTGAGAAAGTTGACTCCGATATCAGTAACATCACAGGGACTAGAAAGATAACCCGCAGTGGAAGGGTATTCTCTCCAGAAATGTTTCCTCCAAAGGCTATTTATGGACCTGTAATCATTCCTGTTGTTGTCGCTCCTCCAAAAGCTATTCCCAGTTCTGCAATCATCTCTGCTAAACAAAACAATTACAATCCCTGTTATCACCCCTACTGACATTCCTGCAGCCGAGTCAACCGAGACTCAAGGTAAAGGTATTCTGGTTGAGCCTGTCCTGATGAAGGCACAATCAGTAGCTATCCCTGAGACCTCCCAAAAAGAGATATAGGAAATTCTAAATATTATAAAAAGGAGCGACTACAATGTAGTCGAGCAACTGGGGCAAACTCCATCAAATATTTCCATGCTGGCTTTATTATTATGTTCTGAGGCTCATGCAAAGGCCTTAGTAAAGTTCCTTAAAACTGGCCATGTACCCCAAGAAACTTCTGCCGACCAATTCCAAGAATGCGTAGCCAGCTTGACAGCAGATAATGGTTTAGGTTTTTCAGATGCTGATTTAACGACAAGGGGGAGGAAGCACAACGAGGCATTGCATGTCTCTGTCCAATGCAGGGGCACGACTTTGGCTCATGTCTTGGTTGACACCGATTCGTCTCTGAATGTGTTGCCTAAAAAAGTTCTTGATAGGCTTGACTATGAAGGATTAACCTTGAAGCCTAGAAACATAGTAGTGAGGGCCTTTGACGACTCAAAAAGGGTGGTGCATGGGGAAGTGGACATCCCCATAAAAGGTGGAACCCAAACATTTGATTCAACTTTTTATGTAATGGATATTCTCCCTTCATATTCCTGCTTATTAGGCCGACCGTGAATTCACAATGCTGGTGCGATTACCTCTATGTTACATCAAATGCTGAAATATCCGATTCAAGGGAAAATCATCACTATTCATGGAGAAGAAGAGTATATGGTCAGTCATCGAAATTCCTTCAGATATATGGAATTAGATGGTGAATTTATTGAAACTCCATTCCAACACTTTGAATAAGTCTCGCAAATTGTGGCAGTAACCAAGGTTGTTTCTCAAGTCCCCAAGATTACAAGGCCTCCGCTCAAGATGTCGTCTTTGAAGGATGTCGGGGCAGTAATAGAAGAAGGTGGGTGCACTATTTGGGGCCAACTCCCGAATATCCCATACAAGTCTGACAAATTTGGTTTGGGTTTCACTTCAGGAGCCCAAAAAGCTTTACACCGTATGTGATACGGTGGGAGAACTGACTTGAAGGTTTTGCGTTTGATCACAAATGTTGCGGTTAGCAAGAGTCGCCACCAAATTTTCTTTTATCCAAAAGGAAAGGTGAAAAAGCACAGGAAAGACCTTTGAGATTATTTCTTGAGTTCGGGGGATAGATTATGAAAAGGGAAGGTATTAGAACCCTTTTCATCCATGGTTTTCCATGGGCTCTTAGTTACTTGCTAGATCAGTTGCTTTTGTTGGAAATTATGCTTTGTGTGGTTTTTGAAAGTATTTTGTAAAGAAGCCATTGTTTAGGCAATCTTTGTAATGATTCTCATTTGTAAGAATGTATACAAAGATGTTTGATATTTTGAAAATGTTTTCAAGTTTGTAAGATGTTTTGAAAGTGTAGGTGTTTGTTTTGAAAATAGCAAGGATGTTTTGAAGATTGGGCAAGTAATTAGGAGCATTCTACCTACTCAAAAGTCTTTCATGTTCATTTCCTTTTTCCTTTGACATTGTTATTTTACCATTGATTTGGTAGGTAACCCTATCTTTGGAAGTAAATGGGACGGGAGTGGGTCATCGTATAACCATGATTAGCAATATTGCAAGGTATCTTAGCATTCTCTTTTAGGGACTAAGATCATTTGAAAGGCAACTTAGATAGCGTCATTGAGGGACTATGATCTTGTATTTTACTTTGTTTTTGCTAAGATACCTCACATGCATAATATGGCCATTTTGTAAAGGTAACCAAGTGGATTTACCCTAGGGGTGCTTGTGTGCAAGTGTATTGTTTTTCATGCTTGATTTTGTCTTTGATTAAGGTTTTCTATTTGATTGGTTTTAGTCTTTCCATACAAACCCTAATTACTTAGCAATTGTATATAGAGCGATAAATTGCGTAATTTAAAATTACTCCGCTATTACAATACTTGTGGGAGGGTGTGTACAAATTATAAATAGGGATTGCAAGAAAAATAAACCTAATTAATCTATTACAACCATATTGAACTTATACAAGAATGGAAATAAATAATGTACATAATGAATAAATATACAAGAATGCAAATGTGAAGAAAATGGATATTTTTGTTTGGATTTTTTTAGGAAAAGGGAATTTTTTTAACCTAATTAATTAAAAGAAAATAATTAATTAAAAGTAAAACCTAAATTTACCAAGAAAAGATTTTAAATAAAACCCTAAATCTATTAATTCATTAAATAGAAACTAAGTTTAAGAAAAGAATTTTTTTTTGTATTTTTGTCTTGAAAATAATTTATAGTATTATAAAATATTTTTGGTCCTTTTTTGTTTTAAAATAATATATTCTAATAGTGTAAAAGAAAATAACTAAAACCTATTTTTAATTAAATTTACAAAGATAATTAGTAAAATAAATAAATTATTGATTAAATAAAATAATTTTTGTGATAAAAAATAAATAAACTATGTCAAAATATAAATTTACTATTTTAAAATTTTTTATGATTTTTTTAATATTAGTAAAATATTTAAGAAAATAAATAAATAAATAAAAAGAAAATAAAACTGGGCCAGGGGTGTTGATAGCCTGCAAGGGGGGTTAAAGGTAAGAAAAAAAACAAAAAGGCTCAAAGGAGGCCCAACGTTGCCAAAAAAGAAAGTCAGAATGCAAAACAATGTAAAAAAAATCAAAAGGGTACCACTGGGGCTCGAACCCAGGTCACTCTGATTACAGGCGCGCACTTCTACCACTAGGGTGGCTATACATCTGTTAACATAAGCAAAACAAATAATACATAACACAATTCAAGTCCTGAAAATGACTTCATCTTCAACCTCCAGCCATGGATCCTGTAACTTGCTCATTTCTCAACAAAAATGAAAGATGCAAACATGAAAGTTGCTCCATTTTTCCATACGAATCCAACCATATAAATATCATAAGCTATAAATCAAAGATGAATGAGAATTTCTAAAATTACCAAATTTTTACCTAACTTTTTTCAGAGATTCAAACCTAAAATTCTCTAAGCTCAATCAATATAAATGAAATATATGGACATGTATAGTTTCTGGGCAATGATGTCTACATTTTATCTTCACAAATGCAAGCCAAACAATGCCTAAATATGAAGATATAAGTTCAAGAAAAATACCTCAAAACTGGAAATCGTGAAATGGATTTGAGCTTGTTTCAGGCAGTGGGGATGATCAGGCTAGCTTCCTCAAGTCCTTAGGAAGCTAATGCAATGGTTGGCTTGAGTTGAGAGTGGCTGAAATGGCCTGGAGGAGTCAAGTTGCAGACTCTGTTTTTTGGTTATGGAGGTTATGGTAAATGGTGTTACAGTTCTGGAATAAGGATGAGGATGAGTTGTATTTAATGTAAGGAAGCTTTAGGGATGAATTTGAGGGAAAACGCACGAGGGAAATGAGAGATACAAGTTTAAGGTCAGAATTATGTATCAATGGAGTTTTTTGTGCAATTTCTGGCTAGAGGGAATTTGGGAGTGTTTCAGGGTGCTAAAACTCGTCCCTTAGCTTACAAATAGTGACTCTATTTATAAGCAACAAGTTTGGAGTGCTCTAGTTGATCAGAATTCAAATTTGCATGTTTAAGTTCAACATGTGATTTTTTTTACAAAACAAGTTTCCATGATTTGTACTTGGTTCATAGAGTGGTTATGTTTTAAACAAGCTTACTTCTGACTTTGTGGATGGAGTGTGATCAGAGGGAACAAGTTAGAGGCTCAAGAATGGACTTTATGCAAAAAGCTTGTTTTACAAGAATGGCAATGTTAACTTTGTGCCATTAATGGAAATGCAACTTGGATAATAGCTCAATTGCTTGGATCAAAGCCCTAACAGCTGTGTAAACATTTAATTATGGAGTGAAAAACAAGTTTGAGGCCTGCAAATCAAATATTATGCAGCCTAGCATGGATTTGGTTCATGTGTTTATCAAAAAATGACTTGTAATTCAAGTGATAAACCCTAACTGCATCTCTTCGATTCTCCATGCTCAAGAATGATCTCAAGGAGTTCTTGGACATTTTGGAAATCTTGTAATGTTATCTACAACCCATCTTTGAATCACTTTTGAAAATTCCCCTTTGAACTATATGAAAAAGTTCCATGAAGTTAGGTCAAAATCCTGACCAAATTAGGGCAAAATTTCACTAAGTGTTTTTGTTTGATGACCATGACTTTATGAATTAATAACTTAAGATCCAAGAACATTTAGGAGAATTTGTGTGAAGAAATGTTGTAGATATCATGGAGATCTACAACTTTCATGTTTAAAGTTTCTTTTGAATCAACTTGCATCATGGTGAAAAATTGGCTTAAAGTTATGAAAAAACATGAAGTTTAAACACTTAGAAAAATTTCTAAGTTAGAAAACTTTGACTTTTCAAAATGAAATCTTGAATTTTTGATTTATTGATGAATAATTTCATATTTTGACATGCTTTGATGAATTGTGATCTTTGACATTGAATTTTGACCAAAAAGTCAAAGTTTGACTTTTCAGTGTATAGTTGACTTTCGATCATTTGACTGAAAATTCATCTGTCAATCCATTGGTATTGAGCAATGTTTTGAGCCATGTAATTAGGTAAAAATGATGCAATTGGACTCTTTAGATCATGCCTTAAACCAATTGATTATTTGCTAGGTCAAAAATAAAAAATTGCCCTTTTCCAGTCAAAACCCTAATTTTGACCATTTTGCCCTTTTGAGAATTTGATCAAATTTCTTGAGGATTTATGGTCCAAACTTGATCAAATGATACATATGAGTTTATAATGTTTATGTGGATAAAAAATTATGAAGTTTGACTGTAAATTGGCCATGGTTGACTTTTTCCCCAATACAGTTGATTTTTAAGTCAACTACTCAATTGACTGAGCAAAAGTGTGATCCAAGGCTTGAAACTTGACATGAGTAATCTTGGGGGTCCACAATGATCCATGAAAGTCATATGAAGAATTGAAAGTTCAAATATCCTTGTGCAATCTCAAACCCTAATTTTGGTCATCAGTGCTTAAGGAAGTTTCTTGAGCTGATCAACCCTAGTGCAGTCTTGAGCCAAAGGAGATCTTATGAGCAAAATTATTGATAAGTGAGAGGGAAAATTTTGGGGTACAACAACAGCCCCTGTTCAATCTTCTTAATCCTGGAGAGTTAGATTGGCGAGTTTTTGTCATTCGTGACTCGAAGGTGGAAGATGATTGGACATTAGAGTGCCTAGAAATTTGCACTCGGTGATGTGATGGATGATGGTATAGAGAATGGGTTTAAAGATTCCATTTGGAGAGGAGACTAGAAGTTGTCGGAGATGGGCTTGAAGATGCCATCCAGAAATGATTGTTGAACTATATTTGTAAGCTGAATCTGAATGAGTATCAGAATGGCATCCGTGTCTGGGGCATATCTGAACTGTATCTGAAAGCTGAATATGAATGAGTATCAGAATGGAATCTATGTCTGGAGCGTATCTGAATTGTATTTGAAATTTGAATCTGAATGAGTATCATAATGGCATCCATTTCTGGAGCGTATCTAAATTGTATCTGAAAGTTGAATCTGAATGAGTATTAGAATGGCGTTAGTGTATGGAGCGTATCGGAACTGTATCTGAAAGTTGAATCTAAATGAGTATCAGGATGGCATCCGTGTCTGGAGCATATCTGAACTGTATCTGGAAGCTGAATCTGAATGAGTATTAGAATGGCATCCGTGTCCGGAGCGTATCTGAACAGTATCTGAAAGCTGAATCTTAATGAGTATAAGAATGACGTCCGTGTCTGGAGCGTATCTGAACTGTATCTGAAAGTTGAATCTGAATGAGTATCAGGATGGCATCCGTGTCTGGAGCGTATTTGAACTGTATCTGAAAGCTGAATCTGAATGAGTATCAGAATGGCGTCTGTGTCTGGAGCGTATCTGAACTGTATCTGAAATCTGGATCTGAATATGTATTAGAATGGCATCTGTGTTTGGAGCATATCTGAAGTGTATCTGAAAGCTGAATTTGAATGAGTATCAGAATGGCGTCCGTGTATGGAGCGTATCTGAACTATATCTGAAAGCTGAATCTAAATGAGTATCAGAATGGCGTCCGTGTTTGGAGCGTATCTGAACCGTATCTGAAAGTTGAATCTGAATGAGTATCAGGATGGCGTCCGTGTCTGGAGCATATCTGAACTGTATCTGAACAACCTTTGAACATTGTTAATAGTAGCTGTTGATTAATCTTATCCTGAAAAGGGTAAAATGTTAGCTAAGATGCAATGTCATGAAATGCATGGTATAATGAGATTGTGATATATGCATTCGTGTTATCGATGTTTATGATATATGGATGCGATGTATGCGTATGTGAGCTAATCTACTGCACTGCTGTTGGATTGGGGAAAATAAATCCCTGACTGTTGCTGAGGATACGGAGTGTAAGTCTTCATGTTTTGAAGTGCTGATAAATTTCCGCTTAGAGAAATAAACTATGTCGTAAGGGAAATGATGTGTATTGCCTATAAATTCCTGTCAGGAAATCCTGAGAAATTGGACGACTTCTACTGGGGAGTGATAACTGGAGGTCTGGTTCCGCTGGGGATTAAGCTGCACACTTTGGGGAATTTTATGGAATAGTCTAAAGATATCATCCTATTTCTTAAAGCCATTAGTGATTGTCTTTCTATTTTGTTCATTTGTAAATGGTAGTTACGTTCTAATGCATATGTTCAAAAATAAATCATTTGGACGTCTTTGTAAACAAAACACAGGAGTAAAGAAAAGCAGATAATTTTGCACTTTCAAAGGGGTATCTTTGTATTGACTTTGAGTAAGTATTTTTGTACAATGAGACAAACATTCTAGTAAGAGAATGTCGTCGTAAAAAATGAAAATTTTGATACAAATAAAAGATAGCTATGTGCAATAATCCCATGGGGTTCCCACTCTGAGCATCTTGTCTATTTGTTGCCTTGTCCGAAGCTAATTGAATTGGTCAGAACCGTCAAGTTTGCAGGTTGTCCGTAAGGTGATCTGACGGGACATAGTCATACGCTTTAATTCCCTAACTTTTTCCTAGACCGCCCTTTCGGGTTTTCAGTCCACCAGGATACCCTTTTTTGCCCAAGTCGCCCTTTCGGGTTTTTAGCTTGCCGGGTGTACAAATTTTTTTGTTTTATCCCTAATTTTTTCCTGAACCTTTTTGGTTCGTCGGGATGCCCTTGTTTTGCCTAGGTGTGTCAACCTAGTAGGTCTCTTACGCGTAGTATCTTTTGACTATGTTTGCGTTCACAGGGTGTGGCAGGTCGTCTCCATCCATGGTGGTCAAGATCATTGCCCCACTAGAGAATATTCTTTTGATCACAAATGGTCCTTCATATGTAGGAGTCCATTTTCCCCTGGGATCACCTTGCGGCAGTATGATGCGTTTGATCACCAAATCCCCGACTTGATATACTTGGCGTCTGACCTTTTTGTTGAAAGCCTTGATCATTCGTTTTTGATACATTTGACCATGACAGACAGTAGTAAGCTTTTTCTCATCAATCAAGTTTAGTTGATCAAGACGAGTTTGGATCCAAACGTCTTCATTCAACCATGCATCCTTCATAATTCTCAGAGATGGGATCTGGACCTCAATAGGCAAGAAATCCTTCATGCCGTATACCAGGGAGTAGGGTGTTGCCTCGGTTGATGTGCGTGTCGTGGTACGGTACCCGTGGAGAGCAAATGGTAGCATCCCATGCCAGTCTTTGTACGTGACTGTCATTTTCTGTATGATCTTTTTGATATTCTTATTGGCGGATTCGACAACACCATTCATCTTGGGCCGGTAAGGGGAAGAATTGTGATGCTGGATCTTGAATTGCTCGCACAAGGCGGTGATCATAGTATTGTTAAGATTCGTACCATTGTCTGTGATGATCCTCTCTAGGATACCATATCGACATATGAGATTCTGTTTAATGAATCGGGCTACAACATTCTTGGTAACGGAAGTGAAAGAGGCTGCCTCAACCCACTTCATAAAATAGTCAATGGCCACTAAGATGAAGTGGTGTCCATTAGAGGCTGTGGGTTTGATTTCACCAATCATATCGATGCCCCACATAGCAAAGGGCCAAGGAGCCGTCAAGACATTTAGAGGAACCGGAGGTACGTGCACCTTGTCAGCATAGATCTGACACTTATGGCAGGTTCGAGAATGTTGATAGCAATCTGCTTCCATGATAGACCAGTAATAGCCTGCCCGTAGGATCTTCTTTTCCATCGTATGCCCACTGGAATGGGTGCCAAAAGTGCCCTCATGTAGATTAGCCGTGATCTTTTCCGCTTCAACCTTATCTACGCACCGAAGTAACATTGAGTCATGGTTGCGTTTGTAGAGAATGCCATTACTAAGGAAGAATTTAGCAGAGAATCTCCTTAAGAACTTCTTATCATTGACTGAAGCTCCTTCTGGATATTCTTGAGCCTCGAGATACCTCTTGACTTCGTGAAACCAAGGCTGGTCCACTACTTTTTCAGTATTAATCTCGTGACAATGAGCTGGTTCATCCATTCGCTCAATGGTTATCTGGGGAGCCTTGTTATCCCATTTAAGTTTAAACATGGATGACATTGTGGCTAGTGCGTCTGCTTGCTGATTTTCTTCTCGTGGGAAATGCTCAAAGGTAATCTTTTCAAAATGTGGGATCAATGTCAGCACATGTTCTTTGTAAGGGATAAGGTTAGGGTGTTTGGTGTCCTATTCCCCTTTGATCTGGATAATGACCAAAGCTGAATCTCCGAATACACTTAAGGATTTGATCCCCAAGTCTATGGCAGCTTTGAGACCAAAAATGCACGCTTCATATTCTGCCATGTTATTTGTACAATTGAAGCAGAGTCTTGCCGTAAAGGGAGTATGACATCCTTCAGGAGATATTGTAGCGGTGAAAATTGGAGATCAAGCTATTAATTAACTTGACTCACAAAAGCAAGAGTCGCCACCGCGCTTTATTGTTTCCAAAGGAAAAGGGAAAAGAGCGAAATAAAACCCTAGATATGCAATGTAAATACTAATAAAATACAAAGCGTTTTTGAAAAGAGATCTTATGGTTCGGGGGTTGGTTATACAATGGGAAGGTACTAGCACCCAATGCATCTATAGTACTCTATAGGAACCTTTTGAAATATCTGTTTATTAAAATTGTTCGTTCGATTGAAAAATAGATTGTTTTGGCCGAAAGGGGTGTACAGACGGGTTTTTGAAGATGCGACGACCTAATGTCGAAGTTTTTGCTTAAGGGGCATAAATTTTGAAAAGGGTGAATATTTGAGGAAAAATTACCCTAAGCTTTTAATGAATGAGAGTATTCGCTCGATCGTTTTTGAGGACATGAAGTCAACAAAAATTAGACGATTCCCTTTGGATTGGCGCAAACAGAATAATCAAGTAAATGCGAGATATTTAAACAGAAAATTATGAGATAAATGATATACAACAAATTAAATAGGAGACTGAGTGTGAACATGCATTTTTAGATTTTTGTTTAATATATGAAGAGAAAAATGTTTTAATTGGTTACGCATTTTAACATAGATAACAAGTAATGAGAATTAATAGAAATGTTTTTTAGGTTTTATATGTTTCTATTTTTTATGTTTTTGTTAATAATATAGAGTATTATTTAAGAGTTATTAAACAATTAGATTAAATCTAGTTAAAAAAAAAAATTAAAATTAATAGATTAATCCTAAAGTTTAAACTAATAAAATAAAAAGGGTCAAATTATTAAAATTTGTTTAATTAACTTATATCTTTCTTTTTTTTATTAGATCTTACTAATTTAACTAAATTGATAATAATTCTAAAAAGGCTAAGGAAATCAAAAGTAGAAAAAGAAGTATCAATAACCAAAGGGGGGTAAACAAATAAACAAATGCATGGGCTTGTGGAGACGTAAACGCACAAGGCCCAAGGCGAATTTCTCTTTGGCCAAAAAAACACACACCATCATCAGGTTTTCATCAATTTTATTAATAAGATAAAAAAAGAAAAAAAAAGGAAATCAAATAAAACAAAAAACGGTGTGTAATTAATTAGGGATTAGAGGTTTTTTGGCCCTTCGTGTGCTTCCAAAACGAGTCCTCTCTTTCAACTCTCCAAACATCTACCACGGCTCAACCCTTTCTCTCCAACCTGAAACTTCTACGGCCCCCCTCCTCGTCGTCCTTGCATGTCTCCAAATCTCCGCCTATTGCCAAAAATTCCCCTCTCCACTAAAAAATATAAAACCTAGGAAATGTTGTAAGCTGGCCGCCGCTGGTGGCTGCGTCTTGGAGGTTGGTAGATGCCGGCTAGCTCCAGTCCTTTATGCAACATCAATAGTTCACAGTCGTTAAAGAATCGCAGTACGGCAATGGGTTTAAGAGAAGCTAGTGTTTCGTTCCTTTGTTACCGTGGCGATGGGTTTGAGAGAAGATAGTAGAGGGGTTCGAGAGAGAGAGAGATTGGATGGTGGCTCGTGAGCAAGTTGGAGCGTGGCCTGTGCAGCAGAGGACGAAATGGGTTTGGAGTTAGGATGGCGAAGATTGATGATTGGGTGTTGGAAATGGAGTGATGGAGATGAAGAGCGGAATGATGAGGAGACTCGGGACGGTGATGATAGTGGTTAAGGGTGTTTGTCGCAGAATTGAGACGAGGTTGTTGGGGAGAGAAGAGGAAGCTGCATGAAGGGGAAGAGGAAATCGATGGATACTGTTAGCGCGGTTAGTTGTTGTTATTTGTTTATTTGTTTTTTTTTAGATCAAACACCAAACACTGCAACTGTTTTATTTTCCAAATACTTAGAAACTTTTAGCGTAGAAATAGAAAGCTAGACATAACAATGTTGTTAAGCAGGAAGACCAGCTTCTTCCAGCAGCTGTTTCACCTTAGTGATGTAATCACTCGTTGCTTCATCCTTGGATTTTCCTTCAACTGCCTTCCATGCATCCCATTTGGCTCTGTCCTTCTGGCTGAGAATTCCAGGACGAGCGGTGGTAACAGGTCCAACAGTGGCTTGCTTGTATAATCCATAAAGGATAAGCAAGTTTCATTTGATGGACTCTCTTTTAGAGTCTTGACTTTGGCAGCATGCTCCTCAAAATCCTCCTGCAAACCCATGATGTGTGTTTTGGTTGGGAGATTGAAAGAGAGTGAAGTGAGAGATATGAAGTATGGCGCGGATTTGAGAGTGGCAGAAGAATTGAATGAAGATGATAGTGATGAACCGCGAAGTTCGAATGGGTAATTGAGAAAGGTTTGTGAATTTTCTATATTATTTCAAGTTGGCTTTAAATTAACAGTGTTTATATGATTATGTTGGTCTTGCAACATTATGAATTTTGAAATTTATCGATCAAGTTATTGCCTGTGTTAAATAGGGATTGATGTGTTGTTGCGGGCTCATTGGTGATTCGCAATGATATTAAATGGCCAATTTACATGATTTCAAGAAATTAAGAGAGGATTATTATCCAGTGAGACAAAGGCAACACAACGGTATGAAGATTTATGCGAAAAACTGAAGAAACTCACATGGTCGGAGCTAGTCCGACAGTACAATTCCGGCGAAGTCAGGTAAACTCCGAAGATTTATCGCTCTTTGCTTTCTGCTACTAATTCTTCTTTTCTTCTTCATCTAAAAAAAAACTGGTTGGAATATTGAATAGTTGCAAGTGAGTTGTAGATTGCTGCAATTGATTTTGATTCTATGTGAATGGTTGTTGTTGGATTCAAAGTCAATATTTCCCGTTGATGTCGGTCTTTTTGAATGATTTTGGATAATACTGTTTTATCTATGGTTTTGATACAGTATGCAGGTTATGAAAACAGGTTATGTGGTTTTGCAATGGACTATGGTTTTGAATAGTTTTGATGCAGGTTCTGTGGTTTTGCAATGGACTATGGTTTTTTTGAATGGTTTTGCAGTGATATGGTTTAGCAATATGCTATGGTTTTTTGAATGGTTTTGCAGTGATAGGCTTGTGTAGAGATTCCCCGCAGGTTATGACCTCTTCTCTCTTTTGAAGAGGAGTTTTTCTCATATGACCGTTGCTCCTTTGTTGATGGCTCAGGTTTGAATATATTTAATATATTTTCCTGATGCTCTGCACATATGCTGCTACATATGGTTGACTTTATTCCTATTTCATACTTGAACCAAAACCTGCAAAACTAAACCTCTTCCTCTCTCTACCTCAAGTACAGAAATGATACATAAAAATGATATCCTGTACTGCTGTTCTGAAAAAGCAATAGGCTGGAATATGATGAAAAAGGAAATACTTGCTTGCACATTGTTTGAAATTGCATATCTCTTTTGTCTTGCATGGGAGCCTATGTTACTCTCCTATATGGCTGCAGGTTAACGTTAGCTTTACTTGTGGGAAATGGCATATGTTGTTACTTTTGTATGTTGTATGTTTTTTTTTGAAATATGCATTTGGATTTTTTTGAAAAATGCAATTGATTTCTAATGTGCTATTTTGACAAGAAAAATGATTTGGTGCATGTTTTAATTGTGCATTCATAAAAATTCCTCCCTTTTTGTGAACCGGGAGAAATCCCGTGATTTGCAAAAAGGGAAAACTGATTCCGGCCGTTTGCTTTTAATGATGAACATTAAATTTATTTTCTGCATTTTAATTATTTATTCAATTCTGACTTTTCTTTTAATCGTTTTTTGCAGGTAAAATTTAAATGAGCTGACAAGAGCATTGGATAGAAGATTAGAATTAGAATTTAGGAAAATAGTTTTTTTTTATTTTACTTTAAGCATTTGTGTAATTGTCTTTATAAATGTTTTGTAATAACACAATATTTAAATGACAATTGTAATAAATAGAATAAAGTGAATAAAAATTCTATTATTTCCCAATTAATTCTTTTTTCTTTCCAATTATTTATTTATTGTTTATAATTCCTTAAATTATATAATGATTGAAAATCAAATCCAATCATTTAAATTCAGAATGACAAACAAATAAATAAACATCATTGACCAATCAACAAATTCAATTATTTAATTCATTATTCATAAAATTCCAAATTATAATAATTAAAAATAGAATTTTAATTATTTAATCTAGAATGATAAAGAATTAAATAATCATTGTTGATCAATTAATAAACTCATTCTCAAATGCTTATTTCATTATTCACAAGTCTTTAAATTATATAACAATTGAAAAAATAGATTCCAATTATTTAAATTTAAGATAATAAATAATTAATAAACGTCATTTAAATCTTGATCAGTTAATAAATTTAGCGTTCAACAAATAAACAGCTCCCGACCCGAAAAAGTTGTGAATTATGTCAAAACCCTTGCAATGCGAATAATGCAGATGGGAGACGGTATCTTAGGTCAAAATTTGGGGTACAACAGCTGCCCCTATTTAAGTTCCTTCTATCCGGAGATATGAAGATTAAAATCTTCGTTTTGACGAGATTGAAGGTACTTAAATACATAATTACGCAAATTTTGTCCTAAGATGCCGTCATCATGCAGTGATATGAATGTAGTGCTTGAATTCACAGAGAAAGATATTGTAAAACGAGACAATGTTGGGGGAATCGAACACCAACAAAACACAGCGGCATGGATTATACATTACTGGGGAAGCAAGCTATCGACTTCAAACGACAGACTCCTGACAGCGAATAAAATCGAGGGAATACAACCTCTAACCCTAACAAAGAGAGCATCTTGCATAGGCCATAACAGATCATTGATCCAAAACAGTGAGTTCGCAACTCAAGGTCGATGGTAGACAGAGAGTATCAAATTGCTGATAACTGATTACCGACTTCTGGAGGTATAGATTCGTAACAGACTTCTCTGCTAGATTTTCAGAGATATACTCATTAATGCTGAAGCAATAAGATTGTAGATATGAAGGTTGTTCAAATAAAGAAGATGCCACTTGCTGTCGTCCAAAGAAAATACCGATAACATACAAGTTGCTCAAATAAAGAGGCTGCCACTTGTTGTCGTCCAAAGAAAATACCGATAACATACAAGTTGCTCAAATAAAGAGGTTGCCGCTTGTTGTCGTCCAGAGAAAATACCGATAACATACAAGTTGCTCAAATAAAGAGGTTGCCGTTTGTTGTCGTCCAGAGAAAATACCGATAACATACAAGCTGCTCAAATAAAGAAGCTGCCGCTTGTTATCGTCCAAGGAAAAGTAATAACGTACTGGTAACTCATGAAGAGTTTGCTGCTTGTCGCTTTCAGAAAAATAAAATGACGCACTAGTAACTCGTGAAGAACTGCTGCTCGGCGCTTTCAAAAGATAAAAATGACGCACTAGTAGCTCATGAAGAACTGCTGCTCGGCGCTTTCAAAAAGATAAAATGACGCACTAGTAGCTCATGAAGAACTGCTGCTCGGCGCTTTCAACAAGTAAAATGACGCACTAGTAGCTCATGAAGAACTGCTGCTCGGCGCTTTCAGAAAAGTAAAATGACGCACTAGTAGCTCATGAAGAACTGCTGCTCGGCGCTTTCAAAAGATAAAAATGACGCACTAGTAGCTCATGAAGAACTGCTGCTCGGCGCTTTCAGAAAGGTAAAATGACGCACTAGTAGCTCATGAAGAACTGCTGCTCGGCGCTTTCAGAAAAGTAACGTACAAGTTTCTCGTGAAGAGCTTCCGCTTGTCGTCTTCCAAAGAATAACTCAGAAGGAAATTGCGATGACACTGGTAGAGAAATAAAATCTTCATCAAAGAGAACCCTGAATCAATCCTTCCCGAGGAGATCATATATTTTAACGTGTAAAATAAATGCACCAACCGTCTAGGTCGCAATTTCACTGGGGAAACTCAATGAGATAGCCTATGCAAGAGGCAACAACTTCATCTAGGAATAAACCAGAGAGAAAACAGTCAAACAAGACTCCACCCAATGAGAAAGTAACTCGATTGGGGAATTTATCCTATCCAGAAATGGACAAGGTAAACTAAATCAAAAATCATCCACGAGTATTAGCTCAGTTGGGGAATTAGAAAGGAGGCGCATTTATGCTTAAGTTGGCACTCTATTTGGAAAGATCAAATGTGCTATTTGAAAAGACACAACCAAGGTGTACGAACTCAATGACATCAACAAGTACAACTGTGCGTGCATGATGCAAGTGTGAATGAACAAATGAATGTCATGTATATGCTGACAAAAAAACGACAGGGGAGATGGACAAAAGATGATAAGACATCACAGTATAACCCGGCGCTCGGATAATCTCAAAAGGAGGGGAACATCACTGGAGATAGAGGACAAAAGCCAACAATGCTGTAAAATCCTTCTACAAGGCTTAAATCTCTTGGAGGGGAAGATACTTCAGGTAGAAAACCCAAAGTTCGGTCCTCCATTGTCGACAACCCAATGAAAGGATAACAACACGAACAACGTTTCAGCTGAAAAAGAGTCATGCTTAGCTGGAGATACTGGGAACACCACCCTCTGATAAAGTGTGCGATACCTAACACATATTCTAACAAGTCTAGATTGCCCCTGGGACCAAATTGGATGCCCCAAACTCACTGCTGATGAGCTGCATGTTGCACGACAATTCTTACAAATAGCTTCACTTCTCAAATGCCCCAAGCAAAATGGTTGATGAGGAGAAAGCGTCTCAAGAGGGTTTACAAAAGACCTGGCATTCACCATGCTCTGGTGTCTTCAAACTTTTAGAGGAAATCATCCAATCTTGACGTGATTGCCCCGGATTGACTGTAGTCGGCACAACAAAGTCTTCGAATTTTTGCCTCAAACGAGCAAACAAATTGGGAAAAGCATTAACTAGGAGAAGCAACCTGTCCATGCTTAAGGTCTTCAACTGACATGCCCCTGGATATGATTTTCTTGAATTGATTCTTCAATTACTCAACATAGTTAAAGCCTTAAAAGGGTAAACTCATCACTGGTGTTTATGTGAGCTTCCTTGATACCAAACAAATGTTTTGCAGTTAGAAAAAAGTTTACAATGAGAATGAGAATTCTAATGCAATAGTTATATAAGTCTTGAAGATTTTTGAAAGATATCGCACAAATTTTGCGAGTTAAAGCGCCATTTATTTTTGTATAGGAGAAACATATGATACCAACATAACTATTTAGAACATTCATGGGAGTCAGGAACACTATCTCATTGAAGTATGCTTTCAGAATGACCTTGCTTCAATCAGGACTTTCGAAGGTTGTAAGGTGGTCCAGTTCGTGGGTTTTTTAGAAAAAGATTTTAAGGCTCAAAATATTTGGTGCCCACCCATTCTTCATGATGTTCTCCAACTCTATGTTCGGTTAATTCAACATGAGTGTTCATCTCTCAAAGGATTTTGTGACGGTAACATCTTCCTTGCGAATTTTGAACACTCAATCAGATTAACTGAAAACTACCCTGCCCCAGGTTAAAATTCAAGGTTTTTTCGTATAGAAAAGAAACTTCTGCTTCAAAGGCTCAAAAGGGGTTAGCAAGGGATTATCTTCCTTATATCTCCGGTTTTTAGGGATTTGAAACAATGCCTGTACATCATCAACAAGATTTTATTCAAAAGCATGCAACCAAAGATTTTGTGTTCTTTAGATCATCATCCCCCCCTTCAATCTCTGCCTAGGCAAGAGAATGGGCAACATGTTGGTATCATAATGCAAAAAGAAATTTAAAATTTGAAAGCAAATATGAGCGAAACGAATGAATTTCTTCAAGACAAACATACTCATTGTATTAAAATAATCATTCAGACGCAAACAAGTTCTTACATGCAAACAATGTTTCGATAAATAAGAAAAGCTACAAAAGCAGAAACAAGTTAATAATCTGGGAAGGCTTTCCACTTGAACTACCGAAAACATCTTCAAAAACTCAAAGTCACCCTCAATCGTGTTTACTCTTCGGCGCCTGTTTGATTTGAACTTCAAAACCAACGTCCTTGAATGACAAGATACCACTTCGGACCAACTTCTGAACCTCAATCTTCAAAGCAAAGCAACCTTCCAAGTCATGCCCAGGAGCACCTTGATGAAAAGTACAAGCCAAATCAGCTTTGTAGTACCAGTGTATCTTCTTAGGGACCTTCGGTGGAAGTCGGGTCTGAACCAAATTCCTCTGCAACAGGATAGGGAACAACTCTGTATAGGTGATTGGAATTGAATCAAACTGGGTTTTCCTCTGATTAGGAACTTGCTGATTCTGTTGATGAACGTGATGATTCTGATGATGATTATTCCTTCCTTTGGTTCTCTTCTTGGAAAAGTCATTATCAAACTTCTTCACACCATTAACTGAGCTACCCACTTCATATAAACATCCCTTTCCGACATCTTCTTCTAGACGCACTCCCACATTCACCTTGTCAGGAAAGTTGTCAGGTGCATTAACCGTCACCTTTTCATGAGAAAAAGATTTTAGAGTCTCCGTGAAGACTTTTATCCTTGCTTCCTCCCTCCTAGAAGGATTGACTTGGGCGGAGATCAGAATTTCAACCAAACCAGTTAAGTGATCCAAACCAGCTTTCAAAATAGTCATCTCTCTGCGGAGTTCAGAAACCTCTTGCTTGATATTCTCCATTATCCTCTTAGCGCGAGTGTTGTACTAGTGAGACCAAGGGAAAAAAATAAGACTCGGAAAAAGACCTTTGAAAGTGAGACAAAGAAAATGTAGAATGATGTATGATATGAAAAAGAGAGTTTTATTTAACTTTCAAGGAACTCAAGATATCAAGTTATAAACATCCAAGTATGAAGATAACAGATGAATTTTAAATTGGCTCCAAACATTGATCAAGTTATCGTCAAGATCAATCATCCATTTTGGTGGATTAGGGTTTTCGCCCTATCGACACCCAAGATCCATTGAGTTTGACGAAACTAGTGATGTTTACAAAGAAAGACCTCCAAACTCCTTCAAAGTCAAGTGAAAAGAGTTTTATGGATGCATGAATGCATGGCGATGCAACAACCACAAGCAAGGTCAAAAACATGGGGTTTAAAGGTTCAACGTTTCAGCATGGAGTCGAGGGTAAAGCCCACCCAAAGGTATGTACTAGCGTTTCAATCACACCTGTAAGACATGGTTCTAAGAGTTCCCAGAGTCTACATTCCTCCTTCGGATATTACCAATGTCTTGATTACTCAATAATTAGCAATATTCTCAAGAGAAACTCGTCCGAGCGTAGCATCGCGTAACAACTACTTCCGAATTACTCCGTTGTAGTCTCCGCGCTACACCTAAAAAGGCCAAGATGGGTTAGGGTTCTACGGTCCTCAACTTCTCGGGCTCCTAGGTCGAAAATAATAACGTCTTCCCGATTACTTGGTAAACAAATATTAAGTTCACTACACCAAATTTGTCTTTTAGCAGCACCCCTACTAAAGCGCTTTTTGTAAAAAGCGCTGGTATAGGTTGCGCTAAAACAAAATAAAAAAACACGCTAAAAAAGCGCTCTTAAAGGGGGGGGGTTACAAAAGCGCTTTCAAAAAGCGCTCTTAGAGGCTGGGGTACGAAGGCGCATTTGAAAAGCGCTCTTATAGTGGGGGGTATGAAAGCGCTTTCTGAAAGCGCTCTTATAGGGGGCTTATGAAAGCGCTTTCAAAAGCGCTGATATAGGGGGTGGGGTACAAGAGCGCTTTTATCCTCAAAAGCGCTGGTATAGCCTTAGTTACGAAAGCGCTTTTCAAAAGCGCTGTCATACCCTCTTTACAATTAAAATTTTTTAAAACAAGAAATCGTTCATTCTCACAAAATCTTGCATTCTCAGAAAACTCTTGCATTCTCAGAAAACTCACAAAATCGTTTCAAAATCTTGCATTCTCAGAAAACTCACAAAATCGTTTCCAAATCCCTAATCGTTGAAAACTCACATCGTTTCAATCGTTCTCCGTTCTCAATCGTCTTCTTCGAAAGAAAAAAAGCTTGGAATACTTAAGGATCAAGAGCTTGCTTCATCAAGTCGTCTCCAATATTTCATCATCATCTTCTTCCTAGAGGTGAGTTCATAGTTAAATTTTAGCTTTGAGAGAAAAATCCATGGTTGGGAAGTTAGGGTTTGTGTTGTTGTTGTTATGAACATGAAACTTGATGACGATACATTCTTACTTGTGTGATTTCATGTTGAATGTGTTGTGGTGTTGGTATTATAATTATTTTGGATTATGTTGGAATCATGAGATATGTTTGATTGTTGTTGATTCTTGAGAGTTTACATGTGGATTTCACTAATGTTAGAATATGGTTAGCATGTTATGGATTATCGAGTTAACAAGTTGAATTCTTCTCATCATAGATAAGATGTTTCCTTTTCATGTGATTAATTTGGTTTAGGCCTTATCTGCTATTGGATGTAAATATTGAACTCTTGACTTACCCTTGAATATTGGTACTCCAAAGCAATCAAAGTTTGTGTGACTTGTGTTGAAACCAAAGATGCATGCAACTTGTGGATAGCCTAAAAACCAAGGATACCTTGCATTTTGTGGGACTAGGGCGATGGCATGAATTTTAAGCATATTCATGTAATAATTTGTGGATAGGATATGCATCACTTTTGGTAGCTTTACAAAATATCTGAGATCATCTACAAAGAAAGTGTGACTTGGAAACTTAGTTTTGTCATGAGCGATACATGTAATATGTCTTTGTTCAATCATGTTTGCAAATTGTCTTCTTAAGCATCTTCAACAATGCAAAATAGTAAAATAGAAATGGAATTTCCTTGTCTTATTCCTCTAGAACAGTTGAAAAAGCTTGTTGCCTTGTCATTAACTAAATTGATAATTTGGTTGAATGAAGTATTGTTGTAATTCAATTGCAAAATATAATATTAAAGCCAAAGTTCTTAAGCATATAGAATAAATAACTCCATTTTGAGTATTGGTAATGAATTGGTTATGTGTGTTTTTGAATCATATTATGAATTGTTGTTTGTGTTTATTGAATGATAATTGAGCAAAAACTATGATGAAAAGTGAAGTTAAATCTAGATTTGTACTAAGTGAATGACTTAGAAAGATAACTTAGGTAATGAAAATGATTTAGGTAGTGTGGCTTGGACGCAATGATACCTCGGTGTGTATCACAGACAAGTATTCGCTTGATTTTAAGAATAGTTGAGCATATTTTAAAGTTGTTGTGTTCTCTTGACAGTTGTTTTAAGATAAGTTGTCGACTAGACAAAACTTACTAAGGCGCAAAATCCTCTAAGATTATAGTTTTGGAGGGTTTTCAACGTGCAGTGGGCAAGAGAAGTCAACAAAAAGGTAGTTTAGGATTTTTACGTTTCCATTAAATCTTGCTTAGAGAAGCTATTTGATCATTTTCCATATCTGGGTTGTAGCAATGGAAGCTCATAATTCTTAATAAGTTATTTTCTTGTTATACTTGCAGCTGACTCAAGCTGATGTGAAACACTTCTTTGAGTCTATCTGTGGAGAGGTTTGTAGTTTTTTTTTTGTGTGGAATCAAGCTTATAATGCTTATTGTTGTTTGAATATTTAGTATCTAGCGAGATATTTTCCTTTGAAGCACGGTCACAGACCCTAGACACAACACCAACACTGATGCATCGACACCGGTAATAATTTAAAAAAGTGAATGAATTGGATGTAATCACGTGTGTCGGTGTTGGTGTCGTGTCGGACACCTGACACGCCTCTGTTCAGAGGTGTCGGTGCTACAGGGATATTTTCCATAAAATCAGTGTGTTCCATGGTTTCAATCTTGAGTTTTTTGTTGAGGCAAAGTTGTGTCTGCTTGAGTTTTTTTGTTGCGAGTTGAATTTAACTATCCTGTAAAATCTTTTTCATTATTGTGGTGTATTATCTAGGTTCAACGACTGAGGCTTCTTGGGGATTACCATCATTCAACTCGGATTGCTTTTGTTGAGTTCACAGTGGTAATTATTACTCACGAGCTTTACAACCTTCTTATCTTTGTTTAAACAACTCTGGTTTGCTTAGCTAATTTAATTTAAACATCCTCTATTGCTTTCTGAAGTTATAGCCCTCAGATTGAGTGCTACTACTTGGTTTGTACTCTCTAGTTATTGTTCGCATTAAATGCAGTCACCCCTCCCTCCCTAAACAACTTCGTTCTGTTTGTTCTTCTGTCAGTAATCATGTTTCTTAGTAATAGTAACTCCACATTGTCTATATAAACAACTTATTACGAGCTTATATAAACTTTTCCATTACTCACTCTTTGATTGTAGAAACTGCTTAAACAGAAGCTCACATACAACATGCTTAACTAAGTTTTTTATCACGAATGCCCTCATAGTCATTAGTCATCCATGCCTGGGCTTCCCTAGTTTGAATTAGCGGAGTTATTAATTATAAGTTCATTTGGCTTTTGTTTTGAGCATGCAGATTTCAATTTAGTCGAACTTTTGAAAATTAATTTCACCGTGCAAATTATTTTCTCTGAAGATTTGTACTGTAAATCCCCTCTAAGCTGTTTATTTCTTTGACATTTGCTTTTAAGATTATATATCGTGGTTGTATGTTAGCAAAAGCAGCTGTCTCAATATTTCTTTTCTCTACTGTTTGTTTTCCCCTGCGTCGTTTCTTTATTGGCTGTCTGAAGATTTTCTTGCCTCATTCTTTCAGGCTGACAGTGCAATTGCCGCCCTAAGCTGCAGTGGCGTGATTTTGGGTGCTCTGCCTATAAGGTTAGCTTGATTTTGGGTGCTCTGCCTATAAGGTTAGCTTGATATATCTTTCTGAAGTTTAGGAAACATACCTCTTTAGACTTGATTTCGATATGATATTTTGTAGTCTGAATTATTTAGAAAATATGAAACAAAGTTATTTTTATAGGGAAACATTGACGGTTAATTAGTGGATGTTGATGATAATTAGCTTGACATGGAAATACATTCAAGGCCATGTGTCGGATTTGGTCATTTCTCTGATTGAATGGATCAGTAGACCTTCTTACTGACACTATAGAAGGTACGGTTTCTTTTGAAGTTTTCTTTGCAACTCATTTGTCGATGTATTCTATTTTGATTTTGAATTTCATTTCATCTTTCAGGGGGAAGGAAACCTTCAGTTGCTGCTATTGATGGTCTTGCCCTGGGTGGAGGGTTAGAGCTTGCGTGGTTTTGAGAATAAAGTTTTGGTATTGCTTCTCAATCGTCTTCCATCTTTGCTGCTGCTTTTTGCTGTTTTGCTATTTGAATTGAATCTACTCACATCTTCGTCTAAGGTGATTTTCATTATTTTATTATTATGCCTTACAGTGTAGCTTTTTTGGTGAATATCATTATATTATATATCTTTTTTTGAATTTCTTTTCAATATGCTTGAAATAGATAGATCAATCAATGTCTCTAATATTGCTCTTTAGATATTGTTTAACATCCAGCATATGGCTTAGTAGTAGTAAGCTTAGATGCTGAGTTTGTATAGTTAAGAGTGTGAATCTGCTGAAATTAAATGCTGAGTTTGTATAGTGAAGTGAAAATATGGATTAAGGGATAAAATGTGTATAATTGATATTGATATAACTGTAATCATAGTAATCACTAATTACATCCTAACCCCCCAAAAACTTTCTATCATTGTTATTTTTACTTTATATTTTTTTATGTTCAAAACATTTTTCAAACAAAGCTCTTGTTTGCTTAGAATAGTAATTATTACATATAAATTGTATTATCATCTTTCCTCGTGGACTCATAATTTTAGTCATTGTATTTTGATATTTGTTGACACATCTACTACACATACAATAAAAATTTTAAACAAGACTATCAAAAATTAAGTTCAAACTTAAAACATCTTTTTATTTAAAAGAGATTTCTTACAATTTTAATTTCATATATTTATCTATCGTTAAGTGAGGTACTTACTAACTTTGTGAATTGAATTTGCCATAGGGGTTACTTGTGAAGAGTGAAAGTTTGACCGTTTTTGTTTAGCTTAATTAAGACATGGATAAGACATGGATGAATTCAAACCGATTGTCGAAAGAGTACGAGAAAGGGGTATGGGAATTTGTTGAGTTTGCGGTTGCGCACTCCAAAGACCCGCTTCGAATGCCGTGTCCTTGCTTGGGTTGCTGTTATGCCGGGGGTAAGGTTGACGGGAATCAGTTGGGATCTCATTTACTACGGTTTGGAATTGATAGAAGTTATACATGTTGGACAATGCATGGTGAGAAAAGTACCAGGAATGCTGAGTCGAGTTGTAATAGGAAGTATGCTTCAAACGACAATTGCACAGACACATACGATTGTGATCGAGTCGAAGAGATTGCAGAAGCGCTTGAAGAAGATCTTGCGGATTGTCCCAAAATGTTTGAGAGGTTGGTAAGCGATGCAGAGAAATCGTTGTATGTTGGTTGTTCAAAATTCACAAGATTGTCTGCGGTGTTAAAGTTGTACAACTTAAAGGCGGACAATGGATGGTCGGATAAAAGTTTCACAGAGTTATTAGCCCTTATGAAAGATATGCTACCAGAGGATAATGTTCTTCCCAATCGAACGTATGAAGCCAAAAAAATGTTGTCTTCTATTGGAATGAGCTATGATAAGATACATGCATGTCCAAACGATTGCGTTTTGTTTCGAAACGAGTATGCAGCGTTGAATGAGTGTCCTAAATGTGGTGCCCCTCGATATAAGAAAAAGTTGTCTCCTGCTAAAGTCTTATGGTATTTTCCTATAATTCCGAGATTTAGACGCATGTATCGTAGTGAGACCGATTCAAGACACTTGACTTGGCATGCAGATGAAAGAATTATTGATGGAAAGTTGCGACATCCGGCAGACTCACCACAATGGAGTAAAGTTGATACTGAATATCCTGAATTTGGAAAAGAAGCAAGAAACCTTCGGTTGTCATTGTCTACTGATGGAATGAACCCGCATGGTATTCAAAGTATCCCGCATAGCACATGGCCTGTGATTCTTATGATTTATAACTTACCTCCGTGGCTATGTATGAAGCGTAAGTACATGATGTTATCTATGCTAATTTCTGGGCCTAAACAACCAGGGAATGACATAGACGTATACTTGGCACCCTTAATCGAAGATTTAAAGTTTTTGTGGGAGAGAGGTGTGGAGGTTTACGATGGGTATAGGAAAGAAATTTTCAACTTGAGGGCGATGTTGTTTGGAACAATTAATGATTTTCCAGCATACGGAAATCTATCCGGGTACAGCAACAAGGGTCAAAAGGCGTGTCCTGTTTGTGAAGATGAAACCGATACGACACGATTGGCGCTTTGTCAGAAGAATGTCTTTCTCGGCCATCGTAGATTCTTAAATTCTAATCATCACTACCGTGGGTGGAGAAAAGCATTCAATGGAGAGGCCGAACATCGTACAGCCCCGCCTTTTTTGTCAGGTGATCAAATTTTTGAAAAGGTGAAAGATGTGAGCACTCAGTTTGGCAAGCCTTTTGCACATTCAATTGTCAAGGGTGGGTGGAAGAAGAAGTCAATTTTCTTTGAACTTCCATATTGGAAGTCGTTGTACGTAAGACATTTCCTGGATGTTATGCATATTGAAAAAAATGTATTTGACAGCGTTATAGGTACGCTACTCAATATACAAGGAAAGTCTAAGGATGGCGTTAACATAAGGAATGACATGGTAAACATGGGGATGAGAACTGAATTGGGGCCCGTGACGAAAGGAAGACGAACATATCTGCCACCTGCTGTTTACACTCTATCTAGAAAGGAGAAGGAAACATTGTGTAAGTTCCTCAGTGAAGTAAAAGTTCCAGAAGGCTACTCTTCAGATATTAGAAGACTTGTGTCCATGAAAGACCTCAAGTTAAAGAGTTTGAAGACGCATGATTGCCATGTTATAATGGAACATTTTTTACCAATAGGTATACGTTCTATTCTGCCAGAAAAAGTAAGAAGCGCAATAACTAAGCTGTGTTTCTTCTTCAGGTCTATTTGCAGTAAGGTGGTCGATCCCGCGATCTTACCAACATTGCAAAATGAGATAGTTGTTACTTTATGTGATCTTGAAATGTATTTTCCTCCCTCGTTTTTTGACATAATGGTTCATCTAGTCGTTCATCTTGTGAAAGAGACACAACTGTGCGGACCAGCTTATATGAGATGGATGTACCCTGCTGAACGTTATATGAAAATATTAAAAGGGTACGTGAAAAACAGAAGTCGACCAGAGGGTTGTATTGCCGAGCGATACGTTGCTGAAGAAGCGGTTGAGTTTTGTACTGAATATCTGTCAAATGTTCAATCAATTGGACTCCCCAAATCTCATATTGTCGAAAAAAAAGAAGGAAAAAGGCTAATTGGAAATAAAGTTGTGACAGTATCAATGGTCGAACGGGATCAAGTGCACTTGTATGTTCTGCACAATGAGATTGAGGTTGAGCCGTTTGTTGAAATGCACAAAGTTGTTCTCCGAGATTTAAATCCAAATAGAAATGAGAACTGGATAGTACGAGAGCACAATCGAAGTTTCATACCGTGGTTTAGAGATCATATTTATTCAAAGTATCGTTCAGATCCTGCTTCAGTAACAGAAAGGTTGAGATGTTTAGCCTATGGTCCATCTGTAATTGTGCTTTCTTATAGCGCATACGCAATTAATGGATACACATTTTATACCAAAGAACAGGATGATAAAAGTACTATGCAAAATAGTGGTGTTACCTTGGTAGCTGAAGCTATGCACATATCAAGTGCGAATGACTTAAATCCGAAATTTGCAAATTTGTCATATTTTGGGGTTATCGAGCGCATTTTGGTGTTTGATTACGCGAAGTTTCAGATTCCTGTATTTGGTTGCAAGTGGGTTGAAAATAATAGTGGCGTACGAATGGATAAGTCAGGATTTTTGCAAGTGGATCTCAATAGGGTAGGGTACAAAGATGAGCCTTTCATTCTAGCCTCTCAAGCTAAACAAGTGTTCTATGTCAATGATCCGACAAGTACGAAATGGTCTATAGTGCTTTTATCTAACAAAATAGTTGATGAAAAAATTGAAGATCAAGGTGATATTGGTGTTGGCATTGAATCTTGTACAAGAAACGATCAAAATGAGAATGAATCTTGTATTAGAAATGATCATAATGAGGGTATTTGGATCAATCCAACCGTCCGCATTGGTAAGAGACGCGTAGTACACAATCCTACCAAGAAAAGAAAGAGACGTTAGTGATAAAGTAATGGTCTCGATAACCTTCACTCGCTTATGTTTAGTAATGGTCTCATTTTTATATTTTTTAATTATTATATTTAGTAATCTGGCATCGAATATGTGAAAATCTTACAATTTGTACTTTAAAACAATTTGACTAAAAATTAAGATTTATTAAATGAACATGCTTTTAATATTGATAGAGTATGCATCCCCTCATCTTTGCCTAAAAGAAATATCATGAAAAAGTAATATTGATTGTATCACATGCTTTTATTTTATTAATATCTTCACGTTGAACAATTAATAATGGATTGATTTTTTTTCTTCTTATAATAACTTCTATGTTGTAATTTTTTGAAATGTTTCTCATATAAAGTTAGTGTTAATAGTGTACTAATGTGCTTTAGTTTGTTTGATACAGGTTCAATGGCTCCAGATAGAGATGCTCCACCTGAAAACCCACCTGAAAACTCACAAGAAAACTCACAAGAAAGAGTTGCTTCGGATACAAATGCTCCACCTGATACTGAAGCAAAAGAGGTTGCACGAGGCATCACTATTATGAAGGGAATCATTCGACATAGAGACCAAGGATTAGTATACCGATTGGAATGGAATTCTGATAAACAACCAATTGGTCCTAATTCTGCAAAGTTGACAAGTTATATTGGTACACTTGTCCGTATGCATATTCCGGTCTCCGTAGCTACCTGGAAATCGAAAACGAAAAATTTAGAATTGGAGGAGAAAAAACAAGCGATTTGGGAAGAGCTTCAGGTATATATCATATATGGTTAATTGTTGTTATTATCTTGACGATAAATTGTTTAAATTACTTATACTAACACACTATGCGTACGTTTTTTTGCAGAGGACTTTTGAGATACCAGATGAACGTAAAAGCTACATACTTAGTTTGGCCGGCAAAAGATATAGAGGGTGGAAAAGTTTTTTGACAAACACCTATCTTAAGGATAAAGATGGAAAATTTCTTGAAGAGGCACCGGGACGGCCAACAAAGTATGCGACCTTCATTGATGAAGCAGATTGGGCTGAGTTTTTAAAGCAAAGAGATGAAGCTTTTCAGAAAAAGAGTGCCACGAATAGTAAGAGAGCATCCAAACCCGCGTATCCATACAAAAAAGGGCGTTTGGGATATGCACGCTTAGAGGATAAAATTGTAAGTAAATAGAAATGCGTTTTAATTAATTGTCTACATGTGCATGTTTTAATTGACGATTTTATCGTTTGTGTCAATGCATAGTTAGAGGAGACTAAAAGTGAGGAAGCTTCACTTCCTGTACATGTGTTGTGGAAGGAAGCTCGTGTGGGCAAGAATCAAGCTGTCGATCCCGATGTTCAGAGAGTTTATACTGAATGTGTAAGTATAATACTGTGTCTTTAATTAAATCAAATGTTTTTAATATATAAATGATTTTTTATCTCCACTAATAATTATTTAAATGTAAATGAATTACAGGAGACCTTGTCGCAATCGGCATCCACCGGTGAGGAGAGCGTACTTAGTAGAGTACTAGATGCTCCCGAGTATCCCGGTCGGGTGAGGGGTAAGGGTCATGGTGTGACTCCAACCTCTTTTTATAAGAGTTCTAGGAGAAGATCAAATCTTACCAATGAAGAAGTGTTGCAAAAGTTGCAGGAATTGCAAGCACATGTCTCTGAATTGCAAAGAGATAAAGATATGTATATGAGAGAAAATTGCAACACTTCATCGGTGAGAGAAACTAGTGATAAGGCTAGTATCAACTATCAAAAGAAATTTCCCGAGGTAATTATAAGTTTTTTTCCTTACAAACTATTCTATTTTATTAATGATAATGACTTTATATTTTCTATTTGTTTAGGGCATTTCATCTTGCCAACTATACTTATCGTCACCGAATTATCGACTAGTTGGCAAGGGAAAAGTGCACAACACTTCGGGAGATTTACTTCACCACAGACCGCTCCCGGATGGACACCTGAAAGTATCGGTGGATGTTGTATTAGATCGTGATGCGATTCTACCGGTACCTGACATGGTCTCAGAGACGACATTGCTGCGAGATGCAATAGGATCATTTGTTGCATGGCCCTCGGAGCTCATTACCATTAGTGATGAGGTATACTGAAAACGATTATGAATCATTTAGTTTTCGAATGTCAATTCTAAACCGTTTATTAATTATTTTTTACATTTTAATTTTAGACTGCTCCTATAAAACCCGCAATTAAGGGTAAAGGGATTTTACAGGAGGAGGAGTCTGTTGCATCACTAAAAGAGGTACATTTAAAGTGTTAATATATAGTCTGAATCTAAATCTGCATGATTTTATATTTTACCTAACTTATATGATTTTTAGGCATCCGCTCGGGAGTCACAACAAGTGACGCAGCAGGTTCGTAGCTTACCACCCACTGGTCCTCCGAAGCAAGCGGCAAAAAAAGGCGGTGCTTTTGTGCCTCGATACCGTTCGACACTCGCAACAATGGTTGATATGTCCGATTTGAAGGATGGTGGTTTACGTGAAATCAACATGGATGAAAGTGTCTTCGGTATTGAATTCCCGTCACATATTACATTTGATGACTTGGAAGAGATTTTTAGGCATGATCAACTAGGCGTCAGTAATATGCACTCATACATCCGGTAATATTCACTCATCCGATATATTATTTAATTAGTCCCACAATATAATTTATTTACACATTTCAATGAAAATAATCTAATGTTTATTATGTTTTTATTTAAGGTTGTTGTATGACAGAGTGTTGCGCGGGACTGCATTGTCTAACAGATTCCGTTTCGTGTCTTCCGCCCATTGCAGCGGAATGACAATTGCTTCAGAACCGGAATCAGTTAGACAGCGCTTAGTAGATAGATTCATGTCCACCGGCAATACAGAAAGTCTGCATCTTTGGGCGTATAATACCCGACCAGTAGGGTTAGTTTCTCATTCTTGGTTCATCTAATCTCTGTTTCTTTTGTGTATAGCAAAATTTTCATATAACCTATTGTTTTAATTTATAGAGCACACTGGTTGCTGCTTGCTATCAACCCGATAAGAGAAGTCGTGTATTATCTGAATTCGGTAAATGGTGAATGGACCAATTATCCGGCTATGAAGGAAATCGTTGATTTGTAAGTGGGATCGTTCTAAATATATATTCGTGTATATTTATATATTTTCTTATTTGTGGGATTGATCTAAACATATGCTTTTATATATTTAATAATTAGATCAATACAAGTGTTCCGTAGTCAACGGGACGCACAGGTATCCCGGACTAAATCAAACAACATCACTTGGATCCAAGTGCAGGTACATTACTTTTCACAATTTTGCTTATAATATTTATGCTACTTGGTAAAACAAGACAACTATAGAATCTTATTTGTTTTATTATGTAGTGTCCGCAACAGCGAAACAGTTATGATTGCGGATACTTTGTTTTGAGGTTCATGAAAGAAATTCTTCAGGCGAATCAATTAGAGATTCCGCTCACTGTATGAATTTATAACTTAAGATAATTTCATATAATTTATTACATTTAACTAAATATATCATTTATATTATGTTTTTGTTTTGTAGTACCTTGACGAATTCCGTGCTGCTGGGTACCCGAAGCTTAAGTTGGAAGAAATTAAAGAAGATTTGTGTCAATATTATATTAAGCAATTTTTCATGTAGGATTTGTGTCGATTTGAACTATAATATTATTGATGTAATGATGTATATATATAATTTTGGATATTATAATGGTATTATATTAGTATATATATTGTCTTACTGATGGCTGAAATAATAGCGTCGAAAATATATTACAGGTCAAAAATATATTACAGGTCGAAAATATTACAGGTCGAAAACATTACAGGTCGACTGGGAGGATTAAATTATAGGCTGTACATAAAAATACCTCATTTAGAAACGACAGCGCTTTTAAAAAGCGCTCTTAAAGGTCCACCTACTAAAGCGCTTCTTAGTAAAAGCGCTGCCAAAGACCAGTAAAAAAGCATAAAAAATTAAAAAAAAAACGCAGCATACAAAAGCGCTTTTGGAAAAGCGCTCTTATAGGGGGGCCTATCAGAGCGCTTTTTCCATAAAAAGCGCTCTCATAGGGGGGCCTACCAGAGCGCTTTTACAAAAGCGCTTTTGTATGCTGCGTTTTTTTTTTAATTTTTTATGCTTTTTTACTGGTCTTTGGCAGCGCTTTCTGGGAAAAGCGCTCTTAAAGGGGGGTCTACCAGAGCGCTTTTTCCAGGAAAGCGCTCTTATAGGGGGTCCTACCAGAGCGCTTTTTCCAGGAAAGCGCTCTTAAAGGGGGGGTCTACCAGAGCGCTTTTAGAAGCGCTTTTGTTACCTACACCAGCGCCAGCTATTAAAGCGCTTTTAAGCGCTTTTAAAGGCCAAAATAAGCGCTTTAAAAGCCCTTTTCCGTAGTAGTGGTTCAAGAGGGCCTTCCATTGAGTGGGGGATCTCATGCCTCCTTCTTCGGGATTACTTCCTCAAAGTTAACATGACTATACCGCCCGTCCTATTCCTTAAGTGTTACTTAATCCGGGTATAGGATTCGTCCTTTGTAAAAAACCCAAACACCCCAATTTAAACACATAATCAAGCAAATCAAATAATAGTAAACAAATAAGACAAATTAGGATTAACCCACTTAGGGATGGACCAGCAAGAGGTCAATCTTTCCCCAGCAGAGTCGCCAATTCTGTAGCGGTGAAAATCGGAGATCAAGCTATTAATTAACTTGACTCACAAAAGCAAGAGTCGCCATCGCGCTTTATTGTTTCCAAAGGAAAAGGGAAAAGAGCGAAATAAAACCCTAGATATGCAATGTAAATACTAATAAAATACAAAGCGTTTTTGAAAAGAGATCTTATGGTTCGGGGGTTGGTTATACAATGGGAAGGTACTAGCACCCAATGCATCTATAGTACTCTATAGGAACCTTTTGAAATATCTGTTTATTAAAATTGTTCGTTCGATTGAAAAATAGATTGTTTTGACCGAAAGGGGTGTACAGACGGGTTTTTGAAGATGCGACGACCTAATGTCGAAGTTTTTGCTTAAGGGGCATAAATTTTGAAAAGGGTGAATATTTGAGGAAAAATTACCCTAAGCTTTTAATGAATGAGAGTATTCGCTCGATCGTTTTTGAGGACATGAAGTCAACAAAAATTAGACGATTCCCTTTGGATTGGCGCAAACAGAATAATCAAGTAAATGCGAGATATTTAAACAGAAAATTATGAGATAAATGATATACAACAAATTAAATAGGAGACTGAGTGTGAACATGCATTTTTAGATTTTTGTTTAATATATGAAGAGAAAAATGTTTTAATTGGTTACGCATTTTAACATAGATAACAAGTAATGAGAATTAATAGAAATGTTTTTTAGGTTTTATATGTTTCTATTTTTTATGTTTTTGTTAATAATATAGAGTATTATTTAAGAGTTATTAAACAATTAGATTAAATCTTTAAGCTCTTAATTTAAATCTAGTTAAAAAAAAAACTAAAATTAATAGATTAATCCTAAAGTTTAAACTAATAAAATAAAAAGGGTCAAATTATTAAAATTTGTTTAATTAACTTATATCTTTTTTTTTATTAGATCTTACTAATTTAACTAAATTGATAATAATTCTAAAAAGGCTAAGGAAATCAAAAGTAGAAAAAGAAGTATCAATAACCAAAGGGGGGTAAACAAATAAACAAATGCATGGGCTTGTGGAGACGTAAACGCACAAGGCCCAAGGCGAATTTCTCTTTGGCCAAAAAAACACACACCATCATCAGGTTTTCATCAATTTTATTAATAAGATAAAAAAAGAATGAAAAAAAAAAGGAAATCAAATAAAACAAAAAACGGTGTGTAATTAATTAGGGATTAGAGGTTTTTTGGCCCTTCGTGTGCTTCCAAAACGAGTCCTCTCTTTCAACTCTCCAAACATCTACCACGGCTCAACCCTTTCTCTCCAACCTGAAACTTCTACGGCCCCCCTCCTCGTCGTCCTTGCATGTCTCCAAATCTCCGCCTATTGCCAAAAATTCCCCTCTCCACTAAAAAATATAAAACCTAGGAAATGTTGTAAGCTGGCCACCGCTGGTGGCTGCGTCTTGGAGGTTGGTAGATGCCGGCTAGCTCCAGTCCTTTATGCAACATCAATAATTCACAGTCGTTAAAGAATCGCAGTACGGCAATGGGTTTAAGAGAAGCTAGTGTTTCGTTCCTTTGTTACCGTGGCGATGGGTTTGAGAGAAGATAGTAGAGGGGTTCGAGAGAGAGAGAGATTGGATGGTGGCTCGTGAGCAAGTTGGAGCGTGGCCTGTGCAGCAGAGGACGAAATGGGTTTGGAGTTAGGATGGCGAAGATTGATGATTGGGTGTTGGAAATGGAGTGATGGAGATGAAGAGCGGAATGATGAGGAGACTCGGGACGGTGATGATAGTGGTTAAGGGTGTTTATCGCAGAATTGAGACGAGGTTGTTGGGGAGAGAAGAGGAAGCTGCATGAAGGGGAAGAGGAAATCGATGGATACTGTTAGCGCGGTTAGTTGTTGTTATTTGTTTATTTGTTTTTTTTTTAGATCAAACACCAAACACTGCAACTGTTTTATTTTCCAAATACTTAGAAACTTTTAGCGTAGAAATAGAAAGCTAGACATAACAATGTTGTTAAGCAGGAAGACCAGCTTCTTCCAGCAGCTGTTTCACCTTAGTGATGTAATCACTCGTTGCTTCATCCTTGGATTTTCCTTCAACTGCCTTCCATGCATCCCATTTGGCTCTGTCCTTCTGGCTGAGAATTCCAGGACGAGCGGTGGTAACAGGTCCAACAGTGGCTTGCTTGTACAATCCATAAAGGATAAGCAAGTTTCATTTGATGGACTCTCTTTTAGAGTCTTGACTTTGGCAGCATGCTCCTCAAAATCCTCCGGCAAACCCATGATGTGTGTTTTGGTTGGGAGATTGAAAGAGAGTGAAGTGAGAGATATGAAGTATGGCGCGGATTTGAGAATGGCAGAAGAATTGAATGAAGATGATAGTGATGAACCGCGAAGTTCGAATGGGTAATTGAGAAAGGTTTGTGAATTTTCTATATTATTTCAAGTTGGCTTTAAATTAACAGTGTTTATATGATTGTGTTGGTCTTGCAACATTATGAATTTTGAAATTTATCGATCAAGTTATTGCCTGTGTTAAATAGGGATTGATGTGTTGCTGCGGGCTCATTGGTGATTCGCAATGATATTAAATGGCCAATTTACATGATTTCAAGAAATTAAGAGAGGATTATTATCCAGTGAGACAAAGGCAACACAACGGTATGAAGATTTATGCGAAAAACTGAAGAAACTCACATGGTCGGAGCTAGTCCGACGGTACAATTCCGGCGAAGTCAGGTAAACTCCGAAGATTTATCGCTCTTTGCTTTCTGCTACTAATTCTTCTTTTCTTCTTCGTCTAAAAAAAACTGGTTGGAATATTGAATAGTTGCAAGTGAGTTGTAGATTGCTGCAATTGATTTTGATTCTATGTGAATGGTTGTTGTTGGATTCAAAGTCAATATTTCCCGTTGATGTCGGTCTTTTTGAATGATTTTGGATAATACTGTTTTATCTATGGTTTTGATACAGTATGCAGGTTATGAAAACAGGTTATGTGGTTTTGCAATGGACTATGGTTTTGAATAGTTTTGATGCAGGTTCTGTGGTTTTGCAATGGACTATGGTTTTTTTGAATGGTTTTGCAGTGATATGGTTTAGCAATATGCTATGGTTTTTTGAATGGTTTTGCAGTGATAGGCTTGTGTAGAGATCCCCTGCAGGTTATGACCTCTTCTCTCTTTTGAAGAGGAGTTTTTCTCATATGACCGTTGCTCCTTTGTTGATGGCTCAGGTTTGAATATATTTAATATATTTTCCTGATGCTCTGCACATATGCTGCTACATATGGTTGACTTTATTTCTATTTCATACTTGAACCAAAACCTGCAAAACTAAACCTCTTTCTCTCTCTACCTCAAGTACAGAAATGATACATAAAAATGATATCCTGTACTGCTGTTCTGAAAAAGCAATAGGCTGGAATATGATGAAAAAGGAAATACTTGCTTGCACATTGTTTGAAATTGCATATCTCTTTTGTCTTGCATGGGAGCCTATGTTACTCTCCTATATGGCTGCAGGTTAACGTTAGCTTTACTTGTGGGAAATGGCATATGCTGTTACTTTTGTATGCTGTATGTTTTTTTTTGAAATATGCATTTGGATTTTTTTGAAAAATGCAATTGATTTCTAATGTGCTATTTTGACAAGAAAAATGATTTGGTGCATGTTTTAATTGTGCATTCATAAAAATTCCTCCCTTTTTGTGAACCGGGAGAAATCCCGTGATTTGCAAAAAGGGCAAACTGATTCCGGCCGTTTGCTTTTAATGATGAACATTAAATTTATTTTCTGCATTTTAATTATTTATTCAATTCTGACTTTTCTTTTAATCGTTTTTTGCAGGTAAAATTTAAATGAGCTGACAAGAGCATTGGATAGAAGATTAGAATTAGAATTTAGGAAAATAGTTTTTTTTATTTTACTTTAAGCATTTGTGTAATTGTCTTTATAAATGTTTTGTAATAACACAATATTTAAATGACAATTGTAATAAATAGAATAAAGTGAATAAAAATTCTATTATTTCCCAATTAATTCTTTTTTCTTTCCAATTATTTATTTATTGTTTATAATTCCTTAAATTATATAATGATTGAAAATCAAATCCAATCATTTAAATTCAGAATGACAAACAAATAAATAAACATCATTGACCAATCAACAAATTCAATTATTTAATTCATTATTCATAAAATTCCAAATTATAATAATTAAAAATAGAATTTTAATTATTTAATCTAGAATGATAAAGAATTAAATAATCATTGTTGATCAATTAATAAACTCATTCTCAAATGCTTATTTCATTATTCACAAGTCTTTAAATTATATAACAATTGAAAAAATAGATTCCAATTATTTAAATTTAAGATAATAAATAATTAATAAACGTCATTTAAATCTTGATCGGTTAATAAATTTAGCGTTCAACAAATAAACAGCTCCCGACCCGAAAAAGTTGTGAATTATGTCAAAACCCTTGCAATGCGAATAATGCAGATGGGAGACGGTATCTTAGGTCAAAATTTGGGGTACAACAGATATGAGTACAACACCAATACCATTTCCGAGTGCATTGGATGCCCCATCAAAAACTAGGGTTCATCGGGATCCTTGTTCAGGTCCGTCATATGGTCTGAATTCTTCACAGTTGTTTACCATCATGATGTCTTCATCTGAGAATTCGAACTTCATGGACTGGTAGTCATCCACAGCTTGGTGAGCCAGGTGATCAGCTAGTACACTCCCTTTTATTACTTTCTGGGTAGTATACTATATGTCATATTCTGTCAGGATCATTTGCCATCTCGCTATTATCCCAGAAAGGGCAGGTTTCTCGAAGATGTATTTTATTGGATCCATTTAGATATCAATAAGGTAGTATGGGTCAGCATATACTGTCTTAGTCGGCGAGCAGCCCATGCCAGAGCACGGCAAGTTTTCTCGAGCAGTGAATATCTTGTTTCATAGTTGGTAAACTTTTTGCTCAGGTAATAAATAACATGCTCTTTTTGGCCAGACTCGTCATGCTGTCCCATCACACACCCCATTTAATTTTCCAAAACAGTTAGATACATAATCAATGGTCTTCCCTCGACTGGTGGCATCAAAACAGGAGGCTCTTGTAGGTACTCTTTGATCTTATTGAAAGCAGTTTGGCACTCATCATTCCACTTGACTACTTGATATTTCTTCAATAATTTGAAGATTGGTTCACAAGTAGCTGTTAGGTGAGAAATGAACCTGGCAATGTAGTTTAACCATCCCAAGAATCCTCTGACTTCCTTCTCGGTACGAGGAGCGGGAATTTCTTGTATTGCTTTCACCTTGGCAGGATCTACTTCAATACCTTTATTGCTGACAACAAAGCCTAGGAGTTTACCGGACCTACCCCAAATGTGCATTTATTTGAATTCAACCTTAGCTTGTACTTCTTTAGTCTCTCAAACAGTTTCTGCAAATGATCTAGATGCTCTTCTTCTGTTTGAGATCTAGCTATCATGTCGTCCATATAGACCTCTATTTCGTGATGTATCATGTCGTGAAATAGAGCTACCCTGGCACGTTGATAGGTTGCCCTAGCATTCTTCAGCCCGAATGGTATAACCTTGTAGAAGAATGTTCCCAACTGTGTGACAAAGGTTGTTTTCTCTATGTCCTCAGGCACCATTTTGATTTGGTTGTAGCCTGAGAAACCATCCATGAAGGAAAACAACTTATGCTGTGTCGTATTGTCAACTAGAATATCAATGTGGGGAAGTGGGAAATCATCCTTAGGGCTCGCCCGATTCAAATCTCTGTAGTCCATGCACATTCGTACCTTGCCGTCCTTTTTGGGCACGTGAACAACATTGGCAACCCATTGTGGATAGGAGGTGATGGCCAAGAATCCAGCGTTGAATTGTTTCATGACTTCTTCTTTGATCTTTTCTGACATGTCTGGTCGCATACGACGAACCTTTTGCTTTACTGGTGGGCGGTCCTCTTTTGTAGGTAGACGATGTACCACAATATTTGCATCAAGTCCTAGCATGTCTTCATACGACCACGAAAATACCTCAACATAATCGTGTATTAATTGAATCATACGCTCTTTGACACTGGGTTCCAGACTGGCACCCACCTTGACTTCTCTTTTGTCTTCTTCGGTACCTAGGTTGATTGTGTCCACTGGTTCCTCGTGGGGATAAATGGTCCTCTCTTCTTGTTGCAGTAACCTGGCGAGTTCCTCTGGTACTTCATAATCTTCCTGACCTTCGTCTTCGGCTTGGTAGATTAGATTTTTAGAGCCACAGAAAGCCATAGCAGAACCGTTACCCATGGGATCCCGAATGGATGTAGACCTGCATTGTGAGTGTGAGTGTGTGTAAGAGTATAACTATCTTTGAAACAAATGAAAATTTAAAAAGAAAAACAATGAGCACAAAGTTTGTATGCAAAAACGTCCATGATTCATTGATGTCAGATGGAAATGAGATAATAACCCTTACAAATGGACCATTGTGCCTCAGGTAAGACACAAGGTTTTAAGAGTCTGAATTGTTTTAATATTACAAATCCGACAAGATGTAAAGACAAATTACTGTGGGATAAAAGTGATCGGGGCGAAATCTCTAGCTTCCCAATTGTTGAGCCCTCCATTGACAGTTGGGAAAATCCAATCTTCCAGGTCATAATTGTCTTCATCATCCTCCACGGCATTGACTAGGTGGTTGTTGATCTTCAAGGGTGGTCCTCCGGCACGAGTGCGGCGTACAACCTTCTAGGATCCTTCTTCTATCAATCCCTTAGCATCCTTCAAAGACGACATATTAAGCGGAGGCCTTGTAATCTTGGGAACTTGAGACACAACCTTGGTTACTGCCACATCTTGCGGGACATCTTCAAAGTTCTGGAATGGAGTTTCAATAAATTCACCATCTAATTCCACATATCTGAAGGAATTAGAAGACTGACCATATACTTTTCTTCTCAATGAACAATGATGATTTTCCCTTGAATTCGATATTTCAGCATTTGATGCAACATCGAGGTAACGACACCAGCATTGTGAATCCACAGTCGGCCTAATAAGCAGGAATATGAAGGGAGAATATCCATTACATAAAAAGTTGAATCTAAAGTTTGGGTTCCAACTTTTATGGGGATGTCCACTTCCCCATGCACCATTCTTTTTGAGCCGTCAAAGGCCCTCACTACTATGTTGCTTGGTTTCAGGGTCAATCTTTCACAGTCAAGCCTATCAAGATCTTTTTTAGGCAACACATTCAGAGAGGAACCGATGTCAACCAAGACATGAGCAAAAGTCATGCCCCTGCATTCAACTGAGACATGTAATACCTCATTATTCTTCCTCCCTCTTGGCGTTAAATCAACATCCGAAAAACCTAAACCATTATCTGTGGTCAAGCTAGCTACGCAGTCTTGAAACTGATCGGTAGATGTTTCTTGGGGTACATGGGCGGTCTTAAGGAATTTTACCAAGGCCTTTGCATGAGTCTCGGAACATAACAATAGAGCCAGCATGGAAATTTTTGATGTAGTTTTCCCCAGTTGCTCGACTACATTGTAGTCGCTTCTTTTTATGATCTTTAGAATTTCTCCCATCTCTTTTCGGGAGGTCTCAGGGATAGCTATTGATTGTACCTTCGTCCGGACAGGCTCAACCAGAATACCTTTACCTCGAGTCTCGGTTGATTCGACAGCAGGAATGTCAGTAGGGGTGACAATAGGGATTGTAATAGTTTTGTCAACATGAGTATTAACATAGATGATTGCTAGACTGGGAATAGTTTTTGGAGGAGCAACAACAACAGGAATGATTACGGGTCCAGAAATAGCTTTGGAGGAGCAATTTCTGGAGAGAATACCCTTCCACTGTGGGTTATCTTACTAGTCCCTGTGATATTACTGAAGTCGGAGTCATCTTTCTCAGAACTTGAATCTTCAGCAGCTGGCCAATCTTGCTTGATACTGTGGTAGTAGACATCACCTCCATAATTCCATGGGACGGTTTTGTCTGATGAATACGGGATTGATCCAGGCATTATAATTATCAACGAAGCTACTTTAAAAACTGATGTAATTCTAACGGGTCTTTTGGTGGAGACCCTGGAAGATATGTCGGAAATGGTCACGATGGAAACATCATTATAAGAAAAAGTTGGAATTGATGTCTTATAAGACAAAATCTCCTTGTTATCTATTAGGCATTGAATGCCTGCTTTTAACAAATAACAGCTGGTTGGTGAGGACAAACAGAAATGATAACTTTCATCACAGCCTGGGAATACACCAGCACTCCACAAGTTCTTTTTGATAGTCAGAAATGGGGTCACAAGTTCATCAACCAAAGTAACAAACATATCTTCCTCAACAGCGTTGACATTACGGTCGTGCTTGGGCATATGGGCAGTAATGACACTGGGAATTTATGACGCGTCAAATTCAATCCCTTTGGCTTCAAGAAGGTCTTGTACCTTGTTCTTCAGAACCCAACAATTGTTAGTGTCATGGCTGGGACTCTCGGAATGGTATGCACAGCGGGCATTAGGATGATAGTGAGGGGAGGTTGTGTTAGGGTTCTTTGGAGGTTCTTTCAAAGTCACTAGATTGGATCTTAACACATGTGGCAATACTTGAGATAGTGTCATATTAATTCGGGTGAACTATCTGACTGGTCTTTCCGTTCTTGGTTAGTTGTTTCTTTGCTGAGCAGGCACATGTTTAGGAATCATGACAGCCCCCACCATTGGACGGTGTTCAGCCCTATCTTGATTTCTCTGAGGATATACAGTACAACTTCTTTCTTTCTGATGAATGGTTTCCTTACAACAGCAGAGGATGCATATTTTTGAATCTTCCCATTCTTTATCCCGGCTTCCACCCTCTCTCCGGTAAATATCATTTTGGTAAACCCTGCCGATGAACTCCCAATTAAGTGATTAAAGAAGGGACCAGAAAATGTGCCCAAAAACATGTCTACTAATTCTCTTTCAGATAGGGGAGGCTGGACTCTTCCTGCTAAGTCCCTCCATTTTAGCGCATAGTACTTAAAGCCGTCACTCGAAACCATGGCCATACTCTAGAGTTGAGTACGGGTGGGCGCAAGATTAGCGTTGCATTGGTATTGTTTGTAAAAGGCAGCGGCCAGATCTTTCCAGTTATGAACATTGACTCTTTCTAACTGGTAAAACCAATCAAGTTGAGTTCTAGACGGACTGTCTTGAAAGAAGTGTACCCATAAATCCTTGTCAGCGGTATGAGGCTGGATTTTCCTCACATAAGACCGAAGATGCATTTTGGGACATGAAACTCCATCATATTTGGCGAACACATGTGCTTTGAATTTCGGAGGAATGACAATCCCCGATACTAATCCCAACTCCTCAAAGTCCAATCCCGACACTTTTTGGATTTCCATTGCACTTAACCGTTCTTCTAGATGCTTATACTTGTCATCGGTCGGAGGGTATTGTTCTTCAGAATAATCTTCTTCTTCCTCTTCCTCTTCTGAATCTGGCTGAACAACTGCTTCCTTGCCTTTCTCATCTTGATTGTCTTTCTCACCAGATGACGTTGCAAAGTCTAGGGTCCTTCTTGTTTGTCCTTGGAATCTTCTTTCCATGTTTAGAACTCCGGTTATTTTCTTTTTCTTCTTTTTCTATTTAACCAGCAAGGTCTTCAGCTCTTCTTGTCCCTTGGCTAGAGTTAAGAACATCTGTTGAAACTGAGCATTTTGTGCTTGGAGGTCCTTCACCGTTTTCTCGAGATCCATCTTACTGAAATAAACAGTAGAAAGATGAGGAGGCTTGTTGCAAGAAATCTGCTTATGTTATGATGAATGGTAAATGCATATGCAATAATTTCAAGGATTTTAAAGATTCAAATTTGTTTTAGACAAAAAAGGAAACACACGTTATATTAATAAATTAAAGCTTGAGTACATCAATGCCTCTTTGAGCAGTACAAAATCTCTAAGATAAAAAGGTAGTACGCATCCTCTTTGGTGCAATGTAGACATTCAGGTTCCGCTCCTTGTGGATTTTCTTAGTGAGTTCCAAAACCTTCTTCTCGCTAGCGTAGAATTGGGCTTCGATGGTGTCTCGGCCCCCCTTGAGTTGTATCCAATCTCGTTGTAAGTCTTCAAGAGAGGTGGGCATGTCTGGATGTAGGATAGTGTATGGAACATCTCCTTCCATAACAGGCTCAATGATTACCGGGAGAATGGAGGGATAAGGCATTATAAGACTTTGAGCACGAGTTCGTATCCATTTGAGGTAAGGCTCAAGAGGGATGGAATTCATATTCCCCGATGTATTGCTATCTACCTTGTTCAACATCCTCCAAGCTCGGATAAATCTCTGGCGAAGACCTTGATCATCGTCCTCGTAGTAAAATACCAAACCTTGAATGAGCATCTCATGAGGGCCATCCCTTCGGGCGTAACCAAATTGTCTTAAGGCTAAGCAGGGGTTGTAGGTGATACCTCCCCTAATGCCAAGTAAAGGGACATTAGGGAATTCTCCACAATGGTCAACAATAGTAACATTCTCTATAGATCGGGAACACCAATGGATGTCTGAATGTTTGAGCGTCATCAACCTTTGTGACCACCTTAAACCTTGCTCGTTCTTCAATAAAGATTGGGGAAGATGCGAAATAAACCATCTTGCCAAGAGAGGAGTGCAACACATAAGGACACCTATTTTCCTCATAGTGAGAGTGTGAAAAGAATGTAGAATGTCCCCTAGAAAAGTAGGCACCGGGTTGCGGGATATGAAGATTTTGACGGCGTTCACATCTATGAGTTGGTCAGGATTTGGAAACAAAACCATCTCATAGATGAGGAGAGCCACAATTTCCTTAAAGGCTTGCAAATCCAAGGAGTTCCAACAGTTTTGAGCTTTCTCAAATAAGAATTTTGCTAGGAAACCTTTGACACCACTCCTTGTTTCCCAATTAGTTGTGACATCAGATGACTGTAAGTGTAGAGCTTGAGCAATCTCTTCTGGCTTTGGGCCTCTTTCCGTACCGTTGAAAGGTAGTTGATTGAGAATGGGAATCCTTAAGAGTTGGGAGAATTCTTCCAAAGTTGGCACAAGTTGATAATCGGGAAATGTGAAGCAATGGTGTAAAGGATCAAAGAACTGAAAGAGCACCTTCATCATGTCTTCATCAGTGTTGGAGGTGACTAAGTTTAGTAGGCGACCATGTCTCTCGGTAAATGGAGAGTTTTCAGGAATCCTTGATGCCAGCTCCTTAAGTTGAGGAGGGATCCTTACAAGATTGACTTGAATAGTTTTCCTGCAAGTAGAATCCAAGTCCTACAAAACAGAACAAAGATAAATCCCAAGATCCTTCAAATGGTTAGTGAATGAGTATGATGTTATGATGTTCATGATGTTATGTACAAGTATGTATACATAAACAAAGTAAACAAGTCCTTAGGTTTAGGTTTGCATGGAGTCTCATAGGTAAGTACCTCTTGAAGTTTACTTGGCTCAAACCTGTCCTAGCAATAGTAATCGGGTTTTAAGGAGCTCAATATCACTGATTTGTTTCTTTGGGCATTATTTCAGCGCAAGCCTCTTTAATGGCGACCAAAATATCCCAAAAAACCAAACCTCGTTGAGTGTAGTATCGAGTATCTACCAACTTCGGACTACACGAAAGCCGGTCATCTCACTACGTCCTAATGGCTAAGTCGGTCAAGTAAAGGTTATAGAAGTTCATTAGTGCTTCATGACATCACTCAGTGGCCCCGTATTCTCCTTGACTACTCAAGGGCTACCAGTACCCACAAATATGTCACACTAACGTAGTTATTGCTTAGACTATGTTGGTATACCCCGCACAGTTTCCACAATGTATTGCTACTTACCTATGAGGTATCCCAAATCTGGGTAGAGGATTCAAACCCAAACAAGGAACCATAATGTAAAGCAAACAAGTCAACCAAGAAAGCAAGTAAATATGATCTAACCCTAAGGTAACCCTACTTTTATAATTCTCCCCAGTAGAGTCACCAGTTCTGTGATACGATGGGAGAACCAACTTGAAGGTTTTGTGTTTGATCGCAAATGTTGCGGTTAGCAAGAGTCGCCACCGACTTTTATTTTATCCAAAAGGAAAGGTGAAAAAGCACAGGAAAGACCTTTGAGATTATTTCTTGAGTTCAGGGGTAGATTATGAAAAGGGAAGGTATTAGTACCATTTTCATCCATGGTTTTGCATGGGCTCTTAGTTACTTGCTAGATCACTTGCTTTTGTTTGAAATTATACTTTGTGTGGTTTTTGAAAGTATTTTGTAAAGAGGCCATTGTTTAGGCAATCTTTGTAATAATTCTCGTTCGTAAGACTGTATACAAAGGTGTTTGATGTTTTGAAAATATTTTCAAGTTTGTAAGATGTTTTGAAAGTGTAGGTGTTTGTTTTTAAAATAGCAAGGATGTTTTAAAGAATGAGCAAGTAATTAGGAGCATTACACCTACTCAAAAGTCTTTCATGTTCAATTCCTTTTTCCTTTGACATTGTTATCTTACCATTGATTTTGTAGGTAACCCTATCTTTGGATGTAAACGGGACGGGCGTGGATCATCGTATAACCATGATTAGCAATGTTGCAACGTATTTTAGCATTCTCTTTTAGGGAATAAGATCATTTGAAAGGAAACTTAGATAGCGTCATTGAGGGACTATAATCTTGTATTTTACTTTGTTTTTGCTAAGATACCTCACATGTGTAATGTGGCCATTTTGTAAAGGCAACCAAGTGGATTTACCCTAGGGGTGCTTGTGTGCAAGTGTATTGTTTTTCATGCTTGATTTTGTCTTTGATTAGGGTTTTCTATTTGATTGGTTTTAGTCTTTCCATACAAACCCTAATTACTTAGCAATTGTATATAAAGCGATAAATTGCGGAATTTAAAATTACTACGCTATTACAATACTTGTGGGAGGGGGTGTACAAATTATAAATAGGGATTACAAGAAAATAAACCTAATTAATCTATTACAACCATATTGAACTTATACAAGAATTGAAATAAATAACGTACATAATGAATAAATATACAAGAATGCAAATGTGAAGAAAATGGATATTTTTGTTTGGATTTTTTTAGGAAAAGGGAATTTGTTTTAACCTAATTAATTAAAAGAAAATAATTAATTAAAAGTAAAACCTAAATTTACCAAGAAAAGATTTTAAATAAAACCCTAAATCTATTAATTGATTAAAAAGAAATTAAGTTTAAGAAAAGTATTTTTTTGTATTTTTGTCTTGAAAATAATTTATAGTATTATAAAATATTTTTGGTCCTTTTTTGTTTTAAAATAATATATTTTAATGGTGTAAAAGAAAATAACTAAAACTTATTTTTAATTAAATTTACAAAGATAATTAGTAAAATAAATAAATTATTGATTAAATAAAATAATTTTTGTGAGAAAAAATAAATAAACTATGTCAAAATATAAATTTACTATTTTTATATTTTTTATGATTTTTTTAATAATAGAAAAATATTTGAGAAAACAAATAAATAAAAAATAAGAAAAAGAAAATAAAACAGGGTCAGGGGTGTTGATAGCCTACAATGAGGGTTAGAGATAAGAAAAAAACAAAAAGGCCCAAAGGACGCCCAACGCTGCCAAAAAAGGAAGTCAGAATGCAAAACAATGTAAAAAAAATCAAAAGGGTACCACTGGGGCTCGAATCCAGGTCCCTCTGGTTACAGGCGCGCGCTTCTACCACTGGGTTGGCTATACATCCGTTAACATAAGCAAAACAAATAATACATAACACAAGTCAAGTCTTGAAAATGACTTCATCTTTAACCTCAAGCCATGGATCATGTAACTTGCTCATTTCTCAACAAAAATGAAATATGCAAACATGAAAGTTGCTCCATTTTTCCAGACGAATCCAACCATATAAATATCATAAGCTATAAATCAAAGATGAATGAGAATTTATAAAAGTACCAAATTCTTACCTAACTTTTTTCAGAGATTCAAACCTAAATTTCTCTAAGCTCAATCAATATAAATGAAATCTATGGACATGTATAGTTTCAGGGCAATGATGTCTGCATTTTATCTTCACAAATGCAAGCCTAACAATGCCTAAATATGAAGATAGAAGCTCAAGAAAAATACCTCAAAACTGGAAATCATGAAATGGTTTTGAGCTTGTTTCAGGCAGTTGGGATGATCAGGCTAGCATCCTCAAGTCCTTAGGATGCTAATGCAATGGTTGGCTTGAGTTGAGAGTGGCTAAAATGGCCTGGAGGAGTCAAGTTGCAGACTCTGTTTTTTGGTTATGGAGGTTATGGTAAATGCTGTTACAGTTCTGGAATAAGGATGGGGATGAGTTGTATTTGATGTAAGGAAGCTTTAGGAATGAATTTGACGGAAAACGCACGAGGGAAATGAGAGATACAAGTTTAAGGTCAGAACTGTGTATCAATGGAGTTTTTTGTGCAATTTATGGCTAGAGGGAATTTGGGAGTGTTTCAGGGTGCTAAAACTCGTCCCTTAGCTCACAAATAGTGACTCTATTTATAATCAACAAGTTTGGAGTGCTCTAGTTGATCAGAATTCAAATTTGCATGTTTAAGTTCATCATGTGACTTTTTTTTGACAAAAAAAGTTTCCATGTTTTGAAATTGGTTCATAGAGTGGTTATGCTTTAAATAAGCTTGCTTCTGACTTTGTGGATGGAGTGTGATCAGAGGGAATAAGTTGGAGGCTCAAGAATGGACTTTATGCAAAAAGCTTGCTTTACAAGAATGGCAATGTTAACTTTGTGCCATTAATGGAAATGTAACTTGGATAATAGCTCAATTGCTTGGATCAAAGCCCTAACAGATGTGTAAACATTTAACTATGGAGTGAAAAATAAGTTTGAGGCATGCAAAGCAAAGATTATGCAGCCTAGCATGGATTTGGTTCATGTGCTTATCAAAAAATGACTTGCAATTCAAGTGATAAAACCCTAACTTCATCTCTTCGACTCTCCCTGCTCAAGAATGATCTTAAGGAGTTCTTAGACATTTTGGAAAGCTTGCAATATGCTCTACAACCCATCTTTGAATCACTTTAGAAAATTCCCCTTGTAACTATATGAAAAAGTGCCATGAAGTTAGGTCAAAATCCTGACCAAATTAGGGCAAAATTTCACTAAGTGTTTTTGTTTCATGACCATGACTGTATGAATTAATAACTTAAGATCCAAGCACTTTTCGAAGAAGTTGTATGAAGAAATTTTGTAGATATCATGGAGATCTACAACTTTCATGTTGAAAGTTTCTTTTGAATCAACTTGCATCACTGTGAAAAATTGGCTTAAAGTTATGAAAAAACATGAAGTTTAAACACTTGGAAAAATTTCGAAGTTAGAAAACTTTGACTTTTTAAAATGAAATCTCTAATTTTTGATTTCTTGATGAATAAGTTTCATATTTTTACATGCTTTGATATATTGTTATCTTTGACATTGAATTTTGACCAAAAAGTCAAAGTTTGACTTTTCAGTGTACATTTGACTTTTGATTAGTTGACTGAAAATTCATCTATCAATCCATTGGTCTTGAGCAACATTTTGAGCCATGTCATTAGGTCAAAATTATGCAATTGGACTCTTGATGTCATGCCTTAAACCAATTGATCATTTGCTAGGTCAAAAATCAAAAATTGCCCTTTCCTTGTCAAAACCCTAATTTTGACCATTTTGCCCTTTTGAGGACTTGATCAAATTTCTTGAGAAATTATGGTCCAAAATTGATCAAATGATACATATGAGTTTATAATGTTGATGTGGATAAAAAATTATAAAGCTTGACTGTAAATTGGCCATGGTTGACTTTTTCCCCAATACAGTTGATTTTTAGGTCAACTGCTCAATTGACTGAGCAAAAGTGTGATCCAAGGCTTGAAAATTGACATGAGTAATCTTGGGGGTCCATAATGATCCATGAAAGTCATATGAAGCATTTAAAGTTCAAATATCCTTGTGAAATCTCAAACCCTAATTTTGGTCATCAGTGCTTAAGGAAGTGTCTTGAGCTGATCAACCCTAATGCAGTCTTGAGCCAAAGGAGATCTTGTGAGAAAAATTCTTGATAAGTGAGAGGGAAAATTTTAGGGTACAACACAGTGCTTGCGCCAGGGGACCCCCTTTGAAGGTCAACAACCACCAAGTCAATACCGTGGAGGATGATGAAGACATCTATGACCTGGAAGATTGGATTTTCCCAACTGTCAGTGGAGGGCTCAGCAATTGGGAAGCTAGAGATTTTGTCCCGATCAATTTCATCCAACAATAATTTTTCTTTAAATTTTGTTGGATCTGTAATATTAAAACAATTCAGACTCTTAAAACCTTGTGTCTTACCCGAGGCACAATGGTCCATTTGTAAGGGTTATTATCTCATTTCCATATGACATCAATGAATCATGGACATTTTTTGCATACAAACTTTGTGCTCATTGTTTTTCTTTTTTACATTTTCATTTCTTTCAAAGATAGCTATACTCTTACACACACTCACACTCACAATGCATGTCTATATCCACTCAGGATCCCATGGGTAACGGTTATGTTATGGCCTTTTGTGACTCTGAAAATCTAATCTACCAAGCCAAAGACGAAGGTGAGGAAGATTGTGAAGTACCAGGGGAACTCGCTAGGTTACTACAACAAGAAGAGAGGACCATTCAGCCCCACGAAGAACCAGTGGACACAATTAACCTAGGTACCGAAGAAGACAAAAGAGAAGTCAAGGTGGGTGCCAATCTGGAACTCAATGTCATAGAGCGTCTGATTCATTTGCTACACGATTATGTTGAGGTCTTTGCCTGGTCGTATGAAGACATGCCAGGACTTGATGCAGATATTGTAGTACATCGTCTACCTACAAAAGAGGACTGCCCACCGGTAAAGAAAAAGGTCTGTCCCATGCGACCAGACATGTCAGGGAAGATCAAAGCAGAAGTCATGAAACAATTACATGTCGGATTCTTGGCCGTCACCTCCTATCCGCAATGGGTTGCCAATGTTGTTCCCGTGCCAAAAAAGGACGGCAAGGTACGAATGTGTGTGGACTATACAGATTTGAATCGGGCGAGCCCTAAGGATGATTTCCTACTTCCTTATATTGATATTCTAGTTGACAATATGGCACATCATAAGGTGTTTTCCTTCATGGACGGTTTCTCAGGCTACAAGCAAATCAAAATGGCGCCTGAGGACATGGAGAAAACAACCTTTGTCACACAGTGGGGCACATTCTCTTACAAGGTTATGCCATTCGGGCTGAAGAATGTTGGGGTAACCTATCAATGTGTCATGGTAGCCTTATTTCACGATATTATACATCACGAAATAGAGGTCTATGTGGATGATATGATATCCAGATCTCAAATTAAAGAGGAACATCTTGACCATTTGCAGAAGCTGTTTAAGAGATTAAAGAAATACAAGCTAAGGTGGAATCCAAGTAAATGCACATTTAGAGTGAGGTCCGATAAGCTCCTAGGCTATGTCGTCAGTGGTAAAGGTATCAAAGTGGATCCTGCCAAAGTGAAAGCAATACAAGAAATGCGTGCTCCTCGTACCTAGAAGGAAGTCAGAGGATTCTTGGGACAGTTAAACTACATTTCCGGATTCATTTCTCAACTAACAGCTACTTGTAAACCAATCTTCCAATTGCTGAAGAAAGATCAAGTAGTCAAATGGAATGATGAGTGCCAAAATGCCTTCGACAAGATTAAAGAGTACTTACAAGAGCCTCCTATTTTGATTCCACCAGTCGAGGGAAGACCATTGATCATGTATCTAATTGTTTTGTAAAATTCAATGGGGTGTGTGTTAGGGCAGCATGACGAGTCTGGCCAAAAAGAGCATGCTATTCATTACCTGATCAAAAATTTTACCGACTGTGAAACAAGATATTCACTGCTCGAGAAAACTTGTTGCGCTCTGGCATGGGCTGCTCACCTGCTAAGACAGTATATGCTTACCCATACTACCTTATTGATATCTAAAATGGATCCAATAAAATACATCTTCGAGAAACATACCCTCTCTGGGAGAATAGCGAGATGGCAGATGATCCTGACAGAATATGACATACAGTACACTACCCAGAAAGCAATAAAGGGCAGTGTACTAGTTGATCACCTTGCTCATCAAGCTATGGACGACTACCAGTCCATGAAGTTCGAATTCCCAGATGAAGACATCATGATGGTAAACAACTGTGAAGAATTCAGACTATATGACGAACCTGAACAAGGATCCCAATGGACCCTGTTTTTTATGGGGCGTCCAACGCACTCGGCAATGGTATAGGTGTTGTAATCATATCTCCTGAAGGATGTCATACTCCCTTTACGACAAGACTCTGCTTCAATTGTACAAATAATATGGCAGAATACGAAGCGTGCATTTTTGGTCTCAAAGCTACCATAGATTTGGGGATCAAATCCTTAAATTTATTCGGAGATTAAGCTTTGGTCATCAGCCAGATCAAAGGATAATGGGACACCAAACACCCTAACCTTATCCCCTATAAAGAATATATTCTAACATTAATCCCACATTTTGAGAAGATTACATTCGAGCATTTCCCGCGAGAAGAAAATCAGCTAGCAGACGCACTAGCCACAATGTCATCCATGCTTAAACTTAAATGGGATAACGAGGCTCCCCAGATCACCATTGAATGAATGAATGAATCAACTCACTGTCACGAGATTAATACTGAAGAAGTAGTGGACTGGCCTTGGTTTCACGAAGTCAAGAGGTATCTCGAGGCTCAAGAATATCCGGAAGGATCTTCAGTCAATGATAAGAAGTTCTTAAGGAGATTCTCTGCTAAGTTCTTTCTTAGTAATGGCATTCTCTACAAACGCAACCATGACTCTGTTTTTCTCCATTGCATAGACAAGGTTGAGGCAGAAAATATCATGGCTGATCTATATGAAAGCACTTTTGGCACCCATTCCAGTGGGGATACGATGGCAAAGAAAATCCTACGGGCAGGCTATTACTGGTCTACCATGGAAGCATATTTCTATCAACACTCTTGAACCTGCCACAAGTGTCAGATTTATGCTGACAAGGTGCATGTACCTCTGGTTCTTCTGAATGTCTTGACAGCTCCTTGGCCCTTTGCTATGTGGGGCATCGATATGATTGGGGAAATCAAACCAACAACCTCTAATGGACACCGCTTCATCTTAGTGGCCATTGACTATTTTACAAAGTGGGTTGAGGCAGCCTATTTCTCTTCCTTTACCAAGAATGTTGTAGCCCCGTTCATTAAACAAAATCTCATATGTCGGTACGGTACCCTAGAGAGGATCACCATAGACAATGGTACGAATCTGAATAATAATATGATCACCGCCCTGTGCGAGCAATTCAGGATCCAACACCACAATTCTTCCCCTTACCGGCCAAAGATGAATGGTGTTGTCGAAGCCGTAAATAAGAACATAAAAAAGATCATATAGTAAATGACAGTCACGTACAAAGACTGGCATGAGATGCTACCATTCTCTCTCCACGGGTATCGTACCATAGCTCACACATCAACCGGGGCAACTCCCTACTCTCTGGTTTACGGCATGGAGGTTTTCTTTCCTATTGAGGTCCAGATCCCCTCTCTGAGAATTATGAAGGATGCAGGTTTGAATGAAGACGATTGAATCTAAACTATACTTAATCAACTGAACTTGATTGATGAGAAAAGGTTTACTGGTGTCTGTCATGGTCAGATGTATCAAAAATGAATGATCAAGGATTTCAACAAAAAGGTCAGATGCCAAGTGTATCAAGTCGGAGATTTGGTGATCAAGCACATCATACTTCCGCAAGGTGATCCCAAGGGCAAATGGACTCCTACATATGAAGGACCATTTGTGATCAAAAGCATATTCTCTGGTGGAGCAATGATCTTGACCACTATAGATGGCGACGACCTTCCACACCCTGTGAATGCAGACATATTCAAAAGATACTATGCATAAGAGTCTCGCTAGGTTGACACACCTAGGCAAAACAAGGGCATCCCGGCGAACCAAAAAGGTTCGGGCAAAAATTAGGGATAAAACAAAAAAATATGTACACCCGGCAACCTGAAAACCCGAAAGGGCGGCTTGGGAAAAAAAGGGTATCCCGGTGGACTGAAAACCCGAAAGGGCGGTCCAGGCAAAAGTTAGGGAATTAAAGTGTATGACTATGTCCCGTTGGATCATCTTACGGCTTCAACCTGCAAACTCGACGATTCTGATCAATTCAATCAGCTTCAGACAAGGCAACAAATAGATAAGATTCTCAGAGACACGAAAGCTATAGCATGATGGGAACCCCATGGGATTATTCCACATAGCTATCTTTTCTTTGTATCAAATTTTCATTTTTTCATGACAGCATTCTCTTACTATAATGTTTGTCTCATTGTACAAAAATACTTACCCAAAGTCAATACAAAGATATCCCTTTGAAAGTGCAAAACTATATGTCTTTCTTTACTCTTGTGTTTGCTTACGAAAACGTCCAATGATTTATTTTTGGACATATGAATTTGAATGTAACTACCATTTACAAATGAACAAAATATAAATACAATCCTAATGGCTTTATAAGATAGGACAATATCTTTAAGCTATTCCATAAAATCCCCCACAGTGTGCAGTTTAATCCCCAGCGGAACGGAGCTTCCAGTTATCAATCCCCAGTAAAAGTCGTCCAATTTCTTAGGATTCCCCAACAGGATTTTACAAGCAGTACATGGTATTTCCCTTACAACAGAGTTTAATTCTCTAAGAGGAAATTCATCAGCACTTCAACTTCAAAACATGAAGACTTGCATTAACAATTTTCAAAGGCCTTTCAGATAAAGTTAAAATATGCTCCAGACATGGATGCCATCCTGATACTCACTCAGATTCAATCTTCAGATACATTTCAGATACGCTCCAGACACGGATGCCATCCTGATACTCATTCAGATTCAACTTTCAGATACAGTTCAGATATGCTCCAGACACGGATGCCATCCTGATACTCATTTAGATTCAACTTTCAGATACAGTTCATATATGCTTCAGACACAGGTGTCATCCTGTGATACGGTAGGAGAACTGACTTGGGTTTCCGTTTGTGTTCGCAAATGTTCGGTTTAGCAAGAGTCGCCACCGACTTTTTATTTTATCCTAAGGAAAGGTCAAAAAGCACAGGAAAGACCTTTGAGATGTTTTCGTGGGTTCGGGGGGTAGATTATGAAAAGGGAAGGTGCTAGCACCCTTTTCATCCATGGTTATCCATGGGCTCTTAGTTACTTGTTTTAGATCACTTGCCTTTGCTTTTCAATTGCTTGAAATGGTGTTTAGTGTGTGCGGTTTTGAAAATGTTTTGAAAAAGATGCCTTGTCTAGGCAACCTTTGTAATAATTCTTATTTAAATGTTTTACAAAGGTGTTTGTCTTTTTGAAAAGATGTTTCATTGTTTTTGTTTTGAAATTGTGTTGTGGAATGTGTTTGAAAAATGGCAAGGATGTTTTGCAAGTTTGATTAAGTAACTAAGAGGCATCTACCCTATTTTACTAAAAGATCTTTCTTATGTTTTAACCCTTTTAACAGTGTTGTTTCACCATTGTGTTTGGTGAACAACCTTGTGTTAGGATGTTGAACGGGACGGGCATTGGGACATTTGTATAGTCATAGAAGGCAACATATGGGACGTTTTAGCAATGTCGTTTTAGGGACTAGATCGTTTACCGAAGGCAACATCGAGGGTCATCAAGGGACTACGATCTTTTATCGAGGGTCTTTGCTAAAACGCCCATGCTCGAGGGACATGACTATTTTCTGAGGCAACAAGTGAGATTACCCTAAGGGTGCATGTGTGCAAAGTGTGTTTTATTGCATGCATTTTTCTTTGATTTTTAGGTTTTCTACTTGTTGGTTTTATCTTGCCATACACACCTATTTACTAGCATTTGTACAAAGTAAATAAAATGCAGAAAGATAAAATCCTACACTATTACAACCATATTGAAGTGCATAGAAATGTAAAGGAAAAAATAAGATAAGAAGAAGTAAAATGAGTGTATTTCGACCCAGGCAGTAGCAACCTTCGATTTGCCTTATGTTGGCCTCCTTCGATTAGGGCCAGCACCAGTGAGGTTCTGTCCTTCGATTGGGCCTTGGCAGGGGCGAGGTCCTGTCCTTCGATTGGGCAAAGACAGCAGCAAGTTGTATCCTTCGACTGGGGCCTGGAAGTCAGTGAGGGAATGCCTTTCGATTAGGGGCTGGAAGTCAGTGAAGGCATGCTTTTCGTTTGGGCCTAGAAGTCAACATGATTTTCCTCCTGGTTGTCTCTTTCGTTTGACCTGGAGAAAGAGGGTAGAAGCCAGAAGCTTCGTTCCCTATTTCCTGTTTCCTGTTTCTTTCATTTCAAGCATTAAATGACAACATGGCCTGAGGCCATGCTAGTATTTATCTTTCAAACAGTTTAATAACTAAAGCTAGTTCAGGCAAACAACAAGCAAAACGAAAGGATTAACTTTTAAAAACATGTTAACAGGGTGGAAACGAAAAGAACAGTGTATATACATGTTTCAAACGAACGTAAAGATTATTTACATGTTATGTCATGAAACGAAAAGTTCAAAGGTAAGAATAACTTACCTTGCTTCAGGACTTGAATGGATGTGGGACCTTGAGTGGAGGCCCAAGGTTCTGGATTTGACAGAGGGGGACAACAACTGTGCTTGGACTGCTGGATTCGAAGGAAGGAAAGAAACAAGTCTTATGTTTCTTTCCAAACTGGATTCAAAGGATACTGAAGAGTATTTGTTGTTCAGAATCGAAGGAAGCAAGTGTTTGGGATTCTGGGTTTTGATTTCTCAAGTGTTGATGAACTTGAGAGTTTTCTGTGTTTGAGAAACTTTGGAAGATTCGTTCTGCTGGTCCCCAAGATCCTCTTTAGCTTTGCATAAATTCCTCCATTTATAGAGAAAAATAATGGATATGTTTGAAAACAACCAGCCTTGCAAAAATAATAAAATACTGTAACGTGACAGTACAAGTGGGGGGCCTCCTAGCAGCAGCAGCAGTGGGGTGCAGAAGATGTGACTGAGGCCTCTGACGTTGCTTGTGCTCAGACCAAATTCAGGTTGACAGCTGCTTTTGTGATAAATTGTTCTCTGTTTGAAGAAAGAGTATATAGCCTTTAACCCAGAATAGTAGTATCCAAAAGGTAAAGTTTAAAACCTTTGTACAAGCTTCTGACTATGTGAAGATCTGGATGCAACACAGCCTGGAAAACGAGACTTGGTCTAAGAGTGAGATCGAAGCACACCTGTTTGAAGGAAGCCTTTGCCTCAGTCGAAGCTTGTGGTCGAAACAAGCTAACTCGAAGGAAGTTATTTCCCAATCGAAAGCTCATGCTCGAAGGAAGCATATTTCCCAATCGAAAGTCCGTGTTCGAAGGAGGCTTAGAGTTCAACATGAAGGACATATCCAAGTTGCATTCGAAGGAGGCTCTTGCTCCACTAAAGTTTTCATCCAGGCACACAGAAGGTGAGTGCCCAAACGAAGACTTGCCTTGCAGGGGGGGTACATGTGACCAGCAGGTCATGGCCTTCGATTGCAAGCATGCAGGCAGCAAAAGACACAAACGAAACCTGCACCAAGAAGTCACATGCCCAGGCGAAAGAGTCCAAAAGGCCAATCGAAGGATGCAAACCAAGCTTGTGTCGAAAGAGATCAAAAGGCCAATCGAACGATGCAAACCAAACTTGTGTCGAAAGAGGCCAAAAGGCCAATCGAACGATGCAAGCCAAGCTTGTGTCGAAAGAGGTCAAAGGGCCAATCGAAGGATGCCAAGAGTCAATCGAAAAACACTTGTTTTTATCCAAATTTGTCAAAATATTAATTTTATCCGTTTTCCCCCTTTTTGACAGTTTCCTTTTGGTATTGGAAAATCCCAATGCACTTGTTTAAGCTTGAACCTTGAAATCCTTGTAAGAAAAGCCTTGAGAATTGAGAGGTCAAATTTTTGGGTACAACACATCCTGATACTCATTCAGATTCAATCTTCAGATACAGTCCAGATACGCTCCAGACACGGATGCCATCCTGATACTCATTCAGATTCAACTTTCAGATACAGTTTAGATACGCTCCAGACACGGATTCCATCCTGATACTCATTCAGATTCAATCTTCAGATACAGTTCAGATAGGCTCCAGACACGGATGCCATCCTGATACTCATTCAAATTCAACTTTCAGATACAGTTCAGATACGCTCCAGACACAGATGCCATTCTGATACTCATTCAGATTCAACTAACAAATATAGTTCAGCAATCATTTCTGGATGGCATCTACAAGACGATCTCCAACAACTTTCCATCATCCCTTCAAATGGCATCTTTAAGCCCATTCCATTTATCATCAACCATCACATCATTGAGTTCATATTTCTAGGCACTCTAATGTCAAATAATCTTCCACCTTCGAGTCACGAATGGCAAAAACTCGCCAATCTAACTCTTCAGGCTTAAGAAGATTGAACAGGGGCAGCTATTGTACCCCAAAATTTTCCCTCTCATTTATCAAGAATTTTCTCACAAGATCTCCTTTGACTCAAGACTGCATTAGGTTTGACCAGCTCAAGACACCTCCGTAAGCACTAATGACCAAAATTAGGGTTTGAGATTACACAAGGATATTTGAACTTCCAATGCCCCATATGACTTTCGTGGATCATTATGGACCCTCAATATTGCTCATGTCAAGTTTCAAGCCTTGGATCAAACTTTTGCTCAGTCAATTGAGCAGTTGACCTAAAAATCAACTATATTGGAAAAAAAGTCAACGATGGCCAATTTACAGTCAAACTTCATAATTTTTTATCCACATCAATATTATAAACTCATATGTATAATTTTATCAATATTTGACCATAATTCCCCAAGAAATTTGATCAAATCATCAAAAGGGAAAAATGGTCAAAATTAGGGTTTTGACTGAGAAGGGGCAATTTCTGATTTTTGACCTAGCAAATGGTCCATTGGTTTGAAGCATGATTTCAAGAGTTTAATTGCATCATTTTTACCTAATGTCATGGCCCAAAACATCGCTCGAGATCAATTGGATTGACAGTGAATTTTCAGTCAACTGATCAAAAGTCAATTGTACACTGAAAAGTCAAACTTTGACTTTTTGGTCAAAATTCAATGTCAAAGATCACAATTCATCAAAACATGTCTGTTTTACCCCAAAATTTGCCCTCCCATATTTCTCAAAATATGTCAAGAAATATCCTCAAGTTGCTCAAGGTAGTCCAAGGGTTGGCCAGACAAGCTCTCTCCTAAGGCAGTCTACCCCAAATTAGGGTTTTGTGTTGCATCAAGATCCTTGAGTCCAAGTGGTCCCAAATGCTCAACGTTGTCCTAATATGTTCTCAAGATCATTCATGTCAAGTTTCAAGCCTTGCAGAGAAAGTTTGCTCGGTCAATTGCTCAAAGGTCCAAAAATCGACTATGCTACGGCAAAAGTCAACTGTGACCTACATACAGTCAAACTTCAAGATTTTTGGTAAACATCCTCATTTTGAAGCATATTTCATCATTTGATCAAGGGTTTATCATTATTCATAAAGGATTGCTCATAATTCATCAAGATTCAAAAGTTGCTAAATTAGGGTTTTGAAGGTAAAGTCAACTCAACTTTGACCAAGCATAACTTTCTCATACTTTATGAGAAATGACCTATCTAAATCTCATTTTGAAGAGTATGAAATTACCTACAATCCATATTCATATCCCAAGATCAAAATATGCACACACAAGAAGTTATGAATTTGGACATTATAGGTTATTTTGAAAAGTCAACAAAAACACCTTTTTTGTCAAAGCTTCATACATGAGCATGGAATATCAAATTGAGATGAGACCAAAAGGGTTGATTAGAGGACACCTCAAGCTTTCTAAAAAGTCAGGGAACACCACCAAAGAGTCAAAATTGAGGAAGTTATGCATTAGTGAAGTTGGACTTTTTTGCAAAGTTGCCAAAAGTCAACTATCTCCAAAACTTCAAATTTTGCCAAATGGGCCCATTCTTTTTCACTTGTTTTGAGTTGGCATTATAGCCCAAGTGCTCTAGCCTTGGCCATTTGTCCATATCATATTTTTAGTAATTATTTTGATTTTTATTTGAATTAATTTGATTTAAATAAAAATAAATCAAATAAAATCCAAAGCATTGATAACCAAGGATCTTTTGATTGTTTGAGGCTCTAGGTACAGCTAGCAAGGCATTCAAATTCGCATCAAGCCATATGTGTACAAAAAGATTGAAAAGAGGCCAAATTTGGAAGGTTGTTAAAGGGAATCAAATCAATATCCAAGGCATTGATGGAGAGGGTTTTGAACTGAATTTGCAACCCTAATGCATTGTACATTACATAAGGAGGCGAGACAAATCATAATAGAGGTTAGAGATCAGGCATAGAATGAAAGCAAAATCTGAAAAAATACCAAAAAAGTGTGAGATCGAAACAGGGCTTAGAGGCATCCTCAAGGCTTAGCACATGTCTCAATCTCTTCCTCACAATCTCAGGAACCTAAAGCAAGCAAAACCACACGTTTTCAAGCCCTCCCACGCGCTGTAAGTCCTTCACGTTACACCCTTGTTCTTGATTTCGAAATTTGAAATTTAGGCATTGTTAACATGAATTGATGGCATATTCTTAATCTACAAATCATTTGCAAGCTTTTGAAATTACCCAATTGCATTTATATGACCTGTAACGAAATCCACCATTGTTAGGGTTTTAGATTTGTTTTTGGGGTTTTTCTTTTCAGGAATAATTGGCCCTAATAATGGACATGGTTGCAATCAGGAGGATGAGACGACCTCAACCATGGTCTTAGAATTCGTTTACATGGCATGTACGAGATTTTGAGGAGGGACAAGGTTATAGTGACGGACATTTGTCCGTGGGTATAGGTACTTGGATTTTTAGCCACGGTTCAAGGAAGGGGGTGAAGGCGTGTCGTCCCACCATTCGTCCATTCAAAACGAGCGCGCTTTTTTTTTTGTTTCTGGCCACTAACTTTTATTTTTTTATATTATTATTACTTTGTATTTTGTTAACAAATAGAACAACGCAGCCTAGTGGTTGCCACGCAGGTCTTAAGGCATTAGAGGTTGGAGGTCAGGGGTTCGATCCCTGCCTCCAGCATTTGTTATTTTGCATTGTTCTTACAGGAAATCATGTGCACACTCAAGCTAAGCTTCCACCATGGACACTCACCATCCAGCATGCCAGATGGCCAGATGGCTAGATCTGGTGGCCATCATTGAGGGCATACCAAAAGGCAAAGTCAATGCATACGCAGAGGATCACAAAAGTCAATTGGATCTTCACAAATGGGCCAGAAAATTGCTATTGACACCCTCAAAAATCAGGCCCATTCTCTACTTTTTTTAATTTTTGTTTATTTCATTTAATTATTTTATTTTATTTTATTTAATTACTAACCAATAAACAATTTTCTTTTTTTATCAAAAAATCACCAAAATATTTTTTATCCAATTAAATTTCAGAATTTTATTTTTTCATTAATAAATATTAATTAATTTAATTAGGTATATTAATTAGGTAACTTTAATTTATTTTTGTAAATAATTAAAAATCAATTAGAATTAATAGGTTTTAACCCTAATTTAATTATTTTATTTTCTTTCCTAAATTAACAAAACTCCAAAAATATGTCATTTAATATTTTTTATTAATTAATTAATTTAATAATTAATTTAGCATTTTAATCTTAGGATTTAATTTCTTTTCTTAAAAATAAAAACAACAAAAAACATTTTCTTTTAATTAAGAGGGTCAAAACCCTAGTTTCGCTTTCGATCCAATTGCCTCGCGCGCTTTATTTTTTCTTTATTCAATTATTGTATCTGCTCCCGGTTTGTAATAATTAATTAGGACATTTATTTTTCCGTTTTTATTTTATTTTCAAAGGGTTTGTCTTTGGCGATGTAAATACCCGACGCCTTGTAATAATTTAGTTTAAATTACGCATTTTAAATTCCGCAAATTATTTAACTGTTAGATGATTGATAATAGGGTTTGCATGACAAGAATGTATGTCTAATTTTAAAACAGTTAGATCACCCTAAATGTGCAAAGATAAAAATAACTGAAATCAACACACTCGTACATGCGCACTCCTAAGGTACACCCCCACTTGGTTGCCTTCATAAACGGTCATTGAGTATAGGTTATTTTAGAGGTCGCCCTCTTGTCTAAAAGATCATAGTTGCCTCGAAATAGTTGCCTCGGATATCGTTGCCTCGAATAAATGATCTAAGACATTAGGGTTACCGCTAAGACGTCCTAACGTTGCTTTAGTGACCGTACGCCCCTTTCGAATTGACCCTCAAACTCCCACGACAATGCTACCTACTAACTAATAGTGGGATAGTATCATCTAAAGGACATTAGCATAGAAAGATTCCTTTTTTGAGTAGGTAGATTAGTTCTTAGGTACTTGCTCATTCAAAACAAAACTTTTTCACACTTACACTTTTACGAACAAGTTTTCAAAAAGCACTTCATTACACTCTTGAAGATAGACACAAGAGTTAAATCGAAGTTAAAACAAAACTTTTCAAAACCCACAAGTACAAAGAAAACATTTTGAAAATGATGAGCAATTACCTAAGAGCCCGTAGATAACTACGGATAGAAATGGTGCTAATACCTTCCCTTTCTATAATCTACCCCCCATACTCAGAAATATCTCGAAAAAGGAATTTTTCTGTGTGTTTTTCCTTTCCTTGTTGGATAAAATAAAAGATGGTGGGGACTCTTGCTTACCGCGACATTTTGCAAAAACAAACGCAAAACGCAAACAAGCATTCCAAAAATAGTCAGTTCTTCCCACCGTATCACAGAACTGGCGACTCTGCTAGGGAATTAATAAGTGGGGTGTACCTTAGGAATAGTTCATCATAATGTTTTCAATTTCTTGATTTGTATGCTTTATCTTTGTGGGCTTGAATCGGAGTTACTATAGATCTTAACCTGGATCTAGGGATACCTTTTAGGTAAGTAGCAATAGACTGTGAGGGAACTGTACGGCATAGACCGATATAGTTGAAGCAGTAGCTATGTTGGTGTGGCACTTTAGTTTGTACCGATATCCCTTGTGGATGAACAAGGGGAATATGGGGCTGCTAAGGGGTTATAAAGCACCAACTGACCTTAGAACCTATAATTGACCAACTTGGCCATAGAAAAGTAGCAATATCCTACACTCATTGAGACCAAACTCTCGCGATGATTCTGGCTGCAAGAAAAGGTTGCTGAACTGGAATTATGACCGATCGAGGGTGGTCAGTGATATTGAGATCCTCTAGAACCCGGTTACTATTACTAGGACAGGTTGAACCAACTAAACTGAAAGAGGGTAATACCTAAACTCCATGCTAGCCTGAAATCTAAGGGTTGCTGTGTGACTTGTTTTCCCTTACCATGTTTGCTATCTGTGAATACTTGTGGTGTGTTTCTATCATAACATCATGAATCATGACATTGCATGCATCTTGCATCAGACTAACCCATTTCAAAGACAGAGGGGATTCATCTTTGTTCTGTTTTGTAGGTCATAGCCTCTATGCGTAAAAACACTATTCGAATCAGCTTTGTACAGATTCCTACTCAGCTTAGAGATTTGGTTTCTAAAGTTCTAGATACTTCCTCCTTTATCAGAAGACATGGTCACCTCCTTGGTTTGGTCACTTCCAAGATGGATGAGCAAATGATGAGTGTCTTATGCCAATTCTTTTACCCATTGTACCACTGCTTCACCTTCCCGAACTATCAGTTGGTCCCTACTTTGGAGGAGTTATCTGATCTACTTGGTATTTCTATTCTAGAGCAGACGCCATTTACAGGTTGGGAGAAAGCTCTTAGGCCAGAGGATGTTGCTACAGCCCTACATCTGACAAAGGCTTCTTGGCTAAGTTCTTGGTTGATCAAGGACTAAACAGTTTTAGGACAGTTTGGACTTTCAAGCATTCGAAGATATCCTGGCACTTTTCATATATGGCCTGGTTTTGTTCCCTAATTCAAATTCTTTCATCCGACATGAACACAGTGCTAGCACCATTTTCATCCATGGTTTTCCATGGGCTCTTAGTTACTTGTTTTAGATCACTTGCTTTGTTTTTCCAATTGTTTGAAATGGTGCTTTGTGTGGTTTTGAAAGTATTTTGAAAGTATTTTGAAAGGAGGCCTTTGTTTAGGCAATCTTTGTAATTATTCTTGTTTGTAAGAATGTATACAAAGATGTTTGTCTTTTGAAAAATGTTTCAATGTTTGAAAGTTGTTGGGAAAATGTTTTGAAATTGTGTGTGTTTGTTTTGAAAATAGCAAGGATTGTTTGAAAGAGATCAAGTAACTAGGAGTTATTTACCCTACTCAAAATTCTTTCCTATACATTTTTATTCCTTTGACATTGTTGTTTTACCATTGCATTTGGTAAACAACCATATCTTTAGATGTTAAACGGGACGGGCGTGGGTCATCGTATGACCATGATAACAATATTTCCAAGTATCTTAGCAAGTTTTGAAGGACTTAAGATCATCTTTGTATAGGCAACCAAGATAGCGTCATCGAGGGACTATGATCTTTTGTTTTGTATTGTTTTGTTGTGATACCTAGCATGCATACCATGGTCATGTTTTAAGGCAACCAAGTGGATGAAACCCTAGGGGTGCTTGTGTGCAAGGTGTTGTCATTTTTCATGCATTTTTGTCTTGTATTAAGTCATGCTATTTGTTTGATTTTTGGTCTTTTCATTCAAAACCCTAGTTTACTATCATGGTATATGAAAGCAATAAATTGCGTAAAGTAAATCTAAACTATTACAACAATATTATGGGGAGGGGGATACAAGTTTTGGATAGGGGATATTGCTCAAAATAAAGCCCTAAAACTATTACAACCAAATTGAATTTATTGTACAAATAAATAAATAAGCAAATATTTAAATATGCAATAAAATGTAAATATGCAAGAAATGTTTTAGTATTAATTTTATGTATGAGAAAATAAATTTATTTATGTCTTAAAAATAATAAAATAAAATGATTATTTTTGAAAGGGTGAAAACCCTAATTTTTGTTTAATAGAAAATATATTCTAATATTATTCTTTTATTCATTTTTTGTTCAAGAAAAAATAATAATAATATATACAAAATGTTAAAAAATTGAATATTGTATGAAAAATATTATTTTAAGTGTATAAATAATAAAAATAAAAATGTATGATATTTTTATATTATTTACAAGTTTTATTTAAGAAAATAAATTCTATTTAACCTAATAAACTATTTTTATGCCATAAAAATAATAAAAATAATAAAATAAAATGCAAAAATTTAAGAAAATATTTTTATGATTTTATAATGTTCAGAAAAAATAATAAAAGTAAAAAATATAAAAATATCAAGAAAATATGAAAAATATAAAAATAAACAAATGGGGGGGTTCATAAGCAAAAAGGGGGGGGTGCAAAAAGTAGCAGGCCCAGGGCCCTGGCCCAGGACAGCACTTCATCCCTGTCCTTGCTCCCTCGCGCGCGCCTGGTTCAGTTCAACCTGTATCTCTTGCATACGTGCATAAAAACAAAATCTTGCAACATGAAACTTGTAGCATGTTAACTCACGATTCCAATGGTATAAAAATCATGACCTAACTCTCAAAGACCAAGGAGAATTTTATCACCCCTAATTTTTGACCTAAAATTTTCATGAACTTCAAGCTTCAAATTCTCACTACTCAGTTAATATAAATAAGAACTATGCATATGTATAGTTCAAGCATGTTAAGGACTACATCTTTGCTTCACAAACCTAAGCCTAAAGATGCCTAAATAGAGAGATAGAAACTTGACAAATACCTTGTTCAGTTGAGTTTGGATATGGAAATGTGGGGACTTTGAGTGAGGCCTGAAGGTCGTGTGAGCTTGCTTGAAGTTTCCTCAAGCTTCTCCAATACTCAACTTGCCTTGTAGTTGCCTGAAACTCCTTGTAGAAGTCAACCTGCAAACTCAAAAAGTGAAAATGGTGAAGCTCGAAACAGGGTTTACAGTTGCTGAATAAAGGCCTGGATAGTTTAGGTAGGAGGTATATAATGTGTTTGAAGTGATTCCAAGCAAAACGCACGAGGCAATATGGAAATGGCTCGTGATTTGTAGAGATTGCCCTGTTTTGGGCAGAAATGGTGTTTTCTGTGTTTTGGAGTGTTTGAGAAGTTGGCAATTCGTGTTTATTGCTTGTTACAATGTTTTGAGCCCGTTTGAAATGATACAAAGTCTTGTTTTTATCAGATACACAAGCTTGCTTGACTTTTGCAAGTTTGCTTGCTTTTGAAGAAAAGGTGAAGTGACAAAGCCAAAGGCCTGTACATGCTAGCTCAAGGTCTGATGAGAGTTGGTAAAAATTACCTGATATTTATGGATATTGTTTGCAGCAAGAGATTAGGTCCATGGCTCATGATAAACAAAGTTACATAAAGCATGCTTTATCAAAGTAGCAATGTGAACTTTTTGCCATTTTTAGATTAATTCAATGTACAAAGCTTCAAAGATCAGAATAAGACTATTGTCCATTGTGTTTGCATTAAATTAAGGAGTGTATAAAGTATTAGGACCTGTAAAACCAAGTACAAGCATGCTTGAAGTTGATTTGCAGCTTGAACCATTTTGAAAATGCCTTGGACAAAAGTGATAATTTGCCATTTTCATTTCTTCGATTCTCCCTAACCATAAATGATCTTGGAGATTTATTGGACATTTTGGAAATCTTGTAACATGATCTACAATCCATCTTTGAAATGAATTTTGAGATTCCTCTTGGAACTATGTGAAAAGTTGCCATGAATTTAGGTCAAAAATCTGCCTAAACTAGGGCAAATTTTCACTAAGTTAAAAAGTTTATGGACCCTTATTCACAAAATCATAACTTGAGATCCAATCATCTTTTGGGAAAACTTTGTGAATCAAAGTTGTAGATTTCATGGATGAATACAACTTTCATGTTGTAAGTTTTCTTTGAATCCAATTGCATCATGGTGAAAAAGTTGGGAAAATTTGGGGAAAAATAAGAAATTTTCATAACTTAGAAAAATTCTAAGTTATGAATTTTTTCAAACTTAAACCCTAATTTCCAAATTTAAGTTTCTTGGTGAACAAGTTTCATGTTTTGACACATCTTGATGAAATATGACCCTTGGCACTTGATTTTGACCAAAAAGTCAAAGTTTGACTTTTCAGTGTACAGTTGATTTTTGATCAGTTGACTAGAAAATTCATCTGGCAATCCAATGCATTTGAGATCTTTTGAACATTGTGATTAGGTCAAGATGGTTACATTAAGTCCTTGAAACCATGCTTGAACCCAATTGGTCATTGGTTAGGTCAAAAATCAGAAATTGCACTTCTACAGTCAAAACCCTAATTTTGACCATTTTGCCCTTTTGATGATCTGATCAATTTTCTTGAGGAGTTGTGGTCCAAAATTGATCAAATGGTTCATATGAGTCTATAATGTTGATATGGATAAAAATTATGAGGTTTGACTGTAAATTGGCCATGGTTGACTTTTTCCCCAATACAGTTGATTTTTAGGTCAACTGTCCAATTGACTGGGCAAAAATGTGATTCAGGGCTTGAAACTTGGTATGAGAAATCTTAGGGGTCCAAGAGGGTGTATGAAAGTCACATAAAGAATTGATGGTCCAAAATTCCTTTTGCAAACTAAAACCCTATTTCAGGCTATCAGTGCAAGAAGAGGTTTTGAGCTGAGCAAACCCTAATCCTGTGTGGAGTCCAAGAGTCTTGTGAGGAAAATCTTAATAATATGAGAGGGAAAATTTTGGGGTTCAACAGCTGCCCCTGTTCAATCTTCTTGAACTTGAAGAGTTATATTGGCGAGCTTGTCGTTCGTGACTCGAAGGTAAAAGATGATTTGACACTAGAGTGCCCGTAAATTTGCACTCGTCAAAATGTAGTTGAGGGAATTGGCTTAAAGATGCCATTTGGAGATGTGATAGAATCTTGTTGGAGATAGGCTTAAAGATGCCATCCAATAATGTTTGTTGAATTGTATGTTGTAAGTCATGAGAATAAGTATCAGAATGGTATCTGTGTCTGGAACGTATTTCTACTGTATCTGTGGACTGAATCTGAATGAGAAATGGAATAGCATTCGTGTCTGGAGCATATCCAGGCTATATCTGAATGTTGAATCTGAATAAGCAATAGAATAGCATATGTGTCTGGAGCGTCTCTGAGCTTGGGGAAAATCAGAATAGATGACAGAATGGCAACCGTGTCTGGAGCGTATCTGGACTAGAATCTGACTAAGTGACAGAATGACTTCCGTGTATGGAGTGTATCTGAACTTGAATTTTAATAAGTGACAGAATGATTTCCGTGTCTGGAGTGTATCTGAACTTGAAATTGATAGCTGAATCTGAATGAGGAATAGAATGGCTTCCGTGTCTGGAGCGTATCTAATCTGTATCTGATGGTTGAAATCTAGATAAGTATCAGGATGGAATCCTTGTCTGGAGCGTATCTGAACTGTCTCTGAAATCTGAATCTGAATGAGCAACAAAATGACTTCTGCGTCTGGAGTGTATCTATACTGTATCATGATTGTACATTGTTAATGGTAGCTTGTTAATCTTATCCTGAAAAGGGTAAAATGTTAGCTGAAACACAAAGTTATGTTGCATGAAATGTATGATGCAATAAATGTGCTTTATCAATGTTCATGATATATGAATGTAATGTATGTGCATGTAAGCTGACTTGCTACCTTGTTGAGGAAAATAAATCCTTGATAGCCGGGGATAATAAAATCCTGACTGCTGTCGGGGAAAATAAGTCCTTGACTGCTGAGGATAAGAAAATCCTGGGCGACTGCTGGAGATTTAAAAAATTCTTGACAAACTCTGTGGGGATGTGAGAATCCTTCATGTCTTGAAGTTGGAATATTGACAAAATCTGTTGTGAGAATAATGCCAAAGCTGCTTGAGAAATCTGCTTGGAGAAATCCAGAGAACTTTGATGACTTCTACTGGGGATAAAACCATGGGAATCCTTACTCGGCTGGGGAATAGGGAAAACTCTGATGATTTCTACGGGGAACTAAGAATGAGAATCTTCAATCTGTTGGGGAATTTGAATCCTTGGGGACTTCATGCTGGGGAGTAATGAGGACTCTGGCAACTTCACTGGGGATCAAGAATGAGAATCTTCATTCTATTGGGGAGTAAAAACTGTGGGGAAGAAGGCTCACTGCTGGAGAGTAAGTTCAGGACTCCGGGGGAAAAAGCTTATTCCTGTTTGGAAAAAGTTCAAGAGTTTGGTTTGTAGGCCACTCTACCTAGGATTTATCCTCGGTTGGGGATAAAAGTTATCTGTTATCTGGTTGATTCTCATACTTTTAAGACAACCTGCTGGGGAATTTGGGGAAAATTGAATGGTTCCCGCTGGAGATTGATAGTTGGAGATTTGACTAGACTGGGGAAGAAGGTTTCATCTCCGCTTGGGATCTGTAACTCAAAGCTTTGGCTCCGCTTGGGATTGGGAGTTTGAAGTTTTAACTCTGGTGGGGAATTAAGGGTTTGAAATTTAGCTCCGCTGGTGGTATGTATTTCAAGGTTTTAGCTCCGCTGGGGATCTAGATGATGTACTGCAGGGGATTTCTCTTGGAATAGTCTAAAGACGTTTTCCTATTCTTTCAGTCTGTCAGTAATTATTCTTTTCCATCCTGTTTATTTGTAAACAGTAATTATGTTCAAATGCATATGTTCATCAATGAATCATTGGACGTTTTTGCAAATAAAAACACAAGAGTAAAAGAAAAAGACAAATAGTTTTTTTACTTCAAAAGAGACATCTTTGTATTTACTTTGAATAAGTGTTTTGTACAAAGGAGACAGGCATCCTAGTAAGAGGATGGTGTCATAAAAGTAAGAAAATTTCATACAAAGAAATATAGCTATGTGTGTAAAAATCACATGGGGTTCCCATTCCTCTATAGCCTTCGTAACTCCGAATATCTTGTCCATCCGTTGCTTCGTCCGAAGATGATTGTATTGATTAGAAGCTCAGAGCTTGTCAGTGAAGATATTGTCCTTAAAGTGATCCGACGAGACATAGTCATACGCTTTAATTCCCTAACTTTTTCCTGGATCGCCCTTTTAGGTTTTCAGTCCACCAAGAAACCCTTTTTTGCCCAAGTCGCCCTTTCGGGTTTTCAACTTGCCGTGTGTATAGATTTTTTTGTTTATCCATAATTTTTGCCTGAACTGCCCTTTCGGGTTTTCGATTCACCGGGATGCCCTATTTTTGCCTAGGTGTGTCAACCTAGTGGGTCATTTATGCGTAGTATCTTTTGACTATGTCTGCGTTCGCAGGGTGCGGCAGATCATCACTGTCCATGGTGGTTAAGATCATTGCCCCACCAGAAAAGATGTTCTTGATTACAAATGGTCCTTCGTAGGTAGGAGTCCATTTGCCCCTGGGATCACTTTGCGGCAAAATGATGTGCTTGATTACCAGATCTCCAACTTGATATGTTTGGCATCTGACTTTCTTGTTGAAATCTTTGATCATCCGCTTTTGATACGTATGACCGTGGCAAACAACAGTAAGTCTCTTCTCGTCAATTAAGTTCAACTGATCAAGTCGGGTTTGGATCCAATCGTCTTCACTTAAACCAGCATCCTTCATGATTCTCAAGGAGGGAATCTGAACCTCAATAGGAAAAACAGCTTCCATGCCATATACCAAGGAATATGGTGTTTCCCCAGTTGATGTGCGTGCCGTGGTACGATACCCGTGAAGAGCAAACAGTAACATTTCATGCCAGTCCTTGTAGGTGACTGTCATCTTTTGTATGATCTTCTTGATATTTTTGTTCGCAGCTTCGACAACACCGTTCATCTTTGGCCGATAGGGAGATGAATTGTGATGTTGAATCTTGAACTGCTCACACAAAGTGGTGATCATAGTATTGTTAAGGTTTGTATCGTTGTCAGTGATGATCCTTTCGGGGATACCGTACTGACAAATAAGGTTCTTTTTGATGAAGCGGGCAACCACATTCTTAGTAACAGATGCGAAGGAAGTTGCTTCGACCCACTTGGTGAAGTAGTCAATGGCCACCAGAATGAAGCGGTGTCCATTAGATGTTGTAGGCTTGATCTCTCCAATCATGTCGATTCCCCACATAGCGAATGGCCAAGGAGCTGTTAAGACATTTAGAGTAACAGGAGGCACGTGCACCTTGTCGGCATATATTTGACATTTATGGCATGTTCGGGAATGTTGATAGCAGTCAACTTCCATGGCAGACTAGTAGTAGCCTGCCCGTAGAATCTTCATAGCCATCGTATGCCCGCTAGAGTGAGTGCCGAAGGTACCTTCATGCAATTCATCCATAATTCTTTCAGCTTCAACTTTGTCCACACAACGGAGCATAATAGAATCATGATTGCGCTTGTACAGGATGCCATTGCTCAAGAAGAACTTTGCTGAGAACCTCCTTAAGAACTTTTTGTCATTGACTGAAGCTCCGTCAGGGTATTCTTGATCCTTGAGATACCTTTTGACTCCATGAAACCACGACTGGTCCACTACTTCATCGGTATTAATCTCATGACAATGTGTCGGTTCGTCCATTCGTTCAATGGTAATTTGGGGAGCCTCATTATCCCAGTTAAGTTTAAACATGGATGACATTGTAGCTAGAGCATCTGCTAGCTGATTTTCTTCTCGCGGGAAGTGCTCAAAGGTAATCTGCTCGAAATATGGTACCAATGTCAAGACATGTTTTTTGTAAGAGATGAGGTTTGGATGTTTAGTATCCCACTCTCCTTTGATCTGACTGATGACCAAAGCTGAGTCCCCAAACACAATTAAAGATTTGATTCCCAAGTCTATGGCAGCCTTGAGTCCAAAGATGTAAGCTTTATACTCTGCCATGTTATTCGTACAGCTGAAGCAAAGTCTGGCAGCGAAAGGTGTATGGCAACCTTCTAGAGAGATGAGTACCGCGCCGATACCATTGCCAAGTGCATTGGAGGCCCCATCAAAGTACAGGGTCCATCGGGATCCTTGTTCAGGTCCGTTATATGGTATGAAATCTTTAACATTGTCCAATGTCATAATGTCTTTTTCAGGGAAGTCGAACCTCATGGATTGGTAATCTTTGACAGCTTGATGGGCTAGATGATCAGCTAACACACTCCCCTTTATAGCTTTTTGGGTCGTGTATTGTATATCGTATTCCGTTAGGATCATATGCCATCTAGATATTCTTCCAGATAGAGCAGACTTCTCAAATATGTACTTGATAGGATCCATCTTAGATATCAGCAAAGTGGTATGAGTCAACATGTATTGCCTTAGCCGGCGAGCAGCCCATACCAAAGCGCAACAAGTTTTCTCGAGCAGTGAGTATCGGGTCTCACAGTCGATAAACTTTTTGCTAAGGTAATAAATGGCATGCTCTTTTCGGCCAGACTCGTTATGTTGGCCCAGTACGCACCCTATTGAAGTCTCTAAGACGGTCAGATACATGATTAGCGGCCTTCCTTCGACGGGTGGAATCAAGATAGGAGGTCCTAGCAAATACTCCTTGATTTTATCGAAAGAAATTTGACAGTCATCATTCCATTTAACTACCTGGTATTTCTTCAACAGCTTGAAGATTGGTTCACAGGTAGATGTTAGGTGAGAAATAAACCTTGCAATGTAGTTTAGGCATCCCAAAAAACCTCTGACCTCCTTCTCAGTGCGAGGAGCAGGCATTTCTTGTATAGCTTTGACTTTGGCAGGATCAACCTCGATGCCTTTGTTGCTGATAATGAAACCTAAGAGTTTACCGGACCGGACTCCGAATGTACACTTGTTTGGATTCAGTCTGAGCTTATACTCCTTCAACCTGACAAACAGCTTTTGCAAGTGATCAAGGTGTTCTTCTTCAGTTTGTGATCGGGCTATCATATCATCTACGTAGACCTCTATCTCATGATGTATCATATCATGAAACAAAGCTACCATGGCGTGTTGATAGGTTGCCCTGACATTCTTCAGTCCGAATAGCATCACTTTGTAGCAGAACGTACCCCACTGTGTAACAAAAGTAGTTTTCTCCATGTCCTCAGGTGCCATTTTGATCTGGTTATAACCTGAGAATCGTCCATGAAAGAAAATACTTTATGCTGAGTTTGTGTTGTCAACCAATATATCGATGTGCGGAAGTGGAAAGTCATCTTTAGGGCTGGCCCTGTTTAAGTCTCTGTAATCCACGCACATTTTGACTTTGTCGTCCTTCTTAAGAACGGGTACAATGTTAGCAACCCATTGTGGATAGGAAGTAACAGCCAGAAATCCAGCATTGAACTGTTTCATAACTTTTGCTTTGATCTTTTCAGACATGTCAGGTCTCATGCAGCTGACCTTTTGCTTAACTGGTGGACAGTCTTCTCTTGTGGGTAGACGATGTACCACAATGTCTGTATCAAGTCCCAGCATGTCTTCGTATGATTAGGCGAGGATCTCAACATAATCATGTAGTAACTGAATTAGGTGCTCTTTGACACTCGGCTCTAGATTGGCACCTATCTTGATTTCCTTTCTATCATCCTCAGTTCCCAAGTTAATTGTATCCAACTGCTCTTCATGAGGCTGAATTGCTCTTTCCTCATGCTGTAGTAATCTGGCCAATTCTCATGGCACCTCACAATCTTCCTCACCTTCGTATTCAGCTTGGTTGATCAGATCTTCAGAGTCACTGAAGGCTATAGCAGTATCGTTACCCATGGGTTCTGGAATGGAAGGGTACCTGCATTTGTGAGTGTGGGTGTGTGTAAGGGCATAGCCATCTTAAAACAACAAAATGTAAAATAAAGACAATGAGCACAAAAGGTTTATATATGAAAAGCGTCCATGATTCATTAAAATGACATATGAAATGAAAATAAGAACCCTTACAAATGGACCTATGTGCCTCGGGTAAGACACACAGTTGAAAAAGTACGAATTGTTTGTAAATTATTACAGTCCAACAGAAACAGAAAAGATAAATTAATGATTCATGAAAGTAATAGAAACAAATTCTTTTGCTTCCCAGTTGCACAGTCCTCCGTCAACAGTAGGGAAAATCCAGTCTTCCAAGTTGCCCTCTTTTTCACTGTCCTATAGCGCATTAACCCCTCGATGGCTGATCTTCACAGGTGGCCCTCCGGCACGGGAGCGGCACACAACCTTCTGACTAGCCGATGTAAATCCCAAGCCGAATTTGTCTGCTTTGAAGGGAAAGTCGGGAAGCTGCCCCAGATTGTGGATCCCCCTTCTTCCACCACTACTCTAGCATCTTTGAGAGATGACATCCGAGGCACAGGTCTTGTGATCACAGGAGTTGAAGACACCGCTTTGGTCACCGTTATTTCCTCAGAGAACTCTTCAAAGTGTTGGAAATGGGTCTCTATGAACTCGCCATCCAATTCTACATAATAGAAAGAATTAAGATGGCTGATCATGTATCCCTCTTTGCCATGAACAGTTATAATTTTCCCCTAGATAAGGTACTTGAGCTTTTGATGCATAGTGGAAGTGACAGCTCCAGCATGGTGAATCCAAGGTCTTCCCAACATGCAAGAGTAGGAAGGACGGATGTCCATCACGTAAAATGTTGAATTGAACATCTGGGTACCCACCTTGATCGGGATGTCCACCTCTCCATGGACCATCCTCTTAGAACCATCAAAGGCTCTGACAATTATATTGCTGGGTTTCAGGGTTAAGCCTTCACAATCCAATCTATCCAAAGCTTTCTTTGGCAAGACATTTAGAGACGACCCAGTATCAACCAAAACATGAGCTAGGGTGGTTCCCCTACACTCCACTGAGACATGTAGTGCGTCATTATATTTTCTCCCTTTGGAGGTCAAGTCTGCATCAGAGAATCCCAGGCCATTATCAGCTGTTAAGCTAGCCACACATTCCTAGAATTGATCAGAGGAGGTTTCTTGTGGCACGTGGGCCATCTTCAAAAACTTGATCAAAGCTTTAGCATGTGCTTCAGAGCACAGCAACAAGGCTAACATAGATATTTTGGAGGGGGTCTGCCCCAGTTGTTCAACAACATTGTAATCACTTTTCTTAATAATCCTCATAATCTCTTCCACCTCTTTCTGGGATGTTTCAGGAATGACTAATGACTGAGCCTTCATCAAGACAAGCTCCTCTTGAACATTCTTTCCTTTTTTCTCAGTATCGGAAACAGTGATGGGAATTGCATTGTCATTTTTGGCGGGTACACTTGCAGGTACAATTACAGGGGTAATCTTCAGGATGGCCGCGGGTCCAAAGACTGCTGTTGGAGGAGCAATCTCTGGAGAAAAGATTCTCCCACTACGAGTAATTTTGCTTGTTCCGGCAATGTTACTGATGTCGGGGTTATCTTCCTCAGAGCTTTCTTCTTCAATGGTCTGTTCAATCAGTTTGACACCATGGTAGTAGATTTCTCCACCATAGTTCCATGGTAACATTTTATCAGTTTTGTAAGGGGTTGGCCCTGGCATTTTTATCTTCAACGGAGTAGTCACTGGAGCAGATGTAATCGTAACGGGTTTTTTAGGAACCCTGGAAGAATTGGCGTATATGGTTATTATCGAAACTTCTGAAACTGGAATGGGTGAGACACTAGCTTTCTCAAACAAAATTTCCTTGTTATCAATCAATTGTTGGATTCTCTTCTTCAAAAGAGGACAGTCAAATGGAGAGGACAGGCAAGCACGACAATCTTGGTCACAACCTGGGAACACCCCAACTTTCAGCAAATTCAACTTGATGGTTAAGAGAGGAGTTGACAGTTCATCCACAGTAGACACAAATAGATCTTCTTCCACAACATTGGCATTGTGCCCATGCCTCAGCATTGGTGCGGAGATAACATTCGGCTTTTCGGGAGCTTCAAATTCAACCTCCTTGGCGTCAATTAGATCTTGTATCTTGTTCTTCAGGTCCCAACAGTTGTTGGTGTCGTGCCCCGGGCTTTCTGAGTGGTACGCGCATCTGGCGTTGGGATGGTAGTGTGGAGATGAAGTGTTAGGATTTTTAGAGGCCTCCTTCAGCATGGCCAGGTTCAACTTCAAGAGAGGGGGTAAGACTTGAGCAGGAGTCATGTTTATCTTGGTGAATTTCCTTACAGGCCTTTCCACCCTTTGCAGGTTATTCCTCGAATGATCAATTCATGGCTGACTGTTTCTCGGTTGGTCTAACGCAGACTTCTGAATCATCACGACCCCCACAGTTGGTCGTCTTTCAACTTTTCCCTGATTTCTCTGGGCATAGACAACAAACACCTCGTTCTTTGCGGTGAAGGGCTTCTTTGCAGTAGCAGAGGTAGATGCATCTTTCTGAATTTTTCCGCTTCTAATACTGGCTTCCACCCTTTCGCCAGTCAGAATCAACTCAGTGAAACCTGCAGAGGAGCTTCCAATCAATTGATTAAATAAAGGACCTGACAGAGTCCCCAAGAACATGTCCACAAGCTCTCTTTCAGATAAAGGTGGTTGCACCCTTCCGGCAAAATCCCTCCATTTCTGGGCATAGTCTTTGAAACCCTCATTGGTAGCCATGGCCATACTCTGTAGCTGAGTACGGGTTGGCGCCAAGTCGGCATTATATTGATACTATTTATAGAATGCGGCTGCAAAATCATCCCAATTATGCACATCAGACCTCTCCAACTGGTAAAACCAATCCAGCTGCGTCCCCGATAAACTGTCCTGGAAAAAATGGACCCACAGGTCTTTGTCAGAAGAATGTGGTTGAATTTTCCTGACATAAGATCGTAGGTGCATCTTTGGGCAAGACACCCTATCATACTTAGCAAACAGAGGTACTTTAAACTTAGGAGGGATTACAATTCCAGAAACCAGTCCTAACTCTTCAAAGTCTAGCCCAGGCACTCTCTGTATCTCCACTACAGCTAGACGTTTTTCCAAGTTCTTGTATTTATCATCGGCCGGAGGGTACTGCTGTTCAGAATAGTCCTTATCTTCTTCTTCTTCTTCTTCAGACTCAGATGGCACTGCAGTTTCTTTTCCCTTTCTTACCCTTTCATCAGATGTTGAGGGGAATTCCAAAGTCCGTCTGGGTTGTCCTTCAAATCTTCTTCCCATGAGAACCACACCAGCTCTCTTCTTCTTCTTTTTCTCTTTTTCCTTCTCTAGTAGAGTCTTGAGCTCCTCCTTCCCCTTAGCCAAGGTCAGAAGTAGCTGTCGAAACTGTGAATTATGCGCTTGCAAATCTTTAACCGTTTGTTCAATATCCATCTTGCTGAAATAAACAGCAGAGAGATGAGGAAACTTGGTTAGAAGACCTGTTTATGCATATGATGGATGATATGTATTCATGTAATGCATTCAAGGATTTAGAAATTCAAATTTGTTTTAAACAAAAAAGGAACACACGTCATATTAATAAGATAAAATTTGTTAGTACATCAATGCCCCATGGGCAAAATAATACAAACTTCTAAGGTAAAAAGACGTTGCGCATCCTCTTTGGTGCAATGTAGGTGTTGAGAGTCTGCTCTTCGTGAAGTTGATGAGTGAGTTCCAAAACCTTCTTCTCTCTTGATTAGAATTGGGCTTCGAAAGTGTCGCGCTCTCCCTTGAGCTGTATCCAACTCCTTTGTAAATCTTCGAGTGATGTTGGCATGTCAGGATGTAGGAGGATGTATGGAACCTCTCCTTCCATAACAGGCTCTATAATCACATGGAGAATGTAGGGGTAAGGCATCATAAGACTTTGGGCGTGGGTTCATACCCACTTGAGGTAAGGCTCAAGAGGGATGGAATTCTTGTGTCCCAAGGTCTTACTGTCTACCTTGTTGAACATCCTCCAAGCTCGGATGAACCTTTGTCGGAGTCCTTGGTTGTCGTTGTCGAAGTCGAAAACTAAACCTTGAATCAGTATGTCATATAGGCCATCCCTTCGGGCATACCCAAACTGTCTCAGAGCTAAACAAGGGGTTGTAGGTGATGCCTCCCCTAATGCCTAGTAGAGGGACATTAGGGAATTCCCCACAATGGTCAATGATAATAACATTCTCTTTTGATCGAGAACACCAATGAATGTCTGAATGTGTAAGGGTCATCAACCGTTGTGACCACCTCAGACCTTGCTCATTCTTCAAAATTGATTGGGGAAGATGAGAAATAAACCATCTTTCCAATAGAGGAGTGCAGCACATGAGAACACCTCTTTTCCTCATTGAACGAGTGTGAAAAGAGTGGAGGACATCCCCAAGCAATGTAGGTACCGGGTTGCGAGCCATGAAGATTTTGACAGCGCTTACATCTATAAGTTGGTCAGGGTTAGGGAACAAGACCATCCCATAGAAGAGAAGAGCTACAATCTCCTCAAAAGCTTATAACTCTAATGAATTCCAACAGCTTTGGGCCTTCTCAAACAGAAACTTTGACAAGAAGCCTTTGACACCACTTCTAGTTTCCCAATGTGTTATGACATCAGAGGAGTGCAAGTGTAAGGCTTGAGCAATCTCTTCTGGCTTTGGATCTCTTTTCGTACCGTTGAAAGGTAGTTAACTGAGAATAGGAATCCTCAAGATTTGAGAAAATTCCTCCAAAGTAGGCACAAGTTGGTAGTCAGGAAATGTAAAGCAATGATGCAAAGGGTCAAAGAACTGGAAGAGAACTTTCAGCATATCCTCCTCTGTGTTGGCAGTGACTAAGTTGAGAAGACGGCCATGCCTCTCGGTGAATGGATAATTCTCAGGAATCCTTGAAGCTAGCTCCTTGAGTTGAGGAGGAATTCTTACAAGGTTGATCTAGATAGTTTTCCTGCGAAGTGAATCCATAACCAACAAAACAGGAACAAAGATGAAAATCCAAAATCCTTGAAATGGTTAGTGGATGCATATGATTCTTCATGATGTCGATGATGTTATGCACAAGTATATATGTACAAGCAAATCACACAAGTTCCTAGTTTAGGCTTGCATGGGGTTTCATAGGTAAATACCCTCTTGAAGTTTAGTTGGCTCAACCTATCCTAGAAATAGTAACCGGGTCCTAAGGAGCTCAATATCACTGGATTGTTTCCTTGTTCATTGTTTCAATTCAACCTCTTTACTGGCGACCGAAATATTCTAAGGAACCAACCCTCAATGAGTGTAGTATCGAGTATCTACCAACTTCAGACTGCACCAAAGCCGGTCATCTCACTACATCCTAAAAGGCCAAGTTGGTCAAGTAAAGGTTCTAAAAGTCCATTAGTGCTTCATGACATCACTCAGTGGCCCCGTATTCTCTTTGATTGACTCAAAGGATACCGGTACCCACAAATATGTCGCACTAATATAGCTATTGCTTAGACCATGTCGGTATACCCCGCACAGTTTCCACAATGTATTGCTATTTACCTATGAATGTTTCCCCAAATCTGGGTAGAGGATTCAAACCCAAACAATAGAACCAAAATGTAAAGCATACAAGTCAAGCAATATAAGCATGTAAAGGTGGTCTAAAACCCTAAGGTAACCCCACTTTTATATTTCTCCCCAGCAGAGTCGCCAGTTCTGTGATGCGGTGGGAGAACTTACTTGAGGTTTTGTGTTTGTGGTCGCAAATGTTGCGGTTTAGCAAGATTCGCCACCGACTTTTCTATTATCCAAAAGGAAAGGTGAAAAAGCACAGGAAAGACCTTTGAGATGTTTTCTTGAGTTCGGGGGGTAGATTATGAAAAGGGAAGGTGCTAGCACCCTTTTCATCCATGGTTTTCCATGGGCTCTTAGTTACTTGTTTTAGATCACTTGCTTTGCTTTTCCAATTGTTTGAAATGGTGCTTTGTATGGTTTTGAAAGTATTTTGAAAGGAGGCCTTTGTTTAGGCAATCTTTGTAACGATTCTTGTTTGTAAGAATGTATACAAAGATGTTTGTCTTTTGAAAAATGTTTCAATGTTTGAAAGTTGTTTGGAAAATGTTTTGAAATTGTGTGTGTTTGTTTTGAAAATAGCAAGGATTGTTTGAAAGAGATCAAGTAACTAGGAGTTATTTACCCTACTCAAAAGTCTCTCCTATACATTTTTATTCCTTTGACATTGTTGTTTTACCATTGCATTTGGTAAACAACCCTATCTTTGGATGTTAAACGGGACGAGCGTGGGTCATCGTATGACCATGATAACAATATTGCCAAGTATCTTAGCATGTTTTGAGGGACTTAAGATCATCTTTGTATAGGCAACCAAGATAGCGTCATCGAGGGACTATGATCTTTTGTTTTGTATTGTTTTACCAAGATACCTAGCATGCATACCATGGTCATGTTTTAAGGCAACCAAGTGGATGAAACCCTAGGGGTGCTTGTGTGAAAGGTGTTATCATTTTTCATGCATTTTTGTCTTGTATTAAGTCATGCTATTTGTTTGATTTTTGGTCTTTTCATTCAAAACCCTAGTTTACTATCATGATATATGAAAGCAATAAATTGCGTAAAGTAAATCTAAACTATTACAACAATATTATGGGGAGGGGGATACAAGTTTTGGATAGGGGATATTGCTCAAAATAAAGCCCTAACTATTACAACCAAATTGAATTTATTGTACAAATAAATAAATAAATAAGCAAATATTTAAATATGCAATAAAATGTAAATATGCAAGAAATGTTTTAGTATTAATTTTATGTATGAGAAAATAAATTTATTTATGTCTTAAAAATAAGAAAATAAAATGATTATTTTTGAAAGGGTGAAAACCCTAATTTTTGCTTAATAGAAAATATATTCTAATATTATTCTTTTATTCGTTTTTTGTTCAAGAAAAAATAATAATAATATATACAAAATGTTAAAAAATTGAATATTGTATGAAAATATTATTTTAAGTGTATAAATAATAAAAATAAAAATGTATGATATTTTTATATTATTTACAAGTTTTATTTAAGAAAATAAATTCTATTTAACCTAATAAACTATTTTTATGCCATAAAAATAATAAAAATAATAAAATAAAATGAAAAAATTTAAGAAATTTTTTTTATGATTTTATAATATTCAGAAAAAATAATAAAAGTAAAAAATATAAAAATATCAAGAAAATTTGAAAAATATAAAAATAAACAAAAGGGGGGTGCATAAGCAAAAAGGGGGTGCAAAAAGTAGCAGGCCCAAGGCCCTATCCCAGAACAGCACTTCATCCCTGTCCTTTCTCCCTCACGCGCGCCTGGTTCAGTTCAACGTGCATAAAAACAAAATCTTGCAACATGAAACTTGTAGCATGTTAACTCACGATTCCAATGGTATAAAAATCATGACCTAACTCTCAAAGACCAAGGAGAATTTTATCACCCCTAATTTCTGACCTAAAATTTTCATGAACTTCAAGCTTCAAATTCTCACTACTCAGTTAATATAAATAAGAACTATGCATATGTACAGTTCAAGCATGTTAAGGACTACATCTTTGCTTCACAAACCTAAGCCTAAAGATGCCTAAATAGAGAGATAGAAACTTGACAAATACCTTGTTTAGTTGAGTTTGGATATGGCAATGTGGGGACTTTGAGTGAGGCCTGAAGGTCGTGTGAGCTTGATTGAAGTTCCCTCAAGCTTCTCAAATGCTCAGCTTGCCTTGTAGTTGCCTGAAACTCCTTGTAGAAGTAAACCTGCAAACTCAAAAAGTGAAAATGGTGAAGCTCGAAACAGGGGTTACAGTTGCTGAATAAAGGCCTGGATAGTTTAGGTAGGAGGTATATAATGTGTTTGAAGTGATTCCAAGCAAAACGCACGAGGCAATATGGAAATGGCTTGTGATTTGTAGAGATTGCCCTGTTTTGGGCAGAAATGGTGTTTTTTGTATTTTGGAGTGTTTGAGAGGTTGGCAATTTGCGTTTCTTGCTTGTTACAATGTTCTGAGCCCGTTTGAAATGATACAAAGTCTTGTTTTATCAGATACACAAGCTTGCTTGACTTTTGCAAGTTTGCTTGCTTTTGAAGAAAAGGTGAAGTGACAAAGCCAAAGGCCTGTACAGGCTAGCTCAAGGTCTGATGAGAGTTAGTACAAATTACCTGATATTTGTGGATATTGTTTTCAGCAAGAGATTAGGTCCATGGCTCAAGATAAACAAAGTTACATAAAGCATGCTTTATCAAAGTAGCAATGTGAACTTTTTGCCATTTTTGGATTAATTCAATGTACAAAGCTTCAAAGATCAGAATAAGACTATTGTCCATTGTGTTTGCATTAAATTAAGGAGTGTAGAAAGGATTAGGACCTGTAAAACCAAGTACAAGCATGCTTGAAGCTGATTTGCAGCTTGAACCATTTTGAAAATGCCTTGGACAAAAGTGATAATTTGCCATTTTCATTTCTTCGATTCTCCCTAACCATAAATGATCTTGGAGAGTTCTTGGACATTTTGGAAAGCTTGTAGCATACTCTACAATCCATTTTTGAAATGCATTTTTTAGATTCCTCTTGGAACTAGGTGAAAAGTTGCCATGAAGTTAGGTCAAAAATCTGCCGAAACTAGGGCAAATTTTCACTAACTTAAAAAGTTTATGGACCCTTATTCACAAAATCATAACTTGAGATCCAAGCATATTTTGGGAAAACTTTGTGAATAAAAGTTGTATATTTCATGGAGGAATACAACTTTCATGTTGTAAGTTTTCTTTGAATTCAATTGCATCATGGTGAAAAAGTTGGGAAAAGTTGGGAAAAAATAAGAAATTTTCGTAACTTAGAAAAATTCTAAGTTATGAAAATTTTCAAACTTGAACCCTAATTTCCAAATTTAAGTTTCTTGGTGAAAAAGTTTCATGTTTTGACACATCTTGATGAAATATGACCCTTGGCACTTGATTTTGACCAAAAAGTCAAAGTTTGACTTTTCAGTGTACAGTTGATTTTTGATCAGTTGACTGGAAAATTCATCTGGCAATCCAATGCATTTGAGATCTTTTGAACCTTGTGATTAGGTCAAGATGGTGCCATTAAGTCTTTAAAAACATGATTGAACCCAATTGGTCATTGGTTAGGTCAAAAATTAGAAATTGCCCTTCTACAGTCAAAACCCTAATTTTGATCATTTTGCCCTTTTGATGATCTGATCAATTTTCTTGAGGAGTTGTGGTCCAAACTTGATCAAATGGTTCATATGAGTATATAATGTTTATGTGGATAAAAAATTATGAGGTTTGACTGTAAATTGGCCATGGTTGACTTTTTCCCCAATACAGTTGATTTTTAGGTCAACTGTCCAATTGACTGGGCAAAAATGTGATTCAGGGCTTGAAACTTGGTATGAGCAATCTTAGGGGTCCAAGAGGGTGTATGAAAGACACATAAAGCATTGATGGTCCAAAATTCCTTGTGCAAACTCAAACCCTAATTTCAGGCTATCAGTGCAAGAGGAGGTCTTAAGCTGAGCAAACCCTAATCCTGTGTGGAGTCCAAGAGTCTTGTGAGGAAAATCTTGATAATATGAGAGGGAAAATTTTGGGGTACAACAGATGGGCCTACAAAATTATGTCCCTTGCTCATACAGACATCATCTGGAGCACTAAAGACATGGAAGAAGTAGTTGTTATTGACCGGTGCAGAGAATACCCCAATGTTCCACTGTTGGGAATTAGAGGATGGATCACCTATAATCCTTGTCTGGCCTTACGACAGTTTGGGCGAGCTAGAAAGGACGGTCCTCATGAGTTGCTGATTCTGAGCATTGTCTTTGACTTCCAAGGGGATAGTGAGGGACATCGCTGCAGGTTCATACGAGCTTGGAATAGGGTTAACAGGTCTGATCCGCATGAGCTAGGAGCGAAGACTTCTCTTCCGATGGAACCGTATCTCCGGTGGGTTCGAGCCCGTGCCCAAAAGTTGGGAATTCCATACGAAGCTGTCTTACCGGTAATTGTTGAGAGTGCTGACAAAGAAGGGGTTCCTCATACTGTCCTCCATCCATACATGCCTACTGACATTGGGGCATTAAAGAGATCGTGGATCCAGTTGAGGGAAGAACGGGATACTTACAGAGAAAAGTATCATGAGCAGGAGCGGAAGATCCTAAAGCTTAAAAGGAAGCTGGAGAATGAGAAGGTCCTCAACGATTATGTCAGCATCAACGGAAAACGACCATGGGAGCGCTGATGTCCTTTGCTATTTCTAGTTTTGATTTACTTTTCAGTTTTTCTTTTTGTAACGCCTTAAAGGCATTTGTCAAACATTTTTCAAGTTTTCAATCTAATAAAAGTGTGTTTCATTTTGGTTTACGAATTTGAATCTCTCGACGTCTTTGAAATCATATCATATGCATTCCATTCCCATGCACCTCATTACAGGTACCCTTACAGGTTTCTCATCTTCTTCGCTATTTATTTCAGCATCATGTCTTCTGAAACATCAACTGATTAAGCTATTAAGGCTCTTCAAGCTCAGAACGCTTAGTTCCAGGAAATGTTCATGAAACTGGCCAAGGGGCAGAAAGATTTGAAGACTCTTATCTTGAAGGATAAGAAGAAGAAGAAGACGGTCCTCCTGAACATGGGTCACAGGTTTGGAAACAGGTTGCGGGAGGAAGTTGATTTATCTCACTCATTTAGAGGGGGAGGGAATCAAGAAGAAAGGAGGGTTCCTAGCCCTGTGGTTTCTGACAATGAGACTGACTTTGACGAAGACCAGTATCCTCCTGCCAAGGATAGGTACAAGCAACTCGAAGACCGGCTAAGTGCAATGGAGATCCAGAAGATACTTGGGTTGGACTTCGAGGATTTGGGTTTGGTGTCTGGGGTGGTGATTCCCCACAAGTTTAAGGCTCCTACCTTTGCTAAGTACGGAGGGGTCTCCTGCCCAAAGCTACAACTCCGCTCGTATGTTAGGAAGATTCAACCATATACTGCTGATAGGAATCTCTGGATTCACTTCTTTCAAGATAGTCTTTCAGGGACTCAACTTGAATGGTTCTATCAGCTAGAAGGAGCTAACGTCCATAATTGGGAGGACCTTGCTGCTGCTTTTTACAATCAGTACCAATACAATGCCGACCTTGCTCCCACGCGTACTCAACTTCAGGGTATGTCTATGGGTGCGAGCGAAGGTTTTAAAGATTACGCTCAGAAGTGGAGAGACCTTTCTAGTAGAGTCCAACCCCCTCTAGCTGACTGCGAGTTGGTGGATATATTTCTGGGGACCTTGTCTAGTCCGTATTTCAACCATTTGATCGGAAGTTCATCGTCTAGTTTCACTGATTTAATTATGACTGGGAAGAGAGTTGAAGCCGGTATCAAGAGCGGAAAGTTACAGAAAGGTGTTGTGTCAAGTACCGAGAAGAAGCCCTTCAAGAAAGAGTCTAGTGCAATTTATAGCTCTAGAAACCAAAGTCGACCCGAGCTCCGCCAAGCAGTTAATGCGGTAGTTATTTCAGGACCAACTGTTGCTACACAACGCAATACTCAGCCAAGGGCAGAGAGGCAGCAAAGACAGTTTACTCGGTTCAACATGACTTTATCTCAAATTCTTCTGCAGTTGCTAAAGACCAACTTGGTTATTCCGAGGGAATCTCCAAAGAATCCCAACACCACCTCACCGCTGTACAATCCAAACGCCCGTTGTGCTTATCACTCTGATAGCCCAGGGCATGATACCAATAATTGCTGGCCTTTGAAGAATAAAGTGCAGGATCTGATTGATGCTAAGGAGATCGAGTTTGAAGCGTCGGAAAAGCCTAATGTTGTGAATGCTCCTATGCCCAATCATGGAGTAAATGTTGTGGATGATGATGTGTTTGTGACTTATGTAGAAGAAATTTCTACCCCATTGATGACTGTGAAGAAGAACCTTCTGTTAGCCGGTTTATTTTCGGGTTGTGGTGAAGGTTGCCATCTGTGTTCCGTCCTACCTACCGGTTTCCATCTATTGAAGTCAGGTGTCCAATGCCTGATGGATAATAAAGAGATCTTGTTCGAGAAAACTTTTGTTCCTTTGGTTCCTATTGAAGAAGGTTCTATAATCACCATTTTCGTCAATTCTTCCAAGGCTTCCTCTAGAAAGCCTGTTAGAATTACATTTGTTCCGAGAATTGCTCCATTGATCATTACCGTTCCTGGACCTATCCCTTACACGTCGGATAAGGCTGTCCCGTGGCACTATGGGGCCAACGTCACGGGATTAAACAAGACTTGAAGGATGAAGAGGCTGATACTGATGTCAGCAATATTGTTGGATCTAGTAAAGTCACCTGAAGCGGAAGACTTTTCTCCCCTGAGATCTCTCCACCAATTGTTTAGAAGCCTGTTGTTATTACACCTTCCAATACATCTGCTACTGTCCCTATTCATGTTCCAATCCTTACCCCTGTCGCCGAGTCGTCTGACACTCAGGGCAAAGGGATCATCGGTTAGCCTGCCCAGACGGAGGCACCAAGGAAGATTACTGTTGAAGCCTCTAGGTAAGAAATAGAGGAAATTTTAAAGATCATCAAGAAAAGAGACTACAATGTAGTCAAACAGATGGGGAAAACCCCATCAAAGATCTCTATGGTGTCCTTATTGTTGTGTTCAGAGGCCCATGCTAAGGCTCTGATTTCTTTCCTGAAAACTGCGCACGTGCCCCAGGAAACATCTGCTTACCAGTTCAAATATTGTGTGGCTAGTTTGACAGCAGATAATGGGTTGGGTTTCTCCGACGCAGATTTGACCGCCAAGGGGAGGAATCACAACGATGCTCTGCATGTTTCAATCGAGTGCAGGGGCACTGCCCTAGCTCACGTGCTGGTGGACACTTGGTCCTCATTGAATGTTTTACCCAAGAAAGCGTTAGACCGGTTAGACTGTGAAGGGTTGGAGTTGAAGCCGAGTAACATTGTGGTTAGGGCCTTTGACGGGTCCAAGAGGATGGTACATGGAGAGGTGGATATTCCAGTTAAGGTTGGTTCTCAGATTTTCGCGTCTACATTCTATTTGATGGACATTCTGCCATCTTATTCTTGTTTGCTGGGTCGCCCATGGATCCATAAAGTTGGGGCAGTAACTTCTACGCTCCACCAGATGCTGAAATACCCAGTGAAGGGGAAAATTGTCACAGTACGAGGAGAAGAGGAGTACATGGTGAGCCACCTCAACTCTTTCCAGTATGTAGAGATGGACGGGGAGTTCATTAAAACCCCGTGTCAACATTTTGAAGAAGTCCTCTAGACGCTGGCATCAACTGAAACTGTTATTGAAGATCCTCCAATGAAGATGGCTTCCCTAAAGGATGCTCGGGTTGTTATTGAGAAAGGTGGGTGTCCAAATTGGGGCCAACTCCCTGACTTTGCATATAAGACTGACAAGTTTGGTTTGGGTTTCACTACAGAATCTCAAAGGGTTGTTCGGCGTGCGCGGATTGGAAGACATCCCCTGCGTATTACTAATCCTGAAGTGAATATGATTGAAGACGATGATGAAGAGTCTGAGTTTGATAGTTGGATCTACCCGACTACCGACGGCGGACTAAGCAACTGGACGGCGAAGGACTTCGTGCCAATTTCTTTTATCACACAGTAATAGACTTTTGTTTCGAATTTGTAACAGACAATTTTTAAAACTTTACGGCTCGGTGCCTTACCCGAGACACCGTGGCTTTGTTGGTGAGGGCTTTATGTGTTTCATTTCCATATATCATTAATAAAAGCATTGGACGTTTTCTTGCATTGCAAATTTTACGTTCTTTGTTTTTCCTTTTAATCTTGCAAAACATCTATTTTACACATACTCACATATACAAGTCTACATCCACTCTGGATCACACTGATAACGATTCTGCTACTGCCAGTTATGACTTCGGAAGTCCGATCAACCAAGCCGAGGACGAAGGTGAGGATGATTTCGAAGTGCCTGGTGAACTTGCTAGACTGTTACTTCAGGAAGAGAGGGCTATACATCCGCATGAAGAGCCAGTGGAAACAGTAAATTTGGGTACAGAGGTAGACAAGAAAGAGGTCAAGATCGGTGCAAATCTGGAATCTAGTGTTAAGCAATGGTTGATTCAGATGCTGCGTGACTATGTGGAGATCTTTTCCTGGTCTTATGAAGATATGCCTGGGTTGGATACTGATATCGTGGTTCACCGCTTGCCCACCAAGGAAGACTGTCCTCCAGTGAAACAGAAAGTTCGCCGAATGCGCCCAGAGATGTCTGAGAAAATTAAGGCTGAAGTTATGAAATAGTTTAATGTCGGTTTTCTAGCAGTCACTTCTTACCTGCAGTGGGTTGCCAACATGGTTCCAGTATCGAAGAAGGATGGTAAGGTTCGAACGTGTGTTGACTATAGGGATCTGAACAGGTCAAGCCCCAAGGATGACTTCCCTCTGCCTCATATCGGCGTTCTGGTCGACAACACTGTACAGCATAAGGTCTTCTCCTTTATGGATGGTTTCTCCGGTTATAATAAGATTAAAATGGCTCCCGAAGACATGGAGAAAACGACCTTTGTTACTCAATGGGGTACCTTTTGCTACAAAGTCATGCCTTTTGGATTGAAGAATGCTGGGGCAACGTATCAGCGCGCCATGGTCGCTTTGTTCCATGACATGATCCATCATGATATTGAGGTATACGTTGACGACATGATTGCAAGGTCCCAGACTGAAGAAGAACACCTTGACCATCTTCAGAAGTTATTCGACAGGTTGAACTTGTACAAGTTGAGGTTAAACCCGAACAAGTGCACCTTCGGAGTGAGATCTGGTAAGCTGTTGGGTTTCGTCGTAAGTGATAAAGGTATTCAAGTGGATCCTGCAAAGGTGAAGGCTATACAGGAAATTCCATCTCCCCGAACTGAAAAAGAAGTTAGAGGCTTTTTGGGACGTCTGAACTACATTGCCCGATTCATCTCACACCTGACTGCTACTTGTGAGCAAATCTTCAAGTTACTGAAGAAAGATCAAGTGGTAAGATGGAACGATGAATGTCAAGCCGCTTTCAAAAGGATTAAAGAATATCTCCAAGAGCCACCTATTTTAATGCCTCCAGTTAAAGGGAGACCTTTAATCTTATACTTGACAGTACTCGATAATTCAATGGGATGTGTGATGGGGCTGCATGATGAGTCTGGCCAAAAAGAGCATGCTATTTATTACCTTAGAAAAAAGTTTACCGACTGCGAGACCCGATACTCGTTGCTTGAGAAAACTTGTTGTGCTTTGGCATGGGCTGTTCGCCGGCTGAGACAGTATATGCTTACCCACACTACTCTATTAATATCAAAAATGGATCCAATCAAGTATATCTTCAAGAAGCCTGCTTTGTCCGGAAGAATAGCAAGATGGCAGATGATATTGACTGAGTATGACATCCAATACACGACTCAAAAGGCAATCAAGGGAAGTGTGTTGGCAGATCATCTGGCACATCAGGAAGTGGACGATTACCAGTCTATGAACTTTGAATTCCCAGATGAGAATATCATGTTGGTGACTGACTGTGAAACACCTGGACCGAATGAAGGACCTGAGGAAGGATCCCGATGGTCTATGTACTTTGATGGAGCTTCAAACGCTTTGTGTAATGGCATTGGCGCCATGATCATATCTCCTGAAGGTTCTCATACTCCGTTCACCGCCCGACTATGTTTCAACTGCACCAACAACATGGTGGAGTACGAAGCGTGCATTATGGGTCTTCGAGCAGCTATTGACCTAAAGATTAAGTTTCTAAGTGTCTTCGGAGATCCCGCTCTCGTGATCAATCAGATCAAAGGCGAGTGGGATACGAAACACCCAAATCTTATTCCTTACAAGGAGTATGTATTGACGTTGCTTCCCCACTTCGAGGAGATCACCTTTGAACACTTCCCTAAAGAGGAGAATCAGTTGGCAGACGCGCTAGCTACGATGTCTTCTATGTTCAAAGTCAGATGGGACAATGAGGCTCCCCAGATTACCATTGAGAGATTGGATAAACCTGCACATTGCTGTGACATTGAGACTGAAGAGGTAACAGATAAACCCTGGTTTCATGAGGTAAAGAGGTATCTTGAAGCTCAGGAGTACCCCGAGGGTGCATCTGTTAATGATAAGAAGTTTCTGAGGAGGTTCACGGTGAAGTTCTTCATCAGTAACGACATCCTTTACAAGCGTAACCATGACTCAACCTTACTGCGGTGTATGGATAAGAACGAAGCAGAAAGGATTATGGTAGAGTTACATGAAGGTACTTTTGGAACTCATTCCAGTGGACATACCATGGCAAAGAAAATCCTTCGGGCAGGATATTATTGGTCCACCATGGAAGCCGACTGTTATCAGCATTCTCGGACCTGTCATAAGTTCCAAGTCTATACTGATAAGGTGCACATACCTCCAGTACCTCTGAACGTCTTGACAGCTCCATGGCCATTCACAATGTGGGGCATCGACATGATTGGTGAGATCAGACCTACGGTATCCAACGGGCATCGTTTCATCTTGGTGGCTATTGATTACTTTACGAAGTGGGTTGAAGCAGCTTCCTTTGCTACTGTAACCAAGAACGTCGTGGCACGGTTTATTTGGCACAACCTGATTTGTCGATATGGTGTACCAGAGAGGATCATTATGGACAATGGTACAAATCTCAACAATAAGATGATCACTGAGCTCTGCAAGCAGTTCAAGATACAGCATCACAACTCTTCTCCTTACCGGCCAAAGATGAATGGGGCTGTCGAAGCGGCTAATAAGAACATCAAGAAGATTGTGCAGAAGATGACGGTGACATACAAAGATTGGCATGAGATGTTACCTTTTGCTCTTCATGGGTACCGTACCTCAGCGCGGACGTCAATAGGGGCAACACCCTATTCCTTGGTTTATGGCATGGAAGTCGTCTTGCCCATTGAAGTTCAGATACCCTCTCTTCGGATTATGAAGGATGCAGGTTTGAGCAAAGATGACTGGAACCAGACCCGGCTTGATCAGCTGAATTTAATCAATGAAAAGAGACTTACTGCTATTTGTCATGGTCAAACGTATCAAAAGCGAATGATCAAGGAATTTAACAAGAAAGTTAAACGACAAGAATATCAAGTTGGAGACCTGGTCATCAAGCGCATCATATTACCTCAAGGTGATCCCAGGGGCAAATGGACCCCTACTTACGAAGGGCCATTTGTGGTTAAGAACATTTTCTCAGGAGGAGCTATGATTCTAACCACCATGGATGGTGACGACCTTCCTCACCCCGTCAATGCAGGCATAGTGAAAAGATACTACGCATGATCAAAGACCCGCTAGGTCGACTGGCCTAGGCAAAAATAAGGGCTTCCCGGTGAACCAAAAGGGTTCGAGCAAAAATAAGGGATGAAAATAAAAAAAAACTGTACACCCGGCAAGTCGAAAACCTGAAAAGGCGTCTTGGGAAAAAAAGGGTATCCCGGTGGACTGAAAACCCGAAAGGGCGGTCCAGGAAAAAATTAGGGATTAAAGCGTAACACTATGTCTCATTGGATCACCTTGCAACCAGACTTTGGTGTCGACTATCAAGGTCGGACGGTGCTAATCAATCGGATCCACCTTAAACCAAGTAGCAAAGTGATGAGATGCTCGAGGACATAAAGGCAATAGCAGAGTTGGAACCCAGTGGGATTGTTCACATAGCTGTTTTTCTTTGTTTTTCACAAATTGTATAAACTCTATTAATCGATGGCGTTCTTTTACTAGGACGTCAACCTCTTGTACAAGAAACGCCTATTTACAGGCTAAACTTCAAAATCAATACAATTCATTTTCACGAATAAATTTTTCCTTTTTCTGTTTTGTTTTGCAAAGAACGTCCAATGTTCAGTTTTTGATATATGCATTTGACATTAATTGTTGCTCATAAATATTTACATACGAAACAAAAGACGATTACTTGTAATATCAGAAACCGGGGCAAACAAAAAATGTCCAAACCGTACAGTTGCTATGTCCACTAGGTATAGGGATAAACCTAGCTGGAGGAAGCGATTGCAAGTACATTCATTCTCCGCAGAGTAAGAGAAAGACAATGGTGTTAGCTCTCCCCAACTGAGACTCGCAACTGTGAAGGAATCAGTAATATTCTCCCCAAGCAGAGTTTATCTACCATCAGCACTGAAAAGTCTTATCATCCCCCAACGGAGTATAAAAGTATCCCCAGTGGAGTTTGAAGGAATCATTCCCAGTAGACTCTGGAAGATTATCCCCAGTAGAATCTAAAAGGGCTATCCCCAGTAAGGTCGCTGTTGGAAAATCATCCCCAGCGGAGTTCTTTCCTTTCACAAAACAGGAATTCAATCCCCAACAGTTTTCATTATCACCAGCAGTGGTAATTCATCCCCAGCTGAATTTATCAACAGAATCCTCCGGCAGAGCATCTCCTCTCCAGAGTCATTCTCCAATCAGTTTATTCCCCAGCGGAGTTATCCTCTCCTGCAGGTTTATTCTCACAAATATCTCCGTCCACTATCTCCAGCGGAAACGAAGAATTCATTTCTTTTTCTCCAGCAGCAATTCGAGATTTATTTTCCCCAGCTCAAAACATCATATTTCCATACATCATGACATGCATACGCATCATACAACACAATCACATTTATTTTGAGAACATCATTGCTTGATACATATCATGCATTACATACAACTAACCTTTACCTTTCAGGAAAGATTCTCACAAAAATCAAGCTACAAAGCTTTTGCTTCAGTTGAATTACGGACAAGTTCCTAAATCTTAGCAGAGATGTTTTCTCAATTGAATTACGGGCAAGTTCCTAAATATCGACAAAAATGGTCATCAGTTGAATTACGGACAGGTTCCTAAATCTCAGCAGAGATGTTTTCTCAGTTGAATTATGGGCGAGTTCCTAAATCTCGACAAAGATGTTCCTTAGTTGAATTACGGACAAGTTCCTAAATCTCAGCAGAGATGTTTTCTCAGTTGAATTACGGACGAGCTCCTAAATCTCAGCATAATTATTTCATCAGTTGAATTACGGACGGGTTCCTAAATCTCAGCGAAGATGTTTCTTCAGTTGAATTACGGGCGAGTTCCTAAATCTCGACAAAGATGTTCCCCAGTTGAATTATGGGCGAGTTCCTAAATCTCCGCAAAAATGTGCCCTCAGTTGAGTACGGACGATTGAAGTTCCTAAATATCAATGGAGATGACTCACAAGCAGAATACGGACGACGAAGCTCCTAAAATTCTACTTCTATCGACAAAGATCGACCTTCCCCAGCGGAATCTTTCCCAAAAACGAATATACAAACTCTCGCTAAGGAATCTCTCATGCGATCGACACTCCTTCAGATGGCATCTTTAAGCCAATCTCCTTGTTAGCAATCTCCAAATGGCATCTGTAAGCCCATTCTCGATATCGCAAGGCCATCACCACTTCATGCGAGTGCAAATTTCTGGGCACTCTAGTGTTCAATCCTCTTCCACCTTCGGATCACGAAAGGCACGAAAGCCAATCTACATCCTCAGGTTTAAGAAGATTGAACAGGGGCAGATGTTTTACCCCAAAATTTTCCGTCCCATATTTCTCAAAATATGTCAAGAAAGATCCTCAAGTTGCTCAAGGTAGTCCAAGGGTTGGCCAGACAAGCTCTCTCCTAAGGCAGTCTATCCCAAATTAGGGTTTTGTGTTGCATCAATATCCTTGAGTCCAAGTGGTCCCAAATGCTCAACATTGTCCTAATATGTTCTCAAGATCATTCATGTCAAGTTTCAAGCCTTGCAGAGAAAGTTTGCTCAGTCAATCGCTCAAAGGTCCAAAAATCGACTGTGTTAGGGCAAAAGTCAACTGTGACCTACGTACAGTCAAACTTCAAGATTTGTGGTAAACATCCTCATTTTTAAGCATATTTCATCATTTGATCAAGGGTTGATCATGATTCATCAAGGATTGCTCATAATTCATCAAGATTCAAAAGTTACTAAATTAGGGTTTTGCAGGAAAAGTCAACTCAACTTTGACCAAGCAGAACTTTCTCATACTTTATGATAAATGACCCATCAAAAGCTCATTTTGAAGAGAATGCAATTACCTACAATCCATCTTCATATCCCAAGATAAAAATATGAACACACAAGAAGTTATGAATTTGGACATTATAGGTCATTTTGAAAAGTCAACAAAAACACCTTTTTTGTCAAAGCTTCATACATGAGCATGGAATATAAAATTGAGATGAGACTAAAAGGGTTGATTAGAGGACATCTCAAGCTTTCTAAAAAATCAAAGAACACCTCCAAAGAGTCAAAATTGAGGAAGTTATGCATTGGTAAAGTTAGACTTTTTTGCAAAATTGCCAAAAGTCAACTATCCCCAAAACTTCAAATTTTGAGTTGGCATTATAGCTCACGTGCTCTAGCCTTGGCCATTTGTCCATATCATATTTTTATTAATTATTTTGATTTTTATTTGAATTAATTTGATTTAAATCAAAATAAATCAAATAAAATCCAAAGCATTGATAACCAAGGATCTTTTGATTGTTTCAGGATCTAAGTACAGCTAGCAAGGCATTCAAATTCGCATCAAGCCATATGTGTACAAAAAGATTGAAAAGAGGCCAAATTTGGAAGGTTGTTAAAGGGAATCAAATCAATATCCAAGGCATTGATGAAGAGGGATTTGGACTGAATTTGCAACCCTAATGCATTGTACAATATATAAGGAGGCGAGACAAATCATAATAGAGGTTAGAGATCAGGCATAGAATGAAAGCAAAATCTGAAAAAATACCAAAAAAGTGTGAGATCGAAACAGGGCTTAGAGGCATCCTGAAGGCTTAGCACTTGTCTCAATCTCTTCCCAGCAATCTCAGGAACCTAAAGCAAGCAAAACCACACGTTTTCAAGCCCTCCCACGCGCTGTAAGTCCTTCACGTTACACCCCTGTTCTTGATTTCGTATTTTGAAATTTAGGCATTGTTAACATGAATTGTTGGCATATTCTTAATCTACAAATCATTTGCAAGCTTTTGACATTACCCAATTGCATTTATATGACATGTAACAAAATCCACCATTGTTAGGGTTTCGGATTTGTTTTGGGGGTTTTTCTTTTCAGGAATAATTGGCCCTAATAATGGACATGGTTACAATCCGGAGGATGAGACGACCTCAACCATGGTCTTAGAATTATGGCCTGTATGAGATTTTGAGAAGGGACAAGGTAATAGTGACAGACATTTGTCCGTGGGTATAGGTACTTGGATTTTTAGGCACGGTTCAAGGAATGGGATGAAGGCGTGTCGTCCCACCATTCGTCCATTCAAAACGAGCGCGTGCGCTTTTGTTTCTGGCCACTAACTTTTATTTTTTTATATTATTATTACTTTGTATTTTGTTAACAAATAGAACAACGCAACCTAGTGGTTGCCACGCAGGTCTTAAGGCATTAGAGGCTGGAGGTCAGGGGTTCGATCCCTGCCTCCAGCATTTGTCATTTTGCATTGTTCTTACAGGAAATCATGTGCACACTCAAGCCAAGCTTCCACCATGGACACTCACCATCCAGTATGCCAGATGGCCAGATGGCCAGATTTGGTGGCCATCATTGAGGGCATACCAAAAGGCCAAGTCAATGCATACGCAGGGGATCACAAAAGTCAATTGGATCTTCACAAATATTCTAGAAAATTGATATTGACACCCTCAAAAATCAGGCTCATTCTCTACTTTTTTTATATTTTTGTTTATCTCATTTAATTATTTTATTTTATTTAATTTAATTACTAACCATTAAATAATTTTCTTTTTTTATCAAAAAATCACCAAAATATTTTTTATCCAATTAAATTTCAGAATTTTATTTTTTCATTAATAAATATTAATTTATTTAATTAGGTATATTAATTAGGTAACATTAATTTATTTTTGTAAATAATTAAAAATCAATTAGAATTAATAGGTTTTAACCCTAATTTAATTATTTTATTTTCTTTCCTAAATTAACAAAACTACAAAAATATGTCATTTAATATTTTTCATTAATTAATTTATTTAATAATTAATTTAGCATTTTAATCTTAGGATTTAATTTCTTTTCTTAAAAATAAAAACAACAAAAAACATTTTCTTTTAATTAAGAGGGTCAAAACCCTAGTTTCGCTTTCGATCAAATTGCCTCGCGCGCTTTATTTTTTCCTTATTCAATTATTGTATCTGCTCCCGATTTGTAATAATTAATTAGAACATTTATTTTTCCGTTTTTATTTTATTTTCAAATGGTTTGTCTTTGGCGATGTAAATACCTGACGCCTTGTAATAATTTAGTTTAAATTTCGCATTTTAAATTCCGCAAATTATTTAACTGTTAGATGATTGATAATAGGGTTTGCATGACAAGAATGTATGTCTAATTTTAAAACAGTTAGATCATCCTAAATGTGAAAAGATAAAAATAACTGAAATCAACACACTCACACATGCGTACTCCTAAGGTATACCCCACTTGGTTTCCTTCGTAAACGGTCATTGAGTATAGGTTATTTTAGAGGTCGCGCTCTTGTCTAAAAGATCATAGTTGCCTCGAAATTGTTGCCTCGGATATCGTTGTCTCGAATAAATGATCTAAGACATTAGGGTTACCGCTAAGACGTCCTAACATTGCTTTAGTGACCGTACGTCCCTTTCGAATTGACCCTCAAACTCCCACGACGATGCTACCTACTAACTAATAGTGGGATAGTATCGTCTAAAGGACATTTGCATAGAACGATTCCTTTTTTAAGTAGGTAAATTAGTTCTTAGGTACTTGCTCATTCAAAACAAAACTTTTTCACACTTACACTTTTACGAACAAGTTTTCAAAAAACACTTCATTACACTCTTGAAGACAGACGCAAGAGTTAAATCGAAGTTAAAACAAAACTTTTCAAAACCCACAAGCACAAAGAAAACATTTTGAAAATGATGAGCAAGTACCTAAGAGCCCATAGATAACTACGGATAGAAAGGGTGCTAATACCTTCCCTTTCTATAATCTACCCCCCGTACTCAGAAATATCTCGAAAAAGGAATTTTTCTGTGCTTTTTTCCTTTCCTTGTTGGATAAAATAAAAGACGGTGGCAACTCTTGCTTACCGCGACATTTTGCAAAAACAAACGCAAAATGCAAACCAGCATTCCAAAAACAGTCAGTTCTTCCCACCGTATCACAATGTCAAAATATGAAACTTATTCATCAAGAAATCAAAAATTCAAGATTTCATTTTGAAAAGTCAAAGTTTTCAAACTTAGAAATTTTTCTAAGTGTTTAGAACTTCATGTTTTTTCACAACTTTGAGCCAATTTTTCACCATGATGCAAAATGATTCAGAAGAAACTTTCAACATGAAAGTTGTAGATCTCCATGAGATATACAACATTTCTTTACACAACTTCTTCTAAAAATGCTTGGATCTCAAGTTATTAATTCATGAAGTCATAGTCTTGAAACTAAACACTTAGTGAAATTTTGCCTAAGTTTAGGCAGGATTTTGACCTAACTTCTTGGCACTTTTTCATATAATTCCAAGGGGAATTTTCAAAAGTGATTCAAATATGGATTGTAGAGCACATTTCAAGCTTTCCAAAATGTCTAAGAACTCCTTGAGGTCATTCTTGAGCAGGGAGAATCGAAGAGAGGAAGTTAGGGTTTTCAAACTTGAATTACAAGTCATTTTTTATGAACACATAAACCAAATCCATACTAGGATGCATAATATTTGGTTTGAAGGCCTCAAAATTGTTTGTCACTCTATAATTAATTGTTTACAAAACTATTAGAGCTTTGATCCAAGCAATTGAGTTATTATCTAAGTTGCATTTCCATTAATGGCACAAAGTTAACATTGCCATTCTTGTAAAGAAAGTTTTTGCATAAAGTCCATTCTTGAGCCTCTAACTTGTTCCCTCTGATCACACTTCATCCACAAAGTCGGAAGCAAGTTTGTTTAAAGCATAACCACTCTATCTTAGCAAGTACACAAGGCTTTGAAACTTGAATTTCTCAAAAATCACATGTTATGCATAAACGTGTGATTTTGAAATCTTATCAACAACAAGTCTCCAAACTTGTTGCTTATAAATAGAGTCACTATTTGTGAGCTAGGACACGAGCTCAAGCACCCTGAAACACTCCCAAACTCCCTCTAGCCAGAAATTGCACAAAAAAACTCCATTGATACACAGTTCTGACCTTAAACTTGTATCTCTCATTTCCCTTGTGTGTTTTCCCTCAAATTCATTCCTAAAGCTTCCTTACATCAAATACAAATCATCCCTGACCCTGTTTCATAATTGTAACTCCATCTTCATCAACCTCCATAACCAAAAATAGAGCTCTGCAAGTTGACTTCTCCAGACCATTTTAGCCACCTATTGCTCAAGCTAATCGTTGCATTAGCTTCCTGGGAACTTGAGGAAGCTAACCTGATCATTGCAGCACCTTGAATCAAGCCCATTTGCATTTCACGATTTCCAGTTTTGAGGTATTTTATTAAACTTCTATCTTCATATTTAGGCATTGTTAGGCTTGTATTTGTGAAGATAAAATATAGACATCATTGCCCTGAAACTATACATGTCCATAGATTTCATTTATTTTGATCGAGCTAGGAGAATTTTGAGTTTGAACTTTCTGAAATATTTAGGTCAGAATTTGGTACTTTTAGAAATTCTCATTCATCTTTGATTTATAGCTTATGATATTTATATGGTTGGATTCATGGGGAAAAATGGAGCAACTTTCATGTTTGCATCTTTCATTTTTGTTGAGAAATGAGCAAGTTACAGGATCCATGGCTGGAGGTTAAAGATGAAGTTGAATTCAGAGCATAACTTATGTTGTATATTTATTGTTGTGTCAATGTTAATGGATGTATAGCCACCCCAATGGTAAAGTGCGCGCCTGTTGACCTTTGGGACCTGGGTTCGAGCCCCAGTGGTACCCTTTTGCTATTTTTCACATTTTTCTTCCTTTTTTTTGTTTGAAACAGGTGCCTGGGCTTCCAACAATTGGGCCTTGCTTTTTTTTGCTTTTACTAACCCCTGTTGTTACTTCCATACACCTGGCCCAAACTTTTTTTCAATTTATTTTCTTTTCTTGTTTTCTTTTTATTATTATTATTATTAATATTATTATTATTAGTATTATTATTATTATTAATAAAAATCCAAAAAAATATTTATTCTATTATTTTTACACTCATTTATTTATTTTATTTCTTTTAATAAAATTAAAAAACATTTTCTTAAACAAATTAATTTCCTTTTTTTAATAAATAAATATTTAGACTTAGATTTATTTATTATATTATTTTCTTTTAAAATCAACTTAGAGCTTAGATTTCTTTTAATTAATATCCATATTATTTGTTACTAATTTAAAAACCTTTTCATAAATAAAAATCCTAAAAAACTTGTTTTTCTTTAAATTAATTTATTCTACTAACTTAATCTTAATTTTCTTATTTTTAGTTATTTATTTTATTTTAATTAGGTTAGAAAACCACTTTCATAAAAAATCAAACAAAAATTACATTTTCTTTTTTACATTTGCATTCTTGCACTTTATTTACATTTATTCAAATTTCAATATGGTTGTAATATTTATTTAGATTTAAATTCTTGCAATATTCCCCATTTGTAAATTTGTATACCCCATCCCCCAAATATTGTAATAGCGTAGTAATTTTAAATTCCGTAATTTATCACTTTATATGTAAATGTTAGTAATTAGGGTTTGTATGGAAAGACTAAAACCAATCAATTAGAAAACCCTAATCAAAAACAAAACCAAGCATGAAAAACAAAACACTTGCACACAAGCACCTCTAGGGTAAATCCACTTGGTTGCCTTACAAAATAGCCATATTACGCATGTGAGGTATCTTAGCAAAAACAAGCAAAATACAAGATCATAGTCCCTCGATGACACTAACCATGTTGCCTTTCAAATGATCTTAGTCCCTAAAAGAGAATGCTAAGATACCTTGCAACATTGCTAATCTTGGTTATACTATGACCCACGCCCGTCCCGTTTACATCCAAAGATAGGGTTACTCACCAAATCAATGGTAAGATGACAATGTCAAAGGAAAGAGAAAATGAACATGAAAGACTCTTGAGTAGGTAGAATGCTCCTAATTACTTGCTCAATTTCAAAAACAAAACATCCTTGCTATTTTCAAAACAAACACCTACACTTTCAAAACATCTTACAAACTTGAAAACATTTTTAAAAGATCAACATCTTTGTATACATTCTTACGAACGAGAATCATTACAAAGTTTTCCTAAACAATGGCCTCTTTACAAAATACTTTCAAAAAAACCACACAAAGCATAACTTCAAACAAAAGCAAGTGATCTAGCAAGTAACTAAGAGCCCATGGAAAACCATGGATGAAAAGGGTGCTAATAACTTCCCTATCCATAATCTACCTTCCAAACTCAAGAAATAATCTCAAAGGTCTTTCCTGTGCTTTTTCACCTTTCCTTTTGGATAAAAGAAAAGTCGGTGGCGACTCTTGCTAACCGCAACATTTGCGATAAAACGCAAAACACCCAAGTCAGTTCTCCCATCGTATCACACCGTGCAACATCTGTATCAACCGCTGTTTGATCTTAGTCTCCATATTTGCGCCGATCTTGACTTCTTTTTTGTCCACCTTCGTGCCCAAGTTTATCGTCTCAACTGGCTCTTCATGAGGTTATATAGCCCTCTCTTCCTGATGTAACAGTCTAGCAAGTTCTCCAGGCACCTCACAATCGTCCTCACCTTCGTCCTCGGCTTGGTTGATCAGATTTTCAAAGTCATAACTGGCAATAGCAGAACTATTATCAATGGGATCCAGAGTGGATATGGATCTGCAGTTTGATGCGTGAGTGTGTGTAAGAGCGTAGCTGTATTGATAAAGTAAAATCAGAAAAGAAAAATAGAGAGCGCAAAATTTATATGCAAGGAACGTCTAATGATTTATTGATGATATATGAAATGACATATAATAACCCTCACAGATAGAACCATTGTGCCTCGGGTAAGACACAAGGCCATGAAGTTTAAATTGTTTATTACAAAACTCAGAAAACAAGTAAGACAATTACTGCGGAATAAAAGAAACTGGTATGAAATTTTTGGATGTCCAATTACTCGGTCCACCGTTGGTAGTCGGGTAGATCTAGCTGTCAATATCAGAGTCTTCCTCACTGTCTTCAATAGCATTGACCCCACGATTGTTGATGCGTAGGGGAGGTCCTCTAACTCGAGCGCGTCGAACAGCCCTTTGAGCTCCTAAAGTAAAGCCCAAACCAAATTTGTCAGTTTTGTGAGTAAAATTAGGGAGCTGTCCCCAGTTGGTACACCCACCTTCTTCGACAACTGCTCGGGCGTCCTTGAGAGAAGCCATCTTCAGAGGAGGTTTGGTGTTGGTGGTAGTTTCGGTTGACGCTAAAATCTGTGGAACCTCTTCAAAGTTTTGACAAGGAGTCTCTATGAATTCCCGGTACATCTCCACATACCTGAAGGAGTTCAGGTGGATCACCGTATACTCCTCTTCACCATGCACAGTGACAATATTCCCCTTCACTGGATATTTCAGCATTTGGTGTAGTGTAGAAGTAACGGCCCCAGCTTCATGGATCCATGGACGACCCAATAAACAAGAGTACGATGGCCTGATGTCCATCACGTAGAAGGTGGACCCAAAGGTCTGAGAGCCTACTTTGACAGGGATGTCCACCTTCCCATGCACCATTTTCTTCGACCCGTCAAAAGCCATTACCATAATGTTACTAGGATTTAAGGTTAAACCTTCACAATCCAGCCAATCAAGATCCTTCTTAGGCAGAACATTCATTGAAGACCCAATATCCACCAACACATGAGCCATAGTGGTGCCCTTGCATTTGGTCGAGACATGCAGAGCATCATTATGCTTCCTCCCTTTCGGTGTTAAGTCGGTATCTGAAAAACCCAGCCCATTGTCAGCAGTCAAGCTGGCCACACAGTCTTCGAATTGATCGACTGAGGTTTCTTGCGGCACATGCGCAGTCTTGAAGAATGCAATCAAAGCCTTTGCATGGGCCTTAGAACATAACAACAAAGACAACATCGATATCTTCTAGGGGGTCTGCCCCAGCTGCTCGACCATATTGTAGTTGCTCTTCTTGATTATTTTTAAGATTTCCTCTATCTCTTGCTTAGAGGATTCCACAACAAATTTTCTAGGTGCCTCCGTCCGGGCAGGCTCACCTATAGCTTCTTTGCCTCGAGTCCCAGATGACTCATCGGCAGGGGTAACAACTCGAGTAAGAATGGGAGTAGTAGCTGAAGTACTAGCAGGGACAACAGATGTCAGGAGAGAAAACCCTTCCACTTCTGGTAATCTTGCTGGCCCCGACAATGTTACTGACATCGGGATCAGCCTCTTCAACCTTCAAATTTGGTTTAATGCCATGATAGTAAACATTGGCGCCATAATTCCACGGGATAACTTTGTTCGAGGAGTACGGTACGGGACCAGGAAAAGTGATTATCAGCGGGGCGATTCTGGGAGCAGGTGTAATCCTAACAAGTCTTTTAGAGGAGACCTTGGAAGGATTGGCGGAAATGGTTATAATGGCAATATCTTCAAACGGAACCATCGGAATCAAAGTCTTTTCGAACAAAATTTCTCTGTTGTCTATCAGGCGTTGAACACCTGCTCTCAGCAAATAGCAACCAGTGGGAAGAGATGAACACATGTGGCAACCTTCACCACAACCCGGAAATAAACTGGCCAACAAAAAATTCTCCTTAACAGTCATAAGAGGAGCAGAAACTTCATCAATAGAGGTAACGAACAGGTCAGTGTCAATGGCATTAACTCCACGGTTGTGCTTGGGCATGGGAGTAGTTATGACATTGGGCTTCTCCAGAGCATCAAACTCAATCTCCTTGGATTTAATTAGATCTTGTACTTTATTTCTAAGAGCCCAACAGTCATTTGTATCGTGGCCAGGATTCCAGAATGGTAGGAACAACAAGCGTTTGGATTGTACCGAGGAGATGTGGTATTAGGATTCTTGGGAGCATCTTTCAAGGTTGCCGAGTTGGATCTTAGCAGATGGGGTAGAACCTCAGTCAATGTCATGTTAATCTGGGTAAACTGCCTTTGCGGTCTTTCTACCCTTTGCTGATTGTTGCGTTGTGGGGTAGCCGCAGGCCTAAGTATCATCACAACACTTACCATTGAACGGTGTCCATCTCTACTCTGACCTCTTGGGCTATAGGTAGCACTGACTTCCTTCTTGCCTGCGAAAGGCTTCTTTACTGAGCTCGAAGAGGTGTCTTTCTGTACTTTTACCACTCCAGATCCCAGCTTCTACCCTCTCTCTTGTTAATATCAACTCGGTAAAACCAACTGAGGAGCTACCAATAAAATGATTGAAGAATGGACCAGACAGCTTCCCAAGAAACATGTCGACCAACTCCCTATCAGACAAAGGGGTTGGACTCTCCCAGCCAGATCTCTACACTTCTGCGCATAGTCCTTAAAGTCTTCACCTGCACCCATGGACATACTCTGGAGTTGAGTATGAGTAGGGGCAAGGTCAGTGTTGTATTGATACTGCTTGTTAAAAGCAGAAGCCAAATCCTCCCAGTTTCGAACATTGGTTCCCTCCAGTTGATAGAACCATTCAAGCCGAGTTCATGACATACTGTCTTGAAAGAAGTGAACCCACAAGTTCCTATCAGCAGTGTGAGGGTGAATCTTCCTCACATAGGAACAGAGATGAAGCTTGGGACAAGACGCCCCATCATACTTTGCAAAAACCAGAGCTTTAAACTTTTGTGGGATGTCTACCCCAGACACCAATCCCAGCTCTTCAAAATCCAGCCCTGGTATTCTCTGGGTCTCCATAGCGCTCAGCCGATCCTCTAATTGTTTGTACCTATCCTCAGTGGGAGGATATTGCTCATCATTGTAGTCTGTATCATTGTCAGAAACTTCAGGGCTAGGGTCCTTCTCCCTTGTCCCCCTCTCTTGATTCTCCCCTTTTTTGGACGAGGAGGTCAGATCGACTGGTTGCTTTAACGGCCCCCTGAACCTTCTTCCCAGATTCAGAACACCAGAGACCTTCTTTTTCTTCTTCTTCTTTTCCTTCAGGATGAGGGCCTTCAGATCTTCCTGCCCTTTTGCCAAAGTTATGAACATCTGTTGAAATTGGGCATTTTGTGCCTGAAGATCTTTGATGCTTTGTTCGGAAGACATTTCTTGCTGAAATAAACAGCGAAGGAGATGAGAAACCTATAATGGTACATGTTTATGCAATGTCATGGATGGTATGTAATGATTTCAAGGACTTGTAAAGGCTTAAATTTTTTTAACCAAAAAGAGACATACGTTAATTGTATTAATAAGTTCGGACTGTTACAAACAATGCCCTTTAGGCTTACAATCAAACAAATAAAACTTAAAACAAAAAGAAAACTAGGTCTCCCAAGAGCGCATCCTCTTTGGTGAAATGTAGGCGTTTATGTTCCTTTCTTCGTGAAGTAGCCTAGTGAGCTCCAGGACCTTCTTCTTGCTGGCATAGAATTGAGTTTCGAACATATCCTACTCCTCTTTAAGTTGAACCCAGGATTTTTGTAACTCCTCATGTTCAGTTGGCATGTTAGAATGATTAACAAGAGAAGAAGTGTCTCCTTTAGCAACTGGTTCCATAATTATTGGTAGGACATCAGGGTAAGGCATCATAAGGCTTTGGGCGCGGGCTCGTACCCATCAGAGATAAGGATCAAGAGGGATGGAATTCTTGTGCCCCAATATATTGCTATAAATTTTATGTACCATGCCCCAAGCTCTCACGAACCTTTTGCGGTAACCCTGAGCATCATTCTCATAGTTGAAGGAGATTCCTTGGATAAGCGTATCGTGAGGACCATCCCTTCTCGCATAACCAAACTTCTGCAGTGCCAAACAAGGGTTATAAGTGATTCCCCCCTAATGCCTAAGAGAGGGACATTAGGGAATTCACCACAATGATCGATGATAATAACATCTTCCGAGGACCGTGAACACCAATGAATGTCTGAATATGTAAGGGACATCAGCCTATGATACCATTTCATACTCTGCTCATTCTTCAAAATAGGCCTGGGTAGGTGCGAAATAAATCACCTAGCCAATAGAGGAGTGAAACACAGGTGGGTCCCCCTTCTCTTTAGAGTACGAGCATACAGAGAGTGTAGAACATTCCCAAGTAATGTAGGCACCGGATCATGAGATAGAAAAACCTTAATAGTATTCACGTCTACGAGTTGGTCCATATTAGGGAAAAGTACCATCCCGTAGATGAGGAGTTCCAGTACCTCTTCGAAAGCTTGTAAATCCAAGGTATCCCAAAAATAGTAAGTCTTGAATAGAAATTTAGTTGGGATTTCTTGGACACTTCCCCTAGTTTCCTAATTTGTCACTACATCAGACCGTTGTAAGGATAGAGCTCGAGAAATCTCTTCAGGATTTGGATGTTCTTCCATACCATTTAAAGGTAACTGATCAAGAATAGGTACCCCCGACAACCGAGAAAATTCCTCTATCGTAGGCACTAGTTGGTAATCCGGGAAGGTGAAGCAGTGGTGCAAAGGATCAAAGAACTGAAATAACACCTTTAACAATTCTTCATCAGGTTTTGAAGTGACCAAGTTGAGCAACCGACCATGTTTTTCAGTGAAGGGAGAGCTTTCAGGAATCCTTAATGCCAAGTCCTTTAGTTGGAGAGGCACTTTCACAAGGTTAATCTGGATAGTGTTCCTACGGGCGGATGCCATGTCCTACAAAAAAAAGTAAAGATGAGCCCTAGAAAAATCCTTGAAATGGTTAGTATGATATGTCGTGCTTATGATGTCATGATTATGCTAAAAAATCACATGTATAGCAAGCAACAAACAAGTCACACCAAGTCCTTAGGTTTAAGGCCTGCATGAGTTTTAAAGTCATACCCTCTTGAAGTTGGATTGGTTCAACCTGTCCTATAACTAGTAACTGGGTTCTAAGGGATCTCAATATCACCGATCTTTCCCCTAAGCTTCGTTCAATAGGCGATTGACTCGCAACCAAACAAAACTCAAGATTCAAACCTCAATGAGTGTAGCATCGAGTATCTGTCGACCTTGGGAATGCACCAAAGCTGGCCATCTCTCTACGTCCTACTGTCCAAGTTGTGTAATTAAAGGTTCTAAGGTCAGTTGATGCTTTATGACACCATGCAGAGGCCCCGTACTCTCCCTGATTGACTCAAGGGTTACCGGTACCAACTAAAGTGCCACATCAATGTAGCTACTGCTTAAACCATGTTGTTATACCCCACATAGTTCCCTCACAATTTATTGCTACTTACCTAAAAGGTGTCCCCAGATCCGGGTGTAGGATCTACATAACCCCAACAAAACCCTTGAATATAAAGTAGGAAAAGCAAAAGACAAGCAAGCAATTTTAGAAGTGACCTAAATCCTAAGGTATACCTCACTTATTAAGTCCCCAGCAGAGTCGCCAGTTGTGATACGGTGGCAGAACCGACTGTTAATACTGGTTTGCGTTTTATATTCGCAAATGTTGCGGTAAGCAAGAGTCGCCACCAACTTTTATTTCATCCAACAAAGTAAATGGAAAAGAATAGAAAAAACCTTTTTTTGAGAGTTTTTGAGTACGGGGGGTAGATTATGGAAAGGGAAGGTGTTAGCACCCTTTCCATCCATGGTTTTCCATGGGCTCATATGTACTTGCTCATTTTTAAAATTGCTTGTGTGTGTTTGTTTTGAAAAGTTTTGTTTACTTTGTGATAACCCTTGTATATGTTCTCAAGAGTGTGACGAAGTTGTTTTGAAAACTGTTTTGAAAAGTGTTTGTGTGAAAGAGTATATTTGAGCAAGTACTCAAGATATTATACCTACTCAAAAAAAGATTGTTCGTTCTCATTTCCTTTAGATAGCACTATCCTACTATTAAGGAGTAGGTAGCCCTATCGTTGGAGTTTTAAGGGACATTTGAAGGGACTAAATGGTCATTGAAAGTAACAAGTAAGGATACCTTAGCATTTCGAAGGGACTATCGTCATAAGATCCTTTCTCGTAGGCAACTCGAGGGACAAGGATGAACTATGATCTTTATGACAACTTTGAATTACGGGTCATTGCTAAGATATCCCTACGTTCGAGGGACATGACCATTATTTCCGAGGCAACCAAGTTAGGAAAAACCCTAGGAGTGAGCATGTGCAAGTGTTTCATTTCAGTTTCATTTATCTTGCGCATTTAGGGTTTTCTACTGTTTTAAATTGATTTATCTTGTCATTCAATCCTATTATCCATACATCTAGGCAGTCTATAATTGCGGAAAGTAAAGTGCGAGAAATTAAAACCCTAGCTATTACAAGGCTTTGGGGAGGGGGATTACATAATCAAAAACCGGGGAAAAGAATAAATGCAAAATAGTAAACCTAATTAACTATTACAAACTTGGAGCGGTTACAATAATTAATAAAATAAGGGAAAAAGAATGTGCGCGACAAAATAAAATAAGGGGAATTAATGTCAAGTTTAGAAACAATTAATTTGCGAATAAAGAAAAGATATTTTTTGGATTTTTTGTGAAAATAGTAATTAACTTTGCAAATTAACCTAATTTCTATTAAATTCTAAATTATGAAAAAAAGTATTTAAGTTAACGTAATTTCTATTAAATTTTAATTACAAAAAAGGTATTTAAGTTAACCTAATTAAACTAATTAATTAACGCAAATAAATATTTTATATAAAAAAAACTAAACCTAATATTTTTTTGTAATTTTCTGATTTTCTGATTTAATAAAATAAAAAAAATGATTTTGTAAAAAAAAACAATTAAGAAATTAAAACAAAATGAATAAAGAAATTAAAAAAGGAATTAAAGGAATGGGCCTGATGTTGTTGAGTGATCTGGGGGTGTAATGCTAGAATTTGCAAAGGCCCAGTTTGTTGGCCCAAATGTCCTGCACCTGATCCCATGGGATTTCCTTCTGATGCTTCATGGTGGACCCTCAAGGCTGGGGCGTTCGATCTACATAATGATGGATCCCAAGAATGAGATCTGGGGCGTATGGTGGACACTGGATGCTGAAGTATATAGAACCTGCAAATTATTTGAAAGAAAAATATAAAATGTTGGAGGCAGGGGTCGAACCCCTGACTTCTCACTTACAACGCCTTATCCCCTTTCATGCTTTCCACTAGGCCAGTTGGCCTTTTGTTAATATAATTAAACAAGATATAATATAATTGAAACACGTGTATGTCCAGAAGAAACGCGCCAATATTCAAATATCCCAACAGGACGTTGCCACACAATCGTCTTCTTCCCCAATACCATCGTATTAGGTTTAGACTTTTACCTACGGACAAAGTCTGTAAGTACAACCCTGCATCATTCAAAAATCCAGCACAAGTAATATAAATTACAATGAAGGCCATGAATCAACTGGGATTGAAGCCCTGAACATCATGGTATCCACGCTGTTGTACCCCAAAATTTTCCCTCCCATATTCTTCAAAATTTGCCAAGTCAAAGCTTCAAAATCTCCTCAAGGGTTGCACAGTTCAAGGGCCTCCTAACAGTCAAAAATTAGGGTTTTGGTTCTGACTAAGAGAATGAAGTTTCCAAGGGTCCAATCAAGTGCCACATGCCTACAAACATGGTCAAGCATCCTCATGCTAAGTTTCAAGACTTACAGCACAAAATTGCACAGTCAAAAACCCTAATTGCCCTACAGTCAACTGTAGGGGCAAAATGGTCATTTGACAGTCAAAAGTTCAAATTTTTGGTCAACATCTCATTTTGAAGCTACAAACATCATTTGATCAATGCTTGATCATGATTCTCAAAGCTTGGCTCAAAAAGTCTCAAGATGCAAAGGTTTCCATATTTGGACAGTTGAAAAAGTCAACTGTAACTTGACCAAGGCATAACTTCCACATGGATTATCAGAAAAATTCCATCCAAAGCTCATTTTGAAGAGAAAGACATTTCCTACAACTCCTCTTCACACTTAAAGTCCAAGAAATGTTCTCACAAAAAGTTATCAATTTCAACATTATAGGTCATTTTCAAAAGTCAACAAAAAGGGACTTTAAGTCAAAGGCCATAACTTGAGATTGGTAAATCAAAATGACATGGGACCAAAGGCACTGGTTATAGGAATTCAAGACCTTTCCAAAATGTCCAAGAACATGATCAAAGCTTAAAAATTGAGCAAGATATGCCTTGTGGAAGTTGGGAAATTTTTGGGTATTTTGAAAAGTCAACTTTGCTTCAAATGTCTTAAAATTGCTAATGGGCCATATTTTCTTCCAAGATTCATCATTCCAAGCATGTGCACGACCATTTGGCCCAAAGGGAAGTTATTCATCATTTTTATTTATTTATTTGAATTTTTAATTGCTAATAATTCATTTAATTAATTAAAATATGTGAAAAATACCAAACCAATGCAATCAAATCTTTTTATGCATGAAATAGTCTCAAGATTTCGTGCATAATCAGATAGGGAAAGAATCAAGTTGATTGGACATGATTTGTATCAAATATGCATGAAAAAATATTGAAAAAGATTCATCAAAATCAAATCTTGAAAACCATTAAAAACAAGGCTATGGGCTTGGATTATTGACTGAATTCATTCTCTATACAAGTGCAAACCTAACCCTAGAGCCAGGAACCTTGAAGCTGCGCAAGAACACCATAACCAAGTTTGCATTTTTTCAAGAAAACTCCAAAACTGAAATCACGATTGCAAGGCTTTTCAAGGCAAGAAAATCATTCCATTGCCTTCCTGAGACCTCAAGGAAGGTTTTCAGATCAAAACCATCATCCCTAACATGAAGAACTGGTAACTAGAAGTTAGCCTGTGTCACTTTTTTTGCATAATCGTGTTTTATTATTCAGGCCATATCCATGCATTTTTATTCTTGATTTATACTAATGAGATGATTCTGAAGCTAGCAGTATGATTTAATTGAAGAATCATTGCATATATGAAGAGTTGCCATGAACGACACCTAGGGTTTTAAAAACCTTGAATTGGGGTTTCTCAGTTATGGAAAAATTAGGACGTGAGACCTAGACCATTAAAATCAGGAGACTTGGACGATTTGAACACACATATCGCGCCTAATTTATGATGCAGGGATTTCTAATCGCTATTTTTTCACACTGCATATAGTGGGGGTTTAAAACCCCCGCAATCTTGTTTATTTTGTTTCAGGAAAAACATAAGCAACGAAGAAGAAGATCAGGTGTCAAGGCGTGGTTGGTTTATTTGAATTTCGCGCTAAATTTGTCCACTAACTCACGTTTTGATTGATATTGTTTATTAGTTATATAATATACAAAGAAGCATAACAGCGCGGTTGGCAAGGCATCAGTGTGATAACCTCCAGGACCTGGGTTCGATCCCAGGTCCCCCTCCCTTTCCCTATATTTTTCTTCTAACTATGTTCTTGTGTAGCTCATTTACAAGCGTCCACCATACGCTCATCATTCAAACCATGCCACACGTCCCACTGCATCCAACCAAAGGCCAGGATTCAGAGACCATGATGTGCATCAGTCAACGCGTACACACGCTAGCCAAAAAGTCAACAAGGCCAGGAAATTATTGGGCCAGAATTGCCAAGAAAACCTCCAATTGGGGACAGAACCCCCCATGGTTTGCTTCTTTTATTCCTTTTTATATTTTTTTATTTTATTTGTTTTAAATAATTTCTCTTTAATTCTTTAAACTAATTTATTTTCATAAAAATATAAAAATAACAAAAAAAATCAGAAAGACAAAAAATAAAATATTTTATCTAAGTATATTTTTTTTAATACCTTTGTAAATAAATTGTATCATTTAATTTAATTTTAAGTTCTAGGATTAATTTTAATATTTTCTAACAAACTAAAAAATTATAGAATTAGGGTTTTAATAACCTTTTTATCTTTTTCTTTTCTTTTACCATTATAATAATTAATTATTTATTTTTGTAAATAAAAATTGAATTAATTAATTAGGTTAATTTTATGTGCAACTTTAACATATTTTCTTAATAAATAAAAATTGTAGAATTAGGGTTAATTAATTAATTTCTTAATTTCATTTAATTCTCATAAAAATTCATAAATACAAAAATAATTTCTTTTCATTTTAATTTAATTAATTTGTCAATATAATTTAATTTCATTAAAAAGGGTCCAACGCCCTCGCTTTCGATTTAATTCTCTTCGCATTTTCATTTCCTTTTTTTTTAAATATTGATGTAATTCTCCCAAAGCCATGTAACTCGGACATTTTATATTTCTCGCACTTTATTTCTTTATTTTATGTCAAATCGGGTCCTGGATTTTAATTTGGCGATGTGGACCCGCGCCTTTGTAATAGTTTAGGAACTTTTAATTTCTCGTAACTTTTTAACTGTTAATAATGGCATGCAAGAATGAATGACAAAATAAAAATAACGCGTAGATCACCCATGACATGACAAGACAAAAATAAATGAATCTGACACACAAATCACACACCACCCCTAGGGTACGCCTCACTGTTGCCTTGCCTCTCGAAAGGTGATCGTCGAGTAGAGGATGTCTTAGTAAGTCCTCATGATCCGGGAACCTGGCATGAGGGTAGCTTCTAAGGTATCTTCCCATTGCTCCGGTGATCACCATGTCCCGAACCTCGAATTGACCCGAACACCTCCAACGGTGGTGCTACCTACCTCTCAATGGTGGGATGGCACTACTTTAAAGGATATTTACACAGACGAATTCCTTAGGGTAGGTAGACGACTCTAGATACTTGCTCTAACTTCAAAACAAATCAAAATACTTTTCACACCGACACCTTTTCAAAAAGCTTTCGAAAGCAATTTTTCAAACACTCTTGAGGACCGATACAAGAGTCGAACTGGAATTTTCAAAGAAACTTTTTTAAAACCCACAGTTGAAAAGCAAACAAACCATTTTTGAAAACACAATGATCAAGTATCTAAGAGCCCATGGATAACCATGGATAGAAAGGGTGCTAACACCTTCCCTTTCTATAATCTACCTCCCGAACCGAGAGCAATCTCTATAAGGAATTTTTCTGTGCTTTTGTCCTTTCCATTTGGAGAAAATAAAAGACGGTGGCGACTCTTGCTCCGCGACATTTCGCGAACCAGCGTTAAACAGTCAGTTCCAGATCCACCGATCACAGAACTGGCGACTCTGCTGGGGACAAACTTAAAGTGAGGTGTACCTTAGGGTTAGTTCATAACTGTGTTCTCAATTTTATTGATTTGCTTGCTTTAAATTGTGGGACTGTCTTGGGAGTTCTATAGATCCTAACCCGGATCTGGGGATACCTTCTTAGAAAGTAGCAACAAGGCTATGAGGGAACTGTGCGGGGTATACCGACATGGTTGAAACAGTCTGCTACGTTGATGTGGCACTTTGGTGTGTACCGGTAACCCTTGAGTTCAGTCAAGGAGAGTACGGGGCCTCCGTGTGGTGTCGTGAAGCATCAACAGACCTTAGGAACCTTAATTGAACTATCTTGGCCTCTTTAGGGTAGTGAGATAACTGACTTTGGTGCAGTCCGAGGTTGGTTGATACTCGATACTACACTCAATTGAGGGTTGCTTTCCTGGAATATTTCGGTCGCCAGTTCAGTGGCTAAATCGAAACGATGAACAATGAAAGCAATCCAGTGATATTGGGATCCTCTGAGAACCCGGTTACTTTGATAGGACAGGTTGAGCCCACCAACTTCAAGAGGGTAATACCCAGACCCCAGGCTGGCCTAAACTCTAAGGGCTTCTCTTGTGTGACTTGTGTGCCTTCGTACTTGACTACCTGCATGCTTGTTATCTGACACATGAGCTACTTGCAGGTTTTGTTTATAGTCCTTAATTGAGACTCATAACAGGGTATACTAAGTTTCTTGCAGGTTTTGGTTTGCAGTCCTTAATTAGGGACTCATAACAGGGTTTACTCACATTACCCCATGCATACCATAACATCATACCATTGCATACATCCTAACCCATTTCAAGGATCTCAAGGGTCTGTGATGCAGGTCATGATGAACCAACTATCCAGCAAGGGGCAAAGAGGATTTATTTTCCTCTAGCCAAGGTTGTCAGAGGCTATGACCCACTTGATATGGTGAGCCTTTGACCCTTGAAGAAGGACTCTCAACAATATGCAGTTCCTTCAATCAAGTCACAAATTCAAATGCTAACAATTTTCTTGTTTACCCCGCGAGATCCTTGAAAACATTGCATATATATACATACATATCATTGCATTACAGGTATCCCTTTTACAGGTCACTTACCTTCTCCGCTGTTTATTTCAGCATCATCATGTCTTCTGCACCATCCAACGAACAATCCATCAAGGCCCTCCAGGCTCAGAACGCCCAGTTCCAAGAGATGATCATGAATTTGGCCCAGGGGCAGCAAGATCTGAAGACCCTGCTCTTGAAAAAGAAGAAGAAGAGGACTGTGTGGTTCAACCCTAGACGCAAACCTGGGAATGGCACACAAAATGAAGCTGAGAGGACTACTCCATCTGTTGGGGAAGGCAGTCATCAAGAGGAAAGGGTTCCCAGCCCAGTGGTCTTCGACAACGAGACAGATTTCAACGACGAACAATACCCTCCTGCCGAGGACAAGTACAAACAGTTGGAAGACCGCCTGAATGCAATGGAAATTCAACAAGTGCCTGGTTTGGATTTCGGAGACTTGGGTCTAACTTCTGGTGTGGTGATCCCACACAAATTCAAAGCACCCACTTTCGCTAAGTACGATGGGGCATCCTGTCCCAGGCTGCATCTCAGGTCTTATGTGCGGAAGATTCAACCGTATACTGTGGACAAGAACTTGTGGATCCACTTCTTCCAGGAAAGTCTTTTAGGGACTCATCTCGAATGGTTCTATCAGCTGGATGAAACCAAGGTTCATAACTGGGAGGAGTTGGCTACTGCTTTTTACAAGCAGTATCAGTATAATGCCGACCTCGCTCCTACGCGTACCCAACTCCAGGGTATGCCGTTAGGACCGGGAGAAGGTTTTAAAGAATATGCGCAGAAATGGAGAGACCTGGCTGGTAGGGTACAACCACCGCTGACTGACCGTGAACTTGTGGACATGTTCCTGGGGACCCTGTCTGGTCCATTCTATAACCATCTGATTGGGAATTCGTCTGCTGGATTCACAGATCTTATCTTGACTGGGGAGAGAATAGAAGCCGGCATCCGGTCTGGAAAGATTCAAGAGGCTGCACCTTCTGACAAAAAGCCTCATCATGGAAAGAAGGAGTCTAATGTTGTGCACGGTAAAAAGAGCCGTCATGAGGTAGGGGCAACCCAGATTTCCAATCCTAGACCGGCTCAACAGGGACAGGGGCAGCAGCGCAAGGAGGTCGCACCCAAACGACAGTTCACCAAGATCAACATGTCGCTGGATCAAGCACTACAACAAATGTTGAAGGCAGGGCTGATCACCTTAAGGGCTCCTCTCCGGAATCCAAACACTTCTGCTCCTAACTATCATCCCAACGATAGGTGCGCATACCATTCTGATAGCCCGGGGCATACTACGGACAACTGCTGGCCTCTCAAAAAACAAGATTCAAGACATGACCGACGCTGGAGAGATTCAGTTTGAAGTACCTGAGACTCCGAACATAATCACTGCTCCGTTACCCAATCATTGAAGACTTTTGTTTATTTGGATTTCCGAGTTGTATTTTTCTTTGCTTATACAAACAATTAATGTCATAGCAAACTCTTTTATTATATTAAAGCATCGCATGTGTCTGTTTTAGAATTAATACAATTGTTTTCATTATATTCAAAATTGCTTTCATTTTTCTGTGATGATCAACTCTCGGTTAATAATTTCTAAGCCTCTTGAGGGAGGATGACGAAAACGATACCACGACACTTACAGTATGCTTTTGAACGGACCCTGCTGATGAGGTACAGGCATTGTTTCAATCCCTAAACACTGGAGTTATAAGGATGATAATCCCTCGTCAACCCCTCTGAGCCAAAGAAGTAGGAGTTTTTCTTTTCGAAATTTAAAACCCTTAATCATAACCTGGGGCAGGGTAGTCTCTCAGTTGATCCAAGTGCATAACGAATGGCACCAAAGAGATCCTTATAAAAAAGATAGTGATGGTTCTGAATATTCAATAAAGAAAGGCAGTCATTACTTCTCAAATTAAAAACCCATTAAGTCAAAACCTATGAAGGAGACTTACAAAACTGGGGCATCCCGCTGACTGTAATTCCAAAAAGAAACAGTTCAGGCAAAAAAAAAATAGGGATAAAAAAAATCAAAAAGAAAGAGGTCCTACAAACCCTCAACGAAAAAAGAGGAAATGACTGCCTATTCAAAATAAACTGTCAAAGTCCGAACCATCACAGGTATATCAAAGCAAAGACTCAAACAAGGTCTAACGCACGGTCAACTGAGCTTAGGTTTGAAGAACATCACGAAGAGCGGGTGGGTACAAATAAAATTTGAGCCTTTATCCTTTGTTTCTTAAACCGTGAACCAGGCCACGTTATAACCCTCAAAAGTCCTAGCTGAAGCATGGGTTAGTTCGAAAGCATACTGTTACGAAAGGTATCCTGACTCCTGAAGGTCTGTTACAAATCTTGAGTAAACATCACAGTCTACAAGAATTGCTCGTTTTACAAAAAAAATGCATTTTCAAAATTCAAGACGGACGTAAGCTTTGCATTTTTAACGTAACTTTGTTTGCATATGACTTTTTTGGTTCGAACAGCATAGAAATTCACACGACGAATGTCTAATGAACAAAAGCACTTCCAATCAAGGGGCATGGCCTGATCAGTGTCCATCATCTGGGGCAGTCCAGTCAAGATCCAGGGAATCTCTCAAGATGCCAAACAGCTTGGGGCAAATCTCCGCCTGAGTCACTTGGGGCACTCCAGCAACGAATCTTGCCTGATTAAACATCTTCTGGGGCACAGCCAAACACTTTTGATAGAGGCAATTCCCTACATTCTGAGAATGGGGACATAGTCGAAAAAATACTGTGCATAATCAAAGACCCGCTAGGTTGACACACCTAGGCAAAAATAAGGGCTTCCCGGCGAACCAAAAGGGTTCGGGCAAAAATAAGGGATGAAATGAAAAAAATCTGTACACCCGGCAAGTCAAAAACCTGAAAAGGCGGCTTGGGCAAAAATAGGCATCCCGGTGGACTGAAAACCCGAAAGGGCAGTCCAGGCAAAAATTAGGGATTTAAGCGTACGACTATGTCCCGTCATCTCGTCACTTGCCTACCCGAAGAGTTGTCAAATTGGCAGTTATCAAGACCTCCACTGAAGCAGGGGCAGTAATGGTTTGTCTAAGCGATCTAGTTACTCTATCCACCGAGGTACTAAGATAGATTCGGCTGAAGAACAATCAAGATACCTAACTTCCCCAGGAGAGTCCAATCCAATTTCCCCAGGAAAGTTGGAATCCATCTCCCCAAGCAGTAAGCTTGTCCCCAGTAGATTCTGGAAGCTTGTCATCCGCAGAACACGAATGCGTCCCCGGCTTTATTCAAAGAGTTATTTCCCTACCAGGATATAACTGGGTTATCCTCAGCCAAAAGCCACGGAAAGATCGTCCTCGGCGAAGTCTTCTTATCCCCAGCGGAGTCTATTAAAACTTCCAACTCAACAATGGTATCCCCAGCGGAGTTATCATCAACATCTCAGCGAAGTACCTCTCTTCCCACAGAGTATTTTCCCCAGCAAGATCGCTAGAGTAATCTCCAAGCATATTCCCCAACGGAGTCATCTTCTCCTACCAGTTCATTCTTGCAAAGCGAAGAACTCTTTCTTCAACATTAGCCCAGGAGTTAACCTCCCGGCACCTGTCAAAGATTTAATTTCCGAGACAAAAATACATTCATGAACTTTACATCTTCATACATTATAGCATGCATATGCATAATACAACACGAATCTCATTAATTTTGAGGACATTTTGAAATCATGCAGTTCATGCATCATGATCTTGCATACAACTGATGCTTTACCTTTCAGGAAAGGTCAATACAAAGATGATTACTATCAACTATCGCAACTCCTTCTAGATATAGTTCAGATGTGAACCAGATATGGCGACGTTCTGATACTTCTTCCAGATTATCTTTCTAGATATAGTTCAGATGTGAACCTGATATGGCGATGTTCTGATACTTCTTCCAGATTTCCTTCTAGATATGGTTCAGATGTGACCCAGATATGGTGACGTTCTGATACTTCTTCCAGATTTCCTTCTAGATATGGTTCAGATGTGACCCAGGCATGGCGACATTCTGATACCTATTCCAGATTTCCTTCTAGAGATAGTTCAGATATGACCCAGATATGGCGACGTTCTGATACTTCTTCCAGATTTCCTTCTAGATATGGTTCAGATGTGACCCAGGCATGGCGACGTTCTGATACCTATTCCAGATTTCCTTCTAGAGATAGTTCAGATATGACCCAGATATGACGACGTTCTGACACTTATTCCAGATTTCTTCTCAGATATAACTTAGAGATGTTCCGGACACGGAGGCTGTTCTATTGTTTATTCAGAGATCACCCTTTCTAGATATGGTTCAGATGTGACCCAGGCATGGCGACGTTCTGATACCCCTTCCAGATTTCTTTCTAGATATAGTTCAGATGTGAACCAGATATGGCGATGTTCTGATACCCCTTCCAGATTTCTTTCTAGATATAGTTCAGATGTGAACCAGACATGGTGACGTTCTGATACTTCTTCCAGATTACCTTTTCTAGATATAGTTCAGATATGAACCAGGCATGGTGACGTTCTGATACTTCTTCCAGATTACCTTTTCTAGATATAGTTCAGATATGAACCAGGCATGGCGACGTTCTGACACTTATTCCAGATTCATTCAAATATAGCCCGGAAATGCTCCAGATATGGATATTGGTCTTCAGCTTATTCAATTTCCTTCTCAAAGATGGCTCAGATGTGTTCCCGAACCGGATGCTATTCTACGGCTTATTCAAGTTTCTTCTCAAAAACAACCTAGAGATGCTCCAGACCCGGAGACTATTCTATGGTTTAGTCTAGATTCCTTCAAAAGACTATTCCAGATTCGATTCCTGCATCCAGACAGGGCACATCTGCATAAAGAATTTGAAGATCAATCCCGGCAACAAGCCAGGTAAGTATCTTTCTTTTTCAGGTACGCAAGGAATCTCTTACGCGATCAACAACCTCCCGATGGCATCTATAAGCCCATCCTCCTGTCCAGCATCTCTCCAAATGGCATCTGTAAGCCCATTCCCCATCATCACACTACTATGTGAGCGCAAATTTCTGGGCACTCTAGTGTTCAATCATCTTCCACCTTCGGATTATGAAAGGCACGTCAGCCAATCTGCATCCTCAGGTTTAAGAAGATTGAACAGGGGCAACTGTTGTACCCCAAAATTTTCCCTCCCATATTCTTCAAAATTTGCCAAGTCAAAGCTTCAAAATCTCCTCAAGGGTTGCACAGTTCAAGGGCCTCCTAACAGTCAAAAATTAGGGTTTTGGTTCTGACTAAGAGAATGAAGTTTCCAAGGGTCCAATCAAGTCCCACATGCCTACAAACATGGTAAAGCATCCTCATGCCAAGTTTCAAGACTTACAGCACAAAATTACACAGTCAAAAACCCTAATTGCCCTACAGTCAACTGTAGGGGCAAAATGGTCATTTGACAGTCAAAAGTTCAAATTTTTGGTTAACATCTCATTTTGAAGCTACAAACATCATTTGATCAATGCTTGATCATGATTCTCAAAGCTTGGCTCAAAAAGTCTCAAGATGCAAAGGTTTCCATATTTGGACAGTTGAAAAAGTCAACTGTAACTTGACCAAGGCATAACTTCCACATGGATTATCAGAAAAATTCCATCCAAAGCTCATTTTGAAGAGAAAGACATTTCCTACAACTCCTCTTCACACTTCAAGTCCAAGAAATGCTCTCACAAAAAGTTATCAATTTCAACATTATAGGTCATTTTTAAAAGTCAACAAAAAGGGACTTTAAGTCAAAGGCCATAACTTGAGATTGGTAAATCAAAATAACATGGGACCAAAGGCATTGGTTAGAGGACTTCAAGACCTTTCCAAAATGTCCAAGAACATGATCAAAGCTTAAAAATTGAGCAAGATATGCCTTGTGGAAGTTGGGAAATTTTTGGGTATTTTGAAAAGTCAACTTTGCTTCAAATGTCTTAAAATTGCTAATGGGCCATATTTTCTTCCAAGATTCATCATTCCAAGCATGTGCACGACCATTTGGCCCAAAGGGAAGTTATTCATCATTTTTATTTATTTATTTGAATTTTTAATTGCTAATAATTCATTTAATTAATTAAAATATGTGAAAAATACCAAACCAATGCAATCAAATCTTTTTATGCATGAAATAGTCTCAAGATTTCGTGCATAATCAGATAGGGAAAGAATCAATTTGATTGGACATGATTTGTATCAAATATGCATGAAAAAATATTGAAAAAGATTCATCAAAATCAAATCTTGAAAACCATTAAAAACAAGGCTATGGGCTTGGATTATTGACTGAATTCATTCTCTATACAAGTGCAAACCTAACCCTAGAGCCAGGAACCTTGAAGCTGCGCAAGAACACCATAACCAAGTTTGCATTTTTTCAAGAAAACTCCAAAACTGAAATCACGATTGCAAGGCTTTTCAAGGCAAGAAAATCATTCCATTGCCTTCCTGAGACCTCAAGGAAGGTTTTCAGATCAAAACCATCATCCCTAACATCAAGAACTGGTAACTAGAAGTCAGCCTGTGTCACTTTTTTTGCATAATCGTGTTTTATTATTCAGGCCATATCCATGCATTTTCATTCTTGATTTATACTAATGAGATGATTCTGAAGCTAGCAGTATGATTTAATTGAAGAATCATTGCATATATGAAGAGTTGCCATGAACGACACCTAGGGTTTTAAAAACCTTGAATTGGGGTTTCTCAGTTATGGAAAAATTAGGACGTGAGACCTAGACCATTAAAATCAGGAGACTTGGACGATTTGAACACACATATCGCGCCTAATTTATGATGCATGGATTTCTAATCGCTATTTTTTCACACTGCATATAGTGGGGGTTTAAAACCCTCGCAATCTTGTTTGTTTTGTTTCAGGAAAAACATAAGCAACGAAGAAGAAGATCAGGTGTCAAGGCGTGGTTGGTTTATTTGAATTTCGCGCTAAATTTGTCCACTAACTCACGTTTTGATTGATATTGTTTATTAGTTATATAATATACAAAGAAGCATAACAGCGCGGTTGGCAAGGCATCAGTGTGATAACCTCCAGGACCTGGGTTCGATCCCAGGTCCCCCTCCCTTTCCCTATATTTTTCTTCTAACTATGTTCTTGTGTAGCTCATTTACAAGCGTCCACCATACGCTCATCATTCAAACCATGCCACACGTCCCACTGCATCCAACCAAAGGCCAGGATTCAGAGACCATGATGTGCATCAGTCAACGCGTACACACGCTAGCCAAAAAGTCAACAAGGCCAGGAAATTATTGGGCCAGAATTGCCAAGAAAACCTCCAATTGGGGACAGAACCCCCCATGGTTTGCTTCTTTTATTCCTTTTTATATTTTTTTATTTTATTTGTTTTAATTAATTTCTCTTTAATTCTTTAAACTAATTTATTTTCATAAAAATATAAAAATAACAAAAAAAATCAGAAAGACAAAAAATAAAATATTTTATCTAAGTATATTTTTTTTAATACCTTTGTAAATAAATTGTATCATTTAATTTAATTTTAAGTTCTAGGATTAATTTTAATATTTTCTAACAAACTAAAAAATTATAGAATTAGGGTTTTAATCACCTTTTTATCTTTTTCTTTTCTTTTACCATTATAATAATTAATTAATTATTTTTGTAAATAAAAATTGAATTAATTAATTAGGTTAATTTTATGTGCAACTTTAACATATTTTCTTAATAAATAAAAATTGTAGAATTAGGGTTAATTAATTAATTTCTTAATTTCATTTAATTCTCATAAAAATTCATAAATACAAAAATAATTTCTTTTCATTTTAATTTAATTAATTTGTCAATATAATTTAATTTCATTAAAAAGGGTCCAACGCCCTCGCTTTCGATTTAATTCTCTTCGCATTTTCATTTCCTTTTTTTTTAAATATTGATGTAATTCTCCCAAAGCCATGTAACTCGGACATTTTATATTTCTCGCACTTTATTTCTTTATTTTATGTCAAATCGGGTCCTGGATTTTAATTTGGCGATGTGGACCCGCGCCTTTGTAATAGTTTAGGAACTTTTAATTTCTCGCAACTTTTTAACTGTTAATAATGGCATGCAAGAATGAATGACAAAATAAAAATAACGCGTAGATCACCCATGACATGACAAGACAAAAATAAATGAATCTGACACACAAATCACACACCACCCCTAGGGTACGCCTCACTGTTGCCTTGCCTCTCGAAAGGTGATCGTCGAGTAGAGGATGTCTTAGTAAGTCCTCATGATCCGGGAACCTGGCATGAGGGTAGCTTCTAAGGAATCTTCCCATTGCTCCGGTGATCACCATGTCCCGAACCTCGAATTGACCCGAACACCTCCAACGGTGGTGCTACCTACCTCTCAATGGTGGGATGGCACTACTTTAAAGGATATTTACACAGACGAATTCCTTAGGGTAGGTAGACGACTCTAGATACTTGCTCTAACTTCAAAACAAATCAAAATACTTTTCACACCGACACCTTTTCAAAAAGCTTTCGAAAGCAATTTTTCAAACACTCTTGAGGACCGATACAAGAGTCGAACTGGAATTTTCAAAGAAACTTTTTTAAAACCCATAGTTGAAAAGCAAACAAACCATTTTTGAAAACACAATGAGCAAGTATCTAAGAGCCCATGGATAACCATGGATAGAAAGGGTGCTAACACCTTCCCTTTCTATAATCTACCTCCCGAACCGAGAGCAATCTCTATAAGGAATTTTTCTGTGCTTTTGTCCTTTCCATTTGGAGAAAATAAAAGACGGTGGTGACTCTTGCTTCCATGACATTTCGCGAACCAGCGTTAAACAGTCAGTTCCAGATCCACCGATCACACACGCCTAGCCGTAATTTTTCCTGTAGAAGGAAACCCTAAAACGAGCTTGGAAACCCTAAGAATGGAAAACCATGATTCCTGCACTTAAAACTCAATCAAACGATTCAGAAAGTGTCGAAACCTTATGATAAACAAGAATACATGATTAAATTTCATTGAAAACACATGTATGCATGTAATCAAAAATAAAAAAGAGTTGGATAACCGAGTTACGGATTTTATGATTCTGAGTGTTTTGGCGCGTGCAAAGGGTGCAATTAGCTTCAGGAGATTGCCAAGAATGGATTGCTGGCCTTGAAACGCTTTGAATCGCCCTATAGAATGAAAACCAATGCTCACTTTTTGTCCAAAAACTAAGTTCTTGCTCTTGCAGTTTACACGTCCAACCCTTTTTCTTGTGCATTGGAATTATTTTATATATGTCATAGACTGAATTAGGTCAACAAAAAGCATTCATATCTTTGCAAATTATCAAGATTTGATTTGATTTCCTCTTTGCATTATTTCTTTCTAAATCAAACCAAATCATTCCATTCTCATCCCAATCACCCTTTGCGCGATTTGATTTTGTTTGATAGCATATTTGGATTGTAATTCCATTCAAAATCAGATCAAAAACAAATCTTCATTATTTTATATCATTTATTTGATTTAATTTGATTTTTAAATGATTAAAATCAAAATAAATTTAATTAATAAATCCAATAATATATGGGAGAGTTCTTGGGTCGTGGACCATGTTATAAGTAAGATGCAAGCATAAAAAGTTAGGCCCATTTGACAAAAAATGCAATTTTGGGTATTGTTGAATTTTGACAATTTTCCAAAAATGGCCAACTTTAACAATGCATATCTCCTTCAATTTTGACCCTAAGAGGGCGTTCTTGGACTTTTTAGAAAGATTAGGATCTCCCTTAAACAACCTATTTGGTTTCAACTCAATTGGCTCCTCCATGTTCATGTAAGAAGCTTTGACCCAAAAGGTGTTTTTGTTGACTTTTGAAAAGGACCTATAATGTATGAATTTATATCTTTTCATGAGTGCATTTCTTGAACTTGATGGATGAATATAAGTTTTAGGGAATTGATTTCTCTTCAAAATGAGCCTTGGATGGGAAATTTCTGATAAAGTATGAGAAAGTTATGCTTGGTCAAAGTTTGGTTAACTTTTCCTAAGAAACCCTAATTTAACAACTTTTGAGTTTTGATGAATTAGGAGCATTTCTTGGGGAATCATGATCAACCCTTTATCAAATGATGGGTATTACTTCAAAATGTTGATGTTGACCAAAAATCATGAAGTTTGACTGTATGTGGGCCACAATTGACTTTTGACCTAACATAGTTGATTTTCAAGCATCTGAGCAGTTGACTGAGCAAACTTCTTGTGCAAGGCATGAAACTTGACATGTATGGTATTGAGAACATATTAGGACTACAAAGAGCATATGGGGCCTTTGGAGCTCACCCATCTTGATGAAAATGGAAACCCTAGTTGGAGGTTCATTGCTTTAGGAGAGAGTTTGTTTGGTCAACTCTTGGGCATCCTTGAGCAAGTTAAGGATCTCAATGAGCATGTGTTGAGTAAAATGAGAGGGAAAATTTTGGGGTACGATACACGCCTACACTGACTCCAGGCCCATTCGAAAGGCTCAACATGCTGGCCTCCAGGCCCCAATCGAAAGTCATGCCTTCACCTTTTTCAGGCTAAATCAAAGAGAGCCAGAAAGTGCAGAAATCGAAGGATTTTCTGCCTAAATAAAAAAAAAACCCTTTTTCTTGCTTTTATTTTATTTTTGCCTTTATATTTTCATGCAATTAAATATGGTTGTAATAGCGTAGGATTTTATATTTTTGCATTTTATTACTTTTATATGATTGCTAGTAAAATAGGGTATGTATGGCAAGATAAAAAACAACAAGTAGACAACCCCTAATCAAAGACTAAATGCATGCAAATCAAACACACTATTCACACATGCACCCTTAGGGTAATCCCACTTGTTGCCTTATGAAAAACGGTCATGTTATGCATGTGAGATGTCTTAGCAAAAACAATCAAAAATACAAGATCATAGTCCCTCGTTGACGCTTCGAATGTTGCCTTACAAATGATCTTAGTCCATCAAGAGAAATGCTAAGATATCTCACAACATTGCTATCATGACTATAAGATGACCCACGTCCGTCCCTTTACATCCAAAGATAAGGCTTATTACCAATCAATGGTAAGATAGTGTGATACGATGGGAGAACTGACTTAGGATTTTGCGTTTGTGTTCGCAAATGTTTCGATTTAGCAAGAGTCACCACCGGCTTTTTATTTTATCCTAAGGAAAGGTCAAAAAGCACAGGAAAGACCTTTGAGATGTTTTATTGGGTTCGGGGAGTAGATTATAGAAAGGGAAGTTATTAGCACCCTTTCTATCCATGGTTATCCATTGGCTCTTAGTTACTTGTTTAGATCACTTACTTTGCATTTCAATTGTTTGAAATGGTGCTCTTAAATTGTTTGAAATGGTGCTTTGTGTGTGGTTTTGAAAGATGTTTTGAAAAGAGGTCATTGTTGTGGCAACATTTGTAATGATTCTTGTTTGAATGTATACAAAGGTGTTTTTGTCTTTTGAAAAGTTTTCAATGTTTGAAAGTAGGGTTTTGAAATTGTGTTGTGAAGTGTGTTTTGAAGATAGCAAGGATGTTTTTGCAAGCTTTTGATCAAGTAACTAAGAGTTGTCTACCCTATTTTACTCAAAGATATTTCTTGTGTTTTTAACCCTTTTAACAGTGTTGCTTCACCATTGTATTTGGTGAACAACCTTGTGTTAGGATGTTAAACGGGATAGGCGCGGGTCATCGTATAGACCATGATAGCAATTGTGCTAAGTATTTTTGGCAATTTTCTTGAGGGACTTGATCATTTTGTTTAGGCAACTCAGATAGCGTCATCGAGGGACTATGATCTTTTGTTTTGTTTTTGTTTTGCCAAAGTACTTAACATGCATACCATGGCCCATTTTTGAAGGCAACAAGTGGATTGTAACCCTAGGGGTGCAAGTGTGTATTGTGTTTGATTTCCATGCATTTTGTCTTTGATTAGGTCAAACTATTTGTTGGTTTTGATTTTGCATACAAACCCTAATTCTTTAATCATGGCATAATTGAAAGCGTAAAAGTGCGAGAATTTAAACTCTAAGCTATTACAACATGATTATGGGGATGGGGGTACAATTTTGGATAGGGGATTATTTTGACAAGAAATATAAAACCCTAATTACTATTACATCCAAGTTGAATATCAAATGCAATCAAAATTTAAATGTACAATATTTAAACAAAGTGAACAAATATTTAAATAAAATGTATTATGCAAAAAAGGTTTTTTAGGTATGTAAAGTATTTTCAATGGAAAGAAATGTAATGAAATAAATAAAAAGTTAATTTTAATTATTTTTAGGATAAACCCTAATTCCTTAAAGAAATGGTATTATTTAATATTTATATACAAAAATGTATCAATATGTACAAAAATAAAAGTAAATTGAAAAAAAATTATTTTTAGTATAAAATATCAATAAAAATAAAAATGTGTTATTTTTGTGTTTTTTATTCTATGCTTTTAATAAAAATAAATTATATATATATATATATATATATATATATATATATATATATATATATATATATATATATATATATATATATATATATATATATATATATATATATATATATATATATATATATATATATATATATATATATATATATATATATATATATATATATATATATATATATATATATATATATATATATATATATATATATATATATATATATATATATATATATATATATATATATATATATATATATATATATATATATATATTAAATATATTAAGTGTGTATAAAAATAAAATAAAATATTTACAAATATGTATATATTCAAGAAAATATTTTCAAATGTGGATAAAATAAAAAAATAATAATAATAATAAATGAAAATAAAAGTATTTTTTACATTATTTTTAAGTTTAAACAAAATAATATAAAGTATTTAAACATTTTAATGTTAGAAATAATTAAAATAAATACCAAATAAATGTAAAAATTTATGAAAATATTTTTTTAGGCATTTTTTATGTTTGGAAATAAAATAATAAAGTCAGAAATGAAATAAAAAAGCACAAATAATAAAAATACAAAGAAATGGGCCAGGGGGGTGTGATACTGAAAATGGGGGTGTCAAAAGCAGGAAATAGCCAGGCCCATCCCAGCTACTTCATCTTCTTCCTCTGTTCAAACAAAAACACGCGTCTTCTGTGTACAAACTGCCAACTCCTGGAAACGTGATCCTTTGATAAAACTCAAAACATGAAACTTGTAGAGCATCAAACAACGATTTCAACCATATAAAACATTAAATATAACTCTCAAAGACCAGAGAGAATTTCTCTGGCCCTAATTTCTAACCTAGTTTTTTCAGAAAGTTCATGGATGAAATTCTCCTAGCACGATTAATATGAATGAAAACTAAGCACATGTATGGTTTCAGGGCAATGAATACAACATCTTTCATTCACAAACCTAAGTCTAAATGTTCCTAAATAGAGAGATAGAAGTTCATGAAATACCTGTTTTAGTTGAGTTCGAGCTGGACAATGCAACAACTTTCAATGGGGCCTGAGGTTCTTTTGAGCTTGCTTGATGTCCCCTGAACCTTTCCCAATGCTTAGTTTGTTTTGAAGTGGTCTGAATCGTGCTACAGAACTCAACCTGCAAAGCTTCCAAACAAAAATGGTGATGTGTGTTAATGAAGTTACAACAACTTGTGAATGGTCTGGACAACTTAGGTATATTGTTTGGAATGTGTTTGAAGTGATTTGGGACAAAACGCACGAGGGGATTTGATTGTGGCTTGTGATTTGCAGAACTGGCCCTGTTTTGGGCAGAAATGAAGATTTTGTGCTTAAGGGTGTTTGAGAGGTCAAAGACTCGTGTTTCTGGCTTACAAGGATATGAGAAACTTGTTTGAAAACTTTGCTTTTGTTCAATATATCAGATGTGTGTGTTATGAGCTTTTGGCCATTTGACTTGTTTTGAAAGCAAAGATGTGAAGTGACAAAGCTAAGGCTTGTACAGGCTAGTTACAAGCATGCTCAAGTTGGTGTATTATGCCTGAGATTAGGGAACTTGTTTGCTGCAAGGAAAAAAGTCCAAGGCTCAAGAAAATGCAAATTGACATAAAGTTGCCTTTATGAAAATGGAAGTGTGACCTTTATGCTCAAAATGGAAATGTTCATTGTACAATGCTCTCTTGATCAGAAAAATGCCAATGTATAATGTATTTGCATTAAATTTTGGAGTTTAAATTGTTTTAGAGGCCTGTAATTATGTACTAAGCTAGTTTGATCAGATTTGCAACTTGGTATGAACAAATATTGGTCATGGTTACAAAGTGAGTTTTTGCCAACTTCCAGCATTCGATTCTCCCTAACCACAAAGGTGTTTGAGGAGTTCTTGGACAATTTGAAAAGCTTGAAACATGTACTATAATCCATCTTTGAAATGAAACTTAAGAATCCAAGTGGAACTATGTGAAAAATGGCCAAGAAGATGGGTCAAAATCCTGCCTAAACTAGGGCAAAATTTCTCTAAGTTAAAAGTTTTAGGTACCCTTGTTCCAAAAATCATAACTTGAGATACAAGTATCTTTTGAGAAAACTTTGTGAATAAAAGTTGTATAATTTGTGATGGAATACAACTTTCATGTTGTAAGTTTTGTTTGAATCCATTTGCATCTTGGTGAAAAATGGGACAAAGTTAGGAAAAAATAAGAAAATTTTATAACTTAGAAAATTTCTAAGTTATGAAATTTTTCCATTTTAAACCCTAATTTGTAATTTTGGGTTTCTTGATGAACAAGTTTCATAATTTGACATGTCTTGATGAAAAATGATCCTTGGCACTTGATTTTGACCAAAAAGTCAAAGTTTGACTTTTTAGTGTACAGTCAAATTTTGATCAGTTGACTGAAAAATTCATCTGTCAATCCTATGCATTTGAGATCTTTTGAACTTGTTGAATGGGTCAAGATAACGTCATTGATTCCTTGAGTCCATGGTTGAGCTTGATTTGCCATTGGCTAGGTCAAACAGTCAAAAATTGCCTTTGTACAGTCAAAACCCTAAAAAATGACCATTTTGCCCTTTTGGTGATCTGATCAAATTTCTTGTGGAATTGTGATCCAAACTTGATTAAATGGTTCATATGAGTTCATAATGTTTATGTGGGTTAAAATTCATGAGTTTTGACTATCAATTGGCCATATTTGACTTTTTCCCCAATGCAGCTGATTTCTAGGTCAATTGTCCAATTGATTCGGCAAAAATTTGATTTAAGGCTTGAAACTTGGTATGGACAAACTTGTGGGTCCAACATGAAGTATGAAAGTAAGTTTGGGCATTGTAGGTCAAAATATCCCTGTGCAAACTCAAACCCTAATTTAGGTCAACAATGCAAGGAGGTGTCTTGAGCAGAGCAAACCCTAGCTTGATCTTGAGTTCCAAGAGTCTTGTGATGAGAAATGTTAATGAAGAGGGCAAATTTTGGGGTACAACAGATAGCAATATCAAAGGAGGAAAATAACAAAGAATTTTGAGTAGGTAGAAACGTTCTTAGTTTCTTGCTCATCTTCAAACACAAACACCTTTCTAAATGTACCAACACTTTCCATGAAATATTTTCAAAAGTCCAACACTTTTTATACATTCTTATAGAGACGAGAATCATTACAAAGTTAGCCTAAACGAAGGCGCTTTTCAAAAACACTTTCAAAACCCACCATAAAGCACACTTTCAAACAAAAGCAATGATCTAGCAAGCAACTAAGAGCCCGTAGATAACTATGGATGAAAAGGGTGCTAACACCTTCCTTTTTCATAACCTACCCCCCAAACTCAAGAAAATAATCTCAAAGGTCTTTCCTGTTCTTTTCACCCTTTCCTTTATTTGGATAAAATAAAAGTCGGTGGCGACTCTTGCTATCTGCAACAATTGGGATCAAACGCAAAACACCAAAGTCAATTCTCCCACCATGTTATAGAACTGGCGACTCTGCTGGGGAAAATTCTAAAAGTGGGGTTACCTTAGGGTTAGATCACGTTTACTGGCTTTCATTGTTTAACTTGTTTTCTTTACATTATGGTTCTTTGTTTGAGTTTAAATCCTGTACCTGGATTTAGTTTACCTTATAGGTAAGTAGCAATACATTGTGGAAACTGCGCGGGTATACCGACATGGTCTAAGAAATAGCTATGTTAGTACGACATATTTATGGGTATCGGTAGCCCTTGAGTTAATCAAGGAGAATACAGGGCCGCTGAGTGATGTCATGAAGCACTAATGAACTTTTAGAACCTTTACTTGACCAACTTAGCCTTTAGAACGTAGTAAGATGATCGGCTTTGGTGCAGTCTGAAGTTGGTAGATACTCGATACTACACTCATTGAGGTTTGGTTTTTTGGGATATTTCGGTCTCCATTAAAGAGGCTTGTGCTAAAACAATGACCACAGAAACAAACCAGTGATATTTGAGCTCCTTAGAACCTGGTTACTATTACTAGGACAGGTTTGAGCCAACTAAAATTCAAGAGGATACTTACCCATAAGACTCTTTGCAAGCCTAAACCTAAGGACTTGTTTGGTTTGTTTGTGTATATTTACTTATACATAACATCATGAACATCATAACATCATACTCATTCACTAACCATTTCAAGAATCTTGGGATTTATCTTTGTTTTTGTTTTGTAGGACATGGATTCTATTTGCAGGAAAACCATTCAAGTTAATCTTGTAAGGATCCATCCTCAACTTAAAGAGCTAGCATCAAGGATTCTGGAAAATTCTCCATTTACCGAAAGACATGGTCGCCTACTAAACTTGGTCACCTCCAACACTGATGAAGACATGATGAAGGTTCTCTTTCAGTTCTTTGATCCTTTACACCATTGCTTCACATTTCCCGATTATCAACTTGTGCCAACTTTGGAAGAATTCTCCCGACTCTTGAGGATTCCCATTTTCAATCAACTACCTTTCAATGGTACGGAAAGAAGTCCAAAGCCATAAGATATTGCTCAAGTTCTACACTTGCAACCATCTGATATCACAACCAATTGGGAAACAAGGAGTGGTGTCAAGGGTTTCCTAGCGAAGTTCTTGTTTGAGAAAGCCTAAAACTGTTGGAACTCTTTAGATCTACAAGCTTTTGAGGAAATTTTGGCTCTCCTCATCTATGGGATGGTTTTGTTTCCAAATCCTGACCAACTCATAGATGTGAACACCGTCAAAATCTTTATATCCCGCAACCCGGTGCCTACTTTGCTAGGAGACATCCTACATTATTTTCACACTCGCACTATGAGGAAAAGGGGTATCCTTATGTGTTGCACTCCTCTCTTGGTAAGATAGTTTATTTCGTATCTTCCCCAATCTTTATTGAAGAACGAGCAAGGTTCAAGATGGTCACAAAGGTTGATGACGCTCAAACATTCAGACATCCATTGGTGTTCCTGATTCATAGAGAATGTTATTGTTGTCGACCGTTGTGGAGAATTCCCTAATGTCCCTTTACTTGGCATTAGGGGAGGTATCACCTACAACCCCTGTTTAGCCTTAAGACAGTTTGGTTACACCCGAAAGGATGGCCCTCATGAGATGCTCATTCAAGGTTTGGTGTTTGATTACGAGAACGACGATCAAGGTCATCTCCACAGATTTATCCGAGCTTGGAGGATGTTGAACAAGGTGGATAGCAAGACATTGGGGCATAAGAATTCCGTCCCTCTTGAGCCTTACCTCAAATGGGTATGAACTCGTTCTCAGAGTCTTATGATGCCTTATCCTTCCATTCTCCTGGTAATCATTGAGCCTGTTATGGAAGGAGATGTTCCGTATACTATTCTGCATCCTGACATGCCCACATCTCTTGAAGACTTACAAAGAGATTGTATACAACTCAAGGGGTAGCAAGACACTTTTGAAGCCCAATTCTACGCTAGCGAGAAGAAGGTTTTGGAACTCACTAAGCAACTTCATGAGGAGCGGACTCTGAATGCCTACATCACACCAAAGAGGATGTGTACTACCTTTTTATCTTAGATTTTTTGTATTGTTTTTCCCAAAGAGGCATTGATGTACTCAAGATTTAATTTATTAATATAACGTGTGTTTCCTTTTTTGTCTAAAACAAATTTGAATCTTTAAAATCCTTGAAATCATTTCATATACATCTACCATTCATCATAACATAAGTAGGTTTCTTGCAACAAGTCTCCTCATATTTCTACCGTTTATTTCAGTAAGATGGATCTCGAATAGACAGTGAAGGACCTCCAAGCACAAAATGCTCAATTTCAACAGATGTTCTAAACTCTGGCTAAAGGACAAGAGGAGTTGAAAACCTTGCTGGTTGAAGAGAAGAAAAAGAAAATAATCGGAATTCTAAATATGGGAAGAAGATTCCAAGGACAAGCAAGAAGGACTCTAGACTTTGCAAAGTCATCCGATGAGAAAGAAAATCAAGATGGGAAAGGCAAGGAAGCAGTTGCCCAGCCAGATTCAGCAGAGGAAGAGGAAGAAGAAGATTATTCTGAAGAACAATATCCTCCACCCGACGACAATTATAAGCATCTGGAATAATGGTTAAATGCAATGGAAATTCAAAAAGTGTCTGGATTGGACTTTGAGGAATTAGGTTTAGTATATGGGATTGTTATCCCTCCAAAATTAAAGGCACTGGTGTTCGCCAAATACGATGGAGTTTCATGTCCCAAAATGCATCTTCGGTCCTATGTGAGGAAAATTCAGCCTCATACCACTGACAAGGATTTATGGGTACACTTCTTTCAAGACAGCCTGTCCGGAACTCAACTTGATTGGTTTTATCAGCTAGAAAGAGCCAATGTTCATAATTGGGAAGATCTTGTCGCTGCCTTTTACAAACAATACCAATACAACGCTGATCTTGCTCCCACCCGTACTCAACTCTAGAGTATGGCCATGGTTTCAAGTGAAGGCTTCAAGGACTACGCGCAAAAATGGAGGGACTTAGCAGGAAGAGTCCAGCCTCCCCTATCTGAAAGAGAGTTAGTAGACATGTTTTTGGGCACCTTGTCTGGTCCCTTCTTTAATCACTTAATTGGGAGTTCATCGGCAGGTTTTACCGAATTGATATTGACTGGAGAAAGAGTGGAAGCCGGGATAAAGAATGGAAAGATTCAAAAATATGCATCCTCTGCTACTGTAAGGAAACCATTCATTAGAAAGAAAGAAGTTGTTGCTATATATCCTCATATAAATCAAGATAAGGCTGAACGCCGTCCAATGGTGGGGGTTGTCATGATTCCTAAACCCACACCTGCTCAACAAAGAAGCAACCAAGAACAAAAAGACCAGTCAGACAGTTCACTCGAGTTAACATGACACTATCTCAAGTATTGCCACATCTGTTAAGATCCAACCTAGTGACTTTGAAAAAAGCTCTAAAGAATCCTAATACAACCTATCCTTACTATCATCCTAATGCCCGATGTGCATACCATTCTGAGAGCCCAAACCATGACACTAACAAATGTTGGGCTCTGAAGAACAAAGTACAAGACCTTCTTAAAGCCAAAGAGATTGAATTCGATGCGCCAGAAATTCCCAATGTTATTACTACCCCTATGCCCAAGCACGGCCATGATGTCAATGCCATTGAGGAAGATATGTTTGTTACTTTGGTTGATGAACTTGTAACCCCACTCCTGACTATCAAAAAGAACTTTTTGAATTCTGGTGTATTCCCAGGCTGTGATGAAAGCTGTCATTTCTTTTTGTCCTCACCAACCAGCTGTCATTTGTTAAAAGAAGGCATTAAATTCCTAATAGATAACAAGGAGATTTTGTTCGAGAAGACTTATATTCCAACTGTTTCTTATAATGATGTTTCCATAGTGACTATTTTCGACAATTCTTCCAGGGTCTCCACCAAAAGACCCATTAGAATTACATCAGTTCCTAAAGTAGCTCCATTGATAATTATAATGCCTGGACCAATCCCGTATTTGTCAGACCATGGAATTATGGAGGTGATGTCTACTACCACGGTATCAAGCAAGATTGGCCAGGTGCTAAAGATTCAAGTTCTGAGAAAGTTGACTCCCATATCAGTAATATCGCAGGGACTAGCAAGATAACCTTAAGCGGAAGGGTATTCTCTCCAGAAATTGCTCCCCCAAAAGCTATTTCTGGACCCGTAATCGTTCATGTTGTTGTTGCTCCTCCAAAGGCTATTCCCAGTCCTACAATCATCTATGCTAATACTCCTGTTGATAAAACTGCTGCAGTCCCTGTTATCACCCCTACTGACATTCCTACTGCCGAGTTAATTGAGACTCGGGGAAAGGGTATTCTGGTTGAGCCTGTCCAGACGAAGGCACAATCGGTAGCTATCCCTGAGACCTCCCGAAAAGAGATGAAGGAAATTATAAAGATTCTAAAAAGGAGCGACTATAATGTAGTTGAACAACTGGGGAAAACTCCACAAAAATTTCCATGTTGCCTTTATTGTTATGTTCCGGGACTCATGCAAAGGCCTTGGTAAAATTCCTTAAAACTTCCCATGTACCCCAAGAAACATCCGCCCATCAGTTCCAAGATTGCGTAGCCAGCTTGACCGCAGATTATGGTTTAGGTTTTTCGGATGGTGATTTAACGCCAAGGGGGAGGAAGCATAATGAGGCATTGCATGTCTCAGTCGAATGCAGGGGCACAACTTTGGCTCATGTCTTGGTTGACACTGGTTCGTCTCTGAATGTGCTGCCTAAAAAAGCTCTTGATATGCTTGATTGTGAAGGATTGACCTTGAAGCTTAGCAACATAGTAGTGAGGGCCTTTGACGGCTCAAAAAGGATGGTGCATGGGGAAGTGGACATCCCCATAAAAGTTGGAACCCAAACATTTGATTCAACTTTTTATGTAATGGATATTCGCCCTTCATATTCCTACTTATTAGGCCGACCGTGGATTCACAATGCTGGTGTCGTTACTTGTACGTTGCATCAAATGCTGAAACATCCAATTCAGGGGAAAATCATCATTATTCATGGAGAAGAAGAGTATATGGTCAGTCATCTAAATTCCTTCAGATATGTGGAATTATATGGTGAATTTATTGAAACTCCATTCTAACACTTTGAAGAATTCCCGTAAACTGTGGCAGTAACCAAGGTTGTTTCTCAAGTCCCCAAGATTACAAGGTCTCCGCTCAAAATTCCGTCTTTGAAGGATGCCAAGGTAGTGATAGAAGAAGGTGGGTGCACTATTTGGGGCTAACTCCCAGATATCCCATACAAATCTGACAAGTTTGGTTTGGGTTTCACTTCAGGAGCCCAGAAAGATGTACGTCGTGCTCGTGCCTGAGGACCACCCTTGAAGATCAGCAACCGCGAAGTCTACGCAATGGGGGATGACGAAGACAGTTATGATCTGGAGGATTGGATTTTCCAAACTGTCAGTGGAGGGCTCAGCAACTGGGAAGCTAGAGATTTTGTCCCGATCACATTTATCCAACAATAATTTGTCTTTAAATTTTGTCATACCTGTAATATTAAAATAATTCAGACTCTTAAAATCTTGTGCCTTACCCGAGGCATAATGGTCCATTTGTAAGGGTTATTATCTCATTTCCATATGACATCAATGAATCATGGACGTTTTTGCATACAAATTTTGTGCTCATTTTTTTTCTTTTTAAATTTTCATTTCTTTCAAAGATAACTATACTCTTACACACACTCACATTCAAAATACAGATCTACATCCATTCAGGATCCCATGGGTAACGATTCTGCTATGGCCTTCTGTGATTCTAAAAATCTAATCTACCAAGCCGAAGACGAAGGTGAGGAAGATTGTGAAGTGTCAGGGGAACTCGCTAGGTTAATACAACAAGAAGAGAGAACCATTCATCCCCACGAAGAACCACTGGACACAATTAACCTAGGTACCGAAGAAGACAAAAGAGAAGTCAAGGTGGGAGCCAATCTGGAACCCAGTGTCAAAGAGCGTATGATTCAGTTGCTACATGATTATGTTGAAGTCTTTGCCTGGTCATACGAAGACATGCCACGACTTGATGCAGACATCGTGGTACATCGACTACCTACAAAAGAGGACTGTCCACCAGTAAAACAAAAGGTTCGTCGTATGCGACCATACATGTCAGAGAAGATCAAAGCAGAAGTCATGAAACAATTCAACGCCAGATTCTTGGTCGTCACCTCCTATCCACAATGGGTTGCCAATGTTGTTTCCGTGCCCAAAAAGGACGACAAGGTACGAATGTGCGTGGACTATAGAGATTTGAATAGGTAAAGCCCTAAGGATGATTTCCAACTCCCCCACATTGATATTATAGTTGACAATACGGCACATCATAAAGTGTTTTCCTTCATGGATGGTTTCTTAGGCTACAACCAAATCAAAATGGCACCTGAGGACATGGAGAAAACAACCTTTGTCACACAGTGGGGCACATTCTGCTACAAGGTTATGCCATTCGGGCTGAAGAATGTTGGGGAAACCTATCAGTGTGTCATGGTAGCCCTATTTCACGACATGATACATCACAAAATAGAGGTTTATGTAGACGACATGATAGCCAGATCTCAAACAGAAGAAGATCATCTTGACCATTTACAGAAACTATTTAAGAGACTAAAGAAATACAAGTTGAGGTTAAACCCAAATAAATGCACATTTGTGGTGAGGTCTGGTAAACTCCTAGGCTTTGTCATCAGCGATAAAGGTATTGAAGTAGATCCTGCCAAGGTGAAAGTGATCCAAGAGATGTCTGCTCCTCGTACCAAGAAGGAAGTCAGAGGATTCTTGGGAATATTAAACTACATTTCCAGATTCATTTCTCACCTGAAAGCTACTTGTGAACCAATCTTCAAATTACTGAAGAAAGATCAAGTAGTCAAATGGAATGTTGAGTGCCAAACTACCTTCGACAAGATCAAAGAGTACCTGCAAGAGCCTCCTGTTTTGATGCCACCAATTGAGGGAAGACCATTGATCATGTATCTAACTATTTTGGAAAATTCAATGGGGTGTGTGTTGGGGCAGCATGACGAGTCTGGCCAAAAAGAGCATGCTATTTATTACTTGAGCAAAAAGTTTACTGACTGTGAAACAAGATATTCACTGCTCGAGAAAACATGCTGCGCTCTGGCATGGGTTGCTCGCCATCTAAGACAGTATATGCTGACCCATACTATCTTATTGATATCAAATGGATCCAATAAAATACATCTTTAAGAAACCTGCTCTCTCTGGGAGAATAGCGAGATGGCAGATGATCCTGACAGAATATGACATACAATATACTACCTAGAAATAAATAAAAGGCAGTGTACTAGCTGATCACCTGGCTCACCAAGTTGTGGAAGACTACCAGTCCATGAAGTTCGAATTCCCAGATGAAGACATCATGATGGTAAACAACTCTGAAGAATTCAGACCATATGACGGACCTGAACAAGGATCCTGATGGACCCTGGTTTCTGATGGGGCATCCAACACACTCGGCAATGGCATAGGTTTTGTACTCATATCTCCTGAAGGATGTCATACTCCCTTTACGGCAAGACTCTACTTCAATTGTACAAATAACATGGCATAATACGAAGCGTGCATTTTTTGTCTCAAAGCTGCAATAGACTTAGGGATCAAATCCTTAAATGTATTCGGAGATTCAGCTTTGGTCATCAGACAGATCAAAGGAGAATGGGACACCAAACACCTAACCTTATCCCCTACAAAGAACATGTGTTGACATTGATCCCACATTTTGAGAAGATTACTTTCGAGCATTTCCGCGAGAAGAAAATCAGCAATCAGATGCACTAGCCACAATGTCATCCATGTTTAAACTTAAATGGGATAACGAGGCTCCCCATATCACCATTGAACAAATGGATGAACTAGCTCACTGTCACGAGATTAATACTGAAGAAGTTGTGGACCAGCCTTGGTTTCACGAAGTCAAGAGGTATCTCGAGGCTCAAGAATATCCGGAAGGAGCTTCAGTAAATGATAAGAAGTTCTTAAGGAGATTCTCTTCTAAATTCTTCCTTAGTAATGACATTCTCTACAAACGCAACCATGACTATGTGTTACTTCGGTGTGTAGACAAAGTTGAAGCAGAAAAGATCATGGCTGTGTTACATGAAGGTACTTTTGGCACCCATTCCAGTGGGCATACGATGGCAAAGAAGATCCTATGGGCAGGCTATTACTGGTCTACCATGGAAGCAGATTGCTATCAACACTCTCGAACCTTCCATAAGTGTTAGATTTATGCTGACAAGGTGCACGTACCTCTGGTTCATTTGAATTTCTTGACGGCTCCTTGGCCCTTTGCTATGTGGGGCATCGATATGATTGGGGAAATCAAGCCAACAGCCTCTAATGGACACCGTTTCATCTTGGTGGCCATTGACTATTTTACAAAGTGGGTTGAGGCGGCTTCTTTCACGTCCGTTACCAAGAATGTTGTAGCCTGATTCATCAAACATAATCTCATTTGTCAGTACGGTATCCCAGAGAGGATCATCATAGACAATGGTACGAATCTAAACAATACTATAATCACCGCCCTGTGCGAGCAATTCAAGATTCAGCACCACAATTCTTCCCCTTACCCGCCAAAGATGAACGGTGCTATCGAAGCCGCAAATAAGAACATCAAAAAGATCATACAGAAAATGACAGTCACGTACAAAGGCTGGAATGAGATTCTACCATTCGCTCTCCACGGGTATCGTACCATAGCACGCACATCAACTGGGGAAACACCCTACTCTCTGGTATACGGCATGGAGGTTGTCTTGCCTATTGAGGTCTAGATCCCCTCTTTGAGAATCATGAAGGATGCAGGTCTAAACAAAGACGATTGGATCCAGACTCGACTTGATTAGCTGAATCAAGGCTTTCAACAAAAAGGTCAGATGCCAAGTATATCAAGTCGGGGATTTGGTGATCAAGCGCATCATACTACTGCCAGGTGATCCCAAGGGCAAATGGACTCCTACATACGAAGGACCATTTGTGATCAAAATCATATTCTCTGGTGGAGCAATGATCTTGACCACTATGGATGGGGACGACCTTCTTCACCCTGTGAATGCAGACATAGTCAAAAGATACTACGCATAAGAGACCCGCTAGGTTGACACACCTAGGAAAAAAAGGGCATCCCGGCGAACCAAAAAGGTTCGGGCAAAAATTAGGGATAAAACAAAAAAATTTGTACACCCGGCAAGCTAAAAACCAGAAAGGGTGGCTTGGGAAAAAAAGGGTATCCCGGTGGACTGAAAACCCGAAAGGGCGGTCCAGGTAAAAGTTAGGAAATTAAAGCGTATGACTATGTCCTGTTGGATCACCTTACGGACAACCCGCAAGCTCGACAGTTCTGATCAATTCAATCTGCTTTGGACAAGGCAATAAACATATAAGATGCTCATAGGCACGAAGGCTATAGTAGAATGGGAAACCCATGGGATTATTTCACATAGCTATCTTTTCTTTGTATCAAATTTTCATTTTTTACGACGACATTCTCTTACGAGAGTGTTTGTCTCATTGTACAAAAATACTTATTCAAAGTCAATACAAAGATGTCCCTTTGAAAATGCAAAACTATCTGTTTTTCTTTACTCTTGTGTTTTGTTTAAAAAAACATCCAATGATTTATTTTTGAGCATATGCATTTGAACGTAACTACCGTTTACAAATAAACAAAATAGAAATACAATCATTATGGCTTTAAGAAATAGGGAAATCTCTTTAAAGCTATTTCCATAAAATCCCCCATAGTGTGCAGTTTAATCCCCACCAGAACAGAGCTTCCAGTTATCAATCCCCAGTAGAAGTCGTCCAATTTCTCAGGATTCCCCAACAGGATTTTACAAGCAGTACATGGCATTTCCCTTACAACAAAGTTTATTTCTCTAAACGGAAATTCATCAGCACTTCAACTTCAAAACATGAAGACTTGCACTCTGTATCCTCAACAGCAGTCGGGAATTTATTTTCCCCAATCCAACAAGCAGTGCAGCAGATTAGCTCACATATGCATACATCGCATCCATATATCATAAACATCAATAACACGAATGCATTATACCTTGCATTTCATACAACATGACATTGCATATTAGCTAACATTTTTACCCTTTTCAGGATAAGGTTAATCAATAGCTACCATTAACAATGTTCAAAGGCTTTTCAGATACAGTTCAGATACGCTCCAGACACGGTTGCCATCCTAATACTCATTCAGATTCAACTTTAGGATACAGTTCAGATACGCTCCTGACACAGATGCCATCCTGATACTCATTCAGATTCAGCTTTCGGATACATTTCAGATACGCTCCAGACACGGATTCCATCCTGATACTCATTCAGATTCAGCTTTCAGATACAGTTCAAATACGCTTCTGACACGGATGCCATCCTGATACTCATTCAGATTCAGCTTTTTGATACAGTTCAGATATGCTCTAGACACGGATGCCATCCTGATATTCATTCAGATTCAGCTTTTAGATACAGTTCAGATACGCTCCAGACACGGATGCCATCCTGATACTCATTCAGATTCAACTTCTAGATACAGTTCAAATCCGCTCCAGACACGAACGCTATTTTGATACTCATTCAGTTTCAGCTTACAGATACGGTTCAACAGTCATTTCTGGATGGAATCTACAAGCCCATCTCCAAAAACTTTCAATCATCCCTCCAAATGGAATCTTTAAGCCCATTCCCTATACCTTCAACCATCACATCACCGAGTGCAAATTTCTGGGCACTCTAATGTCAAATCATCTTCCACCTTCGAGTCATGAATGGAAAAACTCGCCAATCTAACTCTTCAGGCTTAAGAAGATTGAACAGGGGCAGCTGTTGTACCCCAAAATTTTCCCTCTCACTTATCAAGAATTTGCTCACAATATCTCCTTTGACTCAAGACTGCATTAGGGTTGATCAACTCAAGACACCTCCTTAAGCACTGATGACCAAAATTAGGGTTTGAGATTGCACAAGGATATTTGAAATTCCAATGCCCCATATGACTTTCATGGATAATTATGGACCCTCAAGATTACTCATGTCAAGTTTCAAGCTTTGGATCACACTTTTGCTCAGTCAATTGAACAGTTGACCTAAAAATCAGCTGTATTGGGGAAAAAGTCAACTATAGCCAATTTACAGTCAAACTTCATAATTTATGATCCACGTCAACATTTTAAACTCATGTGTATCATTTGATAAAGTTTCGACCACAATTCCTCAAGAAATTTGATCAAATCATCAAAAGGGCAAAATGGTCAAAATTAGGGTTTTGATTGGGAAAGGGCAATTTCTGATTTTTTTTTTACCTAGCAAATGATCAATTAGTTTAAGGATTGATCTCAAGAGTCTAATTGCATAATTTTTACCTAGTGACATGGCTCAAAACATTTCTCAAGTCCAATGGGTTGATAGATGAATTTTCAGTCAACTGATCAAAAGTCAATTGTATACTAAAAAGTCAAACTTTGACTTTTTGGTCAAAATCAAATGTCAAAGATAACTATTCATCAAAGCATGTCAAAATATGAAAATTATTCATCAAGAAATCAAAAATTCAAAATTTCATTTTGAAAAGTTAAAATTTTCAAACTTAGAAATTTTTCTAAGTGTTGGAAATTTCTTATTTTTTCACAACTTTGAGCAAAAATTTCACCATGATGCAAGAGGATTCTGAAGAAACTTTCAACATGAAAGTTGTAGATCTCCATGAAATCTACGACTTTTTTTTACACAACTCCTTCCAAAAGTGCTTGGATATCAAGTTATAATTTTAAGAATACATGGTCATGAAACAAAAAACTTAGTGAAATTTTGCCCTAATTTGGTCAGGATTTTGACCCAACTTCATGGAACTTTTTCATAAGTTCCAAGGGGAATTTTCAAAATTGATTCAAATATGGGTTGTAGGGAACATTGCAAGCTTTCCAAAATGTCAAAGAACTCCTTGAGATCATTTTTGAGTAGGGAGAATCAAAGAGATGAAGTTAGGGTTTTATCACTTGGATTTCAAGTCATTTTGTGATTAACAAATTCAAAGTTCAAACTTATGTTGCATAACCTCTACTTTGCAGGCCTCAGACTTATTAGGCACTCCATAATTAATTGTTTTCACAGCTGTTAGAGGTCTCATTTCAAGCATTCAATGCAAGGCCATGTTTTATATCCATTTTGGGAAGAAAGTGCACATTACCATTTTGATAAAGTGACTTTTTTCATAAAACTTGTTCTTGAGCCTTGCACTTGTTCTCTTATGATCATACATGTCTTATAACTCAAGAGAAACTTGTTAGACACTTATGATCACCCAGTCCATGCTTGTACTACACATTGAAACTTGTTTTCCCACTTTTCTTGAAAATCAAGTAAAATAGCAAATAGCTTGTAACTTGTACTTCTGACTTTCAAAAGCACTCAAACCTCTTTGCTTATACATACACAAGTCATTTGCCACAAATCACACGCATGCTTAAGCCTCGAAAACACCTAGAACACATAATCACTAAAAACACTTCAAAACTTATCATTTTTTAGTTTTGAATCAAATCTCCAAATTTGCTCATGCATTTCTTGGCCTTTTACTTTCAGAATCTTCTAAACAACATATACAAACAATCCCAACACCTACAGCACCACTCTAACACCTCCATCGTCATCCACCATTTTCAAAAACAGCACCTTGCACCTTGACTTCTCCAGAATTCCTCAGGCACTTTCAGCTCAAGCTAAGCATCCCATTAGCTTCCTGGGAACTTGAGGAAGCTAATCCAATCATTGGAACTCACTGAAAGCTACTCAAACTCCAAACCCGATACCCTCTTGCAAGGTAAGTTTTCTGACTTTGGAACTTTTCATACATGCATCATTAATAGTTTATTTGTGAATAAAAAATGTAGATATCATTGCCCTAAAGCTAACCATGTCCATAGTTTTCATTAATTTTGCTTGAGCTTAGAGAATTTTTTGATTGAAGTTTCTGAAATTTTTAGGGTTTAGATTAGGGCCATTAAAATTCATGTTTGTCTTTGATCTATAATTTTATTGCTTTGCATTTCTGAAATCGTGAGGAAATTTGCTACAAGTTTCCTGTTTACACTTTTCATTTTTGTTGAGAATTGATCAAGATACAGAGGCTTTGGCTAGGCGTGATGTTGAAGATGAAGTTCAGGCCATGGACTTGTTTACTATCATATATTTATTGTTTTGTTTATATAAACGGATGTATAGCCACCCCAGAAGTAGAAGCGCGCGCCTGTGACTGAAGGGACCTGGGATCGAGCCCCAGTGGTACCCTTTTGGATTTTTTACATTTTTCATACATTCTGACTTTTTTGGACAGGCAATGGGCCTCCTTTGGGCCTTTTATTTTTTTCATACCTCTAACTCCCATGTTTCACTTACACAGCCCCTGGCCTATTTTGTTTTCTTTTCTCATTTTTATTTATTTATTTTCTTAAATTATTTTATCTAAATGCTAAAAAATCAGAAAAAATATAAAAACATTAGATTTATATTTTGATAAAGTTTATTTTTTTTACACAAGAAATTATTTTATTTAATCATACTTTATCTATTTCATTAATTATTTTGTAAATTTAATTAAAAACTAGGGTTTTAATTATTTTCTTTTACACATTTTAAATATATTATTTTAATATTTAAAAAGACCAAAAATATTTTATAATACTATAATTTATTTTTAAGACAAAAACCCAAAAAATATTCTTCTTATAAACTTAATTTCCTTTTTTTAATCAATTAATAGATTAGGGTTTTATTTAAGTTCTTTTTCCTAGTAAATTTAGGCTTACTTTTTATTATTATTTTTCTTTTAATTAATTAGGTTAAAACAAAAATTCTTTTTTCCTAAAAATCCAAATAACCATCCATTTTCTTTACATTCACATCCTTATACATTTATTTATTTTTGTACATTATTCACTTCAATTCTTGTACAAATTCAATATGGTTGTAATAGATAATTAGGCTTTATTTTATTGCAATCCCCATTTATAATTTGTACACCCCCTCCCACAAGTATTGTAATAGCATAGTAATTTTAAATTCCGCAATTTATCGCTTTATATATAAATGCTAGTAATTAGGGTTTGTATGGAAAGACTAAAAACAATCAATTAGAAAACCCTAATCAAAGACAAAACCAAGCATGAAAAAATATAAATTTGCACACAAGCACACTTAGGGTAAAATCCACTTGGTTGCCTTACAAAATGGCCATATTATGCATGTGAGGTATCTTAGCAAAAACAAGCAAAGTATAAGATCATAGTCCCTCGATGACGCTATTTATGTTGCCTTTAAAATGATCTTAGTCCCTAAAAGATAATTCTAAGATACCTTGCAACATTTCTAATCATGGTTATACGATGACCCACGCCCGTCCCGTTTACATCCAAAGATAGGGTTACTTTCTAAATCAATTGTAAGATGACAATGTTAAAGGAAAAAGGAAATGAACATGAAATACTTTTGAGTAGGTAGAATGCTCCTAGTTACTAGCTTAATTTCAAAACAAAACATCCTTGCTATTTTCAAAACAAACACCTACACTTTCAAAAAACATCTTTCAAACTTGAAAACATTTTCAAAAGATCAAACACTTTGTATACATTCTTACGAACGAGAATCATTACAAAGTTTTCCTAAATAATGGCCTCTTTACAAAATACTTTCAAAAACCACACAAAGCAAAATTTCAAACAAAAGCAAGTGATCTAGCAAGTAACTAAGAGCCCATGGAAAACCATGGATGAAAAGGGTGCTAATACCTTCCCTTTTCATAATCTACCCCCCGAACTCAAGAAATAATCTCAAAGGTCTTTCCTGTGCTTTTTCACCTTTCCTTTTGGATAAAAGAAAAGTCGGTGGCGACTCTTGCTAACCGCAACATTTGCAATCAAACACAAAACACTCAAGTCAGTTCTCCCACCGTATCACAATGGCCATTTGTGATTAAGAACATTTTCTCGGTTGGAGCCATAATTCTAACCACCATGGACGGTGACGACCTTCTGCACCCTGTCAATGCGGACACAATGAAAAGATACTACGCATGTGTGATCGGTGGGAATGAGAACTGACTGTTTTTGGAATGCTGGTTCGCGTTTGCGTTTGTTTTTTCAAAATGTCGCGGTAAGCAAGAGTCGCCACCGTCTTTTATTTTATCCAACAAGAAAAGGACAAAAGCATAGAAAAATTCCTTTTTGAGATATCTCTCGGGTTCGGGAGGTAGATTATAGAAAGGGAAGGTGTTAGCACCCTTTCTATTCGTGGTTATCCACGGGCTCTTAGGTACTTGCTCATTATGTTTTCAAAATTTTGCTTTTCTTTGTGATTGTGGGTTTGAGAAGAGTTTTTGTTTTGAAAGGGGTGTAAGTGCGAAAAGTTTTGTTTTTGTTTTAAAAGGAGCAAGTACTTAAGAACATCTACCTACTCAAAAAGGAATTAAACTGTACAAATGTCCTTTAGACGGTGCTATCCCACTATTGAGGAGTAAGTTGCATCGTCGTTGGAGTTTTCGGGTCAATTCGATTAAGGGACGTGTGGTCATTAAAGCAATGTTAGGACGCCTTAGCGGTAACCCTAATGTCTTAGATCATTTTATCCGAGGCAACCGTTTCGAGGCAACTTATGATCTTTGGACAAGAGGGCGACCTCTAAAACTTCCTATACTCAATGACCACGTTCGAGGCAACCAAGTGAGGTGTACCCTAAGAGTGGCATGTGCGAGTGTATTGTTTTTCAGTTATATTATCTTGTACATGTTATGGTGAGCTACTGTTGATTTTAAATTAAAATTGATCTTGTCATGCATTGCCTATTATTCAAACATCTAACAGTTAATGGTTGCAGAAATTAAATTGCGGAAAATAAATCTAAGCTATTACAAGGCGTCGGGTATTTACATCGCCAAAGACAAACCCTTAAAAATTAAATTGCGAAAAGTAAATAAAAGCGATAAATAAATAAAGTCCTAAGTTAAAAACTATTACATTCTCGGAGCAGTTACAATATGGAAATATGGATCAAAAATAATATGCGCGCGAGAAATTTAAATTGGAGTCTCTTAGGGTTTTGACCCTTTTTATTAAATAAAGCATATTTTTGTTATTTTTTGGATTAAAAATTAGTCTAAATTAATAGTTGAATTAATTAATTAAATGAAAATATTTTTGGTTTTTTATTATTTAAGGAAATAAAATAAGAATGGTTAAAAGATATTAAAACCCTAATTCTATGTTAATTTTAATTTAATTCAAAAAGATTTAAAATTGTACCTAATTAAACTAAATAAATTAATTAATGTTTATTTACAAAAATAAATAATAAAATTAATGGAATTAATAAAATAAAAAAAACATTATTTTTATTTTGGGTTTTCTGATATTTTTATGAAAAAGGTTAATTAGTTAATTAATTAATTAATTAAGATAATAATAATAAAATAGAAAAAATAATGAAAATAAAATAAAATGAAGAACAAACTCAGGGGGTGCTGGGCTTAATTTGGGTGTGAATCAACAATTTTTGAGGCCCAAAAGCTCCAGCCTGTTTGACCTTTGTGGTTTGCTACGCGTGCATTGACCTGGGTTCATGGTGGATCTGCAGTTCTGGCCTTTGGATCTTGGCCTGAAGCCACTTGGCGCGTTGATCCTTGAGGCGTATGGTATACCACACTTTAAGCGCTGCGTATGAATACCTGAAGACAAAATTGAATAAAGTTTTGGGGGACCTGGGATTCGAACCAAGGTCCCAAGGGGTTTTGCAATAGCACGCTCACCAACTCATCTACACTGCATCTTTGTTAGTGGAATAAGAAATAAGTATAATATATGAATCAATGCATTAAGCCTGAAATAATAAAAAAGAGCGCCACTGATTTGAATGGACCAATGGCAAAGGGACACGCTATCGTCTTCTTCAAATAACCCTGGTTATTTACCTGCGGATTTTTATCCGCAGGAAGATTCGTAGGGCATCTCAAAAACATTCTCCAGGCCATGAAAACGAAACCTAAGAGTACCAATGCATTCGTCTCTTCCTCCTGGTTATCCTTATACCCATCATTAGCATTGATTTTGCCTGTATCAAAAAGGCCTAAAAAACAAGAACAAGAACCCTAGGATCGGGCATCACAATACATGCCATGAAAATCAAATTAAATAATGCAGAATTGTTAGAATTTGAATGTTAAGCATGATAGTGCAATCAAATTGGCAAAAAGATGCAATGAGAATGATTCACGGTTTCATGTGTAGAGGCATATTCGTGATGACTTACAGCGAGTTTCAGAGGGTGTCAAGGCCTGGTTTTGATTGCTACAGCTTCACAGGATATCAGGCAAGGGAGCTATGTCCAGCTTTTTGATTGAATCAAGCTCCAATGTTGTTTTTGATCTCCAAGTTTTCAAGCTTTTTCACAAACCTGTTCTGGCCGTTTCAACAGAGCTTTGTGCGTGTTCTAGGTCTGGATTGCTTGTGTGCATATAATAGAATGAATTTAGGTCAAAACATGGGCCATAATCCAAGTGCATTCAAGGTGGAAGATTTGATATGATCACCATTGATAAGCTTTCCATAATTGCATCAAATATGAGATTTTGTACTTGTTTTGACTTGGCACGAATTTGATTAAGTGTTATATGATATTTGCAAGCTGTAATCACCACAAGAATCTTATTACATCAATTTTTAGATTTTATTTGATTTAATATTGATTAATAATGAATTAAATCAATAAAATGAAATAAAATAGAAAAATAGATGAATGTTCATGAAATTAAAGATGGAACACGTGTGTGGCATGACAAGACTGTATCAAGTGGAAAAAAGTGGACCCTTTTGTCAAAAATTGGAGTTTTGAGGATAGTTGACTTTTGGCAAATTTGGAAAAATGCCCAACTTCAACAATGCATAACTTCTTCAATTTTGAACTTCTGGAGGTGTTCTTGGACTTTTTAGAAACCTTGATATATCATATAATCAACCCTTTCGGTATCATCTCATTTTGATCTTCCATGCTCAATTTATAAGCTTTGGCAAAAAAGGTGTTTTTGTTGACTTTTAAAAATGACCTATAATGTCCAAATTTGTAACTTTTTGTGAGTGCATTTCTTGATCTTCGGTTGTGAAGATGGATTGTAGGAAATTGCATCCTTTTCAAAATGATATTTGGATGGGTCATTTCTCATAAAGTATGAGAAAGTTATGCTTGGTCAAAGTTGAGTTGACTTTTCCTACAAAACCCTAATTTAGCAACTTTTGAATCTTGATGAATCTTGAGCAATCCTTGATGAATAATGATCAACCATTGATAAAATGATGAATTATACTTCAAAATGAGAATGTTGACAAAAAATCTTGAGGTTTGACTGTATTTGGGACACAGTTGACTTTTGCCCTAGCACAATCGATTTTTGGGCCTCTTGAGCAATTGGCTGACCAAACTTCCTCTACAAGGCTTAAAATTTGACATGGATGAACTTGAGAACATATTAGGGAATTTGGGGGAACTTGAGGTCATTTGGATGTGAGGACCTTGATGCAACACAAAACCCTAATTTTGAATTGACTGCCTTAGGAAGTGATTTGACTGTCCAATTCTTGAGCCAACTTGAGCAACTTGAATATTATTCTTGACATGTGTTGAGGAATATGGGAGGGCAAATTTTGGGGTAAAACAGTTGCCCCTATTTAATTTTCTTAAACCTGAGGATATAGATTGGCTTTCGAGCCTTTTGTGATCCGAAGGTGGAAGATAATTGAACACTAGAGTACCCAGAAATTTGCACTCACATGGTGTAGTATCCGTATTGTGATGTCGGGAATGGGCTTACAGATGCCATTTGGAGATTGTTGGTAGGAGGATGGATTTACAGATGCCATCTACAGTAATGTCGATCTCATAAGAGATTCCTTAGTGAGAACTCGCATACCTGTGGTTGTAAAAGATTCCGCTGGGGAAGCCTAACCTTTGTTGAGATTTAGGAACTTGCTTGTACTTCAACTGAGAGAATGCTTCGGATGAGTCTTAAGAACCTGTCCATAATTCAACTGGGGGGGAAACATCTTCATCAAGATCTAGGAACTCTCTCGTGCTCAATGGAGTATACCGTTGAGGTTATAGAACTCATCCACACTATGACGGAGGAAAACATCAAGATCTAGGAACTGAATCGTGCTCCACGGAGTATATCGTCGAGGTTATAGTACTCGTCCATACTATGACGTAGGGAAACATCTTCATCAAGATCTAGGAACTGAATCGTGCTCAATGGAGTATACCGTTGAGGTTATAGTACTCGTCCACACTATGACGGAGGAAAACCTCAAGATCTAGGAACTGACTCGTGCTCAATGGAGTATTTCGTTGAGGTTATAGTACTCGTCCACACTATGACATAGGGAAACATCTTCATCAAGATCTAGGAACTGTCTCGTGCTCAATGGAGTATACCGTTGAGGTTATAGAACTTGTCCACACTATGATGGATGGAAACTGTCGAGATTGATAACCTTATCTGAAATTCAACCCAGGATAATTCAATTGAGATTTAAGAACCGGTCTGGTCTTCGACGTAATTGAGAACTTTAACTGTATCTTTCCTGAAAGGTAAAGGTCAGTCATATGCAATGCATGATATGGATCAGGCAATGATGTTCTCAAAATAAATGAGATTGCATTCATATGATGCGTATATGCATGTATCATGATGTATGAAAATGTGATGTTTTAGTTGGGGAAAATAAATCCCGGGGCTGCTGGAGAATAGAGTTGAGTTCTTCATTTCTGCTGGGGATGACGAATGAAGATGATTGTGAGAATAAGCCTGCAGGAGAAAAGAACTCTATTAGGGAATAAACTGATGAAGAGATTACTCCGAGGGGAATTACTCTATGGGGAAGAGACGTTCTGCTAAAGATTTTAATGATAACTCCGCTGGGGATTCTGTTGATAAGCTCTGTTGGGGATTTTGATGATGAACTCTGTTGGGGATAGAAAGAACTTCACTGGGGATGATCTTTCAGTTGCAACTTGCTGAGGATAACCCAGTTAGACTCTTGTGAGGATAACCTTCTGAATTTGGCTGGGGAGATTTATTTGCGCTCTGCAGGGGATAAGCTTCCAGAATCTACTGGGGAAGATGATTCAGCTCTGGTGGGGAGGCCTTTTAGACTGCGTTGGGGAAATGGCTCCACCAGGGGTATCTTGTATTCCGCCGGGGAACATTCTTATATTCTGTTGAGGAATATTAAGACTGTCGGGGATGCTCTTATACTTGCTGGAGAATATCTTTATACTCCGCTGGGGAATATTAAGACCTTCTGAGGATACCAAGCCTTTTTAGGGCTGATGGTAGATTAACTCTTCTTGGGGAGAGTGTTGCTGATTTGTTCATAGTTGCAAGTCTCAATGGGGAGAGTTACCATTACTGCTTTACTCTGTGGGGAGTGACGGTATCTTGGTCATATTCTTCAGCTAAACCTACCTTGGTACCTTAGTGGACAGAGCAACTACACAGTTTGGACATTTCTTATGCCCTTGTTTCTGATATTACCTGTAATTCGTCCTTTGTTTCATATGTAAATATTTATGAGCAGCAATTAATGTCAAATGCATATATCAAAAATGAACATTGGACGTTCTTTGCAAAACAGATAAAGGAAAAACAATTTAAAACTTGTCTGAACATGAATTTGTATTGATTTTGAAGTTTGCCTGTAAATAGGCGTTTTTGTACAAGAGGCTGACGTCCTAGTAAGAGGGCACCGCCAAACAAATAAAATGTATACAATTTGTGAAAAGGAAATAAAACAGCTATGTGAATAATCCCACTGGGTTCCAACTCTGCTATTGCCTTTATATCTTTAAGCATCTCATCACTTTGCTGCTTGGTTGAAGGTGAATCTGATTGATTGGTGTTGTACGAGCCTGATAGTTGATACCGAAGTCTGGATGTAAGGTGATCCAATGAGACATAGTATTACGCTTATCCCTAACTTTTTCCTGGACCGCCCTTTCGGGTTTTCAGTCCACCGGGATACCCATTTTTGCCCAAGCCGCCTTTTCAGGTTTTCAACTTGCCGGGTGTACAGATTTTTTCCATTTTCATCCCTTATTTTTGCCCGAACCCTTTTGGTTCGCCGGGAAGCCCTTATTTTTGCCTAGTCCAGTCAACTTAGCGGTTCTTTGATTATGCGTAGTATCTTTTTACTATGTCTGCATTGACGAGGTGAGGAAGGTCGTCACCATCCATGGTGGTTAGAATCATAGCTTCGCCTGAGAAGATGTTCTTAACCACAAATGGCCCTTCGTAAGTAGGGGTCCATTTTCCCCTGGGATCACCTTGAGGTAGAATGATGCGCTTGATTACCAGGTCCCCAACTTGATACTCTCGTCGTCTGACTTTCTTGTTAAATGCTTTGATCATCCGTTTTTGGTACGTCTGACCATGATAAATAGCAGCAAGTCTTTTTCCGTCGATTAGGTTTAGCTGATCAAGTCGGGTCTGAATCCAGTCCTCTTCGCTCAAACTTGCATCCTTCATGATCCGGAGAGAGGGTATCTGAACTTCGATGGGCAAGACTGCCTCCATGCCATAAACCAAGGTATAGGGTGTTGCCCCTGTTGACGTCTGTGCTGAGGTACGGTACCCGTGAAGAGCAAATGGTAACATCTCGTGCCAGTCTTTGTATGTCACTGTCATCTTCTGCACAATCTTCTTAATGTTCTTATTTGCCGCTTCGACGGCCCCATTCATCTTCGGCCGGTAGGGAGAAGAGTTATGATGTTGTATCCTAAATTGTTCGTAGAGCTCAGTGATCATCTTGTTGTTAAGATTGGTACCATTGTCTGTAATGATCCTCTCTGGTACACTCTATCGACAGATCAGATTGTGTCGAATGAACCGTTCCACAACGTTCTTGGTTACGGTAGCAAAGGAAGCCGCTTCAACCCATTTCGTAAAGTAATCAATCGCTACCAGGATGAAACGATGCTCGTTGGATGCCGTAGGTCTGATCTCACCGATCATATCAACGCCCCACATTGCAAAAGGCCAAGGTGCTGTCAGAACATTCAGAGGAACTGGAGGAATGTGCACCTTATCAGCATAGACCTGGCACTTGTGACATGTCCGAGAATGCTGATAACAGTCAGCTTCCATTGTGGACCAGTAATATCCTGCCCGAAGGATTTTCTTTGCCATGGTATGTCCATTGGAATGGGTTCCAAAAGTACCTTCATGTAGATCTGCCATGATCCTTTCTGCTTCAATCTTATCCACACAACGCAATAAGGTCGAATCATGGTTACGCTTGTAAAGAATGACATTGCTGATGAAGAACTTCGCTGCGAACCTCCTCAGGAACTTCTTGTCATTAACAGATGCACCCTCGGGGTACTCCTGAACTTCAAGATACCTCTTCACCTCATGATACCAGGGCTTTTCTGTTACCTCTTCAGCCTCAATTTCACAGCAATGTGCAGGTTCGTCCAATTTTTCAATAATGATTCGGGGAGCCTCGTTGTCCCAATTGACTTTGAACATAGAAGACATCATAGCCAGCACATCTGCTAACTGATTCTCCTCTCTGGGGAAGTGTTCAAAGGTTATCTCCTCGAAATGGGGAAGCAACATCAACACATACTCCTTGTAAGGAATAAGATTAGGGTGTTTCGTATCCCACTCGCCTTTGATCTGACTGATCACGAGAGCAGAATCTCCGAAGACACTTAGAAACTTAATCCTTAGGTCAATTGCAGCTCGAAGACCCATGATGCACGCTTCATACTCCGCCATGTTGTTGGTGCAGTTGAAACATAGTCGGGCGGTAAACGGAGTATGAGAGCCTTTAGGAGATATGATCATGGTGCCAATGCCATTACCCAAAGCATTTGAAGCTCCATCAAAGTAAATAGACCATCGGGATCCTTCCTTAGGTCCTTCATCCGGTCCAGGTATCTCACAATCAGTCACTACCATGATATTCTCGTCCGGAAATTAAAAGTTCATAGACTGGTAATCATCCACTGCCTGATGTGCCAAATGGTCTACCAATACACTTCCCTTAATTGCTTTTTGAGTTGTGTACTGGATGTCATACTCAGTCAAGATCATCTGCCATCTTGCTATTCTTCCGGACAAGGCAGGCTTTTCGAAGATATACTTGATTGGGTCCATTTTTGAAATCAGCAGAGTAGTGTGAGTCAGCATATACTGTCTCAGCCGGCGAGCAGCCCATGCCAAAGCGCAGCAAGTCTTATCAAGCAGTGAGTATCGGGTCTCACAGTCGGTAAACTTTTTGCTAAGGTAATAAATAGCGTGCTCTTTTCGGCCAGACTCGTCATGCTGCCCCAGCACACACCCCATTGAGTTGTCAAGTACTGTCAAATATAAGATCAGAGGTCTCTCTTCAACTGGTGGCATTAGGATGGGTGGCTCCTGGAGATACTCTTTGATTCTTTCAAAAGCGGCCTGACATTCATCATTCCAACGTACCACTTGATCTTTCTTAAGCAACTTGAAGATTGGCTCACAAGTAGCAGTTAGGTGCGAGATGAATCGAGCAATGTAGTTCAGTCGTCCCAGAAAGCCTCTGACCTCTTTCTCTGTCTTGGGAGCTGGCATCTCTTGTATGGCTTTCACTTTGGCAGGGTCCACTTGAATACCTTTGTCGCTCACGACGAAACCGAGTAGCTTACCAGACCTCACCCCGAAGGTGCACTTGTTCGGGTTCAATCTTAGCTTGTACAATTTCAACCTGTCAAACAGCTTTTGTAGATGGTCAAGGTGTTCCTCCTCAGTTTGGGACCTCGCAATCATATCGTCGACGTATACTTCAATCTCATGATGGATCATATCATGAAACAAAGCAACCATGGCACGCTGATATGTTTCCCCAGCATTCTTCAACCCAAAAGGCATGACCTTGTAGCAAAAGGTACCCCACTGAGTAACAAAGGTGGTCTTCTCCATATCCTCGGGAGCCATCTTGATTTGATTATATCCGGAGAAACCATCCATAAAGGAGAATACCTTGTGCTGAGCAGTATTGTCAACCAGAACATCGATGTGAGGTAAAGGGAAGTCGTCCTTGGGGCTTCCCCTGTTCAAGTCCCTGTAGTCAACACACATTCGAATCTTACCATCCTTCTTCAGCACAGGAACCACATTGGCGACCCATTGAGGGTAAGAAGTCACTGCTAGAAAACTGGCGTCAAACTGTTTCATAACTTCGGCCTTGATTTTCTCAGACATCTCTGGGCGCATACGGCGAACCTTCTGTTTTACCGGAGGGCAGTCTTCGTTGGTAGGCAGGCGATGAACCACAATGTCAGTATCCAAACCAGACATATCTTCGTAAGACCAGGCAAAGATCTCAACATAGTCATGCAGTATCTGAATCAACCGCTGTTTCACACTAAGCTCCAGATTTGCCCCGATCTTGACTTCTTTCTTGTCTGTTTCAGTACCCAGATTCACCGTTTCCACCGGCTCTTCATGTGGCTGAATGGCCCTCTCTTCCTGGAGTAGCAGTCTTGCAAGTTCACCAGGAACTTCGCAATCATCTTCACCTTCGTCTTCGGCTAAGTTGATCAGATTTTCGAAGTCATAACTGGCAGTAGCAGAGTCGTTACCAGTGCGATCCAGAGTGGATTGAGACCTGTGTATGTGAGTGTGTGTAAAATAGCTGTTTTGCAACATATAATAAAGAAAAACAAGGAGCGCAAAATTTGAAATGCATGAAACGTCCAATGCTTTTATTAATGATATATGAAAATGGCACACAAAACCCTCACAAATGAAGCCACGGTGCCCCGGGTAAGACATCGGGCCATAAAGTTTCAAAACATTGTCTGTTACAAATTCAAAACAAAGAGTTCATTACTGGGTAACAAAAGTAATAGGGATGAAGTCCTTTGTTGTCCAGTTGCTTGGTCCACCGTTGGTCGTAGGATAGATCCAGCTGTCGAATTCATACTCCTCCACATCATCTTCAATGGCATTTACTCCCGAGTTACTGATGAACACAGGAGGTCTTCCAATCCTTGCACTTCGAACATCCCTTTGAGCTTCTGCAGTGAAACCCAAACCAAACTTGTTAGTGTTCTAAGTGAAATCAGGAAATCGGCCCCAATTTGCACACTCACCCTTCTCAATAACAGCCCGGGCATCTTTTAAGGAAGCCATCTTCATAGGAGAATTTTCAACCACAGTCTCAGCTGATGCTAGTGTCTGAGGAACTTCTTCAAAGTGCTGAAATGGGGTCTCAATGAACTCCCCATCCATCTCTACGTATCTGAACAAGTTGAGGTGGTTGACCATGTACTCTTCCTCCCCTTGAACTGTCACAATCTTCCCTCTGACCGGGTATTTCAGCTTTTGGTGGTGCGTTGAGGTTACGGCCCCAGCTTTATGGATCCATGGACGACCCAGCAAACAAGAATAAGAAGGCCAAATGTCCATCACGTAGAACATAGAATTGAAGACCTGAGAACCAACTTTAATTGGAATATCAACCTCACCATGCACCATCCTTTTAGACCCGTCAAAGGCCCTGACAACGATGTTACTTGGCTTTAGCTCCAACCCTTCGCAATCTAACCGATCTAGAGCTTTCTTGGGTAAGACGTTCAATGAGGAGCCAGTGTCAACCAATACATGTGCAAGAGTAGTGCCCATGCATTCAATGGAGACATGCAGGGCATCATTATGGTTCTTCCCTTTGGCAGTCAAATCAGCGTCGGAGAAACCCAAGCCATTATCAGCAGTTAAATTGGCCACACAATCGGTAAACTGATCAGCTGATGTCTCTTGTGGCACGTGGGCAGTCTTTAGGAAGGTAATCAGAGCCTTGGCATGGGCCTCTGAACACAACAACAGTGACAACATAGAAATCTTGGATGGGGTTTGCCCCAGTTGCTCAACTACGTTGTAATCACTCTTCTTAATAATCTTCAGAATCTCTTCCATCTCCTGTTTGGAAGCTTCAACAGTAATAGTCTTCGGTGCCTCCGTCTGGGCAGGCATATCAGCGGTGATCCCTTTGCCCCGAGCGTTAGATGACTCGGCGACAGGGGTAGGACTAGGAACCTGATCAGGAATGGCAGTAGGTACACTTGCAGGTGTAATGACAACAGGTCTTCGGACAATTGGTGGAGCAATATCAGGTGAGAAAAGTCTACCGCTGCGGGTGACTTTAGCAGGTCCAGTAATGCTGCTGACGCCGGTATCAGCATCCAGCTCTTGCTTAACTCCTAGAATATAAACACCTGCCCCATAGTGCCAAGGGACAGCTTTGTCAGAGGTGTAGGGGATGGGCCCCGGAACAGTGATGATTACGGGTGCGATCTTCGGAGTAGATGTAATTCTAACAGGCTTCCTCGGGGGAGCCTTGAAAGAATTGTTGAAAATGGTAATGATGGCAACTTCTTCAGTAGGAATGGAAGGAACAACAACCTTATCAAACAGGATCTCTTTATTATCCATCAGGTTTTGGATGCCTGACTTCAGAAATGGGCAACCAGCAGGTAAAACAGAACACATATGGCAACCTTCGCCACAGCCCAGAAATAAATCGGCTAGCAACAGGTTCTTCTTGACAGTCATCAGAGGGGTAACAATATCATACACAGAAACTACAAACAAGTCTTCCTCTACAACATTTACTCCATGTTTGGGCATGGGAGCAGTCACAACATTAGGCCTCTCGGGCGCCTCAAACTCAATCTCCTTCGCATCAATTAGGTCTTGCACCCTGTTCCTCAAAACCCAACAATCATCTGTATTATGCCCTGGGCTATCAGAGTGAAAAGCGCAGCGGGCATTAGGGTTGTACTTTGGTGATGTGGTACTTGGATTCTTCGGAGCTTCTTTTAGAGTTACCAAATTGGTCTTCAGCAACTATGGCAGAATCTGAGACAAAGTCATGCTGAGACGAGTGAATTGCCTTCGAGATCTCTCGTCCTTTTGTTGATTGTGATGCTGAGGAGCACCAGCAGGTTTTGAAATAACAACCGCATTGACAGCTTGGCGGTGTTCAGGTCTATTCTGTCTTCTCGAACTATAGACAGCACTGGACTCTTTCTTAAACGGCTTCTTCTCAGTGCTCGATGAGGCACCCTTCTGTATCTTCCCGGCCTTAATACCAGCTTCAATCCTCTCACCGGTCAAAATAAGATCTGTAAACCCAGCTGAAGAGCTTCCAATCAGATGATTAAAGAATGGACCAGACAGGGTCCCCAAAAACATGTCAACAAGTTCACGATCAGCCAAAGGCGGTTGCACCCTTCCAGCAAGGTCTCTCCATTTTTGAGCATACTCTTTGAATCCTTCACCTGTTCCTATTGACATACCCTGGAGTTAGGTACGCGTAGGAGCGAGGTCGGAGTTGTATTGATACTGCCTATAGAATGCAGTAGCCAAATCTTCCCAGCTGCGGATACTGGCTCCGTCCAACTGATAGAACCACTCAAGCTGAGTCCCTGAGAGACTATCTTGAAAGAAATGGATCCACAAGTTCTTATCAGCAGTGTAAGGCTGGATCTTCCTCACATATGACCGGAGGTGCAGCTTCGGACAGGAAACTCCGTCATACTTGGCAAAGGCAGGTGCCTTGAACTTATGGGGAATCACCACCCCATATGATAGACCCAGATCTCCGAAGTCCAGACCGGGCACCTTCTGTATTTCCATAGCGCTCAAACGGTCTTCCAGCTGTTTGTACTTATCCTCAGCAGGAGGATACTGTTCTTCATCATAGTCCGTCTCGTTGTCGGAGACCATAGGGCTAGGAGCCCTCCTTTCTTGTGGACTATCTTTCCCTCTAGATGAGGTGGTCAGATCAACTTCATTCTGTAGCCCGTTTCCGAACCTGCGTCCAGTATTGAACAGGATGGTCCTCTTCTTCTCTTTCAGAATCAAGGTCTTCAGGTCCTGCTGACCCTTAGCTAGATTCATGAACAGCTCTTGAAATTGGGCATTATGGGCCTGGAGGGCCTTGATAGCTTGCTCAGTTGAAGGTTCAGCAGACATGGTGATTGCTGAAATAAACAGCGAAGAAGATAAGAGACCTGTAAAGGGTACCTGTTTATGAAGTGCATGGGATGAAATGCGTATGATTTATGATTTCAAAGACAATCGAGATTCAAATTTGTAAACAAGAAAGGAAACACACTTTATTAGATTTAAACTTCAAAATTTAAATTGTTCAACAAATTGCCCTTAGGCGATACAAGAATGGAAATACTGAAAAGTAAATGAAAACTGTAAAAGAAATCATCGAAGGTTCGTCAATGCTCCCATGGTCTCTTCTTTTTAGTGCGGACATAATCATTCAGGGTCCACTCGTTCTCCAGTTGCCTAGTCAGCTTCTGGATCTTCTGCTCCTGTTCATTGAACCTCTCTCGATAGGAATCCCGTTCATCCCTCAACTGCATCCAAGACCTCTTCAGTGTCCCAATATTAGTGGGCATATAAGGGTGGAGAATAGTTGGAAGAACCCCCTCCTCATCAGCAACTTCGAGAGTAACAGGCCTGACAGCTTCATACGGCATACCTAACTTCTGGGCACGGATGCGGACCCATCTGAGATATGGCTCCGTTGGTAGAGAAGTCTTTGGTCCCAACTTATGTGGGTCAGATTGGTGAACTCTGTCTCAAGCCCTTATGAACCTACGACGCAGCTCGTCGCTATCTCCCCGAAAATCAAAGATGATATGGGGCATCAACATCTCATGAGGCCCTTCTCTTCTGGCTCTTCCAAACTGACGGAGAGCTAAGCATGGGTTGTAAGAGATCCCTCCATGGGTTCCGATCAATGGGACATTAGGATACTCTCCAAAGCGATCAATGACAGTCACCTCATCCATACCTTTGAGAGTCCAGATAATGTCATTATTAGAAAGAGACATCACCCTATAAGCCCAGCCCATTCCTTCTTTGTTCTTTAGTACGGACTTAGGGAGGTGCGAAATGAACCACCTCGACAATAAAGGAGCACAACACATCAAAGTTCCCCGCTTTTGGGCAGTACGAGCATAGAGCTGATGAAGGATATCACCCAAGAGAGTGGGTACCGGATTCTGAGAGATGAAGATCTTGATGGCATTAATATCAACAAAAGTGTCAGGATTCGGAAACAATACCAGACCATAAATCAAAAGATCCAGAATGTCCTCGTACGCCTTGAAGTCTAAGCTGTCCCAGAAGTAATTAGCTTTGTCAACCAAAAACTTAGCCAGAAAACCCTTAGCTCCACTTCTAGTCTCCCAGTTAGCCATTACCTCCTCCTTGGTCAAGTGAAGGGCTGCAGCAATTTCTTTGGGCTTAAGAGTCTTTTCCCAACCAGTAAACGGAGTCTGTTCCAAGATAGAGATGCCGAGTAGCTCAGAGAACTCTTCTAAGGTAGGCACCAGTTGGAAGTCCTGGAAAGTAAAACAATGGTTTAGCGGATCATAGAATTGGACCAGAACACTCATCATTTGTTCTTCCAATTTTGAAGTGACCAAACTGAGAAGAGAACCATGCCTTCTGATGAAGGAAGTAGTGTATGGAATCCTAACAACCAAATCTTTAAGCAGGGTAGGTACTTGGACAAAGTTGATCCGGATAGTATTCCTACGCATGGGCATCATGATGACCTACAAAAAAGAGCAAATATGAAACCCTCTTGTCTTTGAAATAGGTTAGTCCTTATGCAAAATATATGCAATGTTATGATGTTATGATGTCATGATAAAGGCATACCACAAGTATCCACAAAAAGCAAACATGGTAAAGGCACACAAGTCACACTGAGAGCCCTTAGATTTCAGGCTGGCATGGAGCTTAGGTACTACCCTCTTTCAGTTTCAGTTGGTTAAGACCTGTCCTAAAAATAGTAACCGGGTTCTAGAGGATCTCAATATCACTGACTACCCTCAATCGGTCCTAATTCCAATTTAGCAACCTTTTCTTGCAGCCGGAATCATCGCGAGAGTTTAGTCTCAATGAGTGTAGCATACTGCTACTGTTCTATGGCCAAGTTGGTCAATTTAAGGTTCTAAGGTCAGTTGGTTCTTAATAACTCCTTAGAAGACCCATATTCTCCTTGTTCCAACACAAGGGATATCGATACAGACCAAGGTGTCAAACCAACGTAGCTACTGCTTCATCCGTATCGGTCTACACCGTACAAATCCCTCACAGTTTATTACTACTTACCTAAAGGGTATCCCCAGATCCGGGTTAGGATCTATAGAACTCCGATACAAGCCCACAAAATTAAAGCATACAAAGCATACAATTGAAAACATAGTGATCTAATCCTAAGGTACACCTCACTTATAATTCCCCAGCAGAGTCGCCAGTTCTGTGATCGGTGGGAATGAGAACTGACTGTTTTTGGAATGCTGGTTCGCGTTTGCGTTTGTTTTTGCAAAATCTCGCGGTAAGCAAGAGTCGCCACCGTCTTTTATTTTATCCAACAAGGAAAGGACAAAAGCACAGAAAAATTCCCTTTTGAGATATCTCTCGGGTTCGAGATGTAGATTATAGAAAGGGAAGGTGTTAGCACCCTTTCTATCCGTGGTTATCCACGGGCTCTTAGGTACTTGCTCATTATGTTTTCAAAATTTTGCTTTTCTTTGTGATTGTGGGTTTGAGAAGAGTTTTTGTTTTGAAAGGGGTGTGAGTGCGAAAAGTTTTGTTTTTGTTTTAAAAGGAGCAAGTACTTAAGAACATCTACCTACTCAAAAAGGAATTAAACTGTACAAATGTCCTTTAGACAGTGCTATCCCACTATTGAGGAGTAAGTAGCATCGTCGTTGGAGTTTTCGGGTCAATTCGATTAAGGGACGTGTGGTCATTAAAGTAATGTTAGGACGCCTTAGCGGTAACCCTAATGTCTTAGATCATTTTATCCGAGGCAACCGTTTCGAGGCAACTTATGATCTTTGGACAAGAGGGCGACCTCTAAAACTTCCTATACTCAATGACCACGTTCGAGGCAACCAAGTGAGGTGTACCCTAAGAGTGGCATGTGCGAGTGTATTGTTTTTCAGTTATATTATCTTGTACATGTTATGGTGAGCTACTGTTGATTTTAAATTAAAATTGATCTTTTCATGCATTGCCTATTATTCAAACATCTAACAGTTAATGGTTGCGGAAATTAAATTGCGGAAAATAAATCTAAGCTATTACAAGGCGTCGGGTATTTACATCGCCAAAGACAAACCCTTAAAAATTAAATTGTGAAAAGTAAATAAAAGCGATAAATAAATAAATAAAGTCCTAAGTTAATAACTATTACATTCTCGGAGCAGTTACAATATGGAAATATGGATCAAAAATAATATGCGCGCGAGAAATTTAAATTGGAGTCTCTTAGGGTTTTGACCCTTTTTATTAAATAAAGCATATTTTTGTTATTTTTTGGATTAAAAATTAGTCTAAATTAATAATTGAATTAATTAATTAAATGAAAATATTTTTGGTTTTTTATTATTTAAGGAAATAAAATAAGAATGGTTAAAAGATATTAAAACCCTAATTCTATGTTAATTTTAATTTAATGCAAAAAGATTTAAAATTGTACCTAATTAAACTAAATTAATTAATTAATGTTTATTTACAAAAATAAATAATAAAATTAATGGAATTAATAAAATAAAAAAAACATTATTTTTATTTTGGGTTTTCTGATTTTTTTATGAAAAAGGTTAATTAGTTAATTAATTAATTAAGATAATAATAATAAAATAGAAAAAATAATGAAAATAAAATAAAATGAAGAACAAACTCAGGGGGGTGCTGGGCTTAATTTGGGTGTGAATCAGCAATTTTTGAGGCCCAAAAGCTCCAGCCTGTTTGACCTTTGTGGTTTGCTACGCGTGCATTGACCTGGGTTCATGGTGGATCTGCAGTTCTGGCCTTTGGATCTTGGCCTGAAGCCACTTGGCGCGTTGATCCTTGAGGCGTATGGTATACCACACTTTAAGCGCTGCGTATGAATACCTGAAGACAAAATTGAATAAAGTTTTGGGGGACCTGGGATTCGAACCCAGGTCCCAAGGGGTTTTGCAATAGCACGCTCACCAACTCATCTACACTGCATCTTTGTTAGTGGAATAAGAAATAAGTATAATATATGAATCAATGCACTAAGCCTGAAATAATAAAAAAGAGCGCCACTAATTTGAATGGACCAATGGCAAAGGGACACGCTATCGTCTTCTTCAAATAACCCTGGTTATTTACCTGCGAATTTTTATCCGCAGGAAGATTCGTAGGGCATCTCAAAAACATTCTCCAGGCCATGAAAACGAAACCTAAGAGTACCAATGCTTTTGTCTCTTCCTCCTGGTTATCCCTATACCCATCATTAACATTGATTTTGCCTGTATAAAAAAGGCCTAAAAAACAAGAACAAGAACCCTAGGATCGGGCATCATAATACATGCCAGGAAAATCAAATTAAATAATGCAGAATTTTTAGAATTTGAATGTTAAGCATGATAGTGCAATCAAATTGGCAAAAAGATGCAAGGAGAATGATTCACGATTTCATGTGTAGAGGCATATTCGTGATGACTTACAGCAAGTTTTAGAGGGTCTCAAGGCCTGGTTTTGATTGCTACAGCTTCACAGGATATCAGGCAAGGGAGCTATGTCCAGCTTTTTGATTGAATCAAGCTCCAATGTTGTTTTTGATCTCCAAGTTTTCAAGCTTTTTCACAAACTTGTTCTGGCCGTTTCAACAGAGCTTTGTGCGTGTTCTAGGTCTGGATTGCTTGTGTGCATATAATAGAATGAATTTAGGTCAAAACATGGGCCATAATCCAAGTGCATTCAAGGTGGAAGATTTGATATGATCACCATTGATAAGCTTTCCATAATTGCATCAAATCTGAGATTTTGTGCTTGTTTTGACTTGGCACGAATTTGATTGAGTGTTATATGATATTTGCAAGCTATAATGACCACAAGAATCTTATTACATCTATTTTTAGATTTTATTTGATTTAATATTGATTAATAATGAATTAAATCAATAAAAATGAAATAAAATAGAAAAATAGATGAATGTTCATGAAATTAAAGATGGAACACGTGTGTGGCATGACAAGACTGTATCAAGTGGAAAAAAGTGGGCCCTTTTGTCAAAAATTGGAGTTTTGAGGATAGTTGACTTTTGGCAAATTTGGAAAAATGCCCAACTTCAACAATGCATAACTTATTCAATTTTGAACTTCTGGAGGTGTTCTTGGACTTTTTAGAAACCTTGAGATGTCCTCTAATCAATCCTTTTGGTCTAATATCATTTTGATCTTCCATGCTCAATTTATAAGCTTTGGCAAAAAAGGTGTTTTTGTTGACTTTCAAAAATGACCTATAATGTCCAAATTTGTAACTTTTTGTGAGTGCATTTATTGATCTTTGGTTGTGAAGGTGGATTGTAGGAAATTGCATCCTCTTCAAAATGAGCTTTGGATGGGTCATTTCTCATAAAGTATGAGAAAGTTATGCTTGGTCAAAGTTGAGTTGACTTTTCCTACAAAACCCTAATTTAGCAACTTTTGAATCTTGATGAATCTTGAGAAATCCTTGATGAATCATGATCAACCCTTGATCAAATGATGAATTATCCTTCAAAATGAGAATGTTGACAAAAAATCTTGAGGTTTGACTGTATTTGGGACACAGTTGACTTTTGCCATAGCACATTCGATTTTTGGGCCTCTTGAGCAATTGGCTGACCAAACTTCCTCTGCAAGGCTTGAAATTTGACATGGATGAACTTGAGAACATATTAGGATATTGGGTGGCACTTGAGGTCATTTGTATGTGAGGACCTTGATGCAACACAAAACCCTAATTTTGAATTGACTGCCTTATGAGGTGATTTGACTGTTCAATTCTTGAGCCAACTTAAGCAACTTGAATATTATTCTGGACATGTTTTGAGGAATATGGGAGGGCAAATTTTGGGGTACAACAGTTGCCCCTGTTCAATTTTCTTAAACCTGAGGATATAGATTGGCTTTCGAGCCTTTTGTGATCCGAAGGTGGAAGATAATTGAACACTAGAGTGCCCAGAAATTTGCACTCACATGGTGTAGTATCAGCATTGTGATGTCGGGAATGGGCTTATAAATGCCATTTGGAGATTGTTGGTAGGAGGATGGGCTTACAGATGCCATCTGCAGTAATGTCGATCGCATAAGAGATTCCTTAGCGAGAACTCGCATACCTGTGGTTGTAAAAGATTCCGCTGGGGAAGCCTAACCTTTGTTGAGATTTAGGAACTTGCTTGTACTTCAACTGAGAGAATGCCTCGGCTGAGTCTTAAGAACCTGTCCATAATTCAACTGGGGGGGGGAACTCTTCATCAAGATCTAGGAACTGTCTCGTTCTCAATGGAGTATACCGTTGAGGTTATAGAACTCGTCCACACTATGACGGAGGAAAACATCAAGATCTAGGAACTGAATCGTGCTCCACGGAGTATGCCGTCGAGGTTATAGTACTCGTCCACACTATGACGTAGGGAAACATCTTCATCAAGATCTAGGAACTGACTCGTGCTCAATGGAGTATACCGTTGAGGTTATAGTACTCGTCCACACTATGACATAGGGAAACATCTTCATCAAGATCTAGGAATTGTCTCGTGCTCAATGGAGTATATCTTTGAGTTTATAGAACTTGTCCACACTATGACGGATGGAAACTGTCGAGATTGAGAACCTTATCTGAAATTCAACCGAGGATAATTCAATTGAGATTTAAGAACCGGTTAGGTCTTCGACGTAATTGAGAACTTTAACTGTATCTTTCCTGAAAGGTAAAGGTCAGTCATATGCAATGCATGATATGGATCAGGAAATGATGTTCTCAAAATAAATGAGATTGTATTCATATGATGCGTATATGCATGTATCATGATGTATGAAAATGTGATGTTTTAGCTGGGGAAAATAAATCCCGGGGCTGCTGGAGAATAGAGTTGAGTTCTTCATTTCCGCTGGGGATGACGAACGAAGATGATTGTGAGAATAAACCTGCAGGAGAAAAGAACTCCGTTGGGGAATAAATTGATGAAGAGATTACTCCGAGGGGAATTACTCTGTGGGGAAGAGACGTTCTGCTAAAGATTTTAATGATAACTCCGCTGGGGATTCTGTTGATAAGCTCTGTTGGGGATTTTGATGGTGAACTCTGGTGGGGATAGAAAGAGCTTCAATGGGGATGATCTTTCAGTTGCAACTTGCTGAGGATAACCCAGTTAGACTCTTGTGAGGATAACCTTCTGAATTAGGTCAAAACATGGGCCATAATCCAAGTGCATTCAAGGTGGAAGATTTGATATGATCACCATTGATAAGCTTTCCATAATTGCATCAAATCTGAGATTTTGTGCTTGTTTTGACTTGGCACGAATTTGATTGAGTGTTATATGATATTTTCAAGCTGTAATGACCACAAGAATCTTATTACATCAATTTTTAGATTTTATTTGATTTAATATTGATTAATAATGAATTAAATCAATAAAAATGAAATAAAATAGAAAAATAGATGAATGTTCATGAAATTAAAGATGTAACACGTGTGTGGCATGACAAGACTGTATCAAGTGGAAAAAATTGGGCCCTTTTGTCAAAAATTGGAGTTTTGAGGATAGTTGACTTTTGGCAAATTTGGAAAAATTCCCAACTTCAACAATGCATAACTTCTTCAATTTTGAACTTTTGGAGGTGTTCTTGTACTTTTTAGAAACCTTGAGATGTCCTCTAATCAACCCTTTTGGTCTCATCTAATTTTGATCTTCCATGCTCAAGTTATAAGCTTTGGAAAAAAAGGTGTTTTTGTTGACTTTCAAAAATGACCTATAATGTCCAAATTTGTAACTTTTTGTGAGTGCATTTATTGATCTTGGAATGTGAAGATGGATTGTAGGAAATTTCATCCTCTTAAAAATGAGCTTTGGATGGGTCATTTCTCATAAAGTATGAGAAAGTTATGCTTGGTCAAAGTTGAGTTGACTTTTCCTACAAAACCCTAATTTAGCAACTTTTGAATCTTGATGAATCTTGAGCAATCCTTGATGAGTCATGATCAACCCTTGATCAAATGATGAATTATCCTTCAAAATGAGAATGTTGACAAAAAATCTTGAGGTTTGACTGTATTTGGGACACAATTGACTTTTGCCATAACACAGTCGATTTTTGGGCCTCTTGAGTAATTGGCGTACCAAACTTCCTCTGCAAGGCTTGAAATTTGACATGGATGAACTTGAGAACATATTAGGGCATTGGGGGGCACTTGAGATCATTTGGATTTGTGGACCTTGATGCAACACAAAAGCCTAATTTTGAATTGACTGCCTTAGGAGGTGATTTGACTATCCAATTCTTGAGCCAACTTGAGCAACTTGAATATTATTCTTGACATGTTTTGAGGAATATGGGAGGGCAAATTTTGGGGTACAACAGCATGATAAAAGACCCGCTAGGTTGAATGGCCTAGGAAAAAATAAGGGCTTCCCGGCAAACCAAAATGGTTCAGGCAAAAATAAGGGATGAAAATGAAAAAATTTGTACACCCGGCAAGCCGAAAACCTGAAAAGGCGGCTTGGGCAAAAAAGGGTATCTCGGTGGACTGAAAACCCGAAAGGGCGGTCCAGGAAAAAGTTAGGGATGTAAAGCGTATCACTATATCCCCATTGGATCATCTTGCGGCCAGATCTCAGTACTAATTATCAAGCTCGAAATGCATCGATCAACCTAATCAACTTCAGACAGTAAGCAAAGTGGTGAGACGCTTGAAGACATAGGTGCAATAGCGGAGTTGGAACCCAATAGGATTGTTGCATATAGCTGTTTTCTTTTTACACAACGTTGTATAAATTCGATTTTTATGGTGGTGTCCTCTTACTAAAGCGTCAGTCTCCTTGTACAAAAACGCCTATTACAGGCTGTTGTACCCCAAAATTTGCCCTCCCATATTTCTCAAGACATGTCAGGAATCATCTCCAAGATTGTTCAAGAGTTGGACAGTCAAATCACCTCATAAGGCAGTCAATTCAAAATTAGGGTTTTGTGTTGCATCAAGGTCCTCACATCCAAATGACCCCAAGTGCTCCCCTATGTCCTAATATGTTCTCAAGTTCATCCATGTCAAATTTCAAGCCTTGCAGAGAAAGTTTGGTCAGTCAATTACTCAAGAAGTCCTAAAATCGATTGTGCTAGGGCAAAAGTCAACTGTGTCCCAAATACAGTCAAACCTCAAGATTTTTTGTCAACATTCTAATTTTTAAGGATAATTCATCATTTTATCAAGGGTTGATCATGATTCATCAAGGATTGCTCAAGATTCATCAAGATTCAAAAGTTGCTAAATTAGGGTTTTGTAGGAAAAGTCAACTCAACTTTGACCAAGCATACCTTTCTCATACTTTATGATAAATAACCCATCCAAAGCTCATTTTGAAGAGTATTCCATTTTCTACAATCCATCTTCACACCCCAAGATCAAGAAATGCACTCATAAGAAGTTACAAATTTGGACATTATAGGTCATTTTTGAAAGTCAACAAAAACACCTTTTTTGCCAAAGCTTATAACTTGAGCATGGAAGATCAAAATGAGATGAGACCAAAAAGGTTGGTTAAAGGACATCTCAAGGTTTCTGAAAAGTCCAAGAACACCTCCAAAAGTTCAAAATTGAAGAAGTTATGCATTGTTGAAGTTGGGCATTTTTCCAAATTGGCCAAAAGTCAACTATCCTCAAAACTCCAATTTTTGACAAAAGGGCCCACTTTTTTCCACTTGATATGGTCTTGTTATGCCACACACGTGTCCCATCTTTAGTTTCATGGCCATTCATTTATTTTTCTATTTTATTTAATTTTTATTGATTTAATTCATTTTAAATCAATATAAATCAAATAAAATCTAAAAATTGATGTAATTAGATTCTTGTGGTCATTATAGGTCTTCATAGTCAAGATACACTAAAACAAATCCGAATCATGCCTTATGGTGCACAAAATATTTGATTTGAGCCATTTTTGGAAATTTGTTAATGGAAGATCATATCAAATCATGAATCTTCAATGCACATGGATTCAGGCCAAACGGTTAAACCTAATTCATTTTATAATACTTGTATAAGCCACACACATCAAGAACACGCATAAAGCATTGCAGAAACGGCCATAAAAAGTTTGGAAAAGTGTGAAAAAGTGTGAGATCAAAAACAACATTAGAGCTCGATTCAAAGCAAAAGCTGGACACTAATCCCTTGATGGCAATCCCCTGAAGTGATACCAACCAAAATCAAGCCTTCTCATCGCCTGAAACTCGTTGTAAGTCATCACGAATACACCTCTGTACATGAAAACGTAACTCATCATTCTTTCATCTTTTTGCCAATTTTCTTGTACATTCATACTTGCCATTCAATTTTTAATGATTATGTAATATTTAATTTTGTTTTCATGGCTTATAACCCCATATCCAGAGCTAGGGTTCTTGTTCTTGCTTTTTAGGCATTTTTGGTGCAGGATAAATTGAGACTAATGATGGGTATAGGGATGATCAGGGGAGAGAGACGAATGCAGTGATGGTCTCCATTGGCATTTATATGGCATGTAGCTCATGATAGGATGATGACATGGATTTAGTTGCGGAATAAAATCCGCAGGTAAACGAACCAGTCTTCGTTGAAGAAGACGAAGACGTGTCCTAGCTTCATTGGACAATTCAAACAAATTGCACGTTTTTATTTATTTCCAGCATGATTAATTGATTTGTCCATATAATGTTTGTTGTATATTCCATTAACAATAAAGCAGCATTGGTGGAGTGGTTGGAGTGCTGGCATTTGAGCATTGGGACCTGGGTTCGAATCCCAGGTCCCCCAAAACGCTTTATTTGATTTTTCTACACGTATTCCTATGCAATTCTCAAAAGATGGTCTATCATGCTCCTCAAAAATCCACCTACCAGATAGCCCTCAAGGCAAATCCAATGATCCAGATTGAAGGTTCACTGTGAACCCTGGTCAACATGCGCCTATGGAATCACAAAGGTCAAAACAGGCTGGAGCGTTAATGGGCCAAGAATTGGTGATTTCACACCTAATTTAAGCCCAGCACCCCCCTGGGTTATTTCTTTTTCCCTTCATATTTTCATTTATTTATTTTTGTTCTAATTATTTATTTTATTATTAATTAATTAACCAATTAATTTAGTTTTTTTATTAGGTACAATTTTAATATCTTTTGCAATAAATTAAAATTAACATAGAATTAGGGCTTTTAATAATTTTAATCATTCTTATTTTTATTTCCTTAATTATAAAAAACCAAAAATATTTTCATTTAATTAATTAATTAATTAACTTAGATTTAATTCCTATTTTAATTCAAAATAACAAAAATATGCTTTCTTTAATAAAAAAGGGTCAAAACCCTAAAAACGTTCCGATTTAATTTTCTCGCACGCGTATTATTTTTATCCAATAATGTAATAGTTTTAAATTAGGACTTCATTATTTATCGCTTTCTTTTATTTTCCGCGATTTAATTTTAAAGGGTTTGTCTTTGGCGATGTAAATACCCGACGCCTTGTAATAGCTTAGAATTACTTTCCGCAATTTAAAATTCTGCAAACTATACACTGTTAGATGTTTGATAATAGGCAATGCATGACAAGATCAATCTTTAACTTAAAATCAACAATAGCTCACCCATGACATGTACAAAGATAAATTAACCGAAACAATAGACTCGCACATGCGCACTCTTAGGGTACACCTCACTTGGTTGCCTCGAACGTGGTCATTGAGTATAGGAAGTTTTAGAGGTCGCCCTCTTGTCCAAAGATCATAGTTGCTTCGAAACGGTTGCCTCGGAAAAAGGATCTAAGACATTAGGGTTACCACTAAGGCGTCCTAACGTTGCTTTAGTGACCACACGTCCCTTAATCGAATTGACCCGAAAACTCCAACAACGATGCTACCTAGTCCTCAATAGTGGGATAGCATTGTCTAAAGGACATTTGTACAGTTTAATTCCTCTTTGAGTAGGTAGATGGTTCTTAATTACTTGCTCCTTTTAAAACAAAACAAAAACTTTTCGCATTTACACTCCTTTCAAACAAAAAACTCTTTTCAAACCCACAAACACAAAGAAAAGCAAACTTTTGAAAACACAATGAGCAAGTACCTAAGAGCCCGTGGATAACCACGGATAGAAAGGGTGCTAACACCTTCCCTTTCTATAATCTACCTCCCGAACCCGAGAAACATCTCAAAAAGGAATTTTTCTGTGCTTTTGTCATTTCCTTGTTGGATAAAATAAAAGACGGTGGCGACTCTTGCTTACCGCGACATTTTGCAAAAACAAACGCAAACGCGAACCAGCATTCCAAAACAGTCAGTTCTCATTCCCACGGATCACACAGGCCAACTTCGAAAATCAATACAAATCATCTTTACAAAACTATGTGCTTTTTTTTTTTTTTGCAAGAACTTCCAATGGTTTATTTTTGACATATGCATTTGAATATGATTGTTGCTCATAAATATTTACATATGAAACGAAAAGACAATTGCTCGTAACTTAAGAAACAAAAGCTAAAAATGTCAAACACGACAGTTACTCTGTCCAGCAGGTACAGAGGCACAAACAACTTTTAAGTACAATCATCAGTAGATACAACCTCGTGACATCTACACTCCCCACAGAGTAAAATCAATCAAAGCATTGATATCAACTTTCCCACAACAAGGAGTAATCTCCCCAGCCAGGGTCTTTCAGAAACCTGACAGCTATATCCCCCCAGCCGAATTTCATAAGCACGAGCGGATCATCATAATTTTTATCTCCCCAAGCAGAGTTTATTTCTCTGAATACAGAGGCTCAATCCCCGATAGAGCTTATTATTTCAGCTATGGAAATTCACCGTCCAAATTGTTCCCCCCAGAGCTACTCTCAAACAGAGTCTCTCCCTGACAAAATATTCACAAACAACAAAGAGTAAATCTTCAGCACAACCATTTCCATTCACCATTCCCAACAAAAATGGAAGAACCACAATCCTCTACAACAGTCAGGAATCCTATACTCTCCAGCAACAGTCAGAGATTTATTTTTCCAGACTCAGACATGTCCCCAATAGCATTTCATGTACATACATCATGACATGCGCATACACATCATATACAACATAATCTCATTTATGTTGAGAACATCATCTCACAAGGCATTTCATGCATCACACATATAATTAACCCTGTTACCTTTTCAGGAAAGACAATTATCACCAACAATTCCAGCAGTTATATAGACAGCTAATGGAAAATCAGTTCCCGAAGATCAAACGGGTCAACAAATCTCTATAACAAAAAATGAAGAAACCCTACTGTGATCGGGGGAAATAGAACTGACTGTTTTTTAAGCTGGTTCGCGAAATGTCGCGGTAAGCAAGAGTCGCTACCGTCTTTTATGTTCTCCAATATGGAAAGGACAAAAGCACAGCAAAATTCCTTTTTCGAGAATGTTTCTCGGTTTGGGAGGTAGATTTATAGAAAGGGAAGGTGTTAGCACCCTTTCTATCCGTGGTTATCCACGGGCTCTTAGGTACTTGCTCACTATGTTTTCAAAATTTGTTTGCTTTTCAAGTGTGTGTGGGTTTTGAAAAATTTTAGTTTGAAAAACTTCTAGGTAACTCTTGTATCAGTCCTCAAGAGTGTATGAAGTGTTTGTTTGAAAACTTTTTGAAAGTGTAGGTGCGAAAAGTTATTTTTTTTATTTTGAAAGAGCAAGTACCCATGAGAAATCTACCTACTCTAAGGAATTAAGCTGTGTAAGAGTCTTTTAGACAGTACTATCCCACTATTGAGAAGTAGGTAGCACCGTCGTTGGAGTTGTTTGGGTCAATTCGATTATAAGGGACATGTGTGGTCACCAAAGCAATGGTAGGACGCCTTAGCGGTAACCCTAATGTCCTAGATCCTTTTTATCTGAGGCAACCGTTTCGAGGCAACTGGATCTTTAGACAGGAGGGCGACCTCTAAAACACCCTATACTTGACGACCACGTCGAGGCAACCAGTGAGGCGTACCCTAGGAGTGGCATGTGCACGTGTGTCCAATTCAGTTAAGATTATCTTGTACATGTTATTTGTGAGCTACGGATTGATTTTATTTATCATACAAGTCTTGCAGGCATAATTAACAGTTAATATTTGTGCGGGAAATAAAGTGCGGAAAATGAATCTACGCTATTACAAGGCGCGGGTATATACATCGCCAAAAACATAACCCGTTTGGAAAATAAATGCGAGAAAAGTAAATAAAGCGATAAAAGCCCTAATTAACTATTACATATCCGGAAACAGTTACATAAATATAATCAAAAGGAATTAAAGCGCGGAAGAAATTAACTCGGGAAAAGTCTTAGGGTTTTGACCCTTTTTGAGAAAAGAATGGCATTTTGTCCTTTTTTGCAATTAATGAAATATTAAACCTAATTCACTAATTAATTAATTAATTATTTACAAGAAAAAGTATTTTTTTGTGTTTTTATATTTTAATGAAAATAAAAATAAAAGAAGTTAAAATTATCAAAACCCTAATTCTAAGCTAATTTTATTTATTGTGAAAAAGAGATTAAAGTTGACCTAATTTAACTAAATTAATTTATTAGAATTTATTTACAAAAATTATTATTAATAGTGAAAATAATAAATAATGAAAATAAACAATATTTTAAGTTTCTGATTTTATTATGAAAAATAATTTATGAATTAATTAAATAATAGTAATAATAATTATTAAAAGAAAATAAAAAGAAAGAAAAAAGAAATAAATATTTAACCAGGGGGTGTTGGACCCATAGGAGGTGAAAGTTGCAAGTCTGGCCCATTAAGCACAAAGCCACGTTTGACTTCTGGAATCAGCTATGCGTATGGTTGACTGAGGATCATGATGTTCCTTCCCTTGTAGCCCTTAGATCTGTGCATAAGGCCACATGGCGTGCTGAGAGCTGGAAGCATATGGTGTTTGCTGTTTGGAAGACTGCATAGGAACACATTAGAAAAAATATTATTGAGTTTTGAGTGGACCTGGGAATCGAACCCAGGTCCCAATGGTTGCATGCCAACTCACAAACCACCAAGCCAACTGAACGCCTTTGATATTATAATACAAACTAATCATTATATTAGAAAGTCAAGCAATATGCTTCATCAAAAGAAAACGCGCGTTTATTTCAAATGCTCCAATCACGTACTAACAACTCATCATCTTCCTCGTTTACCTGTGAAAACAACAAACAGATAGCGGGGGTTTTTAACCCCCACAAAATAGCATGACCAAAAATAGCGATTAGGCGTAGAAGCTATATAAATAGGGCGCGATGGTCCTGTTCAATTCGTCTTGATCTCCTGAGTTCAACCATGGGCATCATTAGGCTTAATTTTTCTCGTATGGGAAAGCCCCAATCTGAGAACTCAAAAACCCTAAAAATCGTTAATGGCAATTCATAATTCCGTGCATCATAATCCAATTAATTAATACTAATAGCTTCATATGGATGCAAACAATACAAAACAAACCATAAATCACATTAAATGTTCATGAATTGTGAGTTTCGATTATGGCAAAAGTGTGCAAACCGTATGATTGTTCTTGCGTGTTCTTTGGGTGTTAGCCCTTGATTTTGATTCCAATCCGTTCCTGGGAATGCTAGCAATGTATTTGAATCACTGAAACGCCTTGAATTGGCTTGGAAGGTAGCAAACAGTTTTCACTTTTTCCTTGGATTTTTTTAATGTGATTATGGCTTTTTGCAGCAGTTTGCACGTTCCAGGCATTATTAGGGTTGGCTTCAGTATATATAATGGAATGAAACTAGGGTAAATCTTGCACATGAAATCCCTTGCATTGATGTTTCAATATTTGATTGAAAATCAAATATTTTTCAATCTTTTTGATTGAGAAAACTTGCCAAACATGGAGATTTTTTCCTCTTTGATTGATACACGAATTTGCCAACTTGCCCTGAGTTTGTTTGCTTCAGAAAAAGATTTGAAAACCATATCTTCATATTTTCCTACAATTAAATGAATTAATAATCAATTAAAAATCCAAATAATTAATAAAAATAAGAAAATAATTCAATTTAATCTCAATGGGTCGTGCATAGGCCTTGGACAAAGTTTCAAGAAGAAATTTGAGGCCCATTAGCAAAAATGATGTGTTTTGAGCAAAGTTGACTTTTGCACATTCATGAAAATTTCCCAACTTCTCCAATGCGTATCTTGCTCAATTTTGATCCTATGAACATGTTCTTGGACATTTTGGAAAGGTCTTGAAGTCCTCTAACCAATGACTTTGGTCCCATGTAATTTTTATTTATAAATCTCAAGTTATGGTCTTTGACTTAAAATGCCTTTTTGTTGACTTTTGAAATTGACCTATAATGTAGAAATTGATAACTTTTTGTGAGAGCATTTCTTGGACTTGGAATGTGAATATGAGTTGTAGGAAATGTCATCCCCTTCAAAATGAGCATTGGATGGGATTTTTCTGATGAACCATGAAAAAGTTATGCCCTGGTCAAGTTACAGTTGACTTTTCAACTGTCCAAAAATAGCAACTTTTGGCATCTTGATGATTTTTGAGCCATGCTTGTGGAATCATGATCAAGACTTGATCAAATGATGATTGTGGTTTCAAAATAAGATGTTGACCAAAAATTTTGATTTTTGACTGTAAAATGACCATTTTGCCCCTGCAGTTGATTGTGAACCAAATAGGGTTTTTGACTGTGCAATTTGATGATGTGAGCCTTGAGACTTGACATGTAGATTCTTGGCAATGTATATAGGCCTATGGGACTTGATTGAGCCATTGAAAACCACAAATTCCTTGAAGGAACCAAAACCCTAATTTTGACTGGCTTAGGAGGCAGATGGACTGTGCAATCTTTGAGAAGTCTTGAAGAATATGGGAGGGCAAATTTTGGGGTACAACAGTTGCCCCTGTTCAATCTTCTTAAACCTGAGGATGTAGATTGGCTTCGTGCCTTTCGTGATCCGAAGGTGGAAGATGATTGAACACTAAAGTGCCCAGAAAATTGCAATCGCATAGTAGAATATCAGCAACGTGATGTCGGGAATGGGCTTACAGATGCCATTTGGAAAGATGATGGATAGGAGGATGGGCTTATAGATGCCATCTGGAGATGTGACAGAACCTTGTCGGGAATGGGCTTATAGATGCCATTTGGAAATTGTTGGTAGGTGGATGGGCTTATAGATGCCATCTAGAGATTGTCTGTTGAATTGTAATCTTTGTAAGTTGAAAGAGGGAACCTGTGTAGGGTTGCTTCACGATGAGTCCGTGTAAAACTGCATCTTGGAAGGAAGGAAACCCGTGTAGGGTTGACTGATGACGAGTCCGTGTAAAACCGCATCTGGAGCTGAGAAGGAAACCTGTGTAGAGTTTCTTGATGACGAGTCTGTGTAAAACTGCATCCGGAGTTGAGAAGGAAACCTGTGTAGAATTTCTTGATGACGAGTCCGTGTGAAACTGCATCCCTGGAAATGGAAAGGGAACCGGTGTAGGGTCGCCTCATGATGAGTCCGTGTAAAACTGCATCCTGGAAGAAAGAAAACCTGTGTAGGGTTAACTGATGACGAGTCCGTGTAAAACTGCGTCGGGAAAGAGAGAACCTGTGTGGGGTTTCTTGGGGATAAGTTCGTGTAAAACTTCAGGATGAATCGGGGTAAGGTTATCTTGAGATAAGCCCGTGTAAGACTTCATCTTTGGAAAGAGAGAACCTGTGTAGGGTTTCTTGATGGCGAGTCCGTGTAAAACTGCATCTGGAGTTGAGAAGGAACCGGTGTAGGGTTACTTCGGGATAAGTTCGTGTAAAACTTCTGGAGGAACCGGGGTAAGGTTACTTTGGGGTAAGTTTGTGTAAAACTTTTGGATGAACCGGGGTAAGGTTACCATGAGATAAGCCCGTGTAAGACTTTTGGAGGAACCGGGGTAAGGTTACTTTGGGATAAGTTCGTGTAAAACTTCTGGAGGAACCGGGGTAAGGTTACTGCAGGGTAAGTTCGTGTAAAACTTCTTGATGAACTGGGGTAAGGTTATCTTGAGATAAGTCCGTGTAAGACTTCTGGAGGAACCGGGGTAAGGTTACCTTGGGATAAATCCGTGTAAGACTTTTAGGAGGAACCGGGGTAAGGTTACCTTGAGATAGGTCCGTGTAAGACTCTTTTTTTGAAAGAAAAGGAACCGGTGTAGGGTTACTTTGTGATGAGTCCGTGTAAGACTTCTTCTGAAAGAAAAGGAACCGATGTAGGGTTGCTTTGATGATAGGTCCGTGTGAGACTTCGTCTAAAATTGAGAAGGAACCGGTGTAGGGTTGCCTGTGGAGGGTGAGTTCGTGTAAGACTTCGTCTGAAAATTGAGAAGGAACCGATGTAGGGTTTCCTGCTGATGAGTCCGTGTAAAACTACATCTGAAACTGAGAAGGAACCGGTGTAGGGTTTCCCGTTGATGAGTCCGTGTAAAACTTCATCTGAGACTGAGAAGGAACCGGTGTAGGGTTGCCTAAGGATGAGTCCGTGTAAAACTACATCTGAAGTTGAGAGGGAACCGGTGTAGGGTTTCCTGATGGATGATCAAGTAGATAATTGTCCTGTTTGGTTTCAGATATTAACCCACGATCAGTCGTCCACAGAATTTTCCTGGCTTGTTACCGGTGTTGATCTGGAACTGTAAAGGTAGATGGTAATCATCTTTTGATTGACCTTTTCCTGAAAAGTCAAAACATTAGTTGTATGCAATATCATGATGTATGAAATGCATGATGTCATGATGTTCTCAAAAATAAATGAGATTGTGTCATATGCACTTTATCATGTATGTAAGCAGGAGATGTGAAATCTTTATGAATGTATTTTCGTCTGGGAAAATAAATCCTTGACGAATGCCGGGAAGTTCGTTGAATCCTGGGCTGATGTTGAAGAGTAGAGTTCTTCATTTCTGCTGGGGATGATGATTGCAAGAATAAACCGGTAGGAGAAGATGACTCCGTTGGGGAATAAACTTGTTGGAGAGATTACTCTGCGCGGAATTACTCTGTGGGAAGAGATACTTCGATGAGATTTTGATGATAACTCCGCTGGGGATTCTTGTTTGATAAATTTTGTTGAGGGATTTTTATGAACTCCGCTGGGGGATAGGAAAAACTTCGCCGAGGACGATCTTTCCGTGGTAATTAGCTGAGGATAACCCAGTTATAAGCTCTGGTGGGGAATAACCTTCTGAGTAAAGCCGGGGAGATGCTTTTGCACTCTGTGGGGGATAAGCTTCCAGAATCTACTAGGGAGGATGATTCAACTCTCCTGGGGAAACTTTTGAATTGTACTGGGGAAGTGGCTCCACTGGGGTGTCTGTATTCCGCCGGGGAACAATCTTATACCAAGACTGTCGGGGATGCTTGCTTAGGAACATCTGCATACTCCGCTGGGGAATGTTGAGATCTTCTGGGGATATCCACCTTCCTTAAGGCTGACAGTAGCCTAACTCTGCTTGGGGGAGAGTATTTGCTGACTTGCTGGAGATGTTGTGCCTTTTTAGGGCTGCTGGGAGATCAACTCTGCTTGGGGAGAATTGTTGAATCTTGTCTTACTCTGCGGGGAGTGGAGATATCTTGGTTTCATTCTTCAGCCGAACTTACCTTGGTACCTTAGTGGACAAAGCAACTAGATTTCTTAGACAATTCTTATTGCCCCATCTTCTGCGGGAGAAGGTACCTGTGGAGGTGCTTGATGACTGCCGATTTGACAAATCTTCTTCTGGTAGGCAAGTGACGAGATGCCGGGACACAGTCGTACGCTTTTTGATCCTTAACTTTTGCCTGGACCGCCCTTTCGGGTTTTCAGTCCACCGGGATACGCATTTTTGCCCAAGCCGCCTTTTCAGGTTTTCGAATTGCCGGGTGTACAGATCTTTTTCATTTCATCCCTTATTTTTGCCCGAACCCTTTTGGTTCGCCGGGAAGCCCTTATTTTTGCCTAGGTGTGTCAACCTAGCGGGTCTTTGATTATGCGTAGTATTTTTTCGACTATGTCCGTGCTCTCAGAGTGCAGGGAGTTATCACTGCCGGTAGCATTATGTTGCTATGTCACCAGAAGATGTCTGCTCATGCAAGATTCGTTGCGGGAATCCATGTCCAATGCCCCAAGTGACTCAGGCGGAGATTTTCCCCAGGCTTTTTGGCATTTGAGAGATTCTCTGAATCTTGACTTAACTGCCCCAGATTATGGACAATGATCATGCTGTACCCCTTGATTGGAAGTGTTTCTTCCACTTGAGATGACTCTTTTATTGAGAAGACTTTTGTTCACTGGATATTCATCGTGCGAATTTCTCTGCTGTTTGAACAAATAGTCATATGCAAACAATATTATTTCAAGAATGCAAAGCTTATGTCTGTCTTGACGTTTTTGAAATGCAGTTTTCAATAAAACAAGCAAATTTTGTAAAATGCGATGTCAACTCGTTGTTTTACCGCAAGCCTTAAGGAGTCAGGATACCTTTTGTAACAGTATTCTTTCGAACTAACCCATGCTTCAGCTAGGACTTTTTGAGGGTTGTAACATGGCCTGGTTCACGGTTTAAGAAACAAAGGATAAAGGCTCAAGTTTATTTGTACCCACCCGTTCTTCGTGATGTTCTTCGATCCTAAACTCAGCTAATCGTGCGTTAGACCTTGTTTGAGTCTTGGCTTTGATATTCCAGTGATGGTTCGGATATTGACAGTTTATTTTGAATAGGCAGTCATTTCTTTTCTTGTTGAGGGTTTGTAGGACCTCTTTCTTTTCGATTTCGTTATCCCTGTTTTTTGCCTGAACTGTTTCTTTTGTGATTACAGTCAGCGGGATGCCCCAGTTTTTGTAAGTCTCCTTCATAGGTTTTGACTTATTGGGCTTTTATTTCTGCGAAATGATGACTGCCTGTCTTTATGATTATTCGGAACCATCACTGTCTTTTGTTTCAAAAGGACTTCTTTTGATGTCATTCGTTATGCACTTGGATCAACTGAGGGAACTACCCTGCCCCAGGTTATGATTAAGGGTTTTTAATTTTTGAAAAGAAAAAACTCCTACTTCTTTGGCTCGAAGGGGTTGACGAGGGATTATCTTCCTTATAACTCCAGTGTTTAGGGTTTGAAACAATGCCTGTACCTCATCAGCGGGGTCTGTTCAAAAGCATACTGTAGATCGTGGTATCGTTTTTGTCATCCTCCCTCAAGAGGCTTAGAATTTTAAATCGAGAGTTGAACATCAAAAAATAAAAGCAATTTTGAATATAGTGAACATAATTACTTCAAAACAGACACGTGTAATGCATTAATGAAATAACAAAGTTTGACATGAATAAATGTTTGAATACTCAAAGAAAAATACAATTTGAACATTCGAATGAACAAAAGTTTTTCAATCCTAGCCATGTTTTGGCAAGGGAGCAGTGATCACATTAGGAGTCTCAGCAGGCTCGAATTCGATCTCCTTAGCATCGATCATATTCTGGATCTTGTATTTCAGCGCCCAACAATCCTCAGTATCGTGCCCCGGGCTACCAGAATGATAAGCACACCTCGCATCTGGGTTGTAGTTTGGAGAAGAGGTCTTGGGATTTGCAGGAGGGTTGATCACCGCAATCAAACTCATCTTCAACATGTGTTGCAATGCTTGTGACAATGGCATGTTGATGTTGGTGAATTGTCTTTTAGGCTCGTCCGACCTTCGTTGATTTCCCTTTTTCTGTTGTCAGCGTGGCGCAGAACCAGAGATCATGACTGCCCCTGCATGTTGGTCACGACGACTCTTCTGACTGTATGCAGCATTGGACTCTTTCTTCCCCGTGCAAGGCTTTTTGTGAGTATCAGAAGGTGCAGCTTCTTGAATCTTCCCGGCCTTGATACCAGCTTCAATTCTCTCCCCAGTCAAGATCAAATTTGTAAACCCAGCAGAAGAATTCCCAATCAGATGGTTGAAGAATGGACCAGACAGGGTCCCCAGAAACATGTCAACAAGTTCACAGTCAGTCAAAGGTGGCTGTACCCTTCCAGCCAGGTCTCTCCACTTTTGTGCATACTCCTTAAATCCTTCACCCGTCCCTAGTGACATACCCTAGAGTTGGGTACGTGTAGGAGCGAGGTCGGAATTATACTGATACTGCTTATAAAATGCAGTAGCCAAGTCCTCCCAAATACGAATACTGGCTCCATCCAGCTGATAGAACCATTCGAGTTGAGTCCCTGAAAGACTTTCCTGGAAGAAATGGATCCATAAATTCTTGTCTGCAGTATACGGTTGGATCTTCCTTACGTATGATCTGAGATGCATCTTAGGATAGGAAGCCTCGTCGTACTTTGCAAAAGCAAGTGCCTTGAATTTATGAGGAATCACCACCCCAGAGGATAGACCTAGATCTTCGAAGTCCAGACCGGGAACCTTATGTATTTCCATGGCGCTCAAACGGTCTTCCAGCTGTTTGTACCTGTCCTCCGCAGGAGGGTACTGTTCATCATTAAAATCCGTCTCATTGTCGGAGACCACAGGACTAGGAACTCTTCTCTCTTGGGGATTGTCTTTGCCCACAGATGAGGTAGTCAGTTCATCCTCATTCGGTAATCCATTCCCAAATCTGCGTCTAGCGTTGAACAAAACAGTCCTCTTCTTCTTCTTCTTCTTCTTCTCTTTCAGAATCAGAGTTTTCAAGTCCTGTTGACCCTGGGCTAGGCTCATAACCAACTCTTGGAACTGGGCATTCTGGGCCTGGAGGGCCTTGATAGCTTGTTCAGCGGAAGGTTCAGTAGACGTGAAGATTGCTGAAATAAACAGCGAAGAAGGTAAGTGACCTGTAAAAAGGGTACCTGTAATGCAATGATGTGTATATATGCATGCAATTTTTTCAAGGACCTCGCGGGGTAAACAGAGAAACTTGTTAGAAGTTGAATACGGTAGCTTGATTGAGGGAACTTCATGTTGTTGAGAGTCCTTCTTCAAGAGTTAGGCTCACCATATCGAGTGGGTCATAGCCCCTGACTCAAGTCATCATGCTTGGATTTCTGGACAACCTTGGTTAGGGGAAAATAAATCCCCTTTGCCCCTTGCTAGACAGTTGGTTCATCATGACCTGCATCACAAGCCCTTGAGACCCTTGAAATGGGTTATCCCTTATGTAGGATGCATGCAATGGTATGATGTTATGCTATGCATGGAGTGATGTAAGTAGGCCATGTAATGAGTCCCAATTAAGGACTGTAAACAAAACCTGCAAGGAACTCGCGTTGTTAGATAACAAGTAGTTCAAGTTTTAAGGCACACAAGTCACACAGAGAGCCCTTAGAGTTTAGGCCAGCATGAAGTTTAGGTACTACCCTCTTTCAGTTTCGTTGGTTAAGACTTGTCCTAGAAAATAGTAACCGGGTTCTAGAGGATGTCAATATCACTGACTATCCTCAATCGGTCATAACTCCAGCGTCGCAATCTTTTCTTGCGGCCAGAACCATCGCGAGAGTTTAACCTCAATGAATGTAGCATACTGCTACTGTTCTATGGCCAAGTTGGGTCAATTTAGGGTTCTAAGGTCGGTTGGTGCTTAATGACTCCTCAGAAGACCCATATTCTCCTCGTTGCAACACAAGGGATATCGGTACAGACCAAGTTGTCACACCAACGTAGCCACTGCTTCACCCGTGTCGGTCTACGCCGGACAGGTCCCTCACAGCTTATGCTACCTAAAAGGGTATTCCCCAGATCCGGGTTAGGATCTATGAAACTCCGATGCAAGCCCACAAATATAAAAGCAATCAAGGCATACAATTGAAAACATAAGATTGGTCTAATCCTAAGGTACACCTCACTTATCAACGGAGTCCCCAGCAGAGTCGCCAGTTCTGTGATCGGTGGAAATAGAACTGACTGTTTTTTAAGCTGGTTCACGAAATGTCGCGGTAAGCAAGAGTCACCACCGTCTTTTATGTTCTCCAATATGGAAAGGACAAAAGCACAACAAAATTCCTTTTTCGAGAATGTCGGGAGGTAGATTTATAGAAAGGGAAGGTGTTAGCACCCTTTCTATCCGTGGTTATCCACGGGCTCTTAGGTACTTGCTCACTATGTTTTCAAAATTTGTTTGCTTTTCAAGTGTGTGTGGGTTTTGAAAAAGTTTAGTTTGAAAAACTTCTAGGTAACTCTTGTATCAGTCCTCAAGAGTGTATGAAGTTTTTGTTTGAAAACTTTTTGAAAGTGTAGGTGCGAAAAGTTGTTTTTTTATTTTGAAAGAGCAAGTACCCATGAGAAATATACCTACTCTAAGGAATTAAGCTGTGTAAGATTCTTTTGAAGGGGTGAAAAACACAAGAAGGGGGGGTTGAATTGTAAAAACTGGAAACTTAAAGCAAATAACAAGGTATTTTTATCCTGGTTCGTTTGATCTCAAACTACTCCAGTCCACCCGTTCAAGGTGATTTCGCCTCTCTCCAACGAGGTCTTAATTCACTATATTCAACTGAATACAAATCTGCTTTAGCAACTGCTAAAACCTTCTTGATTCAAACCACAATCCGGTTTGTCAAGGCAACACTTTCTTACAAAGGTATAAGCAAATGTGTGTGAATGTTTCTACAAAAACTATATCACAACTGTGATGTTTACACAAATGAAGCTTAGAATACTAAGTTGCTAAACGCTAATAGAGTATCAGAGTTTGGTGGTTTAGCAAAACTTGGAGAGTGAAGATTATTGATCAGCTTTGTGCGTGTAGAGAGTTTGGAAGCATTAGCCATTATAATCTTCAAAGCTTGGTTTATATAGCACTTGAGAAGATGAACGTTGAAGCAAATATTCTTGATTCAATGCTATTAACAAGCTTTCCTTTCTGAGCAGATCTTGTCTAGAATGATGCCGTTGGTATTGATTAGCTTTCAATGCACAGTACCGTTGCTTCTTCAATGCACGTTCTGGCTTGGCTCATTCTGATTCTGCTTTGCTGCTGATGAACTGATTTGATTCTGTATCAGAGTATTTTACGCGCAGTTCTGTTCATCAAGCTTCAGCATGTGCAAGCGTTGATCATCTGATCTTGACGTTCTGATTCAGCAACTTCTGATGCTGGTGTGCAAACTCATATTCTGATGCTGAGAACGTGATCTTGCTTATTTTAATCAGCATATCTGCAAGTCAGAGCATAGTAATTTTAAGTAGCATATAATTCAATCATGAAATATTTAACTACTATATCTTTTCACTTTGTTATCATCAAAACTTAATTATAGGGTACTAGATTCAAACATTGTTCTAACAATCTCCCCCTTTTTGATGATGACAAAAACTAGATATTTTAAATGAAAAAATAACGTGAAAAGTTATCAGATCTATGTATCAGAATAAGAAGTACGGAGAAGTCAGAGTTAAGAGATACTCCCCCTGAGTTTGTTACTTCCCTTTGATATGCGTGTTCTTCAGAGTCAGATCTTTTTCTATCTTTGAGCATCAGAATGTAAGTCTTTGACTTATCAGAGAGCAGAGCTTCAGAGCTTTTCCTGTCAGAGCTTTGCTTCAGATCAGAGTGTTAGGTCGATCAGAGCTTCATATATCAGAACTTCATATTTGATCAGAGCAACATGAGCTTCTACATTTTGATCAGAGCTTCTAGTCTTCATTGTGCCTGTAGACTTAAAGACAAAACAGAAAAACATTTCAAGTAATAGAGTTAGAATGTTTGAGAATTTCTGTCTAGTTAGCCGTTATTGATTTTAAATATCATTCTTGTTCTCCCCCTTTTTGTCAGCAATCAAAAAGTGCTGGTGATGTGCTAAAATGATTTAGATCAGAAAAACTAATAATATTAAAGATAGTTCAGACTCAGAGCAACATAGCATTACAAACCATAGTCAAAACATAGTCAAAAGTACATCAGAAAATGAAGAAAATATAGAGAATGTCATGCATGAAAAAAATTTCAAGGTTGTGGGGGCATGCGTGAGAACAGGCTTTCCAGCATTGCCTGAATCTTTTCAGAAGTTGCATTCTGCTTCTGAACCATGGTGACAACAGAATCAATCTTGCTGTCCTGGACATTCATTCTTGCTTCCATCTTCTGATCATTCTCTTCCATCCGCTGCTGTAGACGCAAGTCATTCAGCCTTAATTCTTCCAGAGCCTGCCTGTCCAAGGCAGCTTGAGAACTTTCAGCAGGAGGAAGCTTCTCAGAACTTTCAGCTATATCTTCTGCTGGATTTTCTTCTTGAAGAGACTTGTCTTCTTCTGCTGGTTCCACCTGTGCAGCTTGCTCTTTCTCAGCCCAAGATTCAGAGTCCAGAGGCAGCACAACTTCTTGAGGCAGCTGACTCTCAACTTCCTTCAGCAGCTTGCTAAAGTTCTGTTGAGCCTGCTCATAGTTGACGTCCTGCAGCTTGATATTGCTCAGAGGTTTCCTTCTTCTGATTTCCTGCAGAAATGCTGGAGGATGCCATTGTTCTCACACAAAAAGCTTGAGAGTGATTTGAGAAAAGCTAGGGTTTTGAAGGAGATATGCAGAAAAATTCTTAAGAGATTATGAGTAAGCGTAAAGATTAAGAATGAAGAGTAATGTGCTTAAATAGGATTTTCAAAAATTATTTTGAAAAATAAAACGTTTTTAAGAGAGAGAAAAAAAATAATGATTGCAATTAACAAGCGTGATTACTTTTGCATTTAATGCTTGCTGATTTTGGGGGATTTGAGAAAGATACTTAAAAACGGTTACCAGACATGTGTCTCAATGCACCCAATCAGCGTTTTCCTTTCTCAGAAACGTGCACGCGTTCTGCTTCAGGGATTTGCTGATGATTGGATGACACTTGTTTGATGTAGTGATCAGCACGTCTGTATTTGAGATTAGACTCTCAGATCTTTAGACTTGCCTCTGATACAATCTGCATGTTCTAACTTTCTGAAACAAAGATTGATCAGAAGTTCACAGTAATATAATTACATTCTGAAAGATAAACATATGGAATTAAAGCATTTTCATTCTGGGCATACTTTCATGCTGAGATGTTTCAGAATGAAATTAAACCTATCTTCTGAAAGGGGTTTTGTAAAGATATCAGCCCATTGATGGTCTGTATCTATAAATTTCAAGTTTAAAATGCCTTTCTGAATATAGTCCCTAATGAAATGATGTTTTATTTCTATATGTTTAGCTCTAGAATGTAAAATAGGATTCTTACTTAAGCAAATAGCAGAAGTATTATCACAAAGAATAGGAATGTTACTCTCAAAAATCTGGAAGTCTTCAAGCTGACTTTTCATCCAGAGCATCTGTGTGCTGCAACCAGCTGCTGCTATGTACTCAGCTTCTGCTGTTGACAGAGCAATAGTTGATTGCCTTTTGCTGGACCACGAGATCAGATTTTCTCCCAGAAACTGACAGCTTCCAGAAGTACTTTTTCGTTCCACTCTGTCTCCAGCAAAATCAGCATCGCAGTAGCCTACTAAACTGTAATCACTAGATTTTCTATAAAACAAACCCAGATTAGTAGTACCTTTCAGATACTTGAAAATTCGCTTAACAGCTGTTAAGTGAGATTCTCTAGGATCTGATTGGAATCTAGCACAAATACATACACTGAATAGAATATCAGGTCTTGAAGCAGTCAGATAAAGGAGAGACCCAATCATACCTCTGTAGACTTTCTGTTCTACGCTTTTGCTTACCTCTTCTCTTTCCAGAATGCACGTGGGATGCATTGGAATCTTTGATGGCTTACATTCTGAGAGGTCAAATTTCTTCAGAAGATCTCTGATGTATTTGCTCTGATGAATGTAAGTTCCCTCTGGAGTTTGATTGATCTGAATTCCTAGAAAGAACTTCAGTTCCCCCATGAGGCTCATCTCAAATTCTGCCTGCATACACTTAGCAAATTTTCTTCCAAGAGAAGGATTAGTAGAACCAAAGATTATATCATCAACATAAATTTGACAGACTAAAATGTCACTCTTAACTGTTTTACAGAATAGAGTGGTGTCCACTTTCCCTCTGGTGAACTCATTTTCAAGCAGAAAGTTACTTAGCCTTTCATACCAAGCTCTGGGAGCTTGTTTCAGACCATACAGTGACTTTTTCAGTTTGAAAACATGTTCTGGATGTTTGGTATTTTCAAAACCTGGGGGTTGGTGAACATACACTTCTTCTTCTATATAACCATTTAAGAATGCACTTTTGACATCCATCTGATACAGAGTGATGCCTCTATTAACAGCAAATGAGATTAAGAGTCTTATAGATTCTAACCTGGCGACTGGGGCAAAGGTTTCTGTATAGTCTATCCCCTCTTGCTGACTATAACCTTGTGCAACCAGTCGTGCCTTGTTTCTGACGACTTCACCTTGTTCATTAAGCTTGTTTCTGAACACCCATCTTGTTCCAATGACGTTGAATCCTTTGGGTCTTGGAACGAGATCCCATACGTCGTTTCTGGTGAATTGATTCAGCTCTTCTTGCATTGCCAGAATCCAGTCATTGTCCAGAAGTGCTTCATCAATAGAAGAAGGTTCAATCAGAGACACAAGTCCCATCAGAGTTTCTTCAGAGTTTCTGAGGCTTGCTCTTGTTCTGATTGGATCTTCCTTTCTTCCTAGAATAGATTCTTCTGGGTGATCCAAACTGCTTCTGGGTACTCTCTTCTGAGGTTGATCAGCAGCAGTTGTAGGATTTCTAGCATTGCTTCTTTCAGACGTTGAAGGAATGTCTGTGTTGAGAGCTTCTGATGACTTGTCTTCAGAACCTGCAAATTCAATTTCTATACCTGCAAGATTTTCATTCTGCTTTGACTTTTCAGAGTCAAGCTTGTCATCAAAACGAACACTGATTGATTCTTCCACAATCTGTGTTTCTGTATTGTATACTCTGTACCCTCTTGAGCGTTCAGAGTATCCTAACATAATACACTTCTGTGCCTTAGAATCAAACTTGTTCAAATAATTCTTAGTATTTAACATATAGCAAGTACATCCAAATGGATGAAAATACGAAATGTTGGGCTTTCTGTTCTTCCACAATTCATATGGAGTCTTTTCCAGAATAGGTCTTATTGAGATTCTATTCTGAATGTAGCACGCTGTGTTTATTGCCTCTGCCCAGAAAGTCTTAGCAACGTTTGTCTCGTTGATCATGGTTCTGGCCATTTCTTGCAATGTTCTGTTCTTTCGTTCTACAACTCCATTTTGTTGGGGAGTTCTAGGACAAGAGAAATCATGCAGAATGCCTTTGTCATTAAAGAATGACTCAAAATCTTTATTTTCAAATTCTCCACCATGATCACTTCTGACTTTAACGATTCTAAGATCTTTTTCATTCTGAACTTGGTTGCAGAAGGTAACAAACACAGAGTGTGACTCGTCCTTGTGTCTTAAGAACTTTACCCATGTCCATCTGCTATAGTCATCTACGATTACTAACCCATACTTCTTGCCACTGACAGAAGCAGTCTTAACTGGTCCAAATAAGTCAATGTGCAGAAGTTCTAATGGCTTAGAGGTAGAAACAACATTTTTGGATTTAAAAGATGGTTTTGCAAATTTGCCTTTCTGACATGCTTCACACAGAGCATCTGAATTGAACTTCAAATTTGGAAGTCCTCTGACCAGATTGAGTTTGTTAATCTGAGATATTCTTCTCATACTAACATGCCCCAATCTTCTGTGCCAGATCCACTGCTCGTTGTTAACAGACAGAAGACATTTTACATTCTGACTCTTAAGTTCAGAAAGTTTGATTTTGTAAATGTTGTTTTTCCTCTTACCATTAAATAGGATAGTCCCATCTTTCTGACTAACAGCTTTACATGATTTTTGATTAAAGATTATATCATAACCGTTATCACTTAATTGACTTATGGATAACAGGTTATGCATCAATCCATCAACAAGCAGAACATTATTAATAGAGGGAAGATTTCCGTTACCTACAGTTCCAGAGCCAATTATCTTTCCCCTCTGATTGCCTCCAAAGCCAACGTGGCCTCCAGGCTTAAGTTCCAGGCTTTGGAACATATGCCTTCTTCCCGTCATGTGACGTGAGCAGCCAGAGTCCAGGTACCATGACTGGTGTTTCTGACTTGCTGCTAAAGATATCTGCAACATGTATTATTTTATCCTTAGGTACCCAGATCTTCTTGGGTCCTGATTTGTTAGTTTTACCAAAACTCTGATTGAATTTTGGTTTCACAAAGTGATTACTACTAGTATATTTGATGTCATGTGTGTGACCATACACAAAGTGTGAATTTATAGGAGTGTGTTTAATAACTAAATCCATGACATTTTTAGGTGTAGGAACCTTACCTAGGTATCCTATTCCTTTCCTGCCGTTTCCGCTAACTCCATAGATCATTGAAGCCATTCTGCTTCTATCTATGCTTTTAGCAAGGAACTTCTGGAAACTATGATCATACTCCTTGATGATCTCATCAGCGTTGCTGGGAGTTTCAGCAATTGGTTCCTTCTGAGAGTTTTGTAAAGAGTTTTCTAATTTTAAAATTTTATCTCTCAGCTCAGAGTTTTCCAATCTGAGACTCTCAGACTTATTAGAGTCAGATTCAAGAGTCCTTTTCAGGTCTCTGAATTTAGCTCTAATCTGCTGATAACGTTCCAGAATTTCATTTAGGCTTTCAGCAAGTTCAGCCTTTGTAAAATTAACAGCGAAGTTAGGGAATACCTCTTCTGTGTCTGATTCTGAGTCTGAGTCAGAAGCTTCACTGTCATCTGGAATGTTAGCCATAAGCGCTATGTTCGCCCTTTCATCATCTGATTCTGAGTCAGCTTCAGACGAGTCAGAGTCATCCCATGTGGCCATGAGACTTTTCTTCTTCTCTCTTCCAAACTTCCTTTTTGGCTTTTCCTTCTGAAGCTTTGGACAGTCACTCTTGTAGTGACCTTGCTCATTGCACTCGTAGCAGATGATGTCTTTTGTATTTGGCTTCTTGCTACCTGAGGAGCCTTCAGATCTTCTGTATCCAGAGGAAGAATCTGTCCTTCTGTGTCTGGAAGAAGACTCGTTATGATCAGATCTTCTGGGATTCCTGAACTTCCTTTGTCTTTGCTTCCACAGTTGATTTACTCTTCTGGAGAGAAGAGAAAGCTCGTCTTCTTCTGATGAGGATCCATCAGATGTTTCTTCTACTGCCTGCAAAACTTTAGATTCAGATTTTCTGTTAGATTTTAAAGCTATAGGCTTACCTTGCTTCTGAGGCTCGTCAGCTTCCAGCTCTATCTCATGACTTCTGAGGGAGCTTATAAGTTCCTCCAGAGTGATTTTGTTGAGATCTTTCGCCAGCTTCAGAGCAGTAACCATAGGCCTCCACTGCTTGGGTAAACTTCTGATTATCTTCTTGACATGGTCAGCAGTAGAGTACCCCTTGTCCAGAACTTTGAGACCAGCTACCAGAATCTGGAATCTAGAGAACATAGTTTCAATGGATTCAGATTCTTCCATTTTAAACGCCTCATACTTCTGAATGAGCGCCAGAGCCTTTGTTTCCTTGACTTGAACGTTGCCCTCATGCGTCATTCTGAGAGAATCAAAGATGTTCTTAGTTGTGTCTCTGTTGGAGATCTTCTCATACTCAGTATAGGAGATAGCACTGAGAAGGATGGTTCTGGCCTTATGGTGATTCTTGAAATCACGCTTTTGTTGATCAGTCATTGATTTTCTATCAATCTTCTGACCGGTTGCATTAACAGGGTGCGTGTATCCATCTGTCACCATATCCCACAGATCAGCATCATGTGCTAGAAAGAAGCTTTCAATTCTGTCTTTCCAGTAGTCAAAGTTTTCTCCATCAAAGACTGGAGGTTTGCCGCTGAATCTGTCTCTATCCTCATTGTTGTCATTGCTGAAATGAGAGTTGTTTCCTGCCATAGTGTTTTTCTGACGCTGGATCTTTTACTGACACGGTTAAGTGTTTTAGCTCAGAACCAGGCGCTCTGATGCCAATTGAAGGGGTGAAAAACACAAGAAGGGGGGGTTGAATTGTAAAAACTGGAAACTTAAAGCAAATAACAAGGTATTTTTATCCTGGTTCGTTTGATCTCAAACTACTCCAGTCCACCCGTTCAAGGTGATTTCGCCTCTCTCCAACGAGGTCTTAATTCACTATATTCAACTGAATACAAATCTGCTTTAGCAACTGCTAAAACCTTCTTGATTCAAACCACAATCCGGTTTGTCAAGGCAACACTTTCTTACAAAGGTATAAGCAAATGTGTGTGAATGTTTCTACAAAAACTATATCACAACTGTGATGTTTACACAAATGAAGCTTAGAATACTAAGTTGCTAAACGCTAATAGAGTATCAGAGTTTGGTGGTTTAGCAAAACTTGGAGAGTGAAGATTATTGATCAGCTTTGTGCGTGTAGAGAGTTTGGAAGCATTAGCCATTATAATCTTCAAAGCTTGGTTTATATAGCACTTGAGAAGATGAACGTTGAAGCAAATATTCTTGATTCAATGCTATTAACAAGCTTTCCTTTCTGAGCAGATCTTGTCTAGAATGATGCCGTTGGTATTGATTAGCTTTCAATGCACAGTACCGTTGCTTCTTCAATGCACGTTCTGGCTTGGCTCATTCTGATTCTGCTTTGCTGCTGATGAACTGATTTGATTCTGTATCAGAGTATTTTACGCGCAGTTCTGTTCATCAAGCTTCAGCATGTGCAAGCTTTGATCATCTGATCTTGACGTTCTGATTCAGCAACTTCTGATGCTGGTGTGCAAACTCATATTCTGATGCTGAGAACGTGATCTTGCTTATTTTAATCAGCATATCTGCAAGTCAGAGCATAGTAATTTTAAGTAGCATATAATTCAATCATGAAATATTTAACTACTATATCTTTTCACTTTGTTATCATCAAAACTTAATTATAGGGTACTAGATTCAAACATTGTTCTAACATCTTTTAGACAGTACTATCCCACTATTGAGAAGTAGGTAGCACCGTCGTTGGAGTTGTTTGGGTCAATTCGATTATAAGGGACATATGTGGTCACCAAAGCAATGGTAGGACGCCTTAGCGGTAACCCTAATGTCCTAGATCCTTTTTATCCGAGGCAACCGTTTCGAGGCAACTGGATCTTTAGACAGGAGGGCGACCTCTAAAACACCCTATACTTGACGACCACGTCGAGGCAACCAGTGAGGCGTACCCTAGGAGTGGCATGTGCACGTGTGTCCAATTCAGTTAAGATTATCTTGTACATGTTATTTGTGAGCTACGGATTGATTTTATTTATCATACAAGTCTTGCAGGCATAATTAACAGTTAATATTTGTGTGGAAAATGAATCTACGCTATTACAAGGCGCGGGTATATACATCGCCAAAAACATAACCCGTTTAGAAAATAAATGCGAGAAAAGTAAATAAAGCGATAAAAGCCCTAATTAACTATTACATATCCGGAAACAGTTACATAAATATAATTAAAAGGAATTAAAGTGCGAAAGAAATTAACTCGGGAAAAGTCTTAGGGTTTTGACCCTTTTTGAGAAAAGAATGGCATTTTGTCCTTTTTTGCAATTAATGAAATATTAAACCTAATTCACTAATTAATTAATTATTTACAAGAAAAAGTATTTTTTTGTGTTTTTATATTTTAATGAAAATAAAAATAAAAGAAGTTAAAATTATCAAAACCCTAATTCTAAGCTAATTTTATTTATTGTGAAAAAGAGATTAAAGTTGACCTAATTTAACTAAATTAATTTATTAGAATTTATTTACAAAAATTATTATTAATAGTGAAAATAATAAATAATGAAAATAAACAATATTTTAAGTTTCTGATTTTATTATGAAAAATAATTTATGAATTAATTAAATAATAGTAATAATAATTATTAAAAGAAAATAAAAAGAAAGAAAAAAGAAATAAATATTTAACCAGGGGGTGTTGGACCCATAGGAGGTGAAAGTTGCAAGTCTGGCCCATTAAGCACAAAGCCACGTTTGACTTCTGGAATCAGCTATGCGTATGGTTGACTGAGGATCATGATGTTCCTTCCCTTGTAGCCCTTAGATCTGTGCATAAGGCCACATGGCGTGCTGAGAGCTGGAAGCATATGGTGTTTGTTGTTTGGAAGACTGCATAGGAACACATTAGAAAAAATATTATTGAGTTTTGAGTGGACCTGGGAATCGAACCCAGGTCCCAATGGTTGCATGCCAACTCACAAACCACCAAGCCAACTGAACGCCTTTGATATTATAATACAAACTAATCATTATATTAGAAAGTCAAGTAATATGCTTCATCAAAAGAAAACGCGCGTTTATTTCAAATGCTCCAATCACGTACTAACAACTCATCATCTTCCTCGTTTACCTGTGAAAACAACAAACAGATAGCGGGGGTTTTTAACCCCCACAAAATAGCATGACCAAAAATAGCGATTAGGCATAGAAGCTATATAAATAGGGCGCGATGGTCCTGTTCAATTCGTCTTGATCTCCTGAGTTCAACCATGGGCATCATTAGGCTTAATTTTTCTCGTATGGGAAAGCCCCAATCTGAGAACTCAAAAACCCTAAAAATCGTTAATGGCAATTCATAATTCCGTGCATCATAATCCAATTAATTAATACTAATAGCTTCATATGGATGCAAACAATACAAAACAAACCATAAATCACATCAAATGTTCATGAATTGTGAGTTTCGATTATGGCAAAAGTGTGCAAACCGTATGACTGTTCTTGCGTGTTCTTTGGGTGTTAGCCCTTGATTTTGATTCCAATCCGTTCCTGGGAATGCTAGCAATGTATTTGAATCACTGAAACGCCTTGAATTGGCCTGGAAGGTAGCAAACAGTTTTCACTTTTTCCTTGGATTTTTTGAATTTGATTATGGCTTTTTGCAGCAGTTTGCACGTTCCAGGCATTAGGGTTGGCTTCAGTATATATAATGGAATGAAACTAGGGTAAATCTTGCACATGAAATCCCTTGCATTGATGTTTCAATATTTGATTGAAAATCAAATATTTTTCAATCTTTTTGATTGAGAAAACTTGCCAAACATGGAGATTTTTGCCTCTTTGATTGATACACGAATTTGCCAGCTTGCCCTGAGTTTGTTTGCTTCACAAAAAGATTTGAAAACCATATCTTCATATTTTCCTACAATTAAATGAATTAATAATCAATTAAAAATCCAAATAATTAATAAAAATAAGAAAATAATTCAATTTAATCTCAATGGGTCGTGCATAGGCCTTGGACAAAGTTTCAAGAAGAAATTTGAGGCCCATTAGCAAAAATGATGTGTTTTGAGCAAAGTTGACTTTTGCACATTCATGAAAATTTCCCAACTTCTCCAATGCGTATCATGCTCAATTTTGATCCTATGAACATGTTCTTGGACATTTTGGAAAGGTCTTGAAGTTCTCTAACCAATGCCTTTGGTCCCATGTCATTTTGATATACCAATCTCAAGTTATGGTCTTTGACTTAAAATGCCTTTTTGTTGACTTTTGAAATTGACCTATAATGTAGAAATTGATAACTTTTTGTGAGAGCATTTCTTGGACTTGGAATGTGAAGATGAGTTGTAGGAAATGTAATCCCCTTCAAAATGAGCATTGGATGGGATTTTTCTGATGAACCATGAAAACGTTATGCTCTGGTCAAGTTACAGTTGACTTTTCAGCTGTCCAAAAATAACAACTTTTGGCATCTTGATGATTTTTTAGCCATGCTTGTGGAATCATGATCAAGACTTGATCAAATGATGACTGTGGCTTCAAAATAAGATGTTGACCAAAAGTTTTGATTTTTGACTGTAAAATGACCATTTTTCCCCTACAGTTGATTGTGAACCAAATAGGGCTTTTGACTGTGCAATTTGATGCTGTGAGCCTTGAGACTTGACATGTAGATTCTTGGCAATGTATATAGGCCTATGGGACTTGATTGAGCCATTGAAAACCACAAATTCCTTGAAGGAACCAAAACCCTAATTTTGACTGGCTTAGGAGGCAGATGGACTGTGCAATCTTTGAGAAGTCTTGAAGAATATGGGAGGGCAAATTTTGGGGTACAACACCTACTATCCAGGTTCCTTATCACAAGACCTACTATCTAGGCTTTCATCTCGAATTAACCCTACTATCCAGGTTCCTTCTCATAGCCCTACTATCCAGGCTTTCATCCCGAAGTAACCCTACTATCCAGGTTCCTTCTCATAGCCCTACTATCCAGGCTTTCATCCCAAAGTAACCCTACTATCCAGGTTCCTTCTCATAGCCATACTATCCAGGCTTTCATACCAAAGTAACCCTACTATCCAGGTTCCTTCTCATAGCCCTACTATCCAGGCTTTCATCTCGAAGTAACCCTACTATCCAGGTTCCTTCTCATAGCCCTACTATCCAAGCTTTCATCTCGAAGTAACCCTACGACCCAAGTTCCTTCTCATAGCCCTACTATCCAGGCTTTCATTTCTAAGTAACCCTACTATCCAGGTTCCTTCTCTTTTATCTCTAGACAATAGTTTACAACACTGTAAGACCTGGACTCGGCCAGATACGGTCGATTTCATAATTACCCAGTAAGCCACTGTGTAGCCTGGACCCTGACCAGATATGTAGTTCACTTTCACCTCCTAAACCATGAGTTAATTCCCCAGTAGAGTAATGGGCAATCGAAGCTCCTATACTCTATTTTCTGAGGCGTAAATCAACATTCCCCAGGGAAGTCCTCCTCAACGACAGGTACAAGAATTCTCGCAAAGGAATCCCTTATGCAACAGATATCCTTTCTGGATGGCATCTTTAAGCCCATCTCCAACGACTCACCGTCACCTTCCAAATGGCATCTGTAAGCCCATTCCCGATATTACCGATCAGTATCACTTCATGCGAGTGCAAATTTCTGGGCACTCTAGTGTTCAATCATCTTCCACCTTCAAATTACAAAAGGCAGACCAGCCAATCTACATCCTCAGGTTTAAGAAGATTGAACAGGGGCAGCTGTTGTACCCCAAAATTTCCCCTCCCATTTTACTCAACATATGTTCATTAAGATACTCAACTTGCTCAAAGATGCCCAAGAGTTGACCAGACAAACTCTCTCCTAAAGCAATGAACCTCCAACTAGGGTTTCCATTTTCATCAAGATGGTTGAGTCCCAAGGGCCTTATATGCTCTCCATAGTCCTAATATGTTCTCAAGACCATTCATGCCAAGTTTTATGCCTTGCACAAGAAGTTTGCTCAGTCAATTGCTCAAATGCCTGAAAATCAACTATACTAGGTCAAAAGTCAATTGTGGTCCACATGCAGTCAAACTTCATGATTTTTACTCAACATCAACATTTTGAAGTGATATCCATCATTTGATCAAAGTTTGATCATGATTCCTCAAGAAAGGCTCCTAATTCATCAAAACAAAAAGTTGCCAAATTAGGGTTTCTCAAGAAAAGTCAACCAAACTTTGACCAAGCATAACTTTCTCATACTTTACCAGAAATTTCCCATCCAAGGATCATCTTGAAGGGAATTCAACTCCTTACAACTCATCTTCAGTCATCAAGTTTAAGAAATGCACTCATGGAAAGATATGAACTCAGACATTATAGGTCATTCCAAAAAGTTAACAAAAACACCTTTTGGGTCAAAGCTCCTTACATGAACATGGAAGATCCAATTGAGATGAAACCAAAGAGGTTGCTTAGGGGACATCCTAGGATTTCTAAAAATTCCAAGAACACCCTCTTAGGCTCAAAATTGAGAGAGATATGCATTGTCAAAGTTGGCCATTTTTGGAAATTTGCACAAAGTCAACAATGCCTAAAATTGCATTTTTTCCCATATGGGCCCATCTTTTCAAGATTGAATCTCAGTACTTGTATGGTCCACGAACTATGGGACCCTCCGTGATTTATTTATTTGTTTATTTAATTTATTTTTTATTTTTATTCATTTAAAAATCAAATAAAATCAAATAAATTCAAATAAATCATATAATTTGTTTTAGGAATGATTTTTGTATTGAATGGAGATCTTATATGCTGTCAATAGCCAAGAAAAACATGCAAGATTGAAAAGAGAAGAAATATCCATATTTGAAAAGATTGGATGCAAGAATTGAAATTCATTATTCTTTGGATTAATTCCAATTTTATGGACCTAATTTGATTCTCACATATATATAAGATCATCTAACCCTAGAGGAAGAGAATTTTCGTGCGCAACCTGCATCCAAAGCAAGAAACAAAACTCAATTTTTTTGTCCAAAAGTTCAAGACCTATCTTCTTCCACAGGCTAGTTCAAGACGTTTTGAAGGTCAAATCGTGTTCCTGGGCGGCCATTGGGGCGATAGCAAGCATCATCAAGCCCTGAAGCATCAAGAAACGAGCATTAGCCATAACACGGTTTGTTCACATTTTTGAAATTGGTTTTTACAATTCATGCATGATAAGTGAGTTATAAGTGTATGTTCATGTTTATATCATCCTTTAGAATGTCTTTGCATACTTAATTGCATGTTTTGGTGCCTGTTGGATGAAACGCTATTGTTAGGGTTTACAAGGCTGTTTTAGGGCTTTCAAATGCGGGAATAATTGGATCTCAAGATGGATACTATCATGATCAGAGGATCAAACCCAATCGATCCATGATCTTGAATCTAATTTATGTTGCCTGGACAAGATATTTGAGGATTGCGGGTTTGTAGCTATGGCCAATGTCTGTGGGTAAAAGCTCTGAAAATAAGACGACAGTCCCCTGAGAAGACGAATGTGTGTCACAGCCTGAGTGGGAAGTTTAAACTTTGCGCGCGTTTTGGTCACAATTACTGACCATCATTCAATATATTGTTTATTGTGTGTTTATGTTAACAAATAGGAAGTTGGCTCAGTTGGTGAAGCGAATGGTCTTGAGGCGTTCATGTGTAGGAGGTCAGGGGTTCGATCCTTGCCTTCTACATTTTATTTTCCATAATATTTGCTTGCAGATCCTGTGCCTTGGACTCCAGCATGTCTACCATACACCTTCCAAATCCAGCAAGTGGATCATCCTCAAATCCAGATCTAATGTCCAGTGGGGAGAAGTCCATGATGTACCCTAAAACATGGCCAGCACTGGATCCGAACGCAGGATGGGCTTGCAAGGGAATCTGGGCTTGAAAATTCCAGTCTATACCCCCCTAATCTATTTCTCACAATCAGGCCCAAATCTTTTCCTTTCTTTTTTCATTTATTTTATTTTATTATTTGTTTTAATTGTTTTTTTTACAAAATAAAATCATTTTTATTATTAAATCATAAAATCAGAAAACTACAAAAATATTAGGTTGTCTTTTTTTCATAAAATATTTATTTGCACTCGATTAATTAATTTAATTAGATTAACTTAAACATTCTTGTAATTAAAATTTAATAGAAATTAGATTAATTTAATTACTTTGTTTTTCTTCCATAATTAAAGTTAAATAGAATTAGTTTTTTTTTATAATTGAAATTAATTTTAAAAAAATTAATTATTTTTAATTGTTTCAACATTGGTTATTTTGCTAAATAAAATTAATTAGTAAATTAGGTGTTGCAATTTGTAATTATTTTTCTCTCAATAAAAAAATATATACAAAAACATTTTTAATTGATTAGATTTTTTTGGACTCAGATTTTATTCCCGTACTTAATTCGTCGCGCGCGCTTTTACTTTCTTTTAATTCAAGTTATTGCAATTGTTTCAAGTTTGTAATAGATTAATTAGGATTTAATTTCTGCATCTTTATTATTAGTCAAATATTTATGTATTTGCCCAAAAGCCTTGTAATAGTTAGGTCTTTAAATTCTCGCACTCTTTAATTTCCGCAACTATTAAACTGCCTAGATGTATGGATAATAGGATTGCATGCAAAAGATACATCAAATTAATACAGTAGAAAACCCTAATTGTGCAAATATAATTAACTATAAAAAAACACTTGCACATGCTCACTCCTAGGGTTTTCCCCACTTGGTTGCCTCGGAAATAATGGTCGTGTCCCTCGAACGTAGAGATACCTTGGTAATGACCCGCGATTCAAAGTCGTCATAAAGATCATAGCCCCTACTTATCCCTCGAGTTTCCTACGAATTGATCTTATGACGATAGTCCCTTCAAAATGCTAAGGTATCTTTACTTGTTTCCTTCAGAGACCATTTCATCCCTTCGAACGTCTCTTTATAAATCCAACGACGGAGCTACCTACTCTTTAATAGTAAAATAGCAATGTCTAAAGGAAACGAAAATGAACAGACTTTTTTCTAGTACAGAGAAAACTCTTAAGTACTTGCTCAAGATTAAAAAAAATTCACACTGACACTTTTCAAAAACAGTTTTCAAAAACAACTTCGTCACACTCTTGAGGACAGATACAAGGGTTATCACGAAGTAAACAAAACTTTTCAGAACAAGCATACACAAGAAATTTTAAAAACAAGCAAGTACCTAAGAGCCCATGGAAAACCACGGATAGAAAGGGTGCTAACACCTTCCCTTTCTATAATCTACCCCCCCGTACTCAGAAACATTCTCGGAAAAGGTTTTTTTTTGTTCTTTTTCCTTTTCCTTAGTTGGATGAAATAAAAGTCGGTGGCGACTCTTTCTTACCATAATATTTGAGAACAAAAAACGTAAATCAGTATAATAGTCGGTTCTGCCACCGTATCACAGAGGGTTCCCGTATCCACACCTGGTAAGACTTGGCCACTGTTTTCTATCACTAATACAAATACAATGCCGACATGGCACCGACTAAAAACGAGGGGTTCAAAGAGTACGCCTAAAAGTGGAGGGATCTTGCCAATAGGGTCCAACCACCGTTAACTGACAGGGAACATATTTATATGTTTATGGGTATGTTATTTGGTCCATTTTTCAACTTTTTGGTTAGGTGTTCTTCGTCCGGTTTCACCGAGCTGATCCTAACCGATGAAAGGGTCGAAAGTGGTATCAAGAGCGGGAAAATCCCCATGGCATTTGCTTCCACCTCCAACCCCGTAAAGAAACCCTTCAATGGGAAGAAATAAACTAATGTTGTCTATGGGGAAAAGGCCTATACCAAGAAGGATAATCGTCCGTCCGTTAATGTTGTTCTGATTTCCAACCTGACTCATGTTCAAAGACAATCTTCCAATCATCAACAATTTAAGGCTCCACGAAGATAATTCACAAGGATAGGCATGTCACTATCCCAAGCCTTACAACACCTGTTAAAGGCCAACTTGGTGACACTGTGTAATCCTCCGTCCAATCCGAACACTTCCTCGCCTAAATACAATTCGAATACCAAGTGTGCATATCATTCAAATAGTCTCGGGCATGAGACCGATCAATGCTGGGCGCTGAAGAGAAAAATTCAAGATCTAATAGAAAAAAAGACAATCGAATTTGATCCGCCTATAATTCCCAATGTGATAACGGAACCAATTCCAAACCATGGCAAAGGTGTCAATACGATTGATGACACTATTTTTGTTTCCTCGGCCGAAGATCTAACTACTCCGTTAACTATTGTCAAAAAGAATTTGCTGAGAACCGGGGTTTTCCCTGGTTGTTTGAAAGATTGTGATTATTGCGCCGAACAAGTTAATGGATGAAAATGGCTTAAAGAAGGCGTCCAACGCCTGATGAATAGTCATGAGATCCTATTTGAGAGAACTTTGTCCATCAAAAGTTTGACCAATAAGATTGAAGACCTCTCCATCATAACAATTTCAAACAAGCCTCTTAGGATCTCCTCAAAAGGTCCTATCAGGATTTCAAATGAACCGACTATTGCTTCTCTAATAATCACTTCCCCTGGGCCAATTCTGCATTCTTCCAACAAAGCAGTGCCATGGAACTACGGTGCCGAAGTGTATTACCATGGAATAAAGCAAGATGCTTGGATTGAAGAAAGCAAGGCTGATGACATTGGTAATATTACTGACTCTAGTAAGGTGACCAGAACTGGGAGAGTATTTTTGCCCAACATTTCACCCCCAACTGCTACAACGGCACCTGTCCGCATCACCACTGATAAACCTATTACTGACATTAGGGGTAAAAAGAAAGTGGTTGAGCCTGCTGAGATAGAGGTGTCCGCAAAGGACATTGCTACTGAGGAGCCTTCCACTCAAGAAATGGATGAAATCTAAAATATTATAAAGAGGAGTGATTTCAAGATAGTGGAGCAGCTGGGGAAAACACCTTCCAAGATCTCCATGTTATCTTTGCTACTTTGTTTCGATGCTTATTCCTGAGCATTAATAAAATTCTTAAAAAAGGCTCATGTCCCTCATGAGACCAATGTTGTACCCCAAAATTTTCCCTCCCATATTTCTCAAAACATTTCAAGAAAGATCCTCAAGTTGCTCAAGGAAGTCCAAGGGTTGACTAGACAAGCTCTCTCCTAAGGCAGTCTACCTCAAATTAGGGTTTCATATTGCATCAAGATACTTGAGTCCAAGGTATCCCAAATGCTCACCATTGTCCTAATATGTTCTCAATATCATCCATGTGAAGTTTCAAGCCTTGCAGAGAAAGTTTGCCCAGTCAATTGCTCAAAGGCCTAAAAATCGACTGTGCTAGGGCAAAAGTCAATTGTGGCCCACATACAGTCAAACTTCAAGATTTTTGGTTAACATCCTCATTTTGAAGTATTATTCATCATTTGATCAATGGTTGATCATGATTCATCAAGGATTGCTCATAATTCATCAAGAACCAAAAGTTGCTAAATTAGGGTTTTGTAGGAAAAGTCAACTCAATTTTGACCAAGCATAACTTTCTCATACTTTATGAGAAATGACCCATCCAAAGCTCATTTTGAATAGGATGCAATGCTCTACAATCCATATTCAGCTCCCAAGTTCAAAATATGCACTCACAAGAAGTTATGAATTTGGACATTATAGGTCATTTTGAATAGTCAACAAAAACACCTTTTTGTCAAAGCTTCATACATGAACATGGAATACCAAATTGAGATGAGACAAAAAGGGTTTCTTAGAGGACATATCAAGATTTCTAAAAAGTCCAAGAACACCTTCAAAGAGTCATGATTGAGGAAGTTATGCATTGGTGAAGTTGACCTTTTTGTAAAATTGTCAAAAGTCAACTATGCCTCAAATTGCAATTTTTGCTAAATGGGCCTAATCTTTTGCACTTTTTTTGAGTTGGTAGCATGGTCCACGAGCCCTAGCTCTTTCCACTTGTCATTATCTTTTTTTTATTATTTATTTTGATTTTTATTTGAATTAAATCAATTTTAATCAAAACAAATCATGAAAAAATCTAAAACATTGAAACCTCAAGATATTTTGCATGTTTCAGGTCTTATATCCAGTGGGCAAGTAATTGAATTCATGCAAGGCCTTTGTGTGCACAAAAAGATTGAGTTTGGCCTATTTTTTGAAGGATATTCAAGTAAATCAAATCCAAATCAAAAGCTATAATGGAGAAAGATTGAGATCATGTTTTCAACCCTAATCCAATCCTCAATACATAAGGAACATTTGTAGACAAAAATTAGAAGGTTACAGAGGCGCACAAAGTCAGAACAAACTTGAAAAAATCAAAGAAAAGTGGTGATTCGATTTTGTACTTCCAGGCACTTTCAAGGTCTCCTAACCATCTCATTCGATACTTGGGATTGCAAGGAGGTTGTACCAATCAGGAACAAGGAGTTTCTAGTGCCAAAACCCACTGTAAGTCCGCCACGACTTTGGTTTATTTTTTAAATCGAATTGTATGATCTTGGCACTTATAGCATGAAATAATCATATATTCTTGCTCCTTGAAGCATTTACAAACCTTCCATAACATTTAATTGCATTTTCATGAACTATATCAGAATTTGCCATTGTTAGGGTTTTTTGCTTCGATTTGGGATCTCTTCATACAGGTGAAATTGGGCCATAAAAGGAGTACCATCGTGCTCAGCAGGCCAAGGCGAATCAATCCATGGCCTTAGATTTTATTTATCATGCTTGTGTTGGATTTTGAGAATTGCAGGATCTGTAGCTATGGACGTATGTCCGTAGGTAAAAGTCTGTAACTTTTACCCACAGAGAAAGGAAGAAGATAACATACGTGGCTCCATCTCATTCTCTCATTTGAAATATGGCACGTGTTTTACAGCTAGTATCATTTTATTCATTTTATTATTTTTGTTTCATTTAACAATCAATTGAACCAAATGACCCAGTGGTGGCCAGGTAAGCGCTAAGGCATTGGAGGGCTTGAGGTCAGGGGTTCGACCCCTGCCTCCAACATTTGCATTTTTCTTGAATTTTCTCTACAGATTCCATGTTCCACCAAGCATGAAGACCACCATACATCCTCATCATCCAACCAGCCAGATGTCTAAAGGCCAAATCTGATGGCCGTCATTTGAGGGACCATGATACGCCTCAGTCAACGCATAGCACTGGAATAGGCAGGTCAACATGGATCAAATTACTTCTTGGGCCAGATTGCTATCCACACTCCCTCAATTTACTTTCTCAGGCCCAATTTCTTTTCTTTTCATATTTTCTTAATTAACTTATTTATTTAAATTACTAACACAAATTAATAATTCTTTTTTAAAAAAAAAAATCACAAATAAGGTTTTCATCCAATTAGATTTAGGATATTTATTTTTTATAAAATTATTTAATTTAATTAGGTTATTTAATTTTAGGTAACTTTAATTTCTTTTTGTAAAATAAATTAAAATTAATTAGAACAATTAGGGTTTTGGCTTAATTTAAATTCTATTTTTTATAACCAAAAATACAAAAATAGGCCATTAAAATTATTTTCTTTAATTAATTTAATTATTAATTAATTTTGTATTTAATTTAAAAATCTTGTTCTTTTTCTTAAAAATAATCAAAAACAACAAAAAATAATTTTTCTTTCAATTAGGTTAGATGGGGTCAAAACCCTAGTTCTCTCTCGTTCTAAAGTTCATCGCGTGTGCTTTATCTTATTTTGCCATATTGATGTAATTGCTCACAAGTTGTAATAGATTAATTAGGACCTTTTACTTTCATTTATCGTTTCCTTTAAGGGTTTGTTTTTGGCTATGTAAATACCCGAAGCCTTGTAATAGTGTAGCTTATTTTCCACATTTTAAATTCCACAAATATTAACTGTTAGATGTACGAATATTAGGAATGCATGTCAAGAATGTATGATTAACTTTAAAACGGTTAGCTAACCCTAAATGTGCAAAGATAGTAACTTGAAATTGAATCACTCGCACATGCGCACTCCTAGGGTATACTCTCACTTCGGTTGCCTTCGGTAAACGGTCATTAAGTATAGGATGCTTTAGTGGTCGCTCTCTTGTCTAAACAAAGATCAAAGTCCCGTTCGGAAAAGTTGCCTCGGAATGGTTGCCTCGGATATTGTTGCCTCGAATAATTGATCTAAAACATTAGGGTTGTTACTAAGACGTCCTAACATTGCTTTAGTGATCGTACGTCTCTTTCGAATTGACCCTTAAAACTCCAACGACGGTGCTACCTACTCACTAATAGTGGGATAGCATTGTCTAAAGGAAACAAGAATAGAACAATTCTCTTTTTCGAGTAGGTAGATTAGTTCTTAAGTACTTGCTCAAACAAAACAAACTTTTTCACACTTACACTCCTTTCAAACAAAGTTTTCAAAACGACTTCGTAACACTCTTGAAGATAGAAGCAAGAGTTAAATTGAAGTAAAATAAAAGCTTTTCAAATCATAAACACAGAAGCAATTTTGAAAATGATGAGCAAGTACCTAAGAACCCGTGGAAAACCACGGATAGAAAGGGTGTTAATACCTTCCCTTTCTATAATCTACCCCCCGTACTCAAAATCTCGAAAAAAAGGAATTTTTCTGTGCTTTTTTCCTTTCCGGTTGGATAAAATAAAAGTCGGTGGAGACTCTTGCTTACCGCGACATTTTGCGAACAAAAAACGCAAAACGCAAACCAGTATTAAATAGTGCGGCTCTGGCCACCGTATCACAAAATTGGCGACTCTGCTGGGGATAATATAAGTGGGGTATACCTTAGGATTAGTTCATCATATTTCTTCTATTGTTTGTTTTGATTGCTTTATCTTTGTGGGCTTTATATCGGAGTTACTATAGATCCTAACCCGGATCTGGGGACACCTGTTAGGTAAGTAGCAATAAACAGTGAGGGAACTGTACAGCATAGACCGATATGGTTGAAGCAGTAGCTACGTTGATGTGGCACATTAGTTGGTACCAGTATCCCTTATGGAGGAACAAGGAGAATACAGGGCTGCTATATGGGTCGTTAAGCATCAACTGACCTTAGAACCTATAATTGACCAACTTGGCCATAGGAAGTAGTGAGATAGTCGGCCTCGGCATAGAGCTGGGAACTGGTTGATACTCGATACTACACTCATTGAGACCATACTCTCGAGATAGTTCCGGCCGTAAGAAAATATTGTGTGAGCTGAAACCATGACCGATGGAGGATGGTCAGTGATATTGAGAACCTCTAGAACCCGGTTACTATTATTAGGACAGGTTGAACCAACTAAACTTCAAGAGGGTAGTACCTAGACTCCATGCAAGCCTGAAACTTAAGGGCTATTATGTGACTTGTTTGCCTTTACCATGTCATGTCTGTTATCTGTTATACTTGTTGTGTGCTCCATCATGACATCATGCATCATAACATAGCATGCATATTTAATTAGACTAACCATTTCAAAGACCGAGTGGATTTATCTTTGTTCTGTTTTGAAGATCATGGCTTCCATACGCAGAAATACCATTCGAGTTAACTTCGTGCAAATCCCTGCTCAGCTCAGAGAGTTAGTCTCAAAAGTTCCTGATACTTCCTCATTTGTAAGAAGACATGGTCATCTCCTTAGTTTTGTCACTTCAAAGTTGGATGAGCAAATGATGAGCGTCCTTTTCCAGTTCTTCGATTTGTTGCATCATTGTTTCACCTTCCCGGATTATCATCTAGTCCCAACCTTGAAGGAGTTTTCTGATTTATTAGCCATATCTATCCTCGAGAAGACACCCTTCACAGGTTTGGAGGAGGTTCCTAGACTAGAGGATATTGCTTCAGCTTTACACTTGAAAAAGGCTGATGTAGTGTCTAATTGGGAGACATGGAGCGGGGTTAAATTTTTCTTGGCTAAGTTTCTGATCGATCAAGCTCAACAGTTCTGGGATAACTTAGATTTTCAAGCTTTCGAGGACACCTTGGCTCTCCTCATCTACGGCTTGGTTCTTTTCCTAAATCCAGATTCCTTCATAGATGTGAACACAATTAAGATCTTCTTGTCTCGTAATCCAGTTCCTACTCTTCTGCGTGATATTCTACATGCTCTCTATACTCGTACTATGCAAAGAAGGGGGGCCCTCATGTGTTGCATGCCGCTGCTGGCGAGGTGGTTTATTTCGCACCTCCCCAAGTCCGTATTGAAGAATGAGGAAGGTGTAGGTTGGGCTTACAGAATCATGTCCCTTGCTCATACGAACATTCTTTGGAGTTCTAAGGATATGGAAAGAGTAGCTATCATTGATCGATGTGGGGAATCCTAATGTCCCGTTGCTTGGAATTAGAGGGGGTATAACTTACAATCCTTGTTTGGCTTTGAGACAGTTTGGTCGCGCTCGGAGAGACGGTCCCCATGAGCTGCTTCTTACAGATATTGTCTTTTACTATAAGGAGGATGTTAAAGAGCATCGTCGAAGGTTTATACGAGCCTGGGGCAGGGTGAACAGGTCTGACCCTCAAGTGCTAGGACTAAAGACTTCTCTCCCTATGCAACCTTATCTCCAGTGGGTTCGAGCCCGTGCTCAAAAGCTGGGGATGCCTTATGAAGCTGTTTTGCTGGTGATTGTAGAGCATTCTAATGAAGAAGGTGTTCCTTATACGGTCCTCCATCCCTATATGCCTACTGATCTTGGGGCATTAAAGAGATCTTGGATCCAGTTAAAGGAAGAAAGGGATACCTATCGGGAGAAGTATCATGAGCAAGAGAGGAAGATCTTGAAGCTCACAAGGAAACTGGAGAATGAAAGGACGATCAACGACTATGTCAGCACGAATGGAAAGCGACCATGGGATTTCTGATTTCTGCTTGTTTCTAGTTTAGATTTGTTTTCGGTCTATTTCATTTGTAACGCCTTAAAGGCATTGTTAAACATTTTTACAAGTTTGAATCTAATAAAGTTTATTTATTTCTTGGTTCGCAAATTTAAATCTCCCAAAGTCTTTGAAATCATTTCATATGCATTCCATTATCATGCACCTCATCACGGGTACCATTACAGGTTTCTTATCTTCTTCGCTGTTTATTTCAGCACAAAATGTCTTCTGAAACACCTACTGCTCAAGCCATCAAGGCTCTTCAAGCACAGAATGCTCAATTCCAAGAGATGTTTTTGAACTTGGCCAAAGGGCAACAAGATTTGAAGACTCTCATCTTGAAAGAGAAGAAGAAGAAGAAGAAGAAGAAGAAGAAGAAGGTGGTCCTTCTGAATATGGGTCACAGATTTGGGAATGGGTTGCGACAAGAGGCTGATATGTCTCATTTATCTAAAGGAGGAGAGAATCAAGAAGAAGAGAAGGTTCATAGTCCTGTGGTCTCTGATAATGACACTGATTTTGATGAAGAACAGTATCCTCTTGCTGAGGATAGATACAAGCAACTTGAAGACCATTTGAGTGCAATGAAGATTCAGAAGATACCCGGTCTAGACTTTGGAGATTTGGGACTGGCATCTGAGGTGGTGATCCCTCACAAATTCAAAGCTCCTGTCTTTGCTAAGTAGATGGAGCATCTTGTCAAAAGCTCCATCTTCGCTCATACGTCAGAAAGATCCAACCCTATACTGCTGATAGAAACCTGTGGGTTCATTTCTTTCAAGATAGTCTGTCAGGGACTCAACTTGAATGGTTCTATCAATTGGAAGGAGCTAACGTCCGCAACTTGGAAGACCTTGCCACTGCTTTTTATAAGCAATATCAGTATAACGCCGACCTTGCTCCCATGCGTACTCAGCTTCAGGGTATGTCTATGGGTGCAGGCGAAGGCTTTAAGGACTACGCTCAGAAGTGGAGAGATCTGGCCGGGAGAGTCCAACCCCCTCTGTCTGATAGGGAGTTGGTGGATATGTTTCTTGGGACTTTGTCTGGTCCATTTTTCAATCATTTGATCGGAAGTTTGTCGTCTGGGTTTACTGAATTGATTTTGACTGGGGAAAGGGTAGAAGCTGGTATCAAGAGTGGCAAGATACAGAAAGGTGATTCATCAAGTACAGAAAAGAAGCCTTTCAAGAAAGAAGCTAGTGCAGTTTACAGCTCAAGGAGCCAAAATCGGCCTGAACGCCGCCAAGCGGTTAATGCGGTAGTAATATCAAGACCCATTGTGGCCCCACAACGTAACAATCAGCAAAGAGTAGAGAGGCCGCAAAGACAGTATACCCGGCTCAGTATGACTCTGTCTCAAATTTTACCGCAGTTATTAAAGACCAACTTGATAACTCTGAGGGAAGCCCCGAAGAATCCTAGCACTACATCACCACTGTATAATCTGAACGCCGGTTGCATCTATCACTCCGATAGCCTAGGGCATGATACAAACAACTGTTGGGCCTTGAGGAATAAGGTGCAAGATTTGATTGAAGCTAAAGAAATTGAGTTTGACGCTCCGGAAAAGCCCAACATCATGACTGCTCCCATGCCTAAACATGATCAGGGAGTGAATGCAATTGAGGATGATGAAGAGGAGTCAGATATTGACAGCTGGATTTACCCGACTACCGACGGTGGATTGAACAATTGGACGGCGAAGGACTTCGTGCCCGTTTATTTTATTACACAGTAATAGACTTTTGTTTTGAAATTTGTAACAGACAGTTTAAAACTTTATGGCCAGGTGCCTTGCCCGAGGCACCTTGGCTTTGTTTGTGAGGGCTTAACATTTGTCATTTCCATATACCATCAATAAAGCATTGGACATTTTCTTGCATTACAAATTTTGCGCTCCTTGTTTTTCTTTTCTATCTTGCACTTTATCAAAACAGCTATTTGTCTTACACACACTCACATATCATAATGCAGATCCACATCCACTCTGGATCCCACTGATAACGACTCTGCTACTGCCAGTTATGACTTCGAAAATCCGATCAACCAAGCCGGGGACGAAGGTGAGGATGATTGAGAACTGCCTGGGGAACTTGCTAGACTGTTACTACAGGAAGAGAGGGCCATACAGTCCCATGAAGAGCCAGTGGAATCAGTAAATCTGGATACAGAAGAAGACAAGAAAGAAGTCAAGATCGGTGCGAATCTGGAGTCTAGCGTCAAGCAACGATTGATACAAATGCTGCGTGACTATGTTGAGATCTTCGCTTGGTCTTATGAAGATATGCCTGGGTTGGATACTGATATTGTGGTTCACCGCTTGCCAACCAAAGAAGACTGTCCTCCAGTGAAGCAGAAAGTTCACCGTATGTGCCCTGAGATGTCTAAGAAAATCAAAGCTGAGGTCATGAAACAGTTTGATGTCGGTTTTCTAGCTGTCACTTCTTACCCACAGTGGGTTACCAACGTGGTTCCGGTGCCGAAGAAAGATGGCAAGGTGCGGATGTGTATGGACTATAGGGATCTGAATAGGCCAAGCCCCAAGGATGATTTCCCACTCCCTCACATCGATGTTCTTGTCGACAACACCGTGCAACATAAGGTCTTCTCCTTTATGGATGGTTTTTCCGGTTACAATCAGATTAAGATGGCTCCCGAAGACATGGAGAAGACAACCTTCATTATGCAATGGGGTACCTTTTTCTAAAAGGTTATGCCATTCAGATTGAAGAATGCTGGGGCAACGTATCAGCGTGCCATGGTCGCTTTGTTCCACAGCATGATCCATCATGAGATTGAGGTATACGTTGATGACATGATTGCAAGGTCCCAGACTGAAGAAGAACATCTTGACCATCTCCAGAAGCTATTTGACAGGTTGAAGATGTACAAACTGAGGTTAAACCCGAGCAAATGCACGTTCGGGGTAAGGTCCGGTAAGCTGTTGGGATTCTTCGTTAGTGATAAAGGCATTCAAGTGGATCCTCCCAAGGTGAAGGCTATACAAGAAATGCCAGCTCCCCGAACGGAAAAAGAAGTCAGAGGTTTTTTGGGACGTCTTAACTACATTGCCCGATTCATTTCACACTTGACTGCTACTTGTAAGCCAATCTTCAAACTGCTGAAGAAAGATCAAGTGGTAAGATGGAATGACGGTGATTTCATGAAACCAGGGTTGTTCCACTATTTCTTCGGTATTAATCTCATGACAGTGCGCAGGTTCGTCCATTCTCTCGACAGTGATTTGGGGAGCCTCATTATCCCAGTTGAGTTTAAACATGGAAGATATTGTAGCCAGAGCATCTGCTAGCTGATTTTCTTCTCGAGGGAAGTGCTCAAAGGTAATCTGCTCGAAATGAGGCAACAATGTCAAGACATGTTTTTTGTATGGGATAAGATTAGGATGTCTAGTGTCCCACTCTCCTTTGATTTGACTGATAACCAAAGATGAGTCCCCAAATACGACCAAAGATTTGATTCCCAAGTCAATAGCAGCCTTGAGACCAAAGATACAAGCTTCATATTCAGCCATGTTGTTGGTACAGCTGAAGCAAATTCGGGCAGTGAAGGGTGTATGGTAACCTTCCGGAGAAATAAGTACCGCACCGATACCGTTGCCAAGTGCATTTGAAGCACCATCAAAGTACAGGGTCCATCGGGATCCTTGTCCAAGTCCTTCATACGGTCTGTTACCTTCAATGTTGTCTAATGTCATGATGTCCTCGTCAGGGAAGTCGAATCTCATAGATTGGTAATCTTTGACGGCTTGATGAGATAGATGGTCAGCTAGTACACTCCCCTTTATAGCTTTTTGGGTTGTATACTGAATATCATACTCAGTCGGGATCATTTTCCATCTAGCGATTCTTCCAGATAAAGCAGGCTTCTCGAAGATATACTTGATCGGATCCATTTTAGAAATCAGCAAGGTGGTATGTGTCAACATATACTGCCTTAGCCGGCGAGCAGCCCATACGAAAGCGCAGCAAGTTTTCTCGAGCAGTGAGTAGCGAGTCTCACAGTCGGTAAACTTTTTGCTAAGGTAATAAATGGCATGCTCTTTTCGGCCAGACTCGTCATGTTGGCCCAGTACGCACCCCATTGAATTATCCAAAACAGTCAGATACATGATTAATGGTCTTCCTTCGACAGGTGGCATCAAGATAGGAGGTTCCAGCAAATACTCCTTGATCTTATCAAAAGCAACTTGACAATCGTTGTTCCATTCAACCACCTGATCTTTCTTCAACAGCTTGAAGATTGGCTCACAGGTAGATGTTAGGTGAGAGATGAACCTCGCAATATAGTTTAAGCGTCCCAAGAAACCTCTAACCTCCTTTTCAGTGCGGGGGGCAGGCATTTCTTGTATAGCTTTGAATTTAGCAGGATCAACCTCTATGCCTTTGTTTCTGACGATAAATCCCAAAAGTTTACCAGACCTTACTCCAAAAGTGCACTTTCTAGGGTTTAGCCTGAGCTTATACTCCTTCAATCTAACAAACAGCTTTTACAGATGATCAAGGTGTTCTTCTTCTGTCTGTGAACGGGCTATCATGTCGTCTACGTAGACTTCGATCTCATGATGTATCATATCATGAAACAAAGCTACCATGGCTCGCCGATAGGTTGCCCCGGCATTCTTCAGTCTGAATGGCATCACTTTGTAGCAGAAGGTACCCCACTGCGTAACAAAAATAGTTTTCTCCATGTCTTCGGGGGCCATTTTGATCTGGTTGTATCCCGAGAATCCATCCATGAAGGAAAATACCTTGTGTTAAGTTGTGTTGTCAACTAAGATGTCAATGTGTGGTAGTGGAAAATCATCTTTAGGGCTAGCCCTGTTTAAGTCCCGATAGTCCACACACATTCTGACTTTGCCGTCCTTCTTAGGCACAGGCACAATGTTAGCAACCCATTGTGGATAGGAAGTAACAGCCAGAAAGCCAGCATTGAATTGCTTTATTACCTCAGCTTTGATCTTTTCAGACATGTTGGGCCTCATTCGGCGGACTTTTTGTTTGATCGGTGGACAGTCTTCTCTTGTAGGGAGATGATGAACCACGATATCTGTATCTAGTCCCAGCATGTCTTCATAGGACCAGGCGAAGATTTCAACATGTTCATTCAGCAGATGAACTAGACGCTCTTTGACACTTGGCTCCAGGTTGGCACCCACCTTGACCTCTTTCTTGTCTTCCTCTGTTCCCAAATTGATTGTCTCTAGCAACTCTTCATGGGGCAGAATAGCCCTCTCTTCTTGTTGCAAAAGTCTGGCTAACTCTCCAGGCACTTCACAATCTTCATCACCTTCGTACTCGGCATGATTGACCAAATCTTCAAAGTCACCGAAGGCTAAAGCAGAATAGTCACCCATGGAATCCGGAGTGGATGGGTACCTGGATTTTGTGAGTGTGGGTGTGTGTAAGGGATAGCCGTCCTTAAACAAAACAAAATGTAAAAGGAAAGAAAATGAACACAACAGTTTATAGATGAAAACGTCCAATGATTCACTTAAAAATGGCATATGATAGTGAAGAAATCAAGCCCTTACAAATGGACCTATATACCCCGGGTAAGGCATAAGGTGAAAATAGTGTACGAATTGTTTAATTATTACAGACCGAAATAGGAAATTGTTCAAAGATAAATTACTGGTTGATGAAAGTGATGGGAACAAAGTCTTTCGCTTCCCAGTTGCTTAATCCTCCTTCAACGGTTGGAAAGATCCAATCTTCAAAGTTGTCTTCTTCATCAACATCTTCTAAGGCATTAATTCCATGGTGAGTGATTTTTATGGGTGGTCCTCCAGCCCTGGAGCGACGCACAGCTTTCTGGCCAGCAGCAGTAAAACCTAGTCCGAACTTGTCCGTCTTGTGAGAAAAATCAGGCAATTTCCCCCATATTGTACTCCCACCTTCTTTGATTATGGCCTCCGCATCTTTGAGGGATGCCATCCTAGACACAGACTTGGAAATGATAGGCATATCAGTCATTGTCTTTGCAACTGCGACCTCAGGAGAAACCTCTTCAAAATGTTGGAAAGGCGTTTCTATGAACTCGCCATCCAACTCCACATAGCGGAAGGTGTTGAGGTGACTTATCATGTACTCTTCCGCACCGTGGACCGTTATGATCTTTCCTTAGACTGGATACTTTAGCATATGGTGCAGAGAGGAAGTGACTGCCCCAGCATTGTGGATCAACGGCCTTCCCAACAAGCATGAATATGAAGGATGGATGTTCATCACATAAAAGGTAGAGTTGAAAATTTATGTGCCCACTTTGATTGGAATGTCCACTTCTCCGTGAACCATTCTCTTAGAACCGTCGAAGGCTCTAACAACGATGTTACTGGGCTTTAGGGTCAAACCTTCGCTGTCCAACCTGTCCAACGCCTTCTTCGGTAGAACATTTAAAGATGAACCGGTATCCACCAAGACATGGGCAAGTGTATTCCCTCTGCACTCTACCGAGACGTGCAGTGCATCGTTGTGCTTCCTTCCCTTAGGGGTCAAATCAGCATCGGAAAAACCAAGACCATTATCGGTAGTAAGGCTAGCCACACACTCTTGAAACTGGTCAGCAGAAGTTTCTTGAGGCACGTGTGCCGTCTTTAGAAATTTGATTAAGGTCTTAGCATGAGCCTCAGAGAAGAGTAGGAGAGCCAGCATGGATATTTTGGAAGGGGTCTTCCCTAGCTGCTCCACGACATCGTAGTCGCTCTTTTTGATTATCTTTAAGATTTCTTCCATTTATTTCTGGGTGGTCTCGGGGATTACCACAGTCTGAGCCTTCGTCCTGATAGGCGCTTCTAGTATACCCTTACCTTTGGTAGTAACATCAGAGAGTCTAACTTCAGGAGCATCAAGTTCTTCAATTAACTGGCTTGGCACAGATGGCTTGACAGGCAGAGAAACTCTCGAGGGTCCGAAGACTGCCCGTGGAGGAGCAATCTCTGGAGAGAAGATCCTTCCGCTGCGAGTTATCTTGCTCGTTCCCGCAATATTCCCTATATCATGGGTTTCATCATCGGAATTCTCTTGGACTGATTCAATCTGTTTGATACCATGGTAGAAGATTTCTCCTCCGTAGTTCCATGGTATCGTCTTGTTAGATTTATATGGGACAGGCCCTGGCATGGTGATTTTCAACGGCACAAACTTAGGATCAGGCGTGATCTTAACAGGCCTTTTGCAGGTCTTGGAAAGATCGTCTAAGATGGTTATTATAGCGATGTCACTGGTCGGAGTATCAAGGGTAGCAGGAGTAACATGAGTGATGGTATCAACATGAGTCTTTTGAAAGAGGATCTCTTGGGTATCCATCAGGCGTTGGATGCCTGATTTCAATAGTGGGCAGTCAACTTGTAAGTTTGAACAAAAGTAACAGTCTTTTCCACAGCCTGGGAATATCCCGGATCTCATCAAATTCACTTTAATCACTGGTAACAGAGTCAAAAGGTCATCAATAGTGGTAACATGAAGGTCTTCCATAATGGCATGAACATTATGACCGTGCTTCGGCATTGGGGCAGAAATCACATTCCGCTTTTCGGGCACATCGAATTCTACCTCCTTGGCGTCTATCAAGTCTTGTATCTTGTTCTTAAGAGCCCAACAGTTGTTGGTATCATGCCCTACACTGTCAGAGTGGTACGCACATTTCGCATTGGAGTGATAATAAGGAGAAGAAGTATTGGGGTTCTTCGGCGCTTCTTTTAAATTGGTAAGGTTCAACTTTAGCAGATGAGGGAGGACTTGAGTCGGTGTCATGTTGATTCGGGTGAATTGCCGTTGTGGCCTTTCTACTCATTGCTGATTAAATCTTGGTTGATTGTTTTGAGGTTGATCGGTTGAAGAGTTTTGGATCATCACAGCCCCCACCGTTGGTCGGCGCTCTGTTCTCCCTTGGTTTCTCTGGTTGTGAACAACAGAAATTTCCTTCTTAGCTGGGAAGGTCTTCTTAATAGCAGTGGAAGCGGAGGCATCCTTCTGAATTTTACCACTTTTAATGCCAGCCTTGACCCTTTCACCGGTCAGAATTAATTCGGTGAATCCTGCAGATGAACTCCCGATTAAATGATTGAATAATGGGCCTGAAAGAGTCCCTAAAAACATGTCAACCAGCTCTCTATCCGACAATGGCGGCTGCACCCTTCCAGCCAAATCACGCCACTTCTGGGCATACTCCTTAAATCCCTCATTAGAAGCCATACCCATACTCTGTAGTTGAGTACGAGTAGGCACTAAATCTGCATTGTATTGATATTGTCGGTAGAAGGCAGCAGCTAAGTCCTCCTAGTTATGAACATCTGATCTCTCAAGTTGATAGAACCAGTCCAATTGCATGCCTGACAAACTATCTTGGAAAAAATGGACCCAAAGATCCTTATCAAATGAGTAAGGTTGGATCTTTCTGACGTAGGATCTCAGATGCATCTTTGGACAGGACAAACTGTCATACTTAGCAAAAGTAGGTACTTTGAACTTGGGAGGAATGACGATCCTAGCGACCAACCCTAGTTCTTCGAAATCTAAACTAGGTACCCTTTGTAACTCCATGGCTGCCAACCGATCCTCAAGATTTTTATACTTATCATCCGCCGGCGGATATTGCTGTTCGGAGTAATCTTCATCCTCTTCCTCTTCAGCTTCAGATTCAGAAGGCAATGCAACGCCTTTTCTTTTACCAACCCCTTCGTCAGATGTTGAGGGGAACTCGAGAATCCTTCTAGTCTGGTTTTCAAACCTTCTTTCCATAGTGGCCATACCGGTCCTTTTCTTTTTCTTCTCTTTGTCTTTCCCTTTGTCCAACAGTGCTTTAAGGTCCTCTTGACCCTTTGCTAAGGTCATGAGGAGTTGCTGGAATTGCGAATTCTATGCTTGCAGATCCTTAATCGTCTGCTCCAAACCCATCTTGCTGAAATAAACAGCAGAAAGATAAGGAAACCTGGTGTGAAGACCTGTTTATGCATATCATGAATGATATGTTATTCATGTAATGCTTTCAAGGATTCAGAAATTCGAATTTGTTGCAAACAAAAAGAACACACGTCATATTAAGAAGAAATTTGTTAGTACATAAATTCCCCATGGGCAAAATATTACAAAATTCTTAATGTAAAAAGACATTGCGCATCCTCTTTGGTGCGATGTAAGTGTTAAGAGTCTCCTCCTCGTGAAGTCGGCGGGTAAGCTCCAAAACCTTATTCTCACTGGCATAGAAGCTGGCTTCAAAAGTATTTTGTTCTTCTTTGAGTTGGATCCAACTCTTGCAATTCTTCCAATGATGTTGGCATGTCTGGATGTAGGAAGGTGTATGGAACCTCTCCTTCCACAACAGGCTCTTTGATCACGGGGAGAATGTGAGGGTATGGCATCATAAGATTCTGGGCGCGGGTTCGTACCCACTTGAGGTAAGGTTCAAGAGGGATGGAATTCTTGTGCCCCAGTGTCTTACTATCCACTTTGTTGGGCATCCTCCAAGCTCGGATAAACCTTTGTCGAAGTCCTTGTGCATCTTTGTCGAAGTCAAAAACTAGGTCAGGAATCAGCATATCATGAGGGCCATCCCTCTGGGCATATCCAAACTGCCTTAGAGCTAAACAGGGGTTGTAGGTAATGCATCCCCTAATGCCAAGTAGTGGGACATTAGGGAACTCTCCACAACGATCAATGATGATGACATTTTCTATGGACCGAGAACACCAATGAACATTAGAATGTGTGAGGGTCATCAACCGTTGTGACCACCTTAAACCCTGCTCATTTTTCAAAACTGATTGGGGAAGGTGAGAAATAAACCACCTTGCTAGCAGAGGAGTACAACACATGAGAACACCTCTATTCCTTATTGTTCGTGTGTAAAATGAGTGTAGGATGTCCCCAAGCAATGTAGGCACAGGATTCCGAGATATGAAAATATTGACAGCATTCACATTTATAAGCTGATCAGGGTTTAGGAACAAGACCAACCCATAGATGAGGAGTGCCATAATCTCTTCAAAAGCTTGTAGATCTAAAGAATTCCAGCAGTCTTGTGCCTTCTCAAACAGAAACTTTGCCAAGAAACCCTTGACACCACTTCTAGTTTCCCAATGACCTTTGATGTCAGATGGTTTCAAGTGTAATGCTTGAGCAACATCTTCAGGCTTTGGTTCTTTTTCCGTACCGTTGTAGGGTAGTTGATGAAGAATATGAATCCTCAGGAGTTAAGAAAATTCCTCCAAAGTAGGTATTAATTGATAATCAGGGAATGTGAAAGAGTGGTGTAGGGGGTCAAAGAACTGGAAGAGAACTTTCACCATGTCTTCTTCAATGTTGGAGTAGACCAAGTTGAGAAGTCTACCATGTCTTTCACTGAAAAGAGAGTTCTCTGGAATCTTGGAAGTAAGCTCCTTGAGTTGAGGAGGGATTCTCACAAGGTTGACCTGGACTGTGTTCCTTCGAAGAGATTCCATGACCTACAAAACAAGAACAAAGATGAAGATCCAAACCCTTGAAATGGTTAGTGGATGCATATGATGCTTTATGATGTTCATGATGTATGCACAAACATATGTACAAGCAAGTCACACAAGATCCTAGTTTCAGGCTTGCATGAGGTTTCATAGGTAAGTACCCTCTTGAAGTTAGTTGGCTCAACCTGTCCTATAAATAGTAACCGGGTTCTAAGAAGCTTAATATCACTGGATTATTTTCTATGTTCATTGTTTTGGTTTAGCCACTTAACTGGCGACCAAAATATTCTAAGAAAATAACCCTCAATGAGTGTAGTATCGAGTATCTACCAACTTCGGACTGCACCAAAGCCGGTCATCTCACTACCCCTAAAAAAAAGGACAAGATGGTCAAGTAAGGTTCTAAGAGTTCATTAGTGCTTCATGACATCACTCAGCGGCTCCATATTCTCTTTGATTGACTCAAAGGCTACCGGTACTCACAAATATGTCGCACTAATATAGCTATTGCTTCAACCATGTCGGTATATCCCGCACAATTTCCACAACATATTGCTATTTACCTATGAATGTTTCCCAAATCCGGGTAGAGGATTTCAAGCCCAAACAAGAGAATCAAATGTAAAGCAATCAAAGTAAACAAGATAATCATGCAAAGGTGATCTAAACCCTAAGGTTACTCCATTTTTCTAAGATACCCAGCAGAGTCGCCAATTCTGTTATACAGTGGGAGAACTGACTTGAGGTTTTGCGCTTGTGTTCGCAAATGTTTCGGTTTAGCAAGAGTCGCCACCGACTTTTTATTTTATCCTAAGGAAAGGTCAAAAAGCATAGGAAATACCTTTGAGATGTTTTCTTGGGTTCGGGGAGTAGATTATGAAAATGGAAGGTGCAAGCACCCTTTTCATCCATGGTTATCCATGGGCTCTTAGTTACTTGTTTAGATCACTTGCTTTGCTTTTCAATTGTTTGAAATGGTGCTTTTCAATTGTTTGAAATGGTGCTTTGTGTGTGGTTTTAAAAGATGTTTTGAAAAGAGGCCATCGTTGTGGAAACCTTTGTAATGATTCTTTGTTTGAATGTATACAAAGGTGTTTTTGTCTTTTGAAAGTTTGAATTGGAAAATGTTTTAAAATTGTGTTGTGAAGTGTGTTTGAAAATAGCAAGGATGTTTTTGCAAGCTTTTGATCAAGTAACTAAGAGTTATCTACCCTATTTTACTCAAAGATCCTTCATAATGTTTTTTAACCCTTTTGACAGTTTTGTTTCACCATTGCATTTGGTGAACAACCTTGTGTTAGGATGTTAAACGAGACAGACGCGGGTCATCGCATAGACCATGATAGCAATTGTGTCAAGTATCTTTGGCAATTTTCTTGAGGAACTTGATCATTTTTGTTTAGGCAACCAAGATAGCGTCATCGAGGGACTATGATCTTTTGTTTTTTTTTTTTTTTTGCCAAAGTACCCAACATGTATACCATGGCCCATTTTTGAAGGCAACAAGTGGATTGTAACCCTATGGGTGCAAGTGTGTATTGTGTTTGATTTTCATGTATTTTTGTCTTTGATTAGGTCAAACTATTTGTTGATTTTGATTTTGCATACAAACCCTAATTCTCTAATCATGGCATAATTGAAAGCGTAAAATGCGAGAATTTAAAGTTCTAAGCTATTAGAATATGATTATGGGGATGGGGGTACAATTTTGAATATGGGGTATTTGACAAAAATATAAACCCTAATTTACTATTACATCCAAATTGAATCTCAAATGCATAAATATTTAAATGTACAATGTTTAAATAAACAAGATAAATAAATATTAAATAATATGTACTATGCAAAAAGAAGTTTTTGTTTGTTTATGTATGTAAAAGTATTTTTTAATGTGAAAAAGTATAAAGAAATAAAAAAGATTAATTTTATTTGTTTTAAGGGTAAACCCTAATTTCTTTAAGAAAATAAATACAATATATTATTTATGTACAATAAATATATTAATATGTGTAAAAAATGAAATATACTTAAAAAAGGTATTTTTTTAGTATAAATAATAATAAAAATAAAAATGTAATATTTTTGTATTTTTATTCTAAGTATTTAATAACATAAAAGTATATATGTTTATTATGTGTATATTAATCAAACTAAATATGTATAAAATAAAATAAAATATGTACAAAAATAAAATATATTCAAGAAAATATTTTTAATATAAATAAAAGTAAAGAACAAAAATAAAAGTATAAAATGTAAATGTTTTTTAAGTCTTAATAATATAAAAGAATATTTAAATACTTTTAATGTTAGAAAAAATTAGAATAAAATGCCAAATAAATTTAAAAAAATTATGAACATATTTTTTGAGCATTTATTATATTTTATTTGGAAATAAAATAACAAAATCAGAAAAGAAAACATAAATGCAAAAATGCAAAAATATAAGAAATTGGGCCAGGGGGTGTGAAACTGAAAAGAGGGGTGTTAGAAGCAGGCCAGGCCAAGCCCGGCCCAAGTCAACTTCATCTTCTTCCTCCAAACAAAAAAACACGCGCTTGCCCTGTTCAAATGCTACATCCTGTATACGCGATCTTTTGCCAAAACTCACAACATCAAACTTGTAGAGAATTTCAATACGATTCTAACCATATAAAGCATTAATCCTAACTCTCAAAGACCAGAGAGAATTTCTCTGGCCCTAAAATCTGACCTAGTTTTTTCAGCATATTCATGGATGAAATTCTCCTAGCACACTTGATATAAATGAAAGTTGAGCATATGTATGGCTTCCTAGCATTGAGTACTACATTTTTTATTCACAAACCTAAAGCTAAATGTTCCTAAATAGAGAGATAGAAAGTGAGGAAAAACCTGTTTCAGTTGGAAACGTGTAGGGCAATGCAGTGCTTCTCAACAAGTTTTGAGGTGTCTGGTAGCTTGCCTTGAAAGTCCATGAATCAACCTCTAGAACTCAACCTGCACAAGCTTGAAATGAAAATGGTGAACACTGTAAATGGAGTTACAGTTGGCAATGGAGGTTTGGGATAGCTTGAGTGAGTGGAATGGAAGGTGTTTGAAGCAAAAAGGGGCAAAACGCACGAGCCAAATGAGCTGGAGAACTCAAGTTATAGCACCTGCCCTGTTTTGCCAAAGAAGTGTGATTTCTAGCTATGGGAGGTTTTGAGGCTCAAGTACTCGTGTTTCTTGCTCAAAGGTTTGTGTGAAATATGTTTGAAATGTTTGTGTAAGCTAACAATGGCTGGTTTTCAGGTTGGCAAGTGTTTTGACAATTTCTTGTTTTTGGAGCAAAGATGTGAAGTTGGTATTACAGGCTTGTACAAGCCATATAATATGTTGCATACAATCCTCTTGGTTGTTGGAATTTGTGGATTTGATTTGGCTTCTGAGATCTTGGCCCTATGCTTCAAAGATCATGGTTTGACATAAAGTATACCTTTTCAAAAATGGAAATGTGCCTTTTACCATTTAGGGATTAAACTTGTGTACAATACCCTAATGACCAAGACAATACATTAGCTCAATGTATTGGCATTAAATTATGGAGTGTGAATTGGTTTAGAGGCCTGCAAACTAGTACAAAGCATGCTGGTTTGAAAATGCCACTTGAGTGAACATGAATTTGCCATGGATACAAAGTGAGTTTTTGCCAACTTCAAGCATTCGATTATCCCTAACCACAAATGTGTTTGAGGAGTTCTTGGACAATTTGGAAATCTTGCAACATGCTATATAATCCATCTTTGAAATTCAACTTGAGACTCCAAGTGGAACTATGTGAAAAATGGCCAAGAATATAGGTCAAAATCCTGCCTAAACTAGGGCAAAATTTCACAAAGTTAAAAGTTTTAGGGACCCTTGTTCCAAAAATCATAACTTGAGATCCAAGCTTCTTTTGAGAAAACTTTGTGAATAAAAGTTGTAGACTTTGTGGAGGACTACAACTTTCATGTTGTAAGTTTTGTTTGAATCCATTTGCATCATGGTGAAAATGTGGGACAAATTTAGGAAAAATTAAGAAAATTTCATAACTTAGAAAATTTCTAAGTTTATGAAAATTTTCAATTTCAAACCCTAATTTGCAATTTTGGGTTTCATGATGAACAAGTTTCATAATTTGATATATCTTGATGAAAAATGACCCTTGGCACTTGATTTTGACCAAAAAGTCAAAGTTTGACTTTTCAATGTATAGTCAAATTTTGATCAATTGACTGAAAAATTCATCTGTCAATCCCATGCATTTGAGATCTTTTGAACTTGTTGAATAGGTCAAGATGATGCCATTGAGTCCTTGAGTCCATGGTTGATCTTAATTTGCCATTGGCTAGGTCAAACAGTCAAAAATTGCCTTTGTACAGTCAAAACCCTAAAAATGACCATTTTGCCCTTTTGGTGATCTGATCAAATTTCTTGTGGAGTTGTGGTCCAAACTCGATCCAATGGTTCATATGAGTTAATAATGTTGATGTGGGTCAAAATTCATGAGGTTTGACTGTAAATTGGCCACAGTTGACTTTTTCCCCAATACAGCTGATTTCTAGGTCAACTGTCCAATTGACTGGGCAAAAATTTGATTCAAGGCTTGAAACTTGGTATGGATAAACTTATGAGTCCAATATAAAGTATGAAAGTCAATTTGAGCATTGAAGATCCAAAAATCCCTGTGCAAACTCAAACCCTAGTTTAGGTCATCAGTGCGAGGAGATGTCTTGAGCAGAGCAAACCCTAGCTTGATCTTGAGTGCTAAGAGCCTTGTGATGAGAAATGTTGATAAAATGAGAGGGAAAATTTTGGGGTACAATAAAGCGGCTAATAAAAACATTAAGAAGATTGTGCAGAAGATGACGGTGACATACAAAGATTGGCACGAAATGTTACCATTTGCTCTTCATGGGTACCGAACCTCAGCATGGACTTCAACAGGGGCAACACCCTACTCATTGGTGTATGGCATGGAAGCAGTCTTACCCATTAAGGTCCAGATACCCTCTCTTCAAATTATGAAGGATGCAGGCTTGAGCGAGGATGACTGGATCCATACCCGGCTTGATCAGCTGAACTTAATCGACGAAAAGAGACTTACTGCTATTTGTCATGGTCAGACGTATCAAAAGCGAATGATCAAGGAATTTAACAAGAAAGTCAGACGCCAAGAATATCAAGTTGGGGATCTGGTGATCAAACGCATCATACTACCGCAAGGTGATCCTAGGGGAAAATGGACCCCTACATACGAAGGGTCATTTGTGGTTAAGAACATTTTCTCAGGAGGAGCTATGATTCTAACCACCATGGATGGTGACGACCTTCCTTACCCCGTCAATGCAGACATAGTGAAAATATACTATGCATAATCAAAGACCCGCTAGGTTAACTGGCCTAGGAAGAAATAAGGGCTTCCCGGCGAACCAAAAGGGTTCGGGCAAAAATAAGGGATGAAAATAAAAAAATCTGTACACCCGGCAAGTCGAAAACCTGAAAAGGCGTCTTGGGCAAAAAAGGGTATCCCGGTGGGCTGAAAACCCAAAAGGGCGGTCCAGGAAAAAGTTAGGGATTAAAGCGTAACACTATGTCTCATTGGATCATCGTGCAACCAGACTTCAGTATCAACTATCAAGCTCGGACGGTACTAATCAATCTGATCTACCTTCAACCAAGTAGCAAAGTGATGAGACGCTCGAAGATATAAAGGCAATAGCAGAGTTGGAACCCAGTGGGATTGTTCACATAGCTGTTTTTCTCTGTTTTACACAAACTGTATAATTTATATCGTTCGGCGGCGTTCTCTTACTAGGACGTCAGCCTCTTGTACAAAAACGCCTATTTACAGGCGAACTGCAAAATCAATACAATTCATTTCCACAAAGAAATTTCAAATTGTCTTCTTTTCTCTGTTTTGTTTTGTAAGAACGTCCAATGTTCATTTTTGATATATGCATTTTACAATAATTGCTGCTCATAAATATTTACATAAAAGACGATTACTCGTAATATCAGGAACAAGGGGCAAACAAGAAATGTCCAAGCTTTACAATTGCTTTGTCTACCAGGTATAGGGATAGACCTAGCTGGAGAATACTATTAAAGGTACATTCACTCCCCGCAGAGCAAAAGGTATATAAAAAACAGTGATTCTCCCCAAGCAGAATTTATCTATCACCAGTATTAGAAGATTATCCCCAATGGAGTTTATTTCTTCCACAAGCAGAAACTCAATCCCCAACAGGTTTCATTATCGCCAGCAGCGGTAATTCATCCACAGCCGAGGTCATTCCTCTAAATCAACAAATCCTCTAGCAGAACATCTCTTCCCCACAGAATCATTTTCTTGTCAGTTTATTCTCCAGCAGGATTATTCTCACAATCATCTTCGGTCGTTATCCCCAACAAGCAAAACTCTTTTTCTCCAAGCAGCAATCCGGGATTTATTTTCCCCAGCTAGAGAACATCACAAAAACATTTGCATATCCATACATCATGACATATGCATACGCATCATACAACACAATCTCATTTATTTTGAGAACATCATTGCTTGATATATATCATGCATTACATACAGCTAACCTTTACCTTTCAGGGAAGATACAATCAAATTCTCACAAAGTCCAAGCTATGAAGCCCGGATCTGACCGGATAGTATCTTGATTTCTACAGCATATTGTGAAGCCCGGAGAACGACCGGATAACAGTATCAAATGCCGTGAAGCCTGGATTCGACCAGATAGTGGTTTATCTTCAAGCTATGAAGCCCAGATTCAACCGGATAATAGTTTAATCCCCAGTAAGCCGTGAAGCCCGGATTACGACCGGATAGCAGCTCAGCAAGTATTGTGAAGCCTGGATTACGGCCAGATAGCAATACAAGTACCATGAAGCCTGGATTCGACCAGATAGTGGTATATCATAAACACAATCCGTAAAGCTCGGATTACGACCGGATAACAGCTCAACAAGTTATTGTGAAGCCTGGATTACGACCAGATAGCAATACAAGTTTCTGTGAAGCCTAGATTACGACCAGATAGCAGCCAAAGACACCACGAAGCCTGGATTACGACCAGATAGTGGTATATCTTTAATACAAGTTATGAAGCCCGGATTACGACTGGATAGTATCTTGATTTCTCCGAACACCATGAAGCCTGGATTCGACCAGATAATGGTATCAGACGTCGTGAAGCTAGGATTACGACCAGATAGCGATAAAAGACACTGTGAAGCCTGGATTACGACCAGATAACAGTGAGGGACACTGTGAAGCTTAGATTACGACCAAATAGTAGTTTACCTGGCCAATTACTATGAAGCCCAGATTCGACCGGATATTAGTAGGCCCAAAGCCAAAGGGAAGCCCAGATTATGACCGGATAACCACTTGATTCCTTCTGAAGCCTAGATTACGACCAGATAAGAAGTGAGGTATTGTGAAGCCTGGATTACGACCAGATAGCAGTACAGGACACCATGAAGCCTGGATTCGACCAGATAATGGTATAAAGCATCGTGAAGCCTGGATTACGACCAAATAACGATAAAAGGACTGAAGTCTGGATTACGACCAGATAACAGTACAAGACACTGCGAAGCTTGGATTTCTACCAAATAGCAGTTTACCTGGACAAATACTAAGACGCCCGGAGTAGACCGGATATTAGTGTGCCCTAAATTCAAGTTGAAGCCCGGATGCGACCGGATAAAAACTCATTTCCTTCTGAAGCCTGGATTATGACCAAGTAAGAATCGAGAAATTGCGAAGCCTGGATCACGACCGGATAGCAAGTTTAATCTCATCTCCCCAGTAAGTCATTGTAAAGTCTGGATTACAACCAGATAGCAGTCAGTCTTATCACTATAAAGCCTGGATTATGACCAGATAGTAGTTTATTTTCACCTCCTCAACTAAGAGACGATTTCCCAGTAGAATAACAGACGACCGAAGCTCCTAAAATTCTATTTTCTCTCAAATACAGAGATCAACATTCCCCAGCAAAGTCTTCCTCAACAACAGGTATACAAGCTCTCGCTAAGGAATCTCTTATGCGATCGACACTCCTTCGGATGGCATCTTTAAGCCCATCTTCCGTCATCAATCTCCAAATGGCATCTGTAATCCCATTCCCGATATCACAAGGCGGATGCCACTTCATGCGAGTGCAAATTTCTGGGCACTCTAGTGTTCAATCATCTTCCACCTTCAGATCACGAAAGGCACGCAAGCCAATCTACATCCTCAGGTTTAAGAAGATTGAACAGGGGCAGATGTTGTACCCCAAAATTTGCCCTCCCATATTTCTCAAAACATTTCAAGAAAGATCCTTAAGTTGCTCAAGGAAGTCCAAGGGTTGACCAGACAAGCTCTCTCCTAAGGCAGTCTACCTCAAATTAGGGTTTCATATTGCACCAAGATACTTGAGTCTAAGGGATCCCAAATGCTCACCATTATACTAATATGTTCTCAAGATCATTCATGTCAAGTTTCAAGACCTACAGAGAAAGTTTGCTTTGTCAATTGCTCAAAGGCCTGAAAATCGACGGTGCTAGGGCAAAAGTCAACTGTGGCCTACATACAGTCAAACTTCAAGATTTTTGCTCAACATCCTCATTTTGAAGTATATTTAATCATTTGATCAAGGGTTTATCATTATTCATCAAGGATTGCTCATAATTCATCAAGAACCAAAAGTTGCTAAATTAGGGTTTTGTAGGAAAAGTCAACTCAACTTTGACCAAGCATAAATTTCTCATACTTTATGAGAAATGACCAATCCAAATATCATTTTTAATAGGATGAAATGCCCTACAATCCATCTTCATCTCCCAAGTTCAAAATATGCACTCACAAGAAGTTATGAATTTGGACATTATAGGTCATTTTGAAAAGTCAACAAAAACAACTTTTTTGTCAAAGCTTCATACATGAACATGGAATACCAAATTGATATGAGACCAAAAGGGTTGCTTATAGGACATCTCAAGATTTCTAAAAAGTCCAAGAACACCTTCAAAGAGTCAAAATTGAGGAAGTTATGCATTGGTGAAGTTGACCTTTTTTGCAAAATTGCCAAAAGTCAACTATGCCTCAAATTGCAATTTTTGCTAAATGGGCCTCATCTTTTGCATTTTTTTTGAGTTGGTAGCATGGTCCACGAGCCCTAGCTCTTTCCACTTGTCATTATATTATTTTTATTATTTATTTTGATTTTTATTTAAATTAAATCAATTTAAATCAAAACAAATCATAAAAAATCCAAAACATTGAAATCTCAAGATCTTGTACATGTTTCAGGTCCTATATCCAGCTAGCAAAAGATTGAATTCGTGCAAAGCCTTGGTGTGCACAAAAATATTGAGTTTGGCCTATTTTTGGAAGTATCTTCAAGTGAATCAAATCCAAATCAAAAGTTATAATGGAGGAATATTGAGATCATGTTTGCAACCCTAATTCAATCATTGATATATATTGAACAATTACAGACCTAAAAGACAAGCTTTGGAGGCGTGAGAAGACAGGAACAAACTTGAAAATAAACAAAGAAAAGTGTTAATTCGTTTTTCTATTTCCATACATTTTCAAGACCCTCTAGCCATATCATTCGCTTCTTGGGATCACAAGCAAGCCATACCAATCAAGAACAAGCACTTTCAGGCGTTAAAACTCACTGTAAAATTGGGCCATGAAAGGGGCACCATCACACTCAGAAGGTCCAGGAGAGTTGATTCATGGCCTTAAAATTTATTTATCTCGCTTGTGTTTGATTTTGAGAATGGCAGGGTCTGTAGCTATGGACAAATGTCTGTAGGTAAAAGTCTGTGACTTTTACAAACGGAGCAAGGAGGAAGATGACTAGCGTGGCAGCCCATGATTGCTCCGTTCAAAATTTTGCGCGCAAGATTTATCAAAGTTGTTTTTTTATAATATTTGTTTGTTCTCTTATGTACAAAGCGCGCACATAGCTCAGCTGGCATTGATGCTATTGGAGAATGCTTTGGGGCCTGGGTTCGAATCCCAGGTCCCCCCAATTATTTCATGTTATTTTTATTTCATTGATCAGGCATCCCACAAGGCATGAAGACCATCATACATCCTCATAATCCAACCAGCCAGGTGTCAGGAAGCCAGATCTGATGGCTATCAGGTGTTGATCCATCAAAGGTGTTGGTTAACACGTAGTACTGGATCCAGCAAGTCAACATGGATCAACTTGCTTCTTGGGCCCAAGACTTGCTATCAGCACACTCCCAATTTACTTTCACAGGCCCAATTCTTCTTTCTTTTCTTTTTTATATTTTTCTTAATTAATTTATTTAATTCTTTCACTAACACAAATTAATTTTTCTTTTTTATCAAAAAATCACAAAAAATATTTTCATCCAATTAGATTTAGGATATTTATTTTTTATACAAAAATTAATTGAATTAGGTTATTTAATTTTAGGTAACTTTAATTTCTTTTTGTAAAATAAATTAAAATTAATTAGAACAATTAGGGTTTTAGCTTAATTTAAATTCTATTTTCTATAACCAAAAATACAAAAATAGACCATGAAAATTATTTTCTTTAATTAATTTAATTATTAATTAATTTTGTATTTAATTTAAAAACCTTGTTCTTTTTCTTAAAAATAATCAAAAACAACAAGAAATAATTTTTCTTTTAATTAGGTTAGATGGGGTCAAAACCCTAGTTCTCTCTCGTTCTAAAGTTCATCGCGCGCGCTTTATCTTATTTTGCCATATTGATGTAATTGCTCACAAGTTGTAATAGATTAGTTAGGACCTTTTACTTTCATTTATCGTTTCCTTTAAGGGTTTGTTTTTGGCTATGTAAATACCCGAAGCCTTGTAATAGTGTAGCTTATTTTCCGCATTTTAAATTCCACAAATATTAACTGTTAGATGTACGAATATTAGGAATGCATGTCAAGAATGTATGATTAACTTTAAAATGGTTAGCTAACCCTAAATGTGCAAAGATAGTAACTTGAAATTGAATCACTCGCACATGCGCACTCCTAGGGTATACTCTCACTTCGGTTGCCTTCGGTAAACGGTCATTAAGTATAGGATGCTTTAGTGGTCGCTCTCTTGTCTAATCAAAGATCAAAGTCCCGTTCGGAAAAGTTTCCTCGGAATGGTTGCCTCGGATATTGTTGTCTCGAATAATTGATCTAAGACATTAGGGTTGTTACTAAGACGTCCTAACATTGCTTTAGTGATCATACGTCCCTTTCGAATTGACCCTTAAAACTCCAACGGCGATGCTACCTACTCACTAATAGTGGGATAGAATTGTCTAAAGGAAACAAGAATAGAACAATTCTCTTTTTTGAGTAGGTAGATTAGTTCTTAAGTAGTTGCTCAAACAAAATAAACTTTTTCACACTTACACTCCTTTCAAACAAAGTTTTCAAAACGACTTCGTAACACTCTTGAAGACAGAAGCAAGAGTTAAATCAAAGTAAAACAAAATCTTTTCAAATCACAAACACAAAAGCAATTTTGAAAATGATGAGCAAGTACCTAAGAGCCCGTGGAAAACCACAGATAGAAAGGGTGCTAATACCTTCCCTTTCTATAATCTACCCCCCGTACTCAAAATCTCGAAAAAAAGGAATTTTTCTGTGCTTTTTTCCTTTCCGGTTGGATATAATAAAAGTCAGTGGCGAATCTTGCTTACTGCGACATTTTGAGAACAAAAAACGTAAAATGCAAACCAGTATTAAACAGTCCGGTTCTGGCCACCGTATCACAACCATAACTGACCAATTCGAAAATTGTGTGGCGAGCTTGACGGCCGACAATGGATTGGGGTTCTCTGATGCTGATCTAACACCACTTGGAAGGAACCATAACAAAGCTTCACATGTTTCTGTTGAATCTAAGAGGACTACCCTAGCACATGTTTTGGTTGACACTGGCTCTTCTTTAAACGTGCTACCCAAGGGGGCTTTGGACCGGTTAGACTGTGAAGGACTGGTATTGAAGCCGAGTGATATTATCGCGAGGGCTTTCAATGGCTCCAAAAGGGTGGTTCATGGAGAGGTAGATCTCCCAATTAAAGTAGGCTCACAAATTTTCAACTCTACTTTCTATATCATAGACATCCGTCCTGCTTACTCTTGTTTGCTGGGTCGCCCTTGGATTCATGGAGCAAGGGCAGTAACGTCTACCCTTCACCAAAAGCTAAAACACCCAGTCAAGGGAAGGATTGTCACTGTTTGCGGTGAGGAGGAATTCATGGTAAGCCATCTCAATTATTTCAAATATGTGGAAATGGATGGCGAATTTATAGAAACCCTGTGCCAGGCTTTTGAAGTTATTCCGCCCATGGTTTCTACTGCCAAAATTTCCTCTGACATGCCCAAAGCTGATAAGGTCGTGCTAAAGATGGTTTCATTTAAGGATGCTCGTGCCACAGTCGAAGATGGAAGCTGTGCTACCTGGGGGAAACTCCCCGAGATCCCGTTCAAAGCAAATAAATGTAGGTTGGGTTTCACTATCAAGGCTCAGAAAGAGGTTAGGCGCGCTCGTGCGGGAAAGCCCCATCTCCGTATTGGAAATCATGAAGTAAACTCTGTGGAGGATTCTGATGATGAATGTGATTTTGAAGAATGGATATACCCTACTACGATAGAGCTCAACAATTGGCGCGTAAAGGACTTTGTTCCCATCTCCTTCATTGAGGAGTAATTAGTTGTTTATTACTTTCTATCAATTCAAGAGCCTTTTATCTGTAATATTAAACCATGACTTTTAAGCCGTATGCCTGGCCTGGGGCACTATGATCCATTTTTTAAGGGTTTTATTTATGTTCATATTATCATATGATAATTCAATATAAACCATTGGACTTTTTGCATTCGAATTTTTGTGTTCATTGTCTTTTATTTAATACCTTTTTCATACGAACCAGATTAAAGATTAAAGAAAGGACCAGATAAAGACCAAATTAAATATTAAAGAAAGAACCAGATTAAGTGACTATAAACATGTCAATATGCTCCCTATCAGTCAAAGGTGGTTGAATCCTACTGGCAAGGTCTCTCCACTTTTGTGCGTATTCCTTGAATCCTTCATTCTTCCCAATTGTCATATCTTGTAATTAAACCCTTGTTGGCGCCGAGTTCGCGTTATACTGGTACTGATGGTAGAAAGCGGTAGCTAAGTCTTCCCAGTTATTGAAGCGGGAACCATCCAACTGGTAGAACCATTCTAGTTGCGTTTCGGTCAAGCTCTGTTGGAAAAAGTAAACCCAGAGTTTCTTATCAGCGGTGTGCAGCTGTATCTTTTGCACATAGGATTTCAGGTGAAGTTTCGGACAAGAAACTCCATCGTACTTTGCAGAGACTGGAATTTTGAATTTGTGGGGAATAACAACCCCAAAGATCAAACCCAAATCATCAAAATCTAAACTGGGGACGGCTTGGATCTCAACAGCCTTCAATCTATCTTCTAACAGCTTATATTTGACATCGGCAGGTGGAAAATGCTCGTCAAAATAATCATCATCAGACGCTTGATCATTAACACAGTTAGCCTGGGTACTCTTAACTTCACCAATATGATTCTCATCTTCTTCAAATGATTCTTCTACTACCGGGATCTGACAAACCGACTCTTTGAACCTTCTGCCCATGTTGACGAGGGCTTTATTCTTAGGTTTCTTCTTAACTTCCAACAATGCCATCATATCTTGTTGCCCCTTGGCTAGGGCCAGTAGAGTCTCTTGGAATTGAGAGTTTTGTGCCTGAAGATCCTTCACAGTTTTCTCTAGATCCATCTTGCTGAAATAAACAGCAGAAAGATAAGGAAACATGTTATGCAAAAACCCGTCACGTTATGATGCTTAGAAGATGTATATGCAAATGATTTCAAAGATTTATGGCATTTAAATTTTCATAGACAAAGGAATGAGCAAACGTCAATTTTTATAATTAGCGCGAGATAGGCGTTCACGCTTTTCTCTTCTTATAGCTGCTTTGTAAGCTCCAAGACCCTCTTCTCGCTAGCATAGAATTAAGCTTCGAAAGTATCTCATTCTTCCTTCAGCTGAATCTAACCTTTTTGCAAGTCTTCGAGAGAAGTAGGTATGTCAGGATGGAGGACAGTGTATGGGACATCTCCTTCAACCACAGGTTCCATGATGACTGGTAAGATGGAGGGATAAGGCATCATAAGTTTTTGTGCACGAGCTCGCACCCACCTAAGGTAAGGCTCGAGGGGAATGTAATTCTTGTGTCCCAGCGTCTTGCTTTTCTTACCATCCTCCAAGCTCGGATAAACCTCTGACGATAGCTTTGATCATCGCTCTCGTAGTCGAATACCACTCCTTGGATGAGCATCTCATGTGGACCATCCCTTCGGGCATAACTAAATTGTCGTAAGGCCAATCAGGGGTTGTAAGTGATACCTCCTCTAATTCCAAGTAAAGGGACATTAGGGAATTCACCACAACGGTCGATGATAGTAACGTTCTCCAGGGATTGAGAACACCACTGAACATCTGAATGTCTGAGTGTCATCAACCTATGGGACCACCTTAAACCTTGCTCGTTCTTCAACACATATCGGGGAAGATGCGAAATAAACCATCTTGCCAAGAGAGGAGTGAAACACATGAGGATCCCTCTCTTCCTCATAGTGTGAGAGTGAAAAGAATGTAAGATATCCCCCAACAAAGTAGGCACAGGATTGCGAGACATGAAGATTTTGACAATGTTTACATCTATGAGTTGGTCAGGGTTTGGAAACAAAACCACGCCATAGATGAGAAGGGCCAAGATTTCATCAAAATCTTGTAAGTCCAAAGAGTTCCAACAATCTTGAGCTTTCTCGAACAAGAACTTGGCTGAGAAACATTTGACACCACTCCTTGTTTCCCAATTAGTTGTGATATCAGATTGTTGTAAGTGTAATGCTTAGGCAATCTCTTCAGGTTTTGGATCTCTTTTTGTACCGTTGAAGGGTAGTTAATTGAGAATGGGAATCCTCAAGAGTTGATAGAATTCTTCCCAAGTTGGCACAAGTTGATAATCGGGAAAGGTGACGCAATGGTGTAGAGGATCAAAGAATTGGAAAAGCACCTTCATCATTTCTTCATCAGTGTTAGAGGTAACCAAGTTTAGGAGGCGACCATGTCTTTCGGTGAATGGAGAATTCTCAGGAACCTTAATACTAACTCTTTTAGTTGAGTAGGAATCCTCACGAGATTTACTTGGATAGTGTTCTTGCAGATAGAAGCCATGTCCTACATAACAGAACAAAAATAAATCCTAATAATCCTTGAAATGGTTAGTGAGTATGAGTATGATGTTTATGATGTTTATGATGTCATGTACAAGTAAATATATACAAACAAGGAAAACAAGTCCTTAGGTTTAGGCTTGCATGGAGTCTCATAGGCAAGTACACTCTTGAAGTTTATTTGGCTTAAACCTGTCCTAGAAATAGTAACCGGGTTCTAAGGGATCTCAATATCACTAACTTGTCTCCCCGGGCATTGTTTTGGTGCAAGTCTGTTTCACGGCGACTGAAATATCCTGAAAAGTCAAACCTCAATGAGTGTAATATCGAGTATCAACCAACTTCGGACTGCACCAAAGCCGATTATCTCACTACGTCCTAATGGCCAAGTTGGTCAAGTAAAGGTTCTAAAATTCAGTTAGTGCTTCATGACATCACACAGCGGCCCCAGATTCTCCTTGACTACTCAAGGGCTACCGGTACCCACAAATATATCACACAAACGTAGCTATTTCTTAGACCATGTCGGTATACCCTACACAGTTTCCATAATGTATTGCTACTAACCTATAATGTATCCCAAATCCGGGTAGAGGATTAGAACAAGCCTAAACAAGGAACCAAAATGTAAAGCAAACAAATCAAACAATGAAAGCAAGTAAAGGTGATCTAGCCCTAAGGTAACCCCACTTTTAAGTAATTATCCCCAGCAGAGTCGCCAGTTTTGTGATACGGTGGGAGAACTGACTTGGGTGTTTTGTGTTTTATCGCAAATATTGCGGTTAGCAAGAGTTGCCACCAACTTTTATTTTATCTAAAAGGAAAGGCTGAAAAGAACAGGAAAGACCTTTGAGATTGTTTCTTGAGTTCGGGGGTATATTATGAAAAGGGAAGGTATTAGCACCCTTTTCATCCATAGTTAACTATGGGCTCTTAGTTTCCTGCTAGATCACTTGCTTTTGTTTGAAAATGTGCTTTGTGTGGTTTTTGAAAGTATTTTGAAAAGGCGCAATCGTCTAGGAAAACTTTGTAATAGTTCTCGTTCGTAAGAACGTATAAAAAGTGTTGAGCTTTTGAAAATGTTTCAAGTTTGGAAAATATTTTGAAAGTGTTTTTGAAAGTGTTGGTGTTTGTTTTGAAAATAAGCAAGACTGTTTGATTTGAAAATGAGCAAGAAACTAGGAACAATCTACCTACTAAAAAGTCTTTGTTCACTTCTTCCTTTCCTTTGATATTGCTATCTTACCATTGATTTGGTAAGAAGCCTTATCTTTGGATGTAAAGGGACGGGCGTGGGTCATCGTATAGCCATGATAGCAATGTTATGAGATATCTTAGCATTTCTCTTGAGGGACTAAGATCATTTGAAAAGGCAACATTCGTAGCACCATCGAGGGACTATGATCTTGTATTTTTGATTGTTTTTGCTAAGACATCCCACATGCATAACATGACCATTTTTAAACAACAAGTGGAAGTAACCCTAGGGGTACATGTGTGAATAGTGTGTTTGATTTTCATGCATATAGTCTTTGATTAGGGGTTGTCTACTTGTTCATTTTATCTTCCCATACAAACCCTAGTTACTAGCATTTATATGAAAGCGATAAATTGTGGAAGGTAAATATTCTACGCTATTACAATCATTAGGGGGGGTTGTACAAATTTACAAATGGGGATTGCAAGAAATTAAAGTCCTGATTATCTATTACAACCATATTGAAATAATGTACAAGAAATGTAAAATGGACTTGTTTTGTTTTTGTTAAAAGAAAAAATAAATTTGCTTAAGAAAATATTTTTTAGTCTTTTTGTTTTAAAAGAAATAAAATAAAGCATGTAAATATAAAAATGTTTTTTTGGTGTTTTTTTATTAACAAAAATAAAAGTGATGATAAAAATAATAAAGAAAAAGATTCAGAATCAGCGCGTTGCTGAAAGTGAAGAAATAAGAGGCAGAAGTTCTGACCCTGATGCGCTGCAAAATCACAAATAACATGTTAGTGGAAATGGGGAAGGTCAGAAGTTCTGGATCCAGGAGCATTAATATTCTGAGGTTGAGATAATCTAGAAGTTCTGATGCAGATGGGAAACTAGAAATTCTAGTGCAACTGGGAATCTAGAAGTTCTAATATCACTGGCAAGTCAGAAGTTCTGGTTGTTTGAGAAAGTGAGGTGATAATTGTAATTCCCGTAATTTAATTAATTATTTAATTAAATTATTTTTGGAATATTGGTGAATTTGTGTTATGATGATAGTTGGCGTATTATAGTTATTGGATTTATTTATTTTATTAAGTTATGGAATAATATTAGAATGATAATATTATTTGATGTGGGCTTGTTTTAAGGAATAAAAGTAGTAAAAAAAGGGGTGTAAGAGTTTTAAGCCCATTAAGGCATTTTGAGAGTGATAGGGTTATTTTATTATTGTTAGAAATAATAAGAAAATAAGAAGCAGTAAGAGAGAAAGAAATAAGGGTTGGAAGAAGAGAAAGAGAATGTGAAAGTTGCAGAAAAGAAGGAAAAGAGCAAAACAGAATTCAATCGGAAAAGTTATAGAGCAACCTTCAATCCAAGGTAAGGGTGGGGTTCTGACTCTATACTAGGGTTTATGATGAGTGGTATGTGGGATTAGATATGAAAAGCTGTCTTGTTTATGATTTGAATGAATATGTTGTTGTATGATGAAGATCGATGATTTAAGGATTAATAATGATGCCCTAATGCTGTATATTTGATGTAGAAATATAGGATAATTATAATTGATGATTACCTATAATTAGAGGATGTTTTTAGGGCCTAAAGTATGGAAACCGTGGTGAAAACAAGGTGAAATCGCATAAAATATTTGTGACAGAACAGTATGTGTCGACCCCAAAAGCCATGCGTCGATGCATGAATGCTTTTAGACTTCAGGATGAGTCGATACGAAGAAGCCATGCATCGATACATGCAGTCTTTTAGACTCAGGATGAGTCGATACATAGGAGCATGTATTGATACATACAGTGTTGCAGATTCAGTATGAGTCGATATGAAGGTAGTACGCGTCAACTCATGTAGCATGTTAAGCCCAGTACGTGTCGACTCAAGACATTACGTATCGATTTATATGGTCTGGATTTTGACAGATTCGTTTTTCAGAGGTTGTAACTTGAGTTTCCGGACTCTGTTTGAGGTGTCGTTCGAAGCGTTGGATAGAGGATGCGATGAACTTCATTCTTAAGGATTAAAATGAAGAATAATAAGAATAATCCTAGTAACCCAAATTAGGGCTAGAGTTAGTTTCCCGCGTTAATCGCTATGATTATTTTGTGAAGAATGGTGAGCATGAGACGATTATAGATTATTGTTTGGTTTATAACAGTAAGATTAATGATGATAATGATGTAGCATTACATAATTAGTAATATGTAGAAGTTTGGTAATTTAGAGGTAAGCCTTAGATGATTAATTAATTATAGGCAATATCATGTTGTAGGCCTATGGCCAACGTTTCAAGATTGACAATCTACTGTCATATTGTTGTATGGCTGAGTTGTTGTGAATTATGATGATAAATGATGTTTGATGAATGATGCAATGAATTATGTTGATGACTTATGTTGATGAATGATGTTGATGAATGATGTTGAGATGCCTCTAATAATTGGTAGCTATTAAGATGTAGGCTTCTGGCCACGATGATTTTGTGTTGAGATGTTGTTAATTATGGTGTTATTATTACATTCATGATTGTGTCGCATACATTGCATTTCAAGATGGAGCTGATGCTCGTTAAGATGACCTATATTGACAAATATTAAGATGAAGGCTTATGCCTTGTTGATGCCTCTATTTATTGGTAATTATTTTGAGATGGGAGTTCTGCTCCAATGGTACCACACGCATTTGCATAGTATTGAGTCGCATTATATGATTGCATAAAGAAGTTGTGTATTGATGTGGTGAATGTGTATTATTGTTGGTATTCTGTTGCGATTATTGTTGTTTATAAGATGATAAGTGGTGATGTTATGTGATCTAATTTAATATATTATTTGTCATATGCTTTATCATATTGTTAGATATCTCACCCCTTCTGTTTGAATGTTACCCTTACGTTGGTAACGTGCAAGTAATCGAGAGTGAAGGCGGTATACCTTCGGTAGTTTGAGTCGGTGTCATTACTCTGATACGTAACACTCGGGGGGATGAACACTTGTTACTTTTAATTATTTATTACTTCAATTGTTGAACTTTAATTTGATTGTTGCTAAGTATGTGTTATTTTTAAGTTGTTGTAATGATAGACAAAGATGTTATTATGAATTCCACTGCGTAGATGTTTAAGTTATTGAATTAAGAGATTAAATCATTATGTTGATAGTTCATCCGAAGTTTTAAAGTGTTATGTATCCACGTTGTATGTAATGTGTTTTTAAAGTTGAATTTGTGGCATCCTGATTCAGTTGCATGAATTTTTTAACTCTGCTTTATAATTATAATTGTCAGGTAGAATTGGGGTGTTACAAAGTTGGTATCAGAGCAAAGGTTGGTCCGCCTGACCTTGTCGTCGAGTCGTAGTTGTCTAACAATTGAGTATTGTTAATTTGTGTTCTAACCATTGTTTATGTTGTAATGATGAGTTGAGATGGCTGGAAGGAATGATGCTGCACTTGCTGCTGCTTTAGAAGCAATGGCACATGCAATGGAGAATCATATGAATGCTGACGGGAATGCTGGATCTCATAGTTTGGCGACCTTCCAAAGAGAGAATCCGCCTACGTTCAAGGGAAAGTATGGTCCTGAAGGAGCATTGGATTGGTTGAAAGAGACTGAGAGGATCTTCTGTGTGATGGACTGCACTCCAGTGCAGAAGGTTCGGTATGGTACTCATATGCTAGCAGTCGAAGCTGATGACTGGTGGCTAGAGACTTGTCAGAGATTGGAAGTTGCATGTGAAAATGTCACTTGGGCTGTGTTCTGTAGGGAATTTATGAGGAAGTATTTTCCTGAAGATGTTCGTGGTAAGAAGGAGATTGAGTTCCTTGAGCTGAAGCAAGGGAATATGTCGATTATTGAGTATGCTGTAAAGTTTTCTGAGTTGGCTAAGTTTTATCTGCACTACGCTGAGGAAAATGCTGAGTTTTCGAAGTGTATCAAGTTTAATAACGGGTTACGCCCAAAGATCAAGAAGGTAGTTGGATACCAGAAGATCCGTGTCTTTGCTGATTTGATTGACAGTTGCAGGATTTATGAAGAGGATAATAATGCTCATTACAAGATTATAAGTGAGAAGAGGGGTAAGCACCAACAGAATCGTGGTAAGCCTTATGATACCCCAACTGGTAAAGGTAAATAGAAAGCTGCTCAGGGTCATAAGACTAGTGGGGGAGATGCTTCTGCCGGTGTGGTTTGTTTCAAATGTGGAAAGCCTGGGGCATAAGAGTAATGTTTGTACTACTGAAGTAAAGAGGTGTTTTTGTTGTGGTAAGAACAGACATGTTGTATCTGAGTGCAAGCATAAGGATGTGATTTATTTTAATTGTAGTGAAGAAGGGCACATTGGTAGTCAGTGTCAGAAACCAAAGAGGGCGCAGACAAGTGGTAAAGTGTTCGCTTTGGTTGAGGATCAGACAGCTACTGAGGACAGACTTATCAGAGGTACATGTTTCATTAATAGTACACCTTTAATCACTATTATTGATAACGGTGCTACTCATTGCTTTATTGCTTTTGATTATGTTGAAAGATTGGGTCTTATGTTGTCTTCTATGAATGGAGAAATGGTCGTCAACACTCCAGCCAAGGGGTCGGTGACTACTTCTTTTGTGTGTTTAAAGTGTCCCTTGTCGATCTTCGATAGAGACTTTGCTGTTGATTTGGTTTGTTTACCGTTAATAGGGTTGAATGTGATTTTGGGTATGAACTGGTTAGAGCATAACTATGTTCACATTAACTGTTATGACAAGTTTGTGAGGTTTTCTACTCCTGAAGAAGAGGAAAATAGTCCATTGTCTGCTAGACAATTGAGGAAGTTGGTGCGAGAAGAAGCACAGATGATCTTGTTGGTGGCGTCGCTATTTGTAGAGACTCAAGCTATAATTGAGGAATTGCAGGTGGTGTGTGAATTTCCTAAAGTTTTCCCCGATGAGATTCCTGATGTACCGCCGAAGAGGGAAGTTGAATTTGCAATTGATCTTGTACCTGGTACCAGACCTGTGTCTATGGCACCATACAAGATGTCTGCATCCGAATTGTCAGAGTTGAAGAAGCAATTGGAAGAGTTAATTGAAAAGAAGTTTGTAAGACCAAGTGTATCGCCATGGGGATCTCCAGTGTTGTTAGTAAAGAAGAAATATGGAAGTATGAGGCTCTGTGTTGATTATAGATAGTTGAATAAAGTGACGATTAAGAACAAGTATCTGCTTCCAAGAATAGATGACTTGATGGACCAATTGGTGGATGCTCGTGTGTTTAGTAAGATTGATTGTGGCCGGGTTACCATTAGATTAAAGTGAAGGATGAAGATATCCAGAAGACGGCTTTCAGAATGCATTATGGACATTATGAGTATTCGGTGATGCCTTTCGATGTTACCAATGCAACGGGAGTATTCATGGAATACATGAACTGTATCTTTCATACTTATTTGGATCGGTTTATAGTGGTGTTCATTGATGACATTTTGATTTACTCTAATTCAGAAGAAGAGCATGCAGAACACTTAAGAGTATTATTGCAAGTTTTGAAAGAAAAGAAGTTGTATGCAAAGCTGTCTAAGTGTGAGTTCTGGTTAAAGGAAGTTAGTTTTCTTGGTCATGTGATCTCAGGTAGTGGCATTGTTGTAGATCCATCGAAGATTGATGATGTGCTGCAATGGGAAACTCCGAAGTCAGCTACTGAGATTAGGAGCTTTTTGGGATTAGCTGGTTACTGTAGAAGGTTTATCGAAGGTTTTTCTAAGTTGGAACTTTCGTTGACTAAGTTGACTTGTAAATGTAGAGCTTTTGTGTGGGATGTTCAGTGCGAAGAAAGTTTTACAGAATTGAAGAAGAGGTTAACGTCGGCTCCGATTTTGACATTGCCTAATCTAGGAGAGCCTTTTTGTGATATATTGTGATGCTTCTAAGATGGGTTTAGGAGGTATTCTTATGCATAATGCTAAGGTAGTTTCTTATGCGTTAAGGCAGTTAAGGACTCATGAGAAGAACTATCCTATGCATGATTTAGAGCTTGCTGCAGTTGTCTTTGTGTTGAAGATTTGGAGGCACTATCCTTATGGTTCTAGATTTGAAGTGTTTAGTGACCATAAGAGCTTAAAGTATTTATTCAATCAGAAAGAGTTGAATATGAGGCAACAAAGATGGTTGGAATTGTTAAAGGATTATGATTTTGGTTTGAATTATCATCCAGGAAAAGCGAATGTGGTAGTTGATGCGTTGAGTCGAAAGACTTTACATATGTCGGCAATGATGGTTAAAGAGTTGGAATTAACTGAACAGTTCAGAGATATGAGCTTATTTTGTGAGGTGTCGTCGCGGAGTGTTATGTTGGGTATGTTGAAGATTAATAATGAATTTCTAGGCAGTATCAGAGAAGCTCATAAGTTGGATGTGAAACTGGTAGATTCAATGGTTGGGATCGATCAGTCTGAGAATAATGATTTTAAGCTAGATACGCAAGGTGTGTTGAGATTTCTTAACCGGATTTGTATTCCTGATGATGCTGAGATGAAGAAAGTGATACTTGAAGAGATTCATAGAAGTAAGTTGAGTATTCATCCAGGAGCTACAAAGATGTATCAAGATTTGAAAGGTTTGTTTTGGTGTCCTGGGATGAAGAGTGACGTGGCTCGGTTTGTGTATGCATGTTTGACTTGTCAGAAGTCGAAAGTTGAACATCAGAAGCCTGCAGGGTTAATGCAACTGTTAGAAGTTCCAGAATTGAAATTGGATATCATTTCGATGGCCTTTGTGACGGGGTTGCCTAGTACTATAAGAGGACATAATTCAATTTGGGTGATTATTGATAGGCTTACGAAGTTGGCTAATTTTATTCCTATTAACATCAGTTTTCCAGTGTCGAAGTTGGCTGAGATTTACACTAGTGTGATTGTGAAGCTGCATGGTGTTCCTTTGTGCATTGTGTCGGATAGAGATCCAAGATTTACTTCTGATTTTTAGAAGAGTTTGCAAGAAGCGTTGGGTTCTAAGTTGAGGTTGAGTTCAGCGTATCATCCTCAGACATATGGTCAGACTGAACGGACTATTCAATCGTTGAAAGACTTGTTGAGGGCATGTGTTCTTGAGCAGGGAGGTTCGTGGGATACTTATCTTCCGTTGATAGATTTCACTTATAATAACAGTTACCATTCTAGTATTGGGACGGAACCTTTTGAAGCGTTGTATGGTCGAAGATGTAGGACTCATTTATGTTGGCATGAATCTGGTGAAAGTGTGGCACTTGGACATGAACTTTTTCGTGAGACTACTGAGAAAGTGAAGTTGATTCGAGAAAAGATGAAAGCTTCCCAAAGTAGACAGAAGATTTATCATGACAAGCGAAGAAAAGACTTAGAATTTCAAGCGGGTGCCCATGTGTTTTTTAGAGTTACACATGTGACTGGTGTTGGGCGAACATTGAAGTCTAAGAAGCTCACTTCTCATTTTATTGGACCATATCAGATTTTTAAGAGAGTTGGGAATGTTGCTTATGGAGTGGCTTTATCGCCTAATATTTAGAATTTGCATGATGTGTTTCATGTGTCACAACTCCGGAAGTATATTTCAGATCCATCTCATGTGATTCATATGGATGATGTGCAAGTACGGGATAATCTTACGGTGTAGACGATGCCTGTACGGATCGCGGATCGTGAAATAAAGACTCTGAGGGGAAAAGAGATTGCTTTGGTTAAAGTGGTTTGGCTAGGAGCTGCCGGAGAAAGCATGACTTGGGAGTTGGAGAGCAAGATGCGGGACTCCTATGCTGTGTTGTTTGATTGAGGTAAATTTTTTAGGACGAAAATATTCTAAGTGGGGGAGAGTTGTAACGCCCGTAATTTAATTAATTATTTAATTGAATTATTTTAGGAATATTAGTGAAGTTGTGTTATGATGATAGTCAACGTATTATAGTTATTGGATTTATTTATTTTATTAAGTTGTGGAATAATATTAGAATGATAATATTATTTGATGTGGGCTTGTTTTAAGGAATAGAAGTAGTAAAAAATGGGGTGTAGGAGTTTTAAGCCCATTAAGGCATTTTGAGAATTATAGGGTTATTTTATTATTGTTAGAAATAATAAGAAAAGAAGAAGCAGTGAGAGAGAAATAAATAAGGGTTGGAAGAAGAGAAAGAGAACGTGAAAGTTGCAGAAAAGAAGGAAAAGAGAAAAAAAGAATTCAATCGGAAAAGTTATAGAGCGACCTTCAATCCAAGGTTAGGGTGGGGTTTTGACTCTATAATAGGGTTTATGATGAGTGGTATGTGGGATTAGATGGAAAAAGCTGTCTTGTTTATAATTTGAATGTATATGTTGTTGTATGATGAAGATCGATGATTTAAGGATGAATAATGATGCCCTAATGTTGTATATTTGATGTAGAAATATAGGATAATTATAATTGATGATTACCTATGATTAGAGGATGTTTTTAGGGCCTAATGTATGGAAACCGTGGTGAAAACACAGTGAAATCGCATAAAATATTCGTGACAGAACAGTATGTGTCGACCCCAAAAGCCATGCGTCGATGCATGAATTCTTTTAGACTCAGGATGAGTCGATAGGAAGAAGCCGTGCGTTGATACATGCAGGCTTTTAGACTCAGGATGAGTCGATACGTAGGAGCATGTATCGATACATACAGTGTTGCATATTCACTATGAGTCGATACGAAGGGAGTATGCATCGACTCATGTAGAGTGTTAAACCCAGTACGCGTCGACTAAGACATTACACGTCGATTCATGTGGTCTGGTTTTTGACAGATTCGTTTTTCAGAGGTTGTAACTTGAGTTTCCAGACTCCGTTTGAGGTGTCGTTCGAAGCGTTGGATAGAGGATGCGATGAAATTCATTCTTAAGGATTAAAATGAAGAATAAGAAGAATAATCCTAGTAACCCAATTTAGGACTATAGTTAGCTTCCCGCGTTAATCGCTATGATGATTTTGTAAAGAATGATGAGGATGAGACAATTATAGATTACTGTTTGGTTCATAACAGTAAGATTAATGATGATAATGATGTAGTATTACAAAATTAATAATATGTAGAAGTTTGGTAATTTAAAGGTAAGCCTTAGATGATTAATTAATTATAGGCAATTGATCGCACTAAATCGCACTATGTTTCTGACTCAAATATCACATGTTTTCCTTAGTTTTTATTGTCATTTTCTCGTATTATGTTCCTTTTTCCTTTGTTTTCAGGATTCTTGTCATTTCAGAGCCTTCTGTGAAGAAACGAGCCAAAACGCCAAGAAATTAGGGTTTTTCAAGATATTCTGCACTTATGGCGTTCAGCACCGCGCTGGCTACAGGAAACGCGATGATGTGGCCCACTTTCACCCAGAGATCAACTGCCACGTTCCCATGATGTGGCGGTTCCAGGCACCGCGCCCGCGGCCACCCTCACCGCGCCCGCGGCCTTCACAAAAAGGTTCCCGCTCAAAAGAAGTTAAGGGGCATGCTGGTCCTTACGTACCTCAAAGTTCCTCTATAAATAGCTTTCGATTCTCATTCTTTAGTTTCATCCAAGCTTAGTACAATCTTAAGCCATATACTATCAGTTTCTGTAAAGTAATAATCTCTTCACATCGGGGAGTTATTGCGGTGTAGATTGAGTTGTAATCGAGTCTTGGAGCACTTTGGTTGAAGTTCATCATACCGGCCTTACTTTTCCGTAGATTTGTATCAGATTCAAGTCTCCGACCGGAGCAAGGTTCTAATTTATTGCATTTCTTTATTTAATTGCTCTTATCATAGTCTACACGTTTTATAGACTTTAAATGCTCTTACCATAGTCTACACGTTTTATAGACTTTAAATGCTCTTACCATAGTCTACACGTTTTATAGACTTTAAATGCTCTTACCATAGTCTACACGTTTTATAGACTCGCACTTATTATGTCTGGCTAAACTATAAAGGTTAGGATGTAATGATTGTCATCGTGGTTGTGTTCCAATTATCATGCTAGTGAAAATACTCTGGGGATGTTTTGCTTCTAACTTAAGTCAATTGTGTTTTAATGTTTATTGGGTAAGATCGAAAGCCGTCCAAACTAATGATACGACTTGATTATTATTTAACCAAACAAAAAGAGCGACAGCCGTTGATTGGTTAAATAGGAATCATTGACCTTTTTAGAAAACGATTTTGAAACTATTTTCGGACGCGTTTGTAGGTTTAAAATCTGACTCTTGGTCAAAAGCCAAAAGTCTCTTTAAGTTAATCTTTCCGAGTAAGATCACTTTTCTGTTAAGTCAAAACTATCAATTTCTTAAAAATAGGTTTACCTCTTTAACGCGGAAGGCACCCTTTATATGTGACAATAAAGGAATTTAATTTAAAGAGTAAACTCGGTTCTTAGTAGTCAAAAGCTACAAGTTCCCGTTAAACTGATTCTTTGCTATCAATAGAAAATACTGCCCCATAAGTAGGTTCATCTACGCATGACCGGACCAATATCTGATTACATGATTTACATTCCAACCTGTCTTTTAAACTGTTATTTCCCTCGCTCATTTACTTTGTGCACTGCACTCATATCAATATCCTTATTCGCCTTAGATAAGCACCTTAGCAATAGAGTTGATAGATTGACAATTGGTCTCTGTGGTTCGATAATCTTATATATTACTTCGATAGGCTGTACACTTGCAGTACTACATTTAGGCTATACGTTACAGATTAAACCCAACCATCAAGTTTTTGGCGCCGCTGCCGGGGACCAACTTCGTCAAATTTCGTACCCTATTGTTATCCCGTTTAGACTAAGGCTATTCTAGCCGGTAGATGCGTAGAAATCGTAGCACCGGCAACCTAATAGATCCTTTAGTAGAACCTGAACGTTACGCTCGTGCCCGTCTTTTTATTCGCAAGATAAGAAGAGCTATGGCAGAAGATCGTAACCAAAGACCGCTCAAGGAATTCGCCCAACCATCTAACGAGGAACCTAGTTCTAGTATAGTAAACCCTGCTATAACTACCAACAACTTTGAACTAAAGCCCTCGTTACTACAATTAGTACAACAAAACTAATTCGCTGGTCTCGCTACCGAGAACCCGAATCAACATTTAAAGGTATTTATCCAGTTAGCTGACACCCTTAAGGCAAATGGAGCCACGCCCGAAGCTATCCGATTAAGACTATTTCCTTTTTCCCTTAGAGGTAAAGCTCACGACTGGTTAGACGCCCTTCCAACTAACTCAATAACAACTTGGGAAGACCTTAGGAGAGCTTTTCTTGCGAGGTATTTTCCACCAAGCAAGACCGCTGTTCTTAGGAACCTGATCACTTGTTTCACCCAAAACCAAGGCGAATCACTTTTTGATGCCTGGGAGAGATATAAAGAACTTTTAAGAGCCTGTCCGCACCATGGCCTAGAGCAATGGTTAATCATACATACCTTCTATAATGGACTCCATTACAACACAAAGATGTCCATAGACGCTGCCGCTGGCGGAGCGTTGATGAACAAACCTTACCCTGACGCTTGTGCCCTAATAGAGGACATGGCCCAAAACCACGCCCAGTGGGGTTTAGAACGAGCGACAGTAGAGAAAAAGGAGAGCCATGGAGGAAAGCATGAGGTAAGTTGCATGGACATGATCAATGCCAAGATGGACGCCCTAGCCTTGAGAGTCGAGAACATGTCTCAAAACCCAACCACAGTAGCAGCAATCCAATCGGAGTGCAAACTCTGTGGAACTCAAGGACATCAAACCGTTGACTGTAACCTTTTGAACGAATCAAGCTCAGACCAAGTTAACTATACTCAAGGGAACCCTTTCTCGAATACCTACAATCCTGGATGGAGGAACCACCCGAATTTCTCTTACAAAAACAACAACCCTATCCAAAATCCCGGACCTTCGAGACCTCAAGGATTCCAAACGCAAAAACAAAACCAACCTATGCAAATAGTACCCCCAAGACCAAACCTTAAAGAAACCATAGACACCTTTATTCAAGCTCAAACCCAGCAAAATAAGGAGTTTATGAACCAACATATTCACACGAACGAACTGGTTACTCAACTAGCAACCAAGTTTGACCAGATAATAACCCACACCAAAATGCTTGAGACTCAGATTTCCCAAGTAGCACAAAACACCTCTGTACAAGTTGCACCTGGAGGACAATTCCCTGGACAAACTCAACCAAATCCAAAAGGCCAAGCAAATTCTATCACACTAAGAAGTGGAACCGCTTATGAAGGACCTAGAAATCCTGACTTAAGCACATCAGAAAAACCTATGGAAGATGCTACGCCCAAAGACCAGGTGGAGGAACCAGAGAAACCAGGAAAGCAATCAAAACCAGAAGTAGAGAAAAACACTCAACAACCTTATAAACCACCTATTCCATTCCCACAGAGGCTGAAAAACACCAAAGTAGAAAACCAGTACCAAAAGTTTATTAAGGTAATAGAGAAACTCCATGTTGAGATTCCTTTTACTGAAGCTATAACCCAGATACCATCATATGCTAAGTTTCTGAAAGATATTTTGACCAATAAACAGCGACTCGATGATCCCAAGCCTTTAGAATGTCATTTTATATCCGAAAATAAACTCGCCAAGAAAGATAAAGACCCTGGAAGTTTTTCTATCCCTTGCATCCTAGGTAACCATATGATAGACAAAGCATTTTTAGACCTAGGAGCAAGTGTAAGTCTGATGCCTCTGGCCGTCTGTAAAAGGTTAAAATTAGGAGAACTTCAACCTACTAAGATGTCCTTACAACTAGCTGATAGATCTGTCAAATATCCCATGGGTATTTTAGAAGACATACCTGTCAAGATTGGTCAGTTGTACATTCCGACCGACTTCGTCGTAATGGATATCAAAGAAGATGAAGACATCCCAATCCTCTTAGGAAGACCCTTCCTATCGACCGCCGGAGCTATAATAGATGTTAAGAAAGGGAAACTGACTTTCGAGGTAGGAGATGAAAAGATTGAGTTCATTTTATCAAAATTTCTAATGGCACCAGTGATAGGAGATGCGTGCTATGCCATCGACATCATTGATGAATGTGTAAATCAGCTCGAACAAAACGAATTCTTAACCAAATTACCATCAACCCCTATTTTAGAGGATGACGGATTTGAGAGTATCGAACCGTACATTGACGACAACCTTTTCGAATGCTTAGCTCTTACCCATGACCTTATGCCACGTACTGAGAAACCCACTATAGAACTTAAGGAACTACCCAAGAATCTAAGATATGAGTTTTTGGATGAGGAGATGAATAGACCTGTTATAATTAGCGCCACTCTAAACCAAATAGAAACAAATCAACTATTAGATACCTTGCGAAAATATCCCTCAGCTTTAGGGTATAAAGTTTCAGATTTAAGAGGTATAAGCCCATCCGTATGCATGCATCGGATTATGCTAGAAAAAGATTCGAAACCCTCAAGAGAACATCAAAGAAGAATAAACCCTATCATGAGTGATGTAGTCAAGAAAGAAGTTCTTAAGTTATTAGAGGCTGGTATCATATACCAAATTTCGGACAGTGAATGGGTAAGCCCAGTCCATGTGGTACCCAAGAAAGGAGGTATCACTGTTCTGAAAAATGAGAAAGGTGAGCATGTGGCAAAACGAACAGAAGGAGGATGGCGAATGTGTATAGATTACAGAAGGTTGAATAAGGCAACAAGAAAAGACCATTTCCCTCTCCCATTTATAGATCAGATGCTTGAACGTCTAGCAAGACACTCATGTTTCTGCTATCTTGATGGATATTCGGGATTTTTCCAAATCCCTATTCACCCAGAGGACCAAGAAAAAACCACATTTACCTGCCCTTATGGAACATTCGCTTATAGACGAATGCCCTTTGGACTCTGTAATGCACCTGCCACTTTCCAACGTTGTATGATGTCAATTTTCGCAGACTACCTAGATGGAATTATGGAAGTATTTATGGACGATTTTTCAGTGTGTGGGTTTGATTTCAAAAACTGCCTCTCGAACTTGGAGAAAATCTTAAAAAGATGTGTGGAAGTAAACCTTGTGTTGAATTGGGAAAAATGCCACTTTATGGTAAGTGAAGGGATAGTCTTGGGACACATTATTTTTGAAAGAGGTATAGAAGTCGATAAAGCCAAGATAGAAGTTATAGAACACTTAAACCCGCCTAAGACCGTTAGGGAAATAAGAAGTTTCCTAGGACATGCCGGGTTCTACCGACGTTTCATCAAGAATTTTTCCGCAATAACTAAACCCTTAACTAACTTATTGATGAAGGATGTCGAGTTTGAATTCGACCAAAAATGTCTTGAGGCCTTTGAAGTTTTAAAGCAAGCTCTTATTTCAGCACCTATCATAAGACCACCTGATTGGACACAACCCTTTGAAATCATGTGCGATGCTAGTGATTTCGCTGTAGGGGCTGTACTAGGGCAAAGAAAAGACAAAAAACTGCATGCAATTTACTACGCTAGTAGAACACTAGACGCTGCCCAGCTAAATTATACAACCACAGAAAAAGAATTGCTAGCCGTAGTTTTTGCTATTGATAAATTTCGATCTTATTTGGTGGGAGCAAAAATAATAGTATACACAGATCATGCAGCAATCCGGTACTTGTTAAGTAAGAAAGATGCTAAGCCTAGATTGCTCAGATGGGTACTTTTACTCCAAGAATTTGACTTGGATATTAAGGATAAAAAAGGAGCTCAAAACTTAGTAGCTGATCATCTCTCTAGGTTAGAACACCTTAAGCCTGAACTTATACCTATAGACGATCACTCTACTTATGAAAGATTAATAGCTGGGATAAACTCAACTGAAGAAGAGACCTATGAGGAAATCTCAACCATGAACAACATACCATGGTACGCAGATATTGTAAATTATCTAGCCGCTGATATCATACCCCCTGACTTAAGCTACCAACAGAAGAAGAAGTTTTTTAGAGATGTTAAACACTTCTTTTGGGATGAACCCCTCCTATTCAAAAGAGGAATAGATAATATATTCCGACGATGTGTGTCGGAGGAAGAAGTAGGCAATGTCATTAAACATTGTCATGCTTCACCTTATGGTGGACATGCAAGCACGTCTAAAACATGCGCCAAAATATTTCAAGCAGGTTTTTATTGGCCTACTGTATGGCGCGATGTCCACACTTACATTACAAAATGTGACCGATGCCAACGCACTGGGAACATCTCAAGACGTGATGAAATGCCTTTAAGAAACATCCAAGAAGTGGAAATATTTGATGTCTGGGGTATTGATTTCATGGGACCTTTTCCTTCCTCAATGGGTAACAAGTATATCCTAGTAGCTGTCGATTATGTCTCAAAGTGGATCGAAGCTGTTGCATCACCCACAAACGATACCAAGGTAGTTATCAAACTGTTTAAGAATATTATTTTTCCTAGGTTTGGAACCCCGAGGTTAGTCATAAGTGATGGAGGATCGCATTTTATATCTAAGATATTTGACAAGCTTCTAAGCAAATACGGAGTAAAACATAGAGTAGCATCACCATATCACCCGCAAACCAGTGGCCAAGTAGAGGTATCGAATAGGGAGATTAAGCAGATCCTAGAAAAAACCGTATCATTATCCAGAAAAGACTGGTCTGGAAAACTTAAAGACGCCTTATGGGCTTATAGAACGGCTTATAAAACCCCTATTGGAACAACTCCTTATCAATTGGTCTATGGAAAGTCCTGTCATTTACCCTTCGAATTAGAACATAAAGCCTATTGGGCCATTAAATCCTTGAATCTAGATTACCTGAAAGCCGGAGAAAAACGTATCCTGGACATTCACAAGCTAGAAGAGCTTCGCTTGAATTCCTATGAGAATGCCATCATATATAAGGAAAGAACCAAAATGTGGCATGATAAAAAAATCATCAAGAAAGATTTCAACATTGGTGATCCTGTTCTCCTATTTAACTCAAGGTTACGACTTTTTCCTGGTAAGCTTCGTTCAAGATGGACAGGTCCATTTGAAGTGTCAAAAGTTCTAAAGTCTGGAGCAGTAGAAATCAAAAACAATTCATGTGCTCCATTTGTGGTAAATGGACAAAGACTGAAGCTCTACAAAGGAGGCGATTTGCCTGTTGACTACTCTAGTCATATTCTTATAGACCCACCAATACCCACATAAAGTAAGATCTAATCGTCAAGCTAAACGACGTTAAACAAGCGCTGCATGGGAGGCAACCCATGGTTTATTTTTCATTTTATTTTAGTAATTTATATATTTTATCTGGACTAATTTCTTGTGTTTATATTTTCAGGATGCATTACCCCGATGGTATGGTTGTGATTTTCAGAGATGAAGCACAAAAGGCCCGATTTGCTACCTTATCTGCTAGACCTATGGTACCCACTAGGTACCCCGATCAGAGCTGCATGGAGGCACTCGGGATTGAGCCAAGTATTCGGTATCTATGCAACCAACTTAGCTGGGATTCTTATGCCGATGATGTCCACAAAACCTACAGGAACCTTACTCTGGAGTTTCTTAGCTCTATGGACTATAATCCACGAGTGGGTGAAGGAGATGAGCAAGGACGCCTGAGTTTCAGATTGTTTGGCACCGAGTATACCCTGACCACCAAAGAATTTGGGGATTTGCTTGGTTTCCAAACTGGACCGACCGCTATAACTGAGTTCCCATTGAGTTGCTACATGGACAAAGACATTGATAAATTTTGGCAGGACATTACTGATAGAGCCAGTCTTGACCCCTCTACCCAGCTGTCCCGGAAGATCCATAACCCGGCCTTCTGATACTTCGAGATGATCCTATGCCACACTTTCTTTGGGAGGAGTTACTGTGACCACTTGGTCACCGCTGAGGAGATCCTTTTCCTATACTGTGCTAGTCAGTCCAGACCTATAGCTAGTGGAGGTTTTCTGATAGAGAGCCTCGAGCAGACTGCTCGATCCGCTGTAGGGCTCATTCATTCCGGAGGGAATGTGACACAGATAGCTTCTGCTTTGGGTTTAGACAGTATGATAGCACAGCTGACCCCATACTGTGGATATACTTTTCTGGATTTAGACTTTTGCATGGATCGTGGATTCATGAGGAGGGCCTCTTTCCACCCATATCGGTACAGATTTCTTATCAATGACCAGACAGTTTACACCTTCACCATGCCAGACCCTCAGATGACTTGTGTTTCCAACTCTGCTAATTGGAACTATTCTGTAGAAGGTTGGGGTGAGATATCAGAGTACACTCCAGAATACACTCCTGCTTCCGAAGATCTCACTCCAGAATACACTCCTGCTTACGAAGATCCCACTCAGGACTACACTCCTGCCTCCGAGGACTCCGCTCCAGATCACACATCCCGACCCGAGGTTACACACACTACTGTTCTTACTAATAACCTCAGCTTGCAGGAACCTGATATTCGCACTCTATTGACTGCTATGCGCACTGAGATAACCACTCTCTGCAATGAGGTGGCTGACCTTCATTTGCAGTTGGAAGTGAATGATGTTACCTTTGCTGGTGATTTAGATGAATTAGCTCACGAGGTGGCAGAGATTCGACGCCAGCTGACTGAGCTGCGTGGCCCAGGCACTCCTGCAGAGCATCCTACCGGTTGGCAATAGATCTGTATTGTTCACAAGATATCTAGTTTCAGTATTATTCGTATTATGTTGATTTACTTTTCAGACTCATTTTTATTTTTGCATTATCTGTTTCCTGAGTTGTTAATATTTATTTTGATGACCCAATGTCCGTACCTATATCTATATATATATATATATATATATATATATATATATATATATATATATATATATATATATATATATGCATATGTTTTATTTATTTACTAATGTTTTTGTTTTTCTAGGTCACCATAGTTTTAATATAAAAATAAAATAAATAGACATGTGTATATGTATTCACGTACATATATGCACATTTATAAGAAAAATAGGTACACCTCCAGAAATTGAAGATAATGGCGAGGAAGAAAAAGCCCAATGGAAAGAAAGCCAGGCCAGCCCAACTGACCTCGACCTCACCGCGCCCGCGGTAGGCCCTGCCGCGCCCGCGGTGACGCAACGGTCACCTAACGGCTAGTAGCTCGTTTTTCCCCCCATTTTACCACTTTTTCCATTCCCAATCCCATTTTCTTCCATTTTTAACCCACTTTATTACCCATACCAACCCACTACATTTATTTCCATTATTTTCATCATAAATATTTACAACCACCATTTTCTTTCTTCCCTTCCTATAAATACCCCCCTACTATATCATTTTCTTCCTCACACCTTCATTACTTCTACATCCCATTCTTTCTCTCTTTTTATCCACAAGAAAATCCTATGGAATATCACGGTTACATTTTACGTGGTGGTCAAGCCGGAGAAAGGCAACTAAAGCGGCTTGAAAAATTGCTGACAACACCAATACACTCTACCAGGTATATCGATGAAAACTGTCTATATTCATTAGGTATATACCATAGTGTATTCTTCCTTCTAGATAAAATAGGTATGCATGATATTTTTGCTACTCAAGCACCAACCTACCTTAGGCTGACGTTCGAGTTTTTAAGTTCTTTAATTTATAACGTCTCCCCTAACACTGCTAGCACCGTAGGTGGAGTCAAATTTAGAATGTTTAATGTCGAATATGATTACTCCACTGACGGTCTAGCCGCCATGTTAGGATTGCCTTATGGGGATGGTGCCATTTGTGAAGAACCTTTAGACACGGATTGGGCATTTGAAGCATTCTGGGCCAGAATTACTAAACAAAATGCAACATCTTTTGATGGCCTTCTTGCTTCTCACATCCACAATCTTGCCCTTCGTGTCTTTAGATTTCTTTTAGCATCCACCATCTTTGCTCGGGAAAACCCAAACAAGGTGAATGCTAAAGAATTAATTATCATGCAGAGCTGCCTCACAGACACCAAAGTTAATCCCGTCCCATTCATGATTGCCCACATGCACCATGTTTTAAGAAAAGGTGGGCCGATTTCCTTTGGTGGACTGATTACCACTATTGCCCGTGCCATAGGATTGGATACGGAACTTGCCACCCTAGAAACACTTCCTCCTCGGATTGCAAATCTTAAATTTTTCAGGGATATGCGTTTATGCAAGACGAGGAAGGAAGGTGGTTACTTCCTCATGGTTGGAGGTGCTGCTGTACCCAGTGTTGTTATGCCTTGCACCCGTCGTACTGATATTAGATTTGAGCGTAACTGGACCTACGATCTTAACGCTCCTGCTTTTATTGGTCCGTTGCCCCCAAATATACCTTTAAATGAGGGTAACAACACTGATGATGAGTACGATTTCCAAACAGAGGAACCACCCCATTTTTCGCCACCACACACGACACCTTCTACCTCTAACCCACATGCAGGTACAGCTCCTAGTTTCCATGTCACTGAGGACATGTGGCGTGAGCATATGGCCCGAGAGGCCCAGAGGGACACCCTTCTTGCTACCTTGCAGCAACAGGCGGCCGACAACATGGCCTTCATGCAAGCGTCCCAAGAACAAAATGCTAGCTCTCTGCGCACTATTATGGAAAGTCAGCTGGCTTTCCAGAGAGAACAGCACCTACACCAGACCACATACGCTCGTCACTTCCAATTGATGGAGGCAACCCAAGGCACCCTCATTGGTCGGACCCAAGAGCTACAAGCGGCAAATGCCGCCTTGTCAGAGAGACTGGAGCAGCTTGTTTTGGACCGAGATAGCCGCCGTCGCAGCCGTAGCCGCCGTTCCGGTCGTACCAACCAGGATGGTGAAGGTCCTAGTGGCCCCCACTAGTGTTTTCAGGTACCTCCTCCTACCTTATTTTGGGACATTGAGGACAATGTCTGATTTAAGTGTGGGAGGAGCATTTATCGCTTTTATTTCCCATTTTCGCTTTTATTTATCACTTTTATTTTCCGTTTTTCCTGTTTTTATTTCCCTTCCGCATTTTTCCTTTTTTTATATTCATAGTTAATAAAATGCATGTGATAGGCGAGTCTTTCTGCGTAGTGTACCCTTTCATTTTCCCCACCTTTTAGCCTTACAAAATTTTTATTTTTCAAAGATTTATGGTTGTTTTTAAGGATTTGGGCTATGAGACAGGTCCTAGATAGGGTCTGTTTCTCGGACACTCACTTTTTGAAAAATTCGTTATCATTTTTTACACCATAAGCCTTTTTGAATATTTAGATTAGATCCTTTCTCCCCAATATGCTATGATTTTGAATAAAACTGTACAAATAGGTCTTCAAGTAGTTTATCTTAGCAGTCAGCTCCGGCCTAAGCATGCTCTAAGTGTGGGATCGATGAATATAAGTGGATGATCTCTATTTTTGCCTTAAAAGTTACAAAATAAAGTATGAATACGACTACGAGTTGGGTGATCCTCACAAAGATTACTTAACTCAAGAAAGTTGTAAGCACTAACAAAAACAAAGAAAAAATATATATAAGGCATATCTGTTGTAGTTGGTTCAGAGGTATCTGGTGCTGAACTTGGTAGGGCGGACTACGGTCCGATCCCCCGCAACTGCAAATGGGTAAAATAAAAAGGGATTAAACCAACTCTTGTACCAGAATCCCATCACTTGAGATCAGAGTCACTAACCGGTCACTACACCATGAGTATGTACGGATAACGGGCTTAATGTGATTGCGCCTGAATGAAAAAGGACCTCGTACAAAAAGAAGTCTTAGCATAGTAAGGATATTTGGATCAATCTGTATACTTATGAGGTTTATGTCCGCATTTCTGCGAGTAGTGTAATTACGATACCCTTGATTCAGATAGTTAGTGCCTGACAACACACCCTTACTCGGACTTAGAAGCCCTCTTTGCCCAAAACCTGTATACACCATAAATTTCTTTCATCCACTTTTAAGAGTTGTTGCTTGAGGACAAGCAAAGGTCTAAGCGTGGGAGGATTTGATCGCACTAAATCGCACTATGTTTCTGACTCAAATATCACATGTTTTCCTTAGTTTTTATTGTCATTTTCTCGTATTATGTTCCTTTTTCCTTTGTTTTCAGGATTCTTGTCATTTCAGAGCCTTCTGTGAAGAAACGAGCCAAAACGCCAAGAAATTAGGGTTTTTCAAGATATTCTGCACTTATGGCGTTCAGCACCGCGCTGGCTACAGGAAACGCGATGATGTGGCCCACTTTCACCCAGAGATCAACTGCCACGTTCCCATGATGTGGCGGTTCCAGGCACCGCGCCCGCGGCCACCCTCACCGCGCCCGCGGCCTTCACAAAAAGGTTCCCGCTCAAAAGAAGTTAAGGGGCATACTGGTCCTTACGTACCTCAAAGTTCCTCTATAAATAGCTTTCGATTCTCATTCTTTAGTTTCATCCAAGCTTAGTACAATCTTAAGCCATATACTATCAGTTTCTGTAAAGTAATAATCTCTTCACATCGGGGAGTTATTGCGGTGTAGATTGAGTTGTAATCGAGTCTTGGAGCACTTTGGTTGAAGTTCATCATACCGGCCTTACTTTTCCGTAGATTTGTATCAGATTCAAGTCTCCGACCGGAGCAAGGTTCTAATTTATTTCATTTCTTTATTTAATTGCTCTTATCATAGTCTACACGTTTTATAGACTTTAAATGCTCTTACCATAGTCTACACGTTTTATAGACTTTAAATGCTCTTACCATAGTCTACACGTTTTATAGACTTTAAATGCTCTTACCATAGTCTACACGTTTTATAGACTCGCACTTATTATGTCTGGCTAAACTATAAAGGTTAGGATGTAATGATTGTCATCGTGGTTGTGTTCCAATTATCATGCTAGTGAAAATACTCTGGGGATGTTTTGCTTCTAACTTAAGTCAATTGTGTTTTAATGTTTATTGGGTAAGATCGAAAGTCGTCCAAACTAATGATACGACTTGATTATTATTTAACCAAACAAAAAGAGCGACAGCCGTTGATTGGTTAAATAGGAATTATTGACCTTTTTAGAAAACGATTTTGAAACTATTTTCGGACGCGTTTGTAGGTTTAAAATCTGACTCTTGGTCAAAAGCCAAAAGTCTCTTTAAGTTAATCTTTCCGAGTAAGATCACTTTTCTGTTAAGTCAAAACTATCAATTTCTTAAAAATAGGTTTACCTCTTTAACTCGGAAGGCACCCTTTATATGTGACAATAAAGGAATTTAATTTAAAGAGTAAACTCGGTTCTTAGTAGTCAAAAGCTACAAGTTCCCGTTAAACTGATTCTTTGCTATCAATAGAAAATACTGCCCCATAAGTAGGTTCATCTACGCATGACCGGACCAATATCTGATTACATGATTTACATTCCAACCTGTCTTTTAAACTGTTATTTCCCTCGCTCATTTACTTTGTGCACTGCACTCACATCAATATCCTTATTCGCCTTAGATAAGCACCTTAGCAATAGAGTTGATAGATTGACAATTGGTCTCTGTGGTTCGATAATCTTATATATTACTTCGATAGGTTGTACACTTGCAGTACTACATTTAGGTTATACGTTACAGATTAAACCCCATCAGCAATATCATGTTGTAGGCCTATGGCCAACGTTGCAAGATTGACAATCTATTGTCGTATTGTTGTATGGCTGAGTTGTTGTGAATTATGATGATAAATGATGTTTGATGAATTATGCAAAGAATTATGTTGATAACTTATGTTGATGAATGATGTTGATGAATGATGTTGAGATGCCTCTAATAATTGGAAGATATTAAGATGTAGGCTTCTGGCCATGATGATGTTGTGTTGAGATGTTATTAATTATGGTGTTGTCATTACATTCATGATTGTGTCGCATACATTGCATTTCAAGATGGAATTGATGCTCGTTAAGAAGGCCTGTATTGATGAATATTAAGATGAAGGCTTATGTCTTGATGATTCTTCTATTTATTGGCAATTATTTTGAGATGGGAGTTCTGCTCCAATGGTACCACATGCATTTGCATAGTATTGAGTCGCATTATATGATTTCATAAAGAAGTTGTGTATTGATGTGGTGAATGTGTATTATTGTTGGTATTCTATTGCGATTATTGTTGTTTATAAGATGAGAAGTGGTGATGCTATGTGATCTGAGTTAATATATTATTTATCATATACTTTATTATATTGTTAGATATCTCACCCCTTCTGTTTGAATGTTACCCTTACGTTGGTAACGTGCAGGTAATTGAGAGTGAAGGCGGTATACCTTCGGTAGTTCGAGTCGGTGTCATTGGTCTGATACGTAACACTCGGGGGGATGAACACTTGTTGCTTTTAATTATTGATTACTTCAGTTGTTGGACTTTAATTTGATTGCTGCTAAGTATGTGTTATTTTGAAGTTGCTGTAACGATGGACAAAGATGTTATTATGAATTCCGCTGCGTAGATGTTTAAGTTATTGAATTAAGAGATTAAGCTATTATGCTGATAGTTCATCCGAAATTTTAAAGTGTTATGTATCTACGTTGAATGCAATGTGTTTTTAAAGTTGAATTTGTGGCATCCTGATTCAGTTGCATGAATTTTATAACTCTGGTTTATAATTATAATTGTCGGGTAGAATTGGGGTGTTACAATAATGTTATTGGGTAAGGATGTCTAGAAGTTCTGATTTAGGAATATTGTCTGACGGATAAATGGGTAAAATGTCAATAAATGAACCTAAAAAAGATTCTTGTGGGGCTAGAACCCATGACCCTTAACACTAATGTCTTATGCGCACGCTTTCTACCACTGGGGTGGTTGTACATCCAGTATTAGAAGAAAAAGCTTAAACATGTATCACAAAGTAAAACTCGATGATGAACTTTATCTCCTTCTCCATGCTAGTCAGAGCATCTATAACTTAGTCATTTCCCAACATAACAGAAAATGCACACATAGCAGTTATGGCAGGTTTCACCATGTTTCAGAAATATAAGATGTCAGAACTATAAATCAGAAGCAAGCATGAATTTTTGTAATCCTAATTCTGAATCCTAATTTCCTCAAGAATTTCTGAACTGAAGTTCTCTCTACTTAGGCAAAGATACATGAAATTTATGAATACGTACATAATCAGAGTCAGGATGTCTACATTATATTTTTGAACATGCGAATCTAACAATGTCTAAGTAATATGATGAGAGTCAGCAGAAGCTTACCTTGCAGCTGGAAAAGGTTCTGTGAACTAGAGCCTGGTTCTGACTGCTTGTGATGTTCTAATCAGCCTCCTCACGTGCTCAGCAAGCTGAAACAATCTTTAACTTGGGCTATGAATGGCTGGAAAATTCTGAAACAGCCAAGAAACAAAGTTCTGACTTTTTGAGATGGAGATTAATGGAGAACGTGTTATAGTCTAAAAACAGAAGTTAGGACGACTTCTAAATGTATATCAGAAGATGTATGGATGTTTTATTCAAGAAAAACTTGAGGAAAATTGGAGTTTGAATGAAAGAATAAAAAACTAGCAGGTTTTGTATTTGTGTTTGCATTTTCGGGTTCCTGGAATTTTTAGCAAGGTTTAAAGGCTTTTTCCTTTCAATTTTTTGACCTCTTTACAGTTGCCAATGAAGTTCAATTTATAGGCAAGAATTTTGTAGCTTGGAGAAGTCAAGAGTACAACCACCATGCTAGGGCAATGACTTGTTCTTGAAGCAAGTTAAACAAGTATGGTGTTTAGCAGCTTTTAGTCGTGCCTAAGCTGGATTTGTAAGCATGAATTAAGGAAAAGTACCCTCAGAAGAAAAATCAAAGCATGGGCCCAGCATACTCTTGTACAAAAGTTTGATTTTCAACGACAACAATGCTACTTCTATCTCACACGTGGGGAGATCATTTGGATAAAAACTCAAAAGTGGTTGTGAGCATTAAATGATGATGAGATTTATCAAACCAGAAATCCTACAATATGAGATTATGCATCATAGCTTAATTCTGGGTCAGAATTTCAACATCAGCGCAACTTAGAACAAACATCCAACTTCTGATCTTTGGATCTCTTTGCTCCAGCGTGTTCTGAGGGAGTTCTCAGACTTTCCAGAAAGCTTGTAACACGCTTTGTAAACCCTCTTTGAATTGTTCTTGTAAATTCTGACTAGACCTACATGAAAATTGATCTAGAAGTTCTAACCAAATCCTGTTTTGGAAAGGTCCAGAATTTACTGAATGTTTCTGTTTTAATGACGTCCCTTTGAAGCTGTATAACTTAAAATCCTAACATTTCTAGAAAAAGTTTTGTTCTGCAATATTTTAGATCTCATTGAGGTATACAACTCTTGTGTTAGAAGTTCTTCCAGAATCAACTTGCATCCTGGTGGAAATCTGGCCAGAAGTTCTAAATTTATCATATTTCTTAAACACTTAGAAAAAATTCTAAGTATTTAGAATTTTGACTTTTTCAACATAATCTTGACTTTTGATTTTCTTGATGAAACAAGCTTCATACTTTAACATGCCTTGATAAAATACGATTCTTGAAACTTGGTTTTGATCCAAAAGTCAAAGTTTGACTTTTCAGTATGCAATTGACCAATTTGTCCTTATGAATGACTTTCTTGAAAAATTGTGATCCAAGACTTGAAACTTGATAGAGGCAAAACTGAGGATCCAGAATGATTCTTTGAAAAAAGAGAGGGAAAATTTTGGGGTACAACACACTACAATAAACACATCACATTCATAAACCATGACGCATACATAACAAATGCATACAACATAATCTCATTTATTTTGAGAATATCATTACGCCATGCATACATCTGCATGCAACTAATCCTCTTCCTTGCAGGAAAAAAAATCAATCATCAAAGGAAAACCTCTTCTGGTTAGATTTATCTCTTCCAGTTAAAAACAGGCAAAAGACATCTACTATTTCAGTATAAATCAACCAAAAGATTTATCCTGATACCTCCCCCAGTCACTCTGGATGGCATCTTTAAGCCTATTCCCTATGCAATCAACCACCACATCATCGAGTGCAAATTTCTTGGCACTCTAGTGTTCAATCATCTTCCACCTTTAAGTCACGAATGGCGGGCTCACCAATCTAACTCTTCAGGTTTAAGAAGATTGAACAAGGACAACTCTTGTACCCTAAAATTTGCTCTCTCATTTCTCAAGGGATCATCCTGGACCCTCAGGATTTCTTCTGTCAAGTTTCAAGTCTCGGATTACAATTTTCCAAGAAAGTCATTCACAAGAGCAAAATGGTCAAATGCACACTGAAAAGTCAAACTTTGACTTTTTTTATTAAAATCAAGTTTCAAAAATCATATTTCATCAAGACATGAAGTTGGTTCATCAAGAAATCAAAATTCAAAAATTACTTTGAAAACTCAAATTTCTAAACACTTAGAAAATTTTCTAAGTGTTAAGAAAATATGATAATTACATAACTTTGGGCCATATTTTCATCATGATGCAAGATGATTCAATTAGAACTTCTAACATGAAAGTTATAGATCTCAATGAGATCTAAAACATTGTTGAACATAACTTCTCCTAGAAATGCTGGGATTTCAAGTTATAAATCCTTGAAGACACGTCCATGAAGCTAAAACACTTAGTAAATTCTGGGCATTTTTAAGTCAGAATTTAGACAGAACTTCTGGGCCAGTTATCACACAAGTAAAATCAGAATTTGCAAAAGTGATTCAAAAAGGGATGGCAGAACATGTTAAAAGCTTTCTGGAGAATTCCTTCAGATCATGCTGGAGCAGGGAGAATTGAAGGTCAGAAGTTTGCTTCGTTCAAAACATGACCCTTCGAATCTCACTCTTCAACATACAGAAGCTCTACTCTTCGATCAGAACATGACCCTTCAAATCTCATACAGAAGCTCTACTCTTTGATTAGAACATGACCCTTCGAATCTCATACAGAAGCTCTACTCTTCGATCAGAACATGACCCTTCGAATCTCACTCTTCAACATACAGAAGCTCTACTCTTTGATCAAAACATGACCCTTCAAATCTCATTCTTCAATGTATGGAAGTTGTGTTCTTCAATCAGAACATGACCTTAGAATCCTCCTACAAGCTTGCATACACAAGACAGGGGTTTCTCTCACGCTAGCACCCACAAAGCAATGATTCCCTTTAAGTTTGCTTTAAATACACCTACATGCTTGCTTCGAACCCACTTTCAGGTTTGCTTCGAATGACCTTCATATCACCTTCGAATCCATCTGCAAACCCTTCAATATGCATAGCTTCTGCACTATGGCAAACAATTTGGTGGTCCATTCGAAGGACTTGCCATGGTTGAACATTTAGTTTTGCCCGATTTTGAGTTTGGTCGAAGGTTTGGACCTAAGTGGTCAAAGCAGAAGGACTCAAAGTGGAATATTCAGCTAAAGAGGGCCCATTCAAAGAATAAATGTTTGGCCCACTCGAAGAATACATTTTGGCCCATTCGAAGAATACATGTTTGGTCCATTCGAAGGATACATAACTAGTGGGAACGAATGTTGTTTTAGTCTGGTCGAAAGTTATGGAAGGATGGAGGATTCGATTCAAAGGATCAAGTTGAACATTAGACCCATAGGCTAGGCTGCATGTTTCTTCTTTTCAGGCCGAAAACCTATGACTCACTCTATATTTAATTGTTTATACAGTTAAATTATGCTTTTACCCATTTGTTGTCCAAGACAACTTGCCCTTAATAGTATAATACTACTTTTAGAAAAGTCTTTCTTGAGCCTTGCGCCTGTTTTCCTTCTGTAGAAAACAATCCATCCAAACCATTAATATTACTATCTCATCTTTGGATCATGACACAAGTGGACATTTGCTTTCCAGCTAAGCCTTGTTTTATTATTTTTACTCTCAAACTTCCCAAAACCTTTCTCTATAAATAGATAGATCCTTTGCAAATAAAAAAAAGGAGAGAGAGGAAGGAATCTTAAAATTTCTCAAACACCATAAAATTCTCAAACACTTAAACACTTGTGAAAACACAAACCCAGAATCCAAATACTTGCCTCTTTCGAATCTAAAACATCCTTACATCTTGCTATCCTTCGAATCCAGCAAGAAGAACATTTCACTTGTTTTCCTCTTTCGAATCCAGTGTCAAAGGCCTAACCATTGGTCTCTCCCTTCGAATCCAAAAGCATTCAGGGTAACCACTTCAAGGTCCAGCACACGCTCCATCCTCCAGCAAGGTAAGTCATTCTTAACCTTGGACCCTTCGTTTCCAGCATAGCATGTTAATAAAATTCCTTTTTGTTTCAAACATATACATAGCATTTATTCCCCTTTCGTTTACACCCTGATAGTTTGTTTTTATTACCTTTCCTTTTGGTTTTTATTCTTTGGTTTCTTGCAAATGTTCTAAGAACTAACCTGGCCTTAAGGCAGTGCTAGAATGGCCTTAGGCCATGTTTCTATTTAACATCTCAAACGAAGGAAACAGGATCATTTGGCTTCCACACTGACCTCCGGGTCAGACGAAAGAGGCAGCCAGAAGGCACACCATGTTGACTTCCAGGCCCAAATGAAAGACACGCCTACACTGACTCTATGCCCATTCGAAAGGCTCAACATGCTAGCCTTCAGGCCCCAATCGAAAATCATGCCTTCACCCTTTTCAGGCCAAATTGAAGAGAGGCAGAAAGGGAAGAATTGAAGGATTTTCTGCCTATATCAAAAATACCCTTTTTCTTGCTTTTTATTTTATTTTTGCCTTTATATTTTCATGCAATTCAATATGGTTGTAATAGTGTAGGATTTTATCTTTCTGCATTTTATTACTTTTATATGATTGCTAGTAAAATAGGGTATGTATGGCAAGATAAAAAACAACAAGTAGACAACCCCTAATCAAAGACTAAATGCATGCAAATCAAACACACTATTCACACATGCACCCATAGGGTAATCCCACTTGTTGCCTTATGAAAAATTGTCATGTTATGCATGTGATACGTCTTAGCAAAAACAATCAAAAATACAAGATCATAATCCCTCGATGATGCTTCGAATGTTTCCTTACAAATAATCTTAGTCCCTCGAGAGAAATGCTAACATATCTCACAACATTCCTATCATGACTATACGATGACCCACACCCATCCCTTTACATCCAAAGATAAGGCTTCTTACCAATCAATGGTAAGATAGCAATATCAAAGGAGGAAAAGAACAAATACTTTTGAGTAGGTAGAAACGTTCTTAGTTGCTTGCTCATATTCAAACATAAACACCTTTCTTAATGCACCAACACTTTCCATGAAATATTTTCAAAAGTCCAACACTTTGTATACATTCTTATAGAGACGAGAATCATTACAAAGTTAGCCTAAACGAAGGCGCTTTTCAAAAACACTTTCAAAACCCACCACAAAGCACACTTTCAAACAAAATCAATGATCTAGCAAGCAACTAAGAGCTCGTAGATAACTACGGATGAAAATGGTGATAACACCTTCCCTTTTCATAACCTACCCCCCGAACTCAAGAAAATAATCTCAAAGGTCTTTCATGTTCTTTTCACCCTTTCCTTTATTTGTATGAAAGAAAAGTCGGTGGCGACACTTGCTATCCGCAACAATTATGATCAAACGCAAAACACCCAAGTCAGTTATCACACCGTGTTACACTATGCTTGATCAAATACCATTCATCGATTTAGAAGAGACTCCAAAGCCTGAAGTTATTGCCAAAGTCTTGCATTTGATGAGATATGACATTGTGGCAAATTGGGAGACAAGAAGTGGAGTTAAGGGTTTCTTAGCTAAATTTCTATTGGAGAAGGCTTGTTTGTTATGGGAAGATATGGATTTTAAAGCTTTTGAGGATGTCTTGGCCCTTCTAATCTATGGTTTGGTTCTATTTCCCAATCCAGACCAACTCATAGATGAGAATGCCATCAAGGTTTTTCTCTCTCGTAATCTCGTACCTACTTTGCTTGGAGACATTCTATATTGTTTCCACACTCGCACCATGAAGAAAAGGGGTACTCTTTTGTGTTGCATTCCATTACTATCTAGGTGGTTTATTTCACACCTACCTCGATCAACATTGAAGAATGAGTGTTGTACCCCAAAATTTGCCCTCCCATATTTCTCAAAACATTTCAAGAAAAATTCACAAGTCCAACCCGGCGCATCATATTCAGGTGTTCTTTCGCCAAGATATCTCTGATAACGTATTCTCAAATTCAGGTTCGGCTCAAGAGTCAATTCTTTAAAGAAGGTATCCGAATGTGTGAGTTTTCTCGAAGAAATATGGTGAAAAAGTGTGCTGAAAGTGCAGTTTCTACGCGCTAAAAAATTCATAACTTGAAGATCGTGACTCGTTTTGAACCCGTTCCGGTGGCCAAAATTCCGTCTTGACATTATCTACGTTTTCATCTCTCACGGCTGGAAGCCAATTTCGATCAGAAGGTCTTCAAAAATGTGGATTTATCAGGTATTTTCGTGCAGAAAATTTGTGGCAGAAGTTTATTTGCGTCATGTTCAAAAAATTATAACTTGGTCGATTTTCATCGTATCGAGCTGGTTCCGGCGCCAAAATTTCACAAATTGAGTTGACTACATTTTCACAGAAGGTATTGAGTTCAAACGGTGTTCAAAAGGCCTTCATTTTTTGCTCAGAATGCGTGACACGCTGAAAATCCTGAATGCTGAATAATATTTCATCTGGGCCGAAACTTCGAAAATTCATAACTCGGTCAATTTTTATCGGATTGGACTCATATTTTTACACAAGGTCCCTGAGTCATAGATCTACAACTTTGCTTCAAAAGTCGAGACCAAATTATGCACCGATCAATACCAGTTTTTTATTGAAGAATGTGTCAGAGTCGACACTGGAGCCCAAAATAAGTTTGTCTGAGCTGAAACTTCAAAAATTCATAACTAATTCACCGTTTATCCGATTGAGTCGATTTTCGGACAGGAGTTAGTTCTCGATGTCGGCTACATTTTGTTTTCACACTTCAACTTCAAAAAATGCACTTAAGTCCCTGCGATTTAGCCTGGAAAGTGACGAATTCAAGTGAATATTGGAGGCCCAATTGCACATTCAAAGCCCATTTTCTTTACCCTAATTTTCACTATATAATCACCTTCTTGTCACACAAACCAGGGGAGAAAGGAAGAAAAAAAAAGGGAGAGAAAGAGGAAAAAAGAAGAGAGAAAATTTTTTTTTTGCCACAACACTGTTAGAATATCAAACTCTCTCAAGAACCCTAAAACCTTGAAATCCTTATTACAAATCCCTCTCTCACTACAAGCAAGCCATCACAGTTATAAACCAATATCTCACTACTTCTTCAGTAAGGGTAAGGCTGGCTTGATCTCCATGATCCAAAGGGCATAAAATCATTCATGTCACTACTTTTCCAGTAAGGGTAAGGTTGATTTGATCTCCATGATCAAGAGGGTATAATCATTCATACATGCCATATTGTGCCTAAACATTAAATTTCTTCATATATTGGCTTTATTTGCATTTTATGATTTTATTTAATGTTTTTCATGAGATTCAACACTACAGGTTTAGACAGGATCCCATGCAGGTTCATTAAGGGACGTTGAGGCCAAAAGCCAAATGGCTAAAAGTCAAAAGCCAAAAGGCCAAAAGCCAAAAGTCAAATACATGGCGAGGCAGACATTAAGCCAGAGATTAAGGGAACGTTGAAGCCAGAACACAAATGGCCAAAAGCCAAAAGCCAAAAGCCAATTGGCCAAAGTAGAACAACTTATGCATGAAACTCAATCCAATGGCCAAAGAATGCAGACCACGGTACTCAGGAGTCAATACTTCAAAAAAACCTCCCCTTGGGCCAGACACCCCCTATGGTTTGCTCAATTTTTAATTTTTATTTGTTTTTCCTTTTTATTCTTTTAATTGTTTTTTAATTGTTTTCTTTTAATTCCATAAAATAATTTTCATAATAAATATAAAATACAGAAAAATCAAAAAAATGTTTATTTTATTAATATTAATTTTACTATTATTATTTTTTGTAAATAAACTTTAAACAATTAATTAGATTAATTTAGGTTTCAAAACCTTAATATTTTTCTTAATAAATTAAATATGTAGAAATTAGGGTTTTTAACTTTTTCATCATTTTTTTAATAAATAATTTTCTCATCATTATTATTATTATTAATTACTAATTTATTTTGTAAATAAACATGTACATAAATTCTTTAGTAAATTAAGTTAAACTTTAACATTTTTCTCAAATAATTAAAAATAACTTAGAATTAGGGTTTCTTTTAATTTTAATTTTAATTTTCTTATTTCATAAATACAAAAAAAACCTAAAAAACACTTCTTTTATTTCAATAAATAATTAATTAATTTTTAATTTCATTTAATTTCTTTAAAGGGTCCAACGCCCTCGAACGTTCTATTTTTATTTCTTTCGCACATTTATTTTCTTTCAAATATTATGTAATTGCTCAAGCCATGTAACTCGGACATTTTATATTTCTCGCACTTTAGTTCTTTATTTTTTGTCAAATCGGGTCCTGGATTTTAATTTGGCGATGTGGACCCGCGCCTTTGTAATAGTTTAGGAACTTTAATTTCCGCAACTTTTGTAACTGTTAATAATTGCATGCAAGAATGAATGTCTAAATAAAAACAAACGCATAGATCACTTTGACATGACAAGACAAAGATAAATGAACATGACACACAAATCACACACCACCCCTAGGGTACGCCTCACTGTTGCCTTGCCTCGAAAGGTGATCGTCGAGTAGAGGATGTCTTAGTAAGTCCTCGTGATCCGGGAACCTGGCATGAGGGTAGCTTCTAAGGTGTCTTCCCATTGCTCTGGTGATCACCATGTCCCGAACCTCGAATTGACCCGAACACCTCCAACGGTGGTGCTACCTACCTCTCAATGGTGGGATGGCACTACTTTAAAGGACATTTACACAGACGAATTCCTTAGGGTAGGTAGGTTCTCGTAGATACTTGCTCTAAATTTCAAACAAAAATTCAAAAATACTTTTCACACCAACACATTTTCAAAAAGCTTTCGAAAGCAATTTTTCAAACACTCTTGAGGACCGATACAAGAGTCGAACTGGAATTTTCAAAGAAACTTTTTAAAACCCACATTGAAAAGCAAGCAAACATTTTTGAAAACACAGATGAGCAAGTATCTAAGAGCCCATGGATAACCATGGATAGAAAGGGTGCTAACACCTTCCCTTTCTATAATCTACCTCCCGAACCGAGAGCAATCTCTTTAAGGAATTTTTCTGTGCTTTTGTCCTTTCCATTTGGAGAAAATAAAAGACGGTGGCGACTCTTGCTTCCGCGACATTTCGCGAACCAGCGTTAAACAGTCAGTTCCAGATCCACCGATCACAGAACTGGCGACTCTGTTGGGGATTCTTTATAAAGTGAGGTGTACCTTAGGGATAGTTCATAACTGTGTTTTCAATTGTTTTCCTTGCTTGCTTTATTATTGTGGGTTGCTTGGGAGTTCTGTAGATCCTAACCCGGATCTGGGGATACCTTCTTAGAAAGTAGCAACAAGGCTGTGAGGGAACTGTGCGGGGTATACCGACATGGTTGAAACAGTCTGCTACGTTGATGCGGCACTTTGGTGTGTACCGGTAACCCTTGAGTTCAGTCAAGGAGAGTACGGGGCCTCCGCGTGGTGTCATGAAGCATCAACAGACCTTAGGAACCTTAATTGAACCATCTTGGCCTCTTTAGGGTAGTGAGATAACTGACTTTGGTGCAGTCCGAGGTTGGTTGATACTCGATGCTACACTCAATTGAGGGTTGCTTTCCTGGAATATTTCGGTCGCCAGTTCAGTGGCTAAATCGAAACGATGAACAATGAAAGCAATCCCGTGATATTGGGACCCTTAGAACCCGGTTACTTCTAATAGGACAGGTTGAGCCCACCAACTTCAAGAGGGTAATACCCAGGCCCCATGCTGGCCTAAACTCTAAGGGTTTCTCTTGTGTGACTTGTGTGCCTTCGTACTTGACTATTTGCATGCTTGTTGTCTGACACTTGAGCTTCTTGCAGGTTTTGTTTATAGTCCTTAACTAGGACTCCTAACAGGGTTTACTGAATTTCCTGCAGGTTTTGTCCATAGTCCTTAACTAGGACTCTTAACCAGGCTTACTAAGTTTCTTGCAGGTTTTCGTTTTAGTCCTTAACCAGGACTCTTAACAAGGCTTACTAAGTTTCTTGCAGGTTTTTGTTTTAGTCCTTAACTAGGACTCATAACATGTTTTACCGAGTTTCTTGCAGGTTTTGGTTTGCAGTTCTTAATCAGGACTCATAACAGGGTTACCTACATTACCCCATGCATAGCATGACATCATACCATTGCATACATCCTAACCCATTTCAAGGATCTCAAGGGTTTGTGATGCAGGTCAGGATGAATCAACCATCTAGCAAGGGGCAAAGAGGATTTATTTTCCTCTAGCCAAGGTTGTCAGAGGCTATGACCCACTTGATATGGTGAGCTTTGACTCCTGAAGAAGGTTCCCCTAGCCAAGGTTGTTTGGAAAGCAAAATAAGGTTGATGACTTGTGTCAGAGGCTATGACCCACTTGATATGGTGAGCCTTTGACCCTTGGAGAAGAATTCTCAACAGCATGGGTTTCTTTCCATCAAGCTACAAATTCAAATGCTAACAAATTTTCTTGTTTATCCCGAGAGGTCCTTGAAAACATTACATGCATGTCATACATCTCATTGCATTGCAGGTATCCCTTTGACAGGTTGCTTACCCTTCCTCGCTGTTTATTTCAGCCGATCGCCATGAATCCTGAATCATCAGCCGAGCAGTCTATCAAGGCCCTCCAGGCTCAGAACGCCCAGTTCCAAGGGTTGATCATGAATTTGACCCAGGGACAGCAAGATCTGAAGGCTTTGCTCTTGAAAAAGGACAAGAAGAAGAAGAGGACCGTTCTGTTCAGCCCTAGACGCAGATCTGGGGACACCCTACAGTATCAAACTGAGAGGACAACTCCATCTGTGAGGGAAAGCAGTCACCATGAGAGAAAGGTGCCTAGTCCAGTGGTCTCCGACAACGAGACAGATTTCAACGACGAGCAGTACCCCCCGGCTGAGGATAGGTACAAACAGTTGGAAGACCGGCTAAGTGTTATGGAGATACAAAAAGTGCCTGGCCTGGACTTCGAGGATTTAGGTCTATCTTCTGGGGTAGTGATCCCGCACAAGTTTAAGGCACCTGCCTTTGCTAAATACGACGGGGCATCCTGTCCTAAATTGCATCTCAGGGCTTACACAAGGAGGATCCAGCCCTATACAGCTGACAAAAACTTATGGATCCACTTCTTCCAAGAGAGTCTTTCAGGGACTCAGCTCGAGTGGTTCTATCAACTGAGTGGAGCCAACATTCGCAGCTGGGAGGACCTGGCCACGGCATTCTACAAGCATTACCAGTACAATACCGACCTTGCTCCCACGCGCACTCAGCTTCAGGGAATGTCTATGGGTGCAGGCGAAGGTTTCAAAGAATATGCTCAAAAATGGAGAGACCTTGCTGGAAGGGTACAACCACCTCTAATTGACCGTGAGCTCGTTGACATGTTCTTGGGGACTTTGTCTGGTCCATTCTACAACCATCTGATTGGGAATTCTTCTGCTGGGTTCACAGATCTTATCTTGACTGGGGAGAGAATTGAAGCTGGTATCAAGTCGGGGAAGATTCAAGAAACCGCACTTGCCGATGCTCAGAAAAAGCCCCACAGTGGGAAGAAAGAATCCAATGCTATACATGGGAAAAAGGGTCGTCATGATGTGGGGGCAATCCAGATTTCTGATCCCACGCCCGTTCAACCAAGAAAGAGCAATAGGCGTAGGATAAAGCATCAAGATAAGAAGTATACTGACATCAACATGTCTTTGTCTCAGGCATTACAGCAATTGCTGAAGGCGAAATTGATCACACTAAAGGATCCTCCTCAAAATCCTGACACTTCCTCTCCCAAGTACAACCCGGGTATGAGATGTGCCTACCATTCTGACAGTCCTGGACATGACACCGACGACTGTTGGACCTTGAAGAACAAGATCCAGGATTTGATTGACGCCAAGGAGGTCGAGTTTGAACACTGATCCTACACCAAATCATCGAGAATGTCTTTTGTTCATTCAAATGTTCAAGTTGTATTTTTCTTTGATTGTTCAAACATTTATTCATGTTAAACATTGTTATCACATTAATGCATCGCTTATGTCTATTTTGAATCAATATATTCGTATTCACTAAACGCAAATTATTTTCATATTTTTTCTGATGTCAACTCTCTTTAATTCTAAGCCTCTTGAGGGAGGATGACGAAAACGATACCACGATCTACAGTATGCTTTTGAACAGACCCCGCTGATGAGGTACATGCATTGTTTCAATTCCTAAACACTGGAGTTATAAGGATGATAATCCCTCGTCAACCCATCAGAGCCAAAGAAGTAGGAGTTGTTATTCTTTCGAAAATCAAAACCCTTAATCATAACCTGGGGCAGGGTAGTCTCTCAGTTGATCCAAGTGCATGACGAATGGCACCGAAGAGATCTTTACAAAACAAACAAAGACAGTGATGGTTCAGAACAATCAAAAGGACAGGCAGTCGTTATCAAAAAATTTTCATAAATGAAAAGCCCAAAAAGTCTAAACCTACAAAGGGGACTTATGAAACTGGGGCATCCCGCTGACTGTAATTCCAAAAAAGGGAAACAGTTCAGGCAAAAAAGAAAGGGATAACAAAAATCAAGAAAGAGGTCTCACAAACCCTCAACAATAACGAAAAGGAATGACTGCCGATTCAAAATAAATCATCAACATCCGAATCATCACCGGAAAATCAGAGCAAAGACTCAAACAAGGTCTAACGTATGATCAACTGAGTTTAGGTTTGGAGAACATCACGAAGAGCGGGTGGGTATAAATAATTTGAGCCTTTATCCTTTGTTTCTTAAACCGTGAACCAGGCCACGTTATAACCCTTAAAAGTCCTAGCTGAAGCATGGGTTAGTTCGAAAGCATACTGTTACGAAAGGTATCCTGACTCCTTAAGGCTTACGGTAAATACGGAGTTGACATCACGTTTTACAAACATTCACTTGTTTTATGAAAAAAAAAGGAATGCATTTTCAAAATCTTCGAGACAGACATAAGCGTTGCATTTATAACATAACTTTGTTTGCATATGACTTTTTGTTTGAACAGCATAGAAATTCGCACGACGAATGCCTAGTGAACAAAAGTGCTTCCAATCAAGGGGCAGACATGACCATGGTCCATTATCTGGGGCAGCCCAATCAAGATTCGGAGAATCTCTCAAAAGGCCAAGTAGCCCGGGGCAAATCTCTGCCTGAGTCACTTAGGGCATTCCAACAATGAATCTTGCCTGATCAAACACTTTCTGGTGGCATGACAAAACACTTCTAACAGGGGCAACTCCCTACTTTCTGAGAACAGACATAGTCGAAAAGATACTACGCAAAATCAAAGACCCGCTAGGTTGACATACCTAGGCAAAAATAAGGGCTTCCCGGCGAACCAAAAGGGTTCGGGCAAAAATAAGGGATGAAATGAAAAATCTGTACACCCGGCAAGTCGAAAACCTGAAAAGGCGGCTTGGGCAAAAATGGGTATCCCGGTGGACTGAAAACCCGAAAGGGCGGTCCAGGCAAAAGTTAGGGATCAAAGCGTACGACTATGTCCTGTCATCTTATCACCTGCCTATGAGAAGAAGGTTTGTCCATCAACCACTATCAGCACCCCACAGATGCCTTCTCCCATAGAAACAGGGGCAATAATGAGTCGTCCAAACAATCTAATGGCTCTGTCCTCCAAGGTACCAAGGTAGGTTCAGCTAAAGAACATGACCAGTACATCTTAAACTCCCCAGAGAGTCAGCAGTCAGTGCATTCTTCTCCAAGCTATTATCAAACCTCAAGGAAGTTGGGTACCCTCCCGTAGAGCTCAACATTCCCCAGCAGCAATACATATATTCTTAAACAAGCATCTCCGGCAGTCTTGGTCTAAAGATCGTTCCCCGACGACATACAAGCATTCAAAGGAATCACTTCCCCAGCATATCAAAACTTCCCCAGGAAAATCCAATTCCCCCAGGAAAATTGGAATTCATATCCCCAAGCAGTAAGCTTATCCCCAGTAAATTCTGGAAGCTTATCCTTCGCAGAGCACGAACGCGTCTCCCGGCTTTATTCAAAGAGTTATTTCCTTAACAGGATATAACTGGGTTATCCTCAGCCAAAAGCCACGGAAAGAGCGTCCTCGACGAAGTCTTCTTATCCCCAGCGAAGTCTATCAGCACTTCCAACACAACAAGGGTATCCCCGGAAAGTTATTATCAACAGCTTTACAAAGTACCTCTCTCTCCACAGAGTGTTGCTTCCCAGCATGGTCGTCTAGAGCATCTTTTCTCCCCGCAGAATCTTCCATTTGCCAAGTTTATTCCGCAACGGAGTCGTCTTCTCCAACCGGTATTCTTGCAGTTATCATCCCCCGCGGAAGCAAAATCTATTCTTCAACATCAGCCCAGGATACGACTTCCCGGCACCCATCAAGGATTTACTTTCCTAGACGAAAAACACATTCATAAAACATCACATACATCATTATAGCATGCATAGACGCATCATATCACCCCAATCTCATTTATTTTTAAGAACATCTTAAAATCAGGCAATTCATGCATTATGACATTGCATACAACTAATTCGTTACTTTTTCAGGAAAGAACGATCAACAGATAAAAGTCTTTACCCGTTGAGGTAGTAATCGTCCCAGATTCCTTCATCATCCTGCTGAGGTAGTAATCGTCCCAGATTCCTTCATCATTCTGCTGAGGTAGTAATCGTCCCAGATTCCTTCATCATCCTGCTGAGGTAGTAATCGTCCCAGATTCCTTCATCATCCTGCTGAGGTAGTAATCGTCCCAGATTCCTTCATCATCCTGCTGAGGTAGTAATCGTCCCAGATTCCTTCATCATTCTGCTGAGGTAGTAATCGTCCCAGATTCCTTCATCATCCTGCCGAGGTAGTAATCGTCCCAGATTCCTTCATCATCCTACTGAGGTAGTAATCGTCCCAGATTCCTTCATTATCCTGCTGAGGTAGTAATCGTCCCAGATTCCTTCATCATTCTGCTGAGGTAGTAATCGTCCCAGATTCCTTCATCATTCTGCTGAGGTAGTAATCGTCCCAGATTCCTTCATCGTCCTGCTGAGGTAGTAATCGTCCCAGATTCCTTCATCATATATTTGGAGTAGCAATCATCTCAGATTCCTTCATCACATCCTTATCAAAAAAACCTCCTCTGGTTCAGTCAGATCGACCCTAAGATCTCCCTGATTCTTATCCCAGTAGAAGACACCCAAGATTTTTCTCAACGAGCGTTGTTGAAGTTAAAGTCACCCAAGATTTTTCTCAACGAGCGTTGTTGCAGTTAAAGTCACCCAAGATTTTTCTCAACGAGCGTTGTTGAAGTTAAAATCACCCAAGATTTTTCTCAACGAGCGTTGTTGCAGTTAAAGTCACCCAAGATTTTTCTCAACGAGCGTTGTTGAAGTTAAAGTCGCCCAAGATTCTCTTACCATTCATGCTAAGGCAGTAACCATCCCTGGTTCATTCATCGCCGTTTGAAGCTCCAGACTCAACTCCTGTAACCAGTCAGGACCCATCTATACCAAGCATCTGAAAACCGGCTCCTGCAACGTGTCAGGTACTCATTTGTTCTTTTGCAGGTATGCAGGTTCTCGCTAAGGAATCTCCTACGCGATCAACATCCAGATGGCATCTATAAGCCCATCATCATATTTCATCAACCTCTAAATGGCATCTATAAGCTCATTTCCACCATCACCGCTACTATGTGAGCGCAAATTTCTGGGCACTCTAGTGTTCAATCATCTTCCACCTTCGGATTACGAAAGGCACGTCAGCCAATCTGCATCCTCAGGTCTAAGAAGATTGAACAGGGGCAACTGTTGTACCCCAAAATTTGCCCTCCCATATTTCTCAAAACATTTCAAGAAAAATTCACAAGTCCAACCCGGCGCATCATATTCAGGTGTTCTTTCGCCAAGATATCTCTGATAACGTATTCTCAAATTCAGGTTCGGCTCAAGAGTCAATTCTTTAAAGAAGGTATCCGAATGTGTGAGTTTTCTCGAAGAAATATGGTGAAAAAGTGTGCTGAAAGTGCAGTTTCTACGCGCTAAAAAATTCATAACTTGAAGATCGTGACTCGTTTTGAACCCGTTCCGGTGGCCAAAATTCCGTCTTGACATTATCTACGTTTTCATCTCTCACGGCTGGAAGCCAATTTCGATCAGAAGGTCTTCAAAAATGTGGATTTATCAGGTATTTTCGTGCAGAAAATTTGTGGCAGAAGTTTATTTGCGTCATGTTCAAAAAATTATAACTTGGTCGATTTTCATCGTATCGAGCTGGTTCCGGCGCCAAAATTTCACAAATTGAGTTGACTACATTTTCACAGAAGGTATTGAGTTCAAACGGTGTTCAAAAGGCCTTCATTTTTTGCTCAGAATGCGTGACACGCTGAAAATCCTGAATGCTGAATAATATTTCATCTGGGCCGAAACTTCGAAAATTCATAACTCGGTCAATTTTTATCGGATTGGACTCATATTTTTACACAAGGTCCCTGACTCATAGATCTACAACTTTGCTTCAAAAGTCGAGACCAAATTATGCACCGATCAATACCAGTTTTTTATTGAAGAATGTGTCAGAGTCGACACTGGAGCCCAAAATAAGTTTGTCTGAGCTGAAACTTCAAAAATTCATAACTAATTCACCGTTTATCCGATTGAGTCGATTTTCGGACAGGAGTTAGTTCTCGATGTCGGCTACATTTTGTTTTCACACTTCAACTTCAAAAAATGCACTTAAGTCCCTGCGATTTAGCCTGGAAAGTGACGAATTCAAGTGAATATTGGAGGCCCAATTGCACATTCAAAGCCCATTTTCTTTACCCTAATTTTCACTATATAATCACCTTCTTGTCACACAAACCAGGGGAGAAAGGAAGAAAAAAAAAGGGAGAGAAAGAGGAAAAAAGAAGAGAGAAAATTTTTTTTTTGCCACAACACTGTTAGAATATCAAACTCTCTCAAGAACCCTAAAACCTTGAAATCCTTATTACAAATCCCTCTCTCACTACAAGCAAGCCATCACAGTTATAAACCAATATCTCACTACTTCTTCAGTAAGGGTAAGGCTGGCTTGATCTCCATGATCCAAAGGGCATAAAATCATTCATGTCACTACTTTTCCAGTAAGGGTAAGGTTGATTTGATCTCCATGATCAAGAGGGTATAATCATTCATACATGCCATATTGTGCCTAAACATTAAATTTCTTCATATATTGGCTTTATTTGCATTTTATGATTTTATTTAATGTTTTTCATGAGATTCAACACTACAGGTTTAGACAGGATCCCATGCAGGTTCATTAAGGGACGTTGAGGCCAAAAGCCAAATGGCTAAAAGTCAAAAGCCAAAAGGCCAAAAGCCAAAAGTCAAATACATGGCGAGGCAGACATTAAGCCAGAGATTAAGGGAACGTTGAAGCCAGAACACAAATGGCCAAAAGCCAAAAGCCAAAAGCCAATTGGCCAAAGTAGAACAACTTATGCATGAAACTCAATCCAATGGCCAAAGAATGCAGACCACGGTACTCAGGAGTCAATACTTCAAAAAAACCTCCCCTTGGGCCAGACACCCCCTATGGTTTGCTCAATTTTTAATTTTTATTTGTTTTTCCTTTTTATTCTTTTAATTGTTTTTTAATTGTTTTCTTTTAATTCCATAAAATAATTTTCATAATAAATATAAAATACAGAAAAATCAAAAAAATGTTTATTTTATTAATATTAATTTTACTATTATTATTTTTTGTAAATAAACTTTAAACAATTAATTAGATTAATTTAGGTTTCAAAACCTTAATATTTTTCTTAATAAATTAAATATGTAGAAATTAGGGTTTTTAACTTTTTCATCATTTTTTTAATAAATAATTTTCTCATCATTATTATTATTATTAATTACTAATTTATTTTGTAAATAAACATGTACATAAATTCTTTAGTAAATTAAGTTAAACTTTAACATTTTTCTCAAATAATTAAAAATAACTTAGAATTAGGGTTTCTTTTAATTTTAATTTTAATTTTCTTATTTCATAAATACAAAAAAAACCTAAAAAACACTTCTTTTATTTCAATAAATAATTAATTAATTTTTAATTTCATTTAATTTCTTTAAAGGGTCCAACGCCCTCGAACGTTCTATTTTTATTTCTTTCGCACATTTATTTTCTTTCAAATATTATGTAATTGCTCAAGCCATGTAACTCGGACATTTTATATTTCTCGCACTTTAGTTCTTTATTTTTTGTCAAATCGGGTCCTGGATTTTAATTTGGCGATGTGGACCCGCGCCTTTGTAATAGTTTAGGAACTTTAATTTCCGCAACTTTTGTAACTGTTAATAATTGCATGCAAGAATGAATGTCTAAATAAAAACAAACGCATAGATCACTTTGACATGACAAGACAAAGATAAATGAACATGACACACAAATCACACACCACCCCTAGGGTACGCCTCACTGTTGCCTTGCCTCGAAAGGTGATCGTCGAGTAGAGGATGTCTTAGTAAGTCCTCGTGATCCGGGAACCTGGCATGAGGGTAGCTTCTAAGGTGTCTTCCCATTGCTCTGGTGATCACCATGTCCCGAACCTCGAATTGACCCGAACACCTCCAACGGTGGTGCTACCTACCTCTCAATGGTGGGATGGCACTACTTTAAAGGACATTTACACAGACGAATTCCTTAGGGTAGGTAGGTTCTCGTAGATACTTGCTCTAAATTTCAAACAAAAATTCAAAAATACTTTTCACACCAACACATTTTCAAAAAGCTTTCGAAAGCAATTTTTCAAACACTCTTGAGGACCGATACAAGAGTCGAACTGGAATTTTCAAAGAAACTTTTTAAAACACACATTGAAAAGCAAGCAAACATTTTTGAAAACACAGATGAGCAAGTATCTAAGAGCCCATGGATAACCATGGATAGAAAGGGTGCTAACACCTTCCCTTTCTATAATCTACCTCCCGAACCGAGAGCAATCTCTTTAAGGAATTTTTCTGTGCTTTTGTCCTTTCCATTTGGAGAAAATAAAAGACGGTGGCGACTCTTGCTTCCGCGACATTTCGCGAACCAGCGTTAAACAGTCAGTTCCAGATCCACCGATCACAATGAGTGTTGTACCTCAAAATGTACCCTCCCATATTTCTCAATACATGTCAAGTGAGGTCCTCAAATTGCTCAAGGAAGTCCAAGAGTTGATCAGACAAACTCTCTCCTAAGGCAGTCTACCTCAAATTAGGGTTTCATTTTTCATCAAGATGTTTGAATACAAAGGATCCCAGATGCTCACCGTTGTCCTAATTTGTTCCCAAGATCATCCATGTCAAGTTTCAAGCCTTGCAAAGGAAGTTTGCTCAGTCAATTGCTCAAAGGCCTGAAAATCGATTATGCTAGGTCAAAAGTCAATTGTGGCTCACATATAGTCAAACTTCAAGATTTTTGGTCAAAATCCTCATTTTGAAGTATCATTCATCATTTGATCAATGTTTTATCATGATTTACCAAGGATTTCTCATAATTCATCAAAACCCAAAAGTTGCTAAATTAGGATTTTGCAGGAAAAGTCAACTCAACTTTGACCAAGCCTAACTTTCTCATACTTTATCATAAATGACCCATTAAAAGCTCATTTTTAAGAGGATGCAATTCCCTATAATTCATCTTCATCTCCAAAATTCAAAATATGCACTCACAAAAAAATATGAATTTTGACATTATAGGTCATTTTGAAAAGTCAACAAAAACACCTTTTGGGTCAAAGCTTCATACATGAACATGGAAGACTCAGTTGAGATGATACCAAAAGGGTTGTTTAGAGGACATCCTAAGATTTCTAAAGATTCCAAGAAAACCTCTCTAGGGTCAAAATTGAGAGAGTTATGCATTGGCCAAGTTGACCTTTTTTGCAAAATTGCCAAAAGTCAAATGTGCTCAAATTTGCATTTTTTGCTAAATGGGCCCAACTTTTTATGATTGCACTTCAATGATAACATAGTCCACGACCTATGGGACCCTCCATGATTTATTTATTCATTTATTTAATTTATTTTGATTTTTATTCATTTAAAATTCAAATAAAATCAAAAAAATATAAATAAATCATATAATGTGTTTTAGGGATGATTTTTGCATTGAAGGAAGATCTTATATGCTGTCAATTGAGAATCAATTCGTGCAAGACTGATTTGGGAGGAAAAAGATTGAATTGGTGCAAATTTGGAAAGATATCATAGGCCATGAAAGACCAAATCAAATCTTCATAATGAGCAAGATTGAATTCGTTTTTGTTGACCTAAAAGGTTGTATTACATATACAGAAGAGATCCAAGGCATGAGAAGAGGTTGAACAGTCGTGCAGAGCAAAACAAAATTGAAAAATCTCAAGAAAAAGTGGTGATCCAATTCTAAGTTACAGGCCATCCCAAGCCATCTTCACCTTGCCAATCGATTGTTGGACGTCTCAGGATCGTGTTCCAATCATTAGCAAGCCTTCCCACATCCTGAAACGCGTTGTAGCAGTCACACGGTTAGCCTAAAATTTCGCTTTCATTTTTATTGATTTATACATCCTTTGCACGTTTTGATTACATATTCTTGTTCCTTATTGAGTTTGCAAGCTATTCATTTTATTCAATTGCGTTTTTGTTGACTGTATGTGAAATTGCCATGGCTAGGGTTTTTTGTTTGGTTTTAGGGCTTTGCAATACAGGTAAAATTGGACATTGATTCTGGTACCATGAGACTCGTGAGGATGAGATGAGTTGATTGGTACCATCCATGGTTATTTATATTGCCTATGGACAATTTTTGAAATACACAGGGTTGTAGCTACAACGCAATATCCGTAGGGTAAAAACATCTTGGGCTAAAATGACGGTTGGGAGGAAGAAGATGATGCGTGGCACTCCCTGATTTGCTTGTTTGAATTTCGCGCGTTGGTTGGCCCCACTAGCTTGTTTTTGCATATTATATTATCTTTTCATATTACTTACAATTTAACACCATGGCTCAGATGGCTAGGGCGAAGGCCTTTGAAGCACACGTCCTGGGTTCGATCCCAGGCGTGTGCACTTTATTATTTTCTTGATCCTTTCAGGTAGATCCCATACAACACAATAGCATGCGCCTACTATACACCTTTGTGTTCCACCATCAGATCCATCAGCCATGCGGATCAAACGTCATGTAGCAAGGGGCCTACCATGTTCCTCAGGTCAGCACGCACACTGGATCAAGCAAGTCAAACAAGCCTTAGGTATCTGGGCCCAGAAATTTAGTTCTAACCCCCCCTTTTTTCAGCAACACCACCAGGCCCATCTATCTTTTTTATTTCTTTTCTTTATTTTTTATTCTTTAAATTTCCTTTATTTATTTTAATTCACAAATTAATTATTTTTCATAAAAGTCACAAAATCAATAATTCACAAAATTAGGATTAGTTTTTTTTTATTTATCAAAAATAATTTTAATTTAGGTTAACTTAGGAAATTGTAATTTGTTTTTCATAAATAAAATCAAAAATAGAAATTAGGTTAACTTTTAATTTTAATTTCCCTTTTTCTCAAATAAATAAAAATACAAAAATAGGTTTTAGATTAAATTAAAAAAAAATTTAATTTAAAATTAATTAGGATTAGGATTTTCTTTTTAATTTAATGATTTCTTTATTTTCTTAAAATAACAAAATAAAACAAAAACATTTTTTAATCAATCGCAATTAGGTTTAGGAAAGGGTCAAAACCCTAGTTGCTCCGTATTCGATTCATCGCGCACGTGTTAATTATTTTTACCAATATTTCTGTAAATGCTCATGGTTTGTAATAGTTTAATCTAGGACTTTTTTACTTATCGCTTTTTTCCCGGGTTTTTGGCTATGTAATTAATCCCCCTCCCCGAAGCCTTGTAATAGCGTAGATTTACTTTCTCGCATTTTAAATCCTGCAAATATTTAACTGTTTAGATGTATGCTAATAGGATTGTATGACAAGAATGCATGACAAATTTAATATGGTTAGAAAACATTAAATGTTCAAAGATAAATAACTGAAATAGATCACACGCACATATCACCCTTAGGGTATACTCTCACTTTGGTTGCCTTCGGTAAATGATCATTAAGTATAGGGTGTCTTAGTGGTTACGCTTTATGTCTAAAAAGATCAAATGTCCCCTTCGGATGTCGCCTCAGAAATGTTGCCTCGGAAATGTTGCCTCGAATATGATCTTAAGACCCTAGGGTTATTACTAAGGTATCTTAACATTGCTTTAGTGATCATACGTTCCTTTCAAATTGACCCTTACAACTCCAACGATGGTGCTACCTATTTCTCAATAGTGGGATAGCGTTGTCTAAAGGAAAAAGAATAGAAACAATCTTTTTTTCGAGTAGGTAGATGCTATTAGGTACTTGCTCAAAATCAAAGCTTTTCAAACTTACACTTTTCAAATAAACTTTCAAAACAAACTTTGTCACACCTTTGAGGACTGATACAAGGGTTATCACGAAGTTAAAACTCTTTTCAAAAACAAAGCACGTACACAAGCAATTTAAAAAAAAAAGAGCAAATACCTAAGAGCCCATGGAAAACCATGGATAGAAAGGGTGCTAACACCTTTCCTTTTTATAATCTACCCCCCGTACTCAGAATATCTCGAAAAAATGATTTTTTCTGTACTTTTTTCCTTTCCTGTTGGATGAAATAAAAGTCAGTGGCGACTCTTGCTTACCGCGACATTTTGCGAACAAAAAACGCAACGCAGACCAGCATTTCAAACAGTCGGTTCTGGGCCCAAAGGCTTGGCCTGTTTTGACTTTCCTGATCCCACGTTGCTAGCTTGACTAGGCATGTGGTGGACCTTCATGGATAAGGCGTTAGATCTAGGCATGTTGGGAATCTGATGGCTGAAAGCTGATAGCGCATGGTGGACTTATGGGGCGCCTATGTACCTGATCATATAATGCAAAATAATATGGAATAATATGGGGACCTGGGAATCGAACCCAGGCCCTTTGGTATTTTCACGCTGCAAGATGACCAGCTAAGCTGGCTTGGTTATTTGTATGGATAATAACAAAGAAGTATTATATAATAAAACAAAAAGCATAATCTTAAAACACGCGCAGATTTGAATGGGCCATCCATGGGGCGCCACGTTATCATCTTCCTCATCACCTCCGTCGCTTTAGATCCAGAACTTTTACCTACAGACAAAGGGTGTAGGTATAACCCTTGTCCATTCCAAAATCTTATCCCTGCATGATAAAAATCAATACCAGTGGTACCAATCAACTCGTTGCAACCTCACGAGCATCATGGCACCACTATCCATGGCTAATTGTTCCTGTACGCAAAACCCATAAAAATGAAACTAAACCCCTAAACATGGCAACTTGCTGTATAGCCAATAAAAATACAATTGGATATTACCATTAGCTTGCAAACACCTCAAGGATTAAGAATATATCAATGAATCATGTTAAAGATGCCAGAATTGATGGATTCGAAATCAAGAAAATATGAAAACTGCGTGGTACTTACAATGTGTTTCAAGGCTTGAGAGAGCTTGTTAAGGGTTGCAATGTGATCCTTGGATGTACAGCAAACGAATGGTATGCCTGGGATAGCTTGAGGAAGCCTGGAACTAGGAAATCAGATTGCAACTTTTCTTTGAAATTTTGAGATTTGTTCTCTTCTTTTCATGCCTCTAATTCCCCTGCTTTTGGTCTGCATATGTTCCTTATGTACCCTAGAACGAATTAGGGTTACAAACTTGTTTTAAATCTTCCTCAATTAAGATCATTGATTCAAGATTTGATCCTTATGCAAATATTTCTAAATCAAGCCAAATCCAATATTTTTGTGTCCAAATGAAACTTGAACGATTTGATTCTCTTTCCAGCTGTATAAGAGGCCTAAACATGCACAAAATCTCAAGCTTTGATTAGTTTTGATATTTTCATGATTTTATTTGATTTAATTGAAATAAAATCAAAATAAAATGACAAATATAAAAGAATGACAAATGGAAAGGATCATGGGTCGTGGGTCATGTTACAAACTCAATGCAAGCATAAAAAATTGGGCCCATTTGACAAAAATTGCAATTTTGGCCCCTTTTGACTTTTGACAATTTTGCAAAAAGGGTTAACTTTGCCAATGCATAACTCCTTCAATTTTGACCCTAGATATGTGTTCTTGGACTTTTTAGAAAGCTTAAGACGTTCTCTAATCAACCCTTTTGGTCTCATATCAATTGAGTCTTCCATGTTCATGTATGAAACTTTGACAAAAAAGGTGTTTTTGTTGACTTTTCAAAATGACCTATAATGTCCAAATTTATATCTTCTTGTGAGTGCATATTTTGAACTTGGGAGCTGAATATGAATTGTAGGGAATTGAATCCTCTTCAAAATGAGATTTGGATGGGTCATTTTTGATAAAGTATGAGAAAGTTATGCTTGGTCAAAGTTGAGTCGACTTTTCCTACAAAACCCTAATTTAGCAACTTTTGGGTTTTGATGAATTGTGAGCAATCCTTGAGGAATCATGGTCAACCCTTGATCAAATGATGAATAATGTTTCAAAATGAGGATGTTGACCAAAAATCTTGAAGTTTGACTGTATGTAGGACACAGTTGATTGTTGCCCTAGCACAGTCGATTTCCAGGCCTTTGAGCAATTGACTGAGCAAACTTCCTCTGCAAGGCTTGAAACTTGACATGGATGATCTTGAGAACATATTAGAACAATGGTTAGAATTTTGGATCCTTTATACTCAATCATCTTGATGCAAATTGAAACCCTAATTTGAGGTAGACTGCCTTAGGAGAGAGTTTGTCTGGTCAACCCTTGGACTTCCTTGAGCAATTTGAGGACCTCACTTGAAATGTATTGAGAAATATGGGAGGGAAAATTTGGGGTACAACAACTGCCCCTGTTCAATCTTCTTACACCTGAGGATGTAGATTGGCTTGTCTGCCTTTCGTGATCTGAAGGTGGAAGGTGATTGAACACTAGAGTGCCCAGAAATTTTCACTCGCATGAAGTGGTACTGGTCTTGCAATATCGGGAATGGGCTTATAGATGCCATTTGAAGGTTAATGAAGAAATATGGGCTTAAAGATGCCATCAGAAGAAGTGTCGATCGCATAAGAGATTCCTTTGCGAGAGCCCGTACACCTGTTATTGAGGAGGACTTCGCTGGGGAGTGTTGGTCTTTGTCTTAAGAGAAATAGAGCTTTAGGAACTTCAGTTGTCTGTTACTCTACTGGGGAACCATCTCTTAGTCGAGGAGGTGAAGATGAACTGCTATTTGGTCGGGCTCCAGGCTTCACAGTGATTTATTGAGGAAAATAAGACCGACTAATATCTGGTCGTGCTCCAGGATTCACAGCGACTTACTGGGGGGATGAGATTAAACTTGCTATCTGGTCGTTCTCCAGGCTTTGCAATTTCTCACTTCTTATTTGGTCGTGCTCCAGGCTTCAGAAGGAATTAAGTTGTTATCTGGTCGCATCCGAGCTTCAACTTGAATTTAAGGCTTACTAATATTCGGTCGACTCTGGGCTTCTTAGTAATTGGCCGAGTAAACTTCTATTTGGTCGAATTCCAAGCTTCGCAGTACCTTATATTGTTATCTAGTCGTGTCCAGGCTTCAGTATCCTTTGCTGCTATTTGGTCGTAATCCAGACTTCACGGTGTCTTATACCATTATCTGGTCGGGTCCAGGCTTCATGGTATCTTGTATTGCTATCTGGTCGATTTCCAGGCTTCACAATAACTTTCCGAGGGTTAAGTTGTTTTCTGGTCGATCTCCAGGCCTCACAGCTTGTGTTTATGATAGACTACTATCTGGTCGATTCCAGGCTTCATGGTGTCTTGTACTGCTATCTGTTTAATTTCCAGGCTTCATAGTAACTTGCTGGGGATTCGACTATTTTCCAGTCGATTTCCGGGCTTCATAGCTTGAACTTGAGATATACCACTATCTGGTCGATTCCAGGCTTCATGGTGTTTTTGGAGAAATCAAGATATTATTCGGTCGAGTCTGGGCTTCATAGCTTGAGTCTGAGATATACCACTATATGGTCGCTTCTAGGCTTCATGGTGTTCTAGAGAAATCAAGATATTATCCGGTCGAATCCGGGCTTCATAGCTTGAGTCTGAGATATACCACTATCTAGTCGCTTCCAGGCTTCATAGTGTTCTGGGGATATCTAGATATTATTCGGTCAAGTCCGAGCTTCATACTTGAATTGGAATAGAAATCTTAGTATCAATTTGACTGAACCAAAGAATTCTTGACAGAACTTGATTGTATCTTTCCCTGAAAGGTAAAGAGTTAGTCGTATGTAATGTCATGATGTATGAAATGTATTGAGTAATGATGTTCTCAAAATAAATGAGATTGTGATGTATGATGCGTATGCGCATGCCATGATGTATGGATATGCAATGTTTTTATGATATTCTCTAGTTGGGGAAAATAAATCCTGGACTGCTGTTGAGTTCCTCGTTCTCGCTGGGGATAACGACTGAAGATGATGAGCTGGAGACTTGTGTATGTTCTGCTCGAGAACATTCCGCCAGGAGAGACTCTGCTGGAGAATAATCCTTTAGGAGAATGACTCTGTGGGGAAGAGAGATACTCTGTTGGACAACCTGTTGATTTGGAGAAATAACTCCGCTGGGGATGAATTACCATTGTTGGTGATAATGAACCTTGTCGGGGATTAAATTTCTGCTTGTGGAAGAAATAAACTCCACTGATGGTGTACTTCTATTGTTGGTGATAGATAAACTCTGCTTGGGGAGAGTTAACACCACTGCCTTTGGGTACTTCTTACTCTGCAGGGAATGTATGTACCTTCAGTTATATTTTTAAGCTGGCTACATCCCTATACCTGGTGGATAGAGCAACTGTAAGGTTTGGACATTTCTTATTTGCCTCTGTTCCTGGAATTACGAGTAATTGTCTTTTGTTTCGTATGTAAATATTTATGAGCAGCAATTATTCTCAAATCCATATATCAAAAATGAATCATTGGACGTTCTTGCAAAACAAAACAGAAAAAGAAAATCAAATCGAAATTTCTTGTGAAAATGAATTGTATTGATCTTTGAAGTTGGCCTGTAATAGGCGTTTTTGACAAGAGGCTGACGTCCTAGTAAGAGAACACCGTCGAAAGATAGTAATTATACAATTTGTGAAAAAAAGAAAGAAAACAGTTATGTGAAACAATCCCATTGGGTTCCAGCTCTGCTATTGCCTTTATATCTTCGAGCGTCTCATCACTTTGCTACTTGGTCGAAGGTAGATCAGATTGATTGGCGTCGTCCGAGCTTGATAGTCGATACCAAAGTCTGGTTACAAAATGATCCAATGAGACATAGTGCTACGCTTCAATCCCTAATTTTTGCCTGAACCACCCTTTCGGGTTTTCGGTCCACCGGGATACCCTTTTTTGTCCAAGCCGCCTTTTCAGGTTTTCGACTTGCCGAATGTACAGTTTTTTTTCATTTCATCCCTTATTTTTGCCCGAACCCTTTTGGTTCGCCGGGAAGCCCTTATTTTAGCCTAGGCCAGTCAACCTAGCGGGTCTTTGATCATGCGTAGTATTTTTTCACTATGTCTACATTGACGGGGTGAGGAAGGTCGTCACCATCCATGGTAGTTAGAATCATAGATCCTCCCGAGAAAATGTTCTTAACCACAAATGGCCCTTCGTATGTGGGGGTACATTTGCCCCTGGGATCACCTTGCGGTAGTATGATGCGCTTGATCACTAGATCCCCGACTTGATATTCTTGACGTCTGACTTTCTTGTTAAAAGCCTTGATCATTCATTTTTGATATGTCTTACCATGAAAAATAGCAGTAAGCCTTTTCTCGTCGATTAGGTTCAGCTGATCAAGTCGGGTCTGAATCCAGTCATCTTCGCTCAAACCTGCATCCTTCATAATCCAGAGAGAAGGTATCTAGACTTTGATGGGCAGGACTGCCTCCATGCCATATACCAAAGAATAGGGTGTTGCCCCTGTTGACGTCTGTGCTAAGGTGCGGTACCCATGAAGAGCGAATGGTAACATCTCATGCCAGTCTTTGTATGTCACCATCATCTCCTGCATAATCTTCTTGATGTTTTTATTTGCTGCTTCAACAACCCCGTTCATCTTCGGCCAGTAGGGAGAATAGTTGTGATGATGTATCTTGAACTATTTGCAGAGCCCGGTGATCATTGTATTGTTGAGATTTGTACCGTTGTCAGTGATGATCCTCTCTGGTACACCATATCGACAGATCATATTGTGTCGGATAAACCGTGCCACGACATTCTTGGTTATTGTAGTAAAGGAAGCGGCCTCAACCCACTTCGTAAAGTAATCAATTGCTACCAGAATGAAATGATTCCCGTTGGATGCAGTAGGCCTGATCTTGCTGATCATATTAATGCCCCACATTGCGAGAGGCCAAGGAGTCGTCAAAACATTCATAGGAACTGGAGGTACATGCACCTTATCAGCATAGACTTGGCACTTATGACAGGTCCGAGAATGCTGATAACAATCGACTTCCATAGTAGACCAATAATATACTGCCCGCAGGATTTTCTTCGCCATGGTATGTCCACTGGAATGAGTTCCAAAGGTACCTTCATGCAACTCTGCCATGATCTTTTCTGCCTCGTTCTTGTCCATACATCGTAGTAAGGTCGAATCATGGTTACGTTTATAAAGGACACCATTACTGATGAAGAACTTTGCGGCAAACCTTCTCAGAAACTTCTTATCATTAACAGATGCACCCTCGGGATATTCTTGAGCCTCAAGATACCTCTTTACCTCGTAAAACCAGGGTTTGTCTGTTACCTCTTCAGTCTCAATGTCACAGCAATGTGCGAGTTCATCCAACCTCTCGATGGTAATCTGGGGAGATTCATTATCCCACCTGACTTTGAACATAGAAGACATGGTAGCTAGCGCGTACGCTAACTGGTTCTCCTCTCTTGGGAAGTGTTCAAAGGTTACCTCCTCAAAGTGTGGGAGCAACGTCAATACATACTCTTTGTAAGGGATAATATTTGGGTGCTTCGTATCCCACTCGCCTTTGATCTGACTGATCACTAGAGAAGAATCTCCTAATACACTCAAGAACTTAATCCTTAGGTCAATAGCATCTCGAAGACCCAGTATACATGCTTCATACTCCGCCATATTGTTGGTGCAGTTAAAACATAATGGGGCGGTGAACGGAGTATGACAGCCTTTAGGAGATATAATCACAATGCCGATGCCATTACCCAACGCATTTGAGGCTCCATCAAAATACATGGACCATCGGAATCCCTCCTCGGGTTCTTCATCCGGTCCAGGCTTTTCACAATCGGTCACCAACATGATATTCTCATCCAGGAACTCGAAATTCATGGATTGGTAGTCATCCACGGCCTGATGTGCCAAATGATCCACCAATACACTTCCCTTGATTGCTTTTTGAGTTGTGTATTGGATGTCATACTCAGTTAAGATCATTTTCCATCTTACTATTCTTCCGGATAAGGCAGGCTTCTTGAAGATATACTTGACTGGGTCCATCTTTGACATCAATAAAGTGGTGTGAGTCAGCATATACTGTCTTAGTTGGCGAGTAGCCCATGCCAAAGCGCAGCAAGTTTTATCGGGTCTCACAGTCGGCAAACTTTTTGCTAAGGTAGTAAATAGCGTGCTCTTTTCGGCCAGACTCGTCATGCTGCCCCAGCATACACCCCATTGAATTATCCAGTACTGTCAAGTATAAGATCAAAGGTCTCCCTTCAACTGGAGGCATCAGAATTGGTGGCTCTTGGAGGTATTCTTTGATTCTTTCGAAAGCGGTCTGACATTCATCATTCCATTTTACCATTTTATCTTTCTTCAGCAGCTTGAAGATTGGCTCACAAGTAGCGGTCAGATGTGAAATGAATCTGGCGATGTAGTTCAGGCGTCCCAAAAAGCCTCTGACTTCCCTTTCTGTGCGGGGAGCTGGCATCTCTTATATAGCTTTCACCTTTGCAGGGTCCACCTGAATACCCTTATCACTGACGATGAAACCTAGCAGCTTACCAGACCTTACCCCAAAGGTGCACTTGTTCGGGTTCAGCCTTAGTTTGTACGCCTTCAACCTATCAAACAGTTTTTGGAGATCGTCAAGGTGTTATTCCTCAGTCTGGGACCTCGCGGTCATGTCATCAACATAAACCTTAATCTCATAGTGAATCATGTCATGGAACAAAGCGACCATGGCACGCTGATAAGTTACCCTGGCATTCTTCAATCCGAACGGCATGACCTTGTAGCAAAAGGTACCCCACTGTGTAACGAAGGTTGTCTTCTCTATGTCCTCGGGAGCCATCTTAATCTGATTGTAACCAGAAAAACCATCCATGAAGGAGAAGATCTTATGTTGCACGGTGTTGTCGACCAGAACATCAATGTGAGGGAGTGGAAAGTTATCTTTGGGGCTTGCCCTATTCAAATCCTTATAGTCCATACACATCCGCACCTTACCATCTTTCTTGGGCACTGGAACAATGTTGGCGACCCACTGCGGGTAAGAAGTAACAGCTAAAAATCCAGCGTCAAACTGTTTCATGACCTCAGCTTTGATTTTCTCAGACATCTCAGGGCGCATACGGTGAACCTTCTATTTTACCAGAGATCAGTCTTCTTTGGTCGGCAGGCGGTGTACCATAATATCAGTGTCCAAACCAGGAATGTCTTCATAGGACCATGCGAAGATCTCAACATAGTTGTGTAGCATCTGTATCAACCGTTTCTTGACACTAGACTCTAGATTCGCGCCTATCTTGACTTCTTTCCTGTCTTTCACTGTACCCAAATTTACTGACTCAACTGGCTCTTCGTGGGGCTGTATGGCCCTCTCTTCCTATATTAACAGTCTAGCAAGTTCTCCGGGCACCTCACAATCATCCTCACCTTCGTCTTTGGTTTGGTTGATCAGATTTTTGAAGTTATAACTGGCAATAGCAGAGTTATTATCAATGGGATCCAGAGTGGATATGGATCTGCATTATGATACGTGAGTGTGTGTAAGAGCATAGTTGTTTGATAAAGTGAGAGATAGGAAAGAAAAACAAAGAGCGCAAAATTTGTAATGCAAGAAACGTCCAATGTTTTATTGATGATACATGAAAATGACAAATAATAATCCCTCACAAATAAAACCAAGATGCCTCGGGCAGGGCATCGGTCCATAAAGTTTCAAACTGTTTATTATAAGTCTTAAAACAAAAGTCAATTATTGTGAAATAAAGGAAACAGGTATGAAGTCTATCACCGTCCAGTTGTTCAATCCTCCATTGGTTATAGGGTAGATCCAGCTGTCAATATATGAATCTTCTTCATCGTCTTCCATTGCATTAACTCCCAGATTACTGATATGTAGAGGAGGTCTTCCAATCCGCGCGTGCCTAACACCCCTTTGAGCCCCTATAGTGAAGCCCGAACCAAATTTGTCAGTTTTGTGTGCGAAATCGGGGAGCTGACCCCAATTTGCACACCCACCTTTTTCAATTACAGCCCTGGCATCCTTGAGGGAATCCATCTTCATCGGAGGTTTGTCAGTAGCAATTTCAGTTGACGCCAAAGTCTGGGGCTTCTCTTCAAAGTTCTGACAAGGGTTTTCGATGAACTCCCCATCCATATCCACATAGCGAAAGGAATTAAGATGACTCACCATATACTCCTCTTCACCTTGCACCGTGACGATCTTCCCCTCTACCGGATATTTCAACATCTGATGGAGCATAGAAGTCACTGCCCCAGCCTTATGAATCCAAGGGCAACCTAGCAAGCAAGAATATGATGGCCTGATATCCATCACATAAAAGGTAGATGCAAAAGTCTGAGAGCCAACTTTAACAGGGACGTCCACCTCTCCGTGCACCATCTTTTTTGACCCGTCGAAAGCCCTGACCACAATATTGCTCGGCTTCAGAATCAAACCTTCACAGTCCAGACGGTCTAATGCTTTCTTTGGCAAAACATTCAAAGAGGACCCGGTATCCACCAGTACATGGGCCATAGTAGTGCCCCTACACTCAATCGAGACGTGCAGAGCATCACTTTGATTTCTTCCTTTAGCAGTCAGATCTGCGTTTGAGAAACCTAACCCATTGTCGGCAGTCAAACTAGCTACGCAATCTTTGAATTGATCGACTGAAGTTTCCTGCGGCACATGCGCAGTTTTGAGGAAAGCAATTAAAGCCTTTGCATGGGCTTCTGAGCACAATAACAAGGACAACATGGAGATTTTTGACGGGGTCTTCCCCAGCTGCTCGACTATGTTATAGTTGCTCTTCTTGATAATCTTCAGAATTTCCTCTATCTCCTGCTTAGAGGTTTCCACAATGATCTTCTTAGGTGCCTTCGTCCGGGCAGGCTCATCTGTGATTTCTTTGCCCCGAGTGCTAGATGGATCGGCGACAGGGGTGGTAACTGGAATAGGAACTGGGATAGTAGTTGATGTACTAGCAGATGGAATGACAACAGGTTTGTGAACAGTCGGAGGGGAAATCTCGGGAGAAAAGAGTCTTCCGCTTCTGGTGACCTTGCTAACCCCAAAAATATTGCTGATATCAACTTCCTCGCTCTTCAAGTCTTGTTTAACTCCATAGTAATACACATTTGCACCGTTGTGCCAAGGGACACCCTTATCCGAAGTGTATGGGATAGGACCAGGGGCAGTAATTATTAACAGAGCAACTCTTGGAACGGATGCAATCCTAACAGGTTTTCTTGAGGAAACCTTGGAAGGATTGGCCGAAATGGTTATGATGGCAATATCTTCAATTGGAACCAACAGAATCATAGTCTTCTCGAACAGGGTCTCTTTGTTATCCATCAGGCGCTGAACACCTGATTTCAATAAGTGGCAACCAGCAGGCAGAATGGAACACATGTGGCAACTTTCACCATAACCCGGAAATAAACCGGCCAACAATACATTCTTCTTAACTGTCATCAAAGGAGTAGAAATTTCTTCCACGGAAGTCACAAATAAATCATCGTCTATAGCATTTACTTCATGACCATGTTTGGGCATGGGAGCAGTTATGACGTTGGGCTTCTCCGAAGCGTCAAACTCAATCTCTTTCGCTTCGATCAAATCTTGCACCTTATTCTTCAAGGCCCAACAATTGTTTGTATCATGACCTGGGCCCTCAGAGTGATAGGCGTAGCGGGCATTCGGGTTATATAGCGGAGATGTGGTGTTGGGATTCTTCGGGGCTTCCCTCAGAGTTATCAGGTTGGTCTTCAATAATTATGGTAGAATTTGAGACAAGGTCATATTGAGCTGAGTGTATTGTCTCTGTGGTCTTTCCATCCTTTGTTGATTGTTGCATTGTGGAGCAACGGTGGGTCTTGATATCACTACTGCATTTACTGCTTGACGGTGTTCGGGTCTGTTTTGGCTCCTCAAGCCGTAAACTGCACTAGCTTATTTCTTACCGGTGAAAGGCTTCTTTACTGCACTTGATGAAGTATCCTTCTGTATCTTACCACTTCGGATACCAACTTCTACTCTCTCTCCAGTCAAGATCAACTCAGTAAACCCAGATGATGAACTGCCGATCAGATGATTGAAAAACGGCCCAGATAGTGTCCCCAGAATCATGTCCACCAACTCCTTATCACACAAAGGGGGTTGGACTCTTCCAGCCAAATCTCTCCACTTTTGAGCATAGTCCTTAAAACCTTCACTTGCACCCATTGACATACCCTGAAGCTGAGTACGAGTAGGAGCAAGGTCGGCGTTATACTGATACTGCCTGTAAAAAGCAGCAACAAGGTCCTCCCAGTTTCGGACATGAGCTCCTTCCAATTGATAAAACCATTCAAGTTGAGTCCCTGATAGACTATCTTGAAAGAAATGCACCCACAAATTTCTATCAGCAGTGTGGGGTTGGATTTTTCTGACGTACGAGCGAAGATGGAGTTTTGGACAGGAAACTCCGTCGTATTTGGAAAAAACCGGCGCTTTGAACTTATGAGGGATCACCACTCTCGACACCAATCCTAGATCTCCAAAATCCAACCCAGGGATCTTCTGAATCTCCATAGAACTCAGACGGTCTTCTAGTTGTTTGTACCTTTCCTCAGCAGGAGGATATTGCTCTTCATCATAATCAGTGTCATCATCAGAAATGGCAGGACTGGGGCCCTTTTCTTCTTCTTGGTTCTCTCCTTCCTTGGATGAAAGGGACAAATCTGCTTGCTGTTTCAACCTATCCCCAAACCTTTTGCCTATACTCAGAAGAACGACCTTCTTCTTCTTCTTCTTCTTCTCTTTCTCTTTCAGAATGAGAGCTTTCAAATCCTCTTGCCCTTTAGCCAAGCTCAAGAACATCTCTTGGAATTGGGCATTTTGTGCCTGAAGATCTTTGATAGCTTGATCGGAAGACATTTTGTGCTGAAATAAACAACTAAGAAGATGAGAAACCTGTGATGGTACCTGTAATGGTGTGCATGATAATGGGATGCGTATGTAATGATTTCAAAGACTTTGGGAGATTTAAATTTACAAACCAAAAATGAAACAAAACCTTATTAGATTAACTTGTAAAAATGTTCAATAATGCCTTTAAGGCGTTACAAAGAAACAACTGGAAAGCAAATTTAAACTAGAAAACAAAGCAAAATCAGAAATCCCATGGACGTTTCCCCTTTGTGCTGACGTAGTCATTGATCATTCTTTCATTCTCGAGTTGCCTGGAGAGCTTCAAGATCTTCCTTTCTTGCTTATGGTACTTCTCCCAGTAGGTATCCCTTTCCTCTTTCAGTTAAATCCAAGACCTCTTCAATGCCCCATGATCAGTGGGCATGTAGGGATAAAGGACTGTATAAGGAATGCCCTCTTCATTGGTAGGCTCCATAATCACTAGCAACACAGCTTTGTAAGGCATTCCAAGCTTCTAGGCTCGAGCTCGGACCCACTGGAGATAAGGTTGCATAGGGAGAGAAGTCCTTGGTCCCAGCTCTTTGGGATAAGATCTGTTCACCATGCCACAGGCTCGTATAAACCTCCGGCGATGCTCATCGACATCCTCCTTGTAGTCAAATGCAATATCTGTAAGAAGTAGCTCGTGAGGACCATCTCTCTGAGCATGACCGAATTGTCGCAAAGCTAGGCAGGGATTGTAGGTTATACCCCCTCTGATTCCAAGCAACGGGACATAGGGTATCCCCCACAACAATCAATGACAACAGTGCTTTCCATAGCCTTGGAACTCCAAAGAATGTCTGTATAGGCAAGGGACATTATCCTGTAAGACCATCTTAAACCTTCTTCATTCTTCAACACAGGCTTGGGGAGGTGCGAAATAAACCACCTCGACAGTAGCGGCATACAACACATGAGAGTCCCTCTTCTTCGCACCGTACGAGTATATAGGGCATGCATGATATCACCAAGTAGAGTAGGTACTGGATTGCAAGACAAAAAGATCTTAACCGCATTCACATCTACAAAGGAATCTGGATTCAGGAAGAGAACCAAACCGTAGATAAGGAGAGCCAAGATGTCTTCAAAAGCCTAGAAATCCAAGTTATCCCAGAATAACTGAGCTTGATCCATCAGAAACTTGGCTAAGAAACCTTCAACCCTGCTTCGCGTCTCCCACTTAGATACTACATCAGCCCGTTTCAGATGCAGAGCTGAGGCAATGTCTTCCGGTCTAGGAGTTTCTTCTATACCTGTGAAAGGCATCTGTTCTAGGATGGATATGCCCAGTAAGTGAGAAAAATCTTCCAAAGTGGGAACTAGCTGATAATCTGGGAAAGTGAAGCAATGATGCACGGGATCGAAGAACTGGAAAAGCACACTCATCATCTGTTCATCAAACTTTGAGGTAACCAAGCTAAGAAGTTGACCATGTCCCATAATGAATGAAGAAGTCTCAGAAACTTTTGAGGCTAACTCTTTAAGTTGAGCAGGTATTTTCACAAAGTTAACTCGAATGGTGTTTCTGCACACGGAAGCCATAATCTGCAAAACAAAACAAAGATAAATCCCCTCGGTCTTTGAAATGGTTAGTATAATGAAGTATGCATGCTATGTTATGATGCATGATGTCATGATAAAACAAACAACATGTATATCATATAACGGGCATGGCAAAGGCAAACAAGTCACACAATAGCCCATAAGTTTAAGGCTTGCATGGGGTCAAAGGTATTACCCTCTTGAAGTTCAGTTGGTTTCAACCTGTCCTAGCAAAAGTAACCGGGTTCTAGGGGATCTCAATATCAATGACCATCCTCCATCGGTCATGGTTTCAGCTCACGCAATCTTTTCTTGCGGCCGGAACTATCTCGAGAGTATGGTCTCAATGAATGTAGCATTGAGTATCAACCAATTCCCAGCTTTATACCGAGACCGGCTATCTCATTACTTCCTAATGGTCAAGTTGGTCAATTACAGGTTCTAAGGTCAGTTGATGCATAACGAAACACATAGTAGCCCCGTATTCTCCTTGTTTCTCCATAAGGGATACCGGTACCAACTAATGTGCCACATCAACGTAGCTACTGCTTCAACCGTATCGGTTTGCGCCGTACAGTTCCCTCACAGTTTGTTGCTACTTACCTAAAAGGTGTCCCCAGATCCGGGTTAGGATCTATAGTAACCCCAAACAAAACCCTCAAAAATAAAGCAAACAAAGCAATCAAGAGAAGCAATTTTAATGATCTAGATCCTAAGGTATACCCCACTTATAAGTCTCTAGCAGAGTCACCAGTTCTGTGATACGGTGGCAGAACCGGACTGTTTTGGAAAATGCTGGTTTGCATTTTGCATTTGTGTTTGCAAAATGTCGCGGTAAGCAAGAGTCACCACTGACTTTTATTTTATCCAACTGGAAAGGAAAAAAAGCACAGAAAAATTCCTTTTTCGAGATTTTGAGTACGGGGGGTAGATTATAGAAAGGGAAGGTATTAGCACCATTTCTATCTGTAGTTTTCCACGGGCTCTTAGGTACTTGCTCATCATTTTAAAAATTTCTTCTGTGTTTGTGTGTTTTGAAAAGTTTTTGTTTTACTTTGTTTTAACCCTTGTATCAGTCCTCAAGAGTGTTATGAAGTGTTTTTGAAAACTTTGTTTGAAAAAGTGTAAGTGTTAAAAAGTTTGTTTTGAGCAAGTACCTACTAGCATCTACCTACTCGAAAAATAATTGTTTCTGTTCTTGTTTCCTTTAGACAATGTTATCCTATTATTGAGAAATAGGTAGCACCTTCGTTGGAGTTGTAAGGGTCAATTCGTAAGGGGCGTACGATCACTAAAGCAATGTTAGGACATCTTAGTAATAACCCTAATGTCTTAAGATCATATTCGAGGCAACATTTTCGAGGCAACCTTTCCGAGGCAACATTTTCGAACGGGACATTTGATCTTTGTTTAGACAAAAGGGTGACCACTAAAATACCCTATACTTAATGATCGTTTACCGAAGGCAACCGAAGTGAGAGTATACCCTAGGAGTGCGCATGTGCGAGTGATTTGATTTCAAGTTATTATCTTTGCACATTAGGGTTTGCTAACCATTTTAAATTGTCATGCAATCTTGTCATACAATCCTATCATCATACATCTAACAGTTAATATTTGCAAGAATTAAAATGCAAAAAAATAAAACCTACGCTATTACAAGGCTTCGGGGTAGGGGATTAATTTACATAGCCAAAAACCCGTAAAACGATAAATAAAAGAAAACCCTAATTAAACTATTACATACCGTAAGCAGTTACATTAATATGGTAAAAATAAATAAACGCGCGCGATGAATCGAAACGAGAGAAATTAGGGTTTTGACCCCGTCTAAACCTAATAAAAAGAAGAAAAAAATCATTTTTTTATGGTTTTTGCTATTTTTGAGAAAATAAGATTTTAATTGCATAAATACAAACCTAATTACTAATTAATTTAAGTTAATAAAAATAATTAAGTTAACCTATTTTTTGTATTTTTGTTTTATTGAGAAAAAGAAATAAAAATTGAATCACATGATAATCCTAATTTTTCTAATTTGATTTTAATTATTTAAAAAAGTTAGAATTATCCTAAAATTAAATTAAAACTAATATAAAATTAAATTTGATAAAATAAAATAAAACCTAAATTCTAAATTGGTGAAATTGATTTTATGATTTTTTGTAAAAAAGAATTAATTTTGTTAGAAAATAAATTAAACTAATTAAATTAAATAAAGGAAATTAGAATAGAAATAGAATGGGCCTGGTGGTATGCTAGCAAACAGGGGGTGTGGCTGGCAAATTCTGGGCCCAAAGGCTTGGCCTGTTTTGACTTTCCTGATCCCACGTTGCTAGCTTGAATAGGCATGTGGTGGGCCTTCATGGATAAGGCGTTGGATTAGGCATGCTGGGAATCTGATGGCTGAAAGCTGATAGCGTATGGTGGACTTATAGGGCGCCTATGTACCTAATCATATAATGCAAAGGCCCTTTGGTATTTTCACGCTGCAAGATAACCAGCTGAGCTGGCTTGGTTATTTGTATGGATAATAACAAAGAAGTATTATATAATAAAACAAAAATCATAATCTTAAAACGCGCGCAGATTTGAATGGGCCATCCATGGGGCGCCACGTTATCATCTTCTTCATCACCTCCGTCGCTTTAGATCCAGAACTTTTACCTACGGACAAAGGGTGTAGGTATAACCCTTGTCCATTCCAAAATCTTATCCCTGCGTGATAAATCAATACCAGTGGTACCAATCAACTCGTTGCAACCTCACGAGCATCATGGTACCACTATCCATGGCTAATTGTTCCTGCATGCAAAACCCCTAAAAATGAAACTAAAACCCTAAACATGGCAACTTGCTGTATAGCCAATAAAAATACAATTAGATATTACCATTAGCTTGCAAACACTTCAAGGATTAAGAATATATCAATGAATCATTTTAAATATGCCAGAATTGATGGATTCGAAATCAAGAAAATATGAAAACCGTGTGGTACTTACAATGTGTTTCAAGGCTTGAGAGAGCTTGCTAAGGGTTGCAATGTGATCCTTGGATGTCCAGCAAACGAATGGTGTGCCTGGGATGGCTTGAGGAAGCCTGGAACTAGGAAATCAGATTGCAACTTTTCTTTCAAATTTTGAGATTTGTTCTCTTCTTTTCACGCCTCTAATTCCCCTGCTTTTGGTCTGCACATGTTCCTTATGTACCCTATAACGAATTAGGGTTACAAACTTGTTTCAAATATTCCTCAATTAAGATCATTGATTCAAGATTTGATCCTTATGCAAATATTTCTAAATCAAGCTAAATCTAATATTTTGTGTCCAAATGAAACTTGCACGATTTGATTCTCTTTCCAGCTGTATAAGAGGCCTAAACATGCACAAAATCTCAAGCTTTGATTAGTTTTGATATTTTCATGATTTTATTTTGATTTTATCTGATTTAATTGAAATAAAATCAAAATAAAATGACAAAAATAAAAAAATGACAAATGGAAAGGATCATGGGTCGTGGGTCATGTTACAAACTCAATGTAAACATAAAAAGTTGGTCCCATTTAGCAAAAATTACAATTTTGGCCACATTTGACTTTTGACAATTTTGCAAAAAAAAGGTCAACTTTGCAATTGCATAACTCTCTCAATTTTGACCCTAGAGATGTGTTCTTGGACTTTTTAGAAATTTTAAGATGTCCTCTAAGCAACCCTTTTTGTATCATCTCAATTGAGTCTTCCATTTTCATGTATGAAGCTTTAACAAAAAAGGTGTTTTTGTTGACTTTTCAAAATGACCTATAATGTCCAAACTTATATCTTCTTGTGAGTGCATATTTTGAACTTGGGAGATGAAGATGAATTGTAGGGAATTGCATCCTATTCAAAATGAGCTTTGGATGGGTCATTTTTTATAAAGTATGAGAAAGTTATGCTTGGTCAAAGTTGAGTTGACTTTTCCTACAAAACCCTAATTTAGCAACTTTTGGGTTTTGATGAATTGTGAGCAATCCTTGAGGAATCATGATCAACCCTTGATCAAGTGATGAATAATGTTGAAACCAACTTAAATTCAAGAGGGTACTACCTTTGACCTTATGCAAGCCTTAAACCTAAGGGCTTTGTGTGATTTGACTGTGTTTGCAATACTTGTCATTTGCTATACCTTTGGTTTATCATGACATCATGCATCATAACATGGCATTCATGATTCATTACACTAACCATTTCAAAGACTAAGGGAATTTATCTTTGTTATGTTTTACAGATCATGGCTTCCGTGCACAGAAATACCATCTGAGTCAACTTTGTGCAGATACCTGCCCAACTTAAATAGTTAGCCTCAAGAGTTTCTGAGACTTCTATGTTCATTAAGAGACACGGTCAACTTCTCAACTTGGTTACTTAAAGTCTTGATGAATAGATGATGAGCATACTGTTTCAGTTCTTCAATCCCGTGCATCATTGCTTCACCTTTCCAAATTACCAGCTAGTACCCACCTTGGAAGAGTTCTCTCATCTATTGGGCATATCCATCCTTGAACAGGTACCCTTCACAGGTATGGAATAAGTTCCTAGACCAAAAGACATTGCCTCGGCTCTGCATTTTAAACGGGCTGATGTAGTATCCAATTGGGAAACACGAAGCGGGGTTGAAGGTTTTCTATCCAAATTTATGATGGACCAGGCTCAGCTATTCTGGGATGATTTTGATTTTCAAGCTTTTGAAGATGTCTTGGATCTCCTTATCTATGGTTTGGTTTTCTTCCCGAATCCAGATTCCTTTGTAGATGTGAATGCGGTCAAGATTTTACTTTCTCACAACCCTGTGCCTACCTTGCTTGGAGATATCTTACATACCCTCTATACTCGTATCGTGAGGAGAAGAGGGACTCTCATGTGTTGCATGTTGTTGCTGTCGAGGTGGTTTATTTCACACCTCCCTAAGTCTGTGCTGAAGAATGAAGAAGGTTTGGGTTGGTCGTACCGAATTATGTCACTTGCCCATACATATATTCTTTGGTGTTCTCGGGCTATGGAAGACACTGATGTTATTGACCGTTGTGGGGGATACCCTAATGTCCCATTGCTTGGAATCAGAGGGGGTATAACTTACAATCCTTGTCTAGATTTGCGACAATTTGGTCGTGCTCGAAGAGATGGTCCCCATGAGTTACTTCTTGAGGAAATTATATTTGACTATAAGGAGGATGTTAAGGAGCACCGCCGGAGGTTCATACGAGCTTGGGGCATGATGAACAGATCTGACCCTCAAGAGTTGGGACCAAAGACTTCCCTTCCTATGCAGCCTTACCTCCAATGGGTCCGAGCTCAGGCCCAGAAGCTTGGGATGCCCTATGAAGCCGTATTACCAACGGTTGTGGAGCCCACTAATGAAGAAGGCATTCGTTACATGGTTCTCTATCCTTACATGCCCACTGATCCTGGGGAGTTGCAGAGGTCTTGGATTCAGCTGAGGAATGAGTGGGATACTTATCGGGAACGGTACCAGGAGCAAGAAAGGAAGATTTTGAAGCTCACCAGGAAGCTCGAGGAAGAAAGAGTGATCAATGACTATATCGGCACAAAGAGGAAGCGACCATGGGACTTTTGATTTTGCTTTTTCTAGTTTTAGATTTGTTTTATTTACTTCTTTGTAAACGCCTTAAAGGCATTGTTGAACTTTTCAAAGTTAATCTAATAAAGTTTGTTTATTTTTGGTTTGCAAATTTAAATCTCCCAAAGTCTTTGAAATCATTACATGCGCATCCCATTATCATGCACGTCATTACAGGTACCCTTACAGGTTTCTCATCTTCTTCGCTGTTTATTTCAGCAGAAATGTCTTCCGATCAAGCCATCAAAGATCTTCAAGAACAGAACGCCCAATTCCAACAGATGTTCATAAGTCTGGCTAAAGGGCAAGAGGATCTGAAGATCCTTATTCTAAAAGAGAAGAAGAAGAAGAAGGTCGGTATTCTGAACAGAGGTAGATGATTTGGAGAAAGGTTGAGACAACCAGCTGATCTGACCTCCTCATCCAAGGACGGGGAGAACCAAGAGAGAGCAAAGGACCCTAGTCCTGCAGTTTCTTATAATGATACGGATTACGATGATGAGCAATATCTTCCTGCTGAGGATAGATACAAGCATCTAGAAGACCGTATGAGTGCTATGGAGATTCAGAAAATACCTGGTTTGGATTTCAGAGAACTGGGGCTGGTATCAGGAGTGGTTATCCCTCATAAGTTCAAAGCTCCGGTTTTTGCCAAGTACGATGGATTATCCTGTCCAAAACTCCATCTTCGCTCGTATGTCAGGAAAATCCAGACCCACACTACTGATAGAAATTTGTGGGTGCATTTCTTTCAAGATAGTCTGTCAGGGACTCAACTTGAATGGTTATACTATTTGGAAGGAGCCAGTGTCCAAAACTGGGAAGACCTTGCCACTGCTTTCTATAAGCAGTATCAGTATAACACCGACCTTGCTCCCACTCGTACTCAGCTCTAGGGTATGTCCATGGTTGCAGGTGAAGGCTTTAAGGACTATGCTCAAAAGTGGAGAGACTTGGCTGGAAGAGTCCAACCCCCTTTGTCTGGTAGGGAGTTGGTTGACATGTTTCTAGGGACGCTATCTGGTCCATTTTTCAATCACTTGATCGGCAGCTCATCATCCGGTTTCACTGAGTTGATTTTGACTGGAGAAAGAGTGGAAGTTGGCATCTGAATTGGTAAAATTCAGAAGGATGCCTCTTCGAGTTCGGTAAAAAAGCCCTTCACGGGTAAGAAGGAAGCTAGTGCAGTCTATGGCCCGAGGGGCCAGAGCAGATCTGAACACCGTCAAACGGTAAATGCTGTAGTGATATCAAGACCAACAGTTGCTACACAACGCAATAATCAACAAAGGGTGGAAAGACCACAGAGGCATTTCACCCGGCTCAATATGACTCTGTCTCAAATTTTACCATAATTGTTGAAGACCAATCTGGTAACTCTGAGGGAAGCCCCGAAGAACCCCAACACCACATCTCCTTGCTATAACCCGAATGTCCACTGCGCCTATCACTCAGAAAGTCCAGGTCATGATACAAATGACTGTTGGGCCCTAAAAAATAAGGTGCAAGACTTGATCGAAGCCAGAGAGATAGAGTTTGATGCTCCAGAAAAGCCGAATGTTATAACTGCTCCCATGCCCAAACATGGTCATGGAGTGAATGTTGTTGACACTGACTTGTTTGTGACCTCTATGGAAGAGATTTCTACTCCTCTTATGACAGTTAAGAAGAATTTGTTGTTGGATGGTTTATTTCCGGGTTGTGGTGAAGGTTGCCACATGTGTTCAATTATGCCTACTGGTTGACGTTTGTTGAAGTCATGTGTTCAGTGCTTGATGGATAATAAAGAGATTTTCTTCGAGAAGACTATGATTCCCGTCGTTCCCTCTGAAGACGTTGCCATTATAACCATTTCTACCAATCCTTCCAAGGTTTCCTCAAGAAAACCTGTTAGGATTACACCTGTTCCAAGAATTACTCCGCTAATAATCACAGTTCCTAGTCCCATTCCATTCACCTCAAACAAGGTTGTCCCATGGCATTATGGTGTTGATGTATATTACCATGGTGTTAAGCAAGATCTGAAGACTGAAGAAGCTGATACTGACGTCAGTAATATTGTCGGGACTAGTAAGGTTACCCGAAGTGGAAGGGTATTCTCTCCCGAGATTTCCCCAAAGACTATCATCAAGCCTACTGTTACTCCAACTGTTGTTCTAACCAGCACTCCTGAAATTTCTCCTGTTCCAACTCCAATTATTACACTTGCTACTATTCCTATTCTTACTCCAATTATCACCCCTGCTGCTGAGCCATCTGGGACTCAGGGCAAAGAAATCATAGGTGAGCCTGCCCGGACGGAGGCACCTAAGAAGATCGTTGTGGAAGCCTCTAAACAAGAGATAGAGGAAATACTGAAGATTATCAAGAAGAGTGACTACAATGTAGTCGAGCAGCTGGGGCAGACCCCGTCAAAAATCTCTATGTTGTCTCTGCTATTATGTTCTGAAGCCCACGTGAAGGCTTTGATTGTGTTTCTCAAGACTGTGCATGTGCCGCAGGAAACTTCCGCAGATCAATTCAAAGATTGCATGGCCAGCCTGACTGCTGACAATGGGTTGGGTTTCTCAGATGCGGATCTGACACCGAAAGGAAGAAATCATAATGATGCTCTGCACGTCTCGATCAAGTGCAGGGGCACCACTATGGCCTATGTGCTGGTAGATACCGGGTCCTCACTGAATGTTCTGCCAAAGAAAGCGTTGGACTGTTTAGATTGTGAGGGTTTGACCTTAAAGCCGAGCAATATTGTGGTGAGGGCTTTTGATGGATCAAAAAGACTGGTGCACGGGGAGGTGGACGTCCCTGTCAAAGTGGGTTCCCAGACTTTTGCTTCCACCTTCTACGTAATGGATATCAGACCATCGTATTCTTGCTTGTTGGGCCATCCTTGGATTCATAAGGTTGGGGCAGTTACGTCCACACTCCACCAAATGTTGAAATATCCAGTGAAGGGGAAGATTGTCACGGTGCAAGGTGAAGAGGAGTATATGGTGAGTCATCTCATTTCTTTCCGCTACATGGAGATGGACGGGGAATTCATAGAAACCCCTTGTCAGAACTTCGAAGAGGTCCCTCAGAATTTGGCGTCAACTAAAGTTACTACCAACAAACCTCTGATGAAGATGGCTTCTCTCAAGGATGTCAGGGTTGCAGTTGAAGAAGGGGCTCAAAGGGTTGTTAGGCGCGCACGGGCTGGAAGACCTCCTATGCATATCAGCAATTGGGGAATTAACGCAATTGAAGATAGTGAAGAGGATTCAGACATCGACAGCTGGATCTACCCAACAACTGACGGTGGACCGAATAATTGGACGGCGAAGGACTTCATACCTATTTCTTTTATTCTGCAGTAATTGACTTTTTAAGATTTGTAATAAACAGTTTGAAACTTTATGGCTCGGTGCCTTGCCCGAGGCACCTTGGCTTTGCTTGTGAGAGCTTATTATTTATCATTTCATATATCATTAATAAAGCATTTAACGTTTCTTGCATTACAAATTTTGTGCTCTTTGTTTTTCTTTTCTGTCTCTCACTTTATCAAAACAACTATTTTCTTACACACACTCACGTATCATACTGCAGATCCATATCCACTCTGGATCCCATTGATAACAACTCTACTACTGCCAGTTATGACTTCGAAAATCCGATCAACCAAGCCAAGGACGGAGGTGAGGATGATTGTGAGGTGCCTGGAGAGCTTGCTAGACTGTTACAGTAAGAAGAAAGGGCCATACAGCCTCATGAAGAGCCAGTTGAATCAGTAAATCTGGGTACATAGGAAGACAGGAAAGACGTTAAAATAGGTGTGAATCTGGATCCTAGTGTCAAACAACAGTTAATACAGATGTTACACGACTATGTTGAGATCTTCGCCTGGTCTTATGAAGACATGCCTGGTTTGGACACTGATATTATGGTACATCACCTGCCGACTAAAGAAGACTACCCTCCGGTAAAGCAGAAGGTCCGTCGTATGCGCCCTGAAATGTCAGAGAAAATCAAGGCAGAGATTTTGAAACAGTTTGACGCAGGGTTCTTAGCTGTCACTTCTTATCCACAGTGGGTTTCCAACGTTGCTCCAGTGCCTAAGAATGACGGTAAGGTACGGATGTGTGTGGACTACATAGATCTGAACATGGCAAGCCCTAAGGATGACTTCCCATTCCCTCACATTGATGTTCTAGTCGACAACACCGTGTAGCACAAGATCTTCTCCTTCATGGACGGTTTTTCTGGCTACAATCAGATCAAGATGGCTCCTGAGGACATGGAGAAGACAACCTTTATTACACAGTGGGGCACCTTGTATTACAAGGTGATGCCTTTTGGGCTGAAGAATGTTGGGGAAATTTATCAGCGCGCCATGGTCGCTTTGTTCCACGACATGATTCACCATGAGATCGAGGTTTATGTTGATGACATGATAGCTAGGTCCCAGACTGAGGAAGAGCACCTTGATCATCTCCAAAAACTGTTTGACAGGTTGAAGACGTACAAACTGAGGTTGAATCCGAACAAGTGTACGTTCGGGGTAAGGTCTGGTAAACTGTTGGGTTTTGTTGTCAGTGACAAAGGTATTCAGGTAGACCCTGCAAAGGTAAAGGCCATACAAGAGATGTCGGCTCCCCGCACACAAAAAGAAGTTAGAGGTTTCTTGGGACGTCTGAATTACATCACCAGGTTCATTTCACATCTGACTGCTACGTGTGAGCCAATCTTCAAGCTGCTGAAGAAAGATCAAGTGGTAAAGTGGAATGATGAATGCCAGACCGCTTTCGAAAGAATCAAAGAATACCTTCAAAAACCACCAATTTTAATGCCTCCAGTTGAAGGAAGACCTTTGATTTTATATTTGACAGTGCTAGACCATTCAATGGGGTGTGCGTTGGGGCAGCATGACGAGTCTAGCCGAAAAGATCACGCTATTTACTACCTTAGCAAAAATTTTACCGACTGTAAGACCCGATACTCATTTCTCGAGAAAACCTGTTACGCTTTGGCATGGGCTGCTTGCCGGCTGAGACAGTATATGTTGACTCACACCACCTTGTTGATATCAAAAATGGATCCAATCAAGTATATTTTCAAGAAGCCTGCCTTGTCCAAAAGAATAGCAAGATGGAAGATGATCTTAACCGAGTACCACATCCAATACACAACCCAAAAAGCAATCAAGGGGAGTGCATTGGCGGATCATTTGGCGCAATAGGCCGTGGATGACTACCAGTCCATGAATTTCGAGTTCCCAGATGAGAATATCATGTTGGTATCTGACTGTGAAGAACCCGGAATGGATGAAGGACCCGAGAAGGGATCCCGATGGTCTATGTATTTTGATGGAGCCTCGAATACTTTGGGTAATGGCATTGGCGCTGTAATTATATCCCCCAAGGGCTGTCATACTCTGTTTACCGCCTGATTATGTTTTAACTGCACCAACAACATGGCGGAGTATGAAGCATGTATCATGGGTCTTCGAGCTGCTATTGACCTGAGGATTAAGTTCTTGAGTGTATTTGGAGATTCTGCTCTGTTGATAAGTCAGATCAAAGGTGGGTGGGATACGAAGCACCCGGATCTTATTCTTTACAAAGATTATTTATTGACATTGCTCCCATACTTCGAAGAGATAACCTTTGAACATTTCCCAAGAGAAGAGAACCAGTTGGCGGACGCGCTAGCTACCATGTCTTCTATGTTCAAAGTCAGGTGGGGCAATGAAGCTCCCCAGATTACCATTGAGAGGTTAGACGAACCCGCACATTGCTGGGACATTGAGACTAAAGAGGTAGCAGATAAACCCTGGTTTCATGAGGTAAAGAGGTATCTTGAGGCTCAAGAGTACCCCGAGGGGGCGTCTATTAACGATAAGAAATTTCTGAGAAGGTTCGTTGCGAAGTTCTTCATCAGTAATGGAATCCTTTATAAGCGTAACCATGATTCAACCTTACTGCGGTGAGTGGACAAAAGCGAGGCAGAAAGGTTCATGACAGAGTTACATGAAGGCACCTTCGGAACTCACTCCAGTGGACATACCATGGCAAAGAAAATCCTACGGGCAGGATATTACTGGTCCACTATGGAAGTCGATTGTTATCAGCACTCTCGAACCTGTCATAAGTGCCAAGTCTATTCTGATAAGGTACATGTACCTCTGGTTCCCCTGAATGTCTTGACAGCTCCTTGGCCCTTTGCAATGTGGGGCATCGACATGATCAGCGAGATCAGACCTACTGCGTCTAACGGGCATCGTTTCATTCTGGTAGCAATTGATTATTTCATAAAGTGGGTTGAGGCAGCTTCCTTTGCTACAGTAACCAAGAACGTCGTGGCGCGGTTTATCCGACATAATCTGATCTATCGATATGGTGTACTAGAGAGGATTATTACTAACAATGGTACAAATCTCAACAACACAATGATCACCGAGCTCTATAAACAGTTCAAGATACAACATCATAACTCTTCTCCCTATCGACCGAAGATGAATGGGGATGTTGAAGCGGCTAATAAGAACATCAAAAAGATTGTACAAAAGATGACGGTGACATACAAAGACTGGCACGAGATGTTACCATTCGCTCTTCATGGGTACCGTACCTCAGCACGGACGTCGACAGGGGCAACACCCTACTCTTTGGTGTATGGCATGGAGGCAGTTCTACCCATCGAAGTCCAGATACCCTCTCTCAAGATTATGAAGGATGTGGGTTTGAAAGAAAATGACTGGATCCAAACCTGGTTTGATCAGCCGAATCTAATCGATGAAAAGAGACTTATTGCTATTTGTCATGGTCAGACGTATCAAAAGCGAATGATCAAGGCCTTTAACAAGAAAGTCAGACGTCAAGAGTATCAAGTCGGGGATCTAGTGATCAAACGCATCATACTATCACAAGGTGATCCCAGGGGAAAATTGACCCCTACATACGAAGGGCCATTTGTGGTTAAGAATATTTTCTCAAGAGGAGCTATGATTCTAACCACCATGGATGGTGACGACCTTCCTCACCCCGTCAATGTAGACATAGTAAAAAGATACTACGCATGATTAAAGACCCGCTAGGTTGACTGGCCTAAGCAAAAATAAGGGCTTCCCGGCGGACCAAAAGGGTTCGGGCAAAAGTAAGGGATGAAAATGAAAAAAACTGTACACCCGACAAGTCGAAAACTTGAAAGGGCGGCTTGGGAAAAAAGGGGTATCCTGGTGGACTGAAAACCCGAAAGGGTGGTCCAGGCAAAAATTAGGGATCAAAGCGTAACACTATGTCTCATTGGATCATCTTGCAACCAGACTTCAGTATCAACTATCAAGCTCAAACGGCGCCGATCAATCTGATACACCTTTGGCCAAGTAGCAAAGTGATGAGACGCTTGAAGATATAAAGGCAATAGCAGAGTTGGAACCCAATAGGATTGTTTCACATAGCTGTTTTTTCTTTCTTTTACCCAAATTGTAATTTCTATCTTTCGGCGGTGTTCTCTTACTAGAGCGTCAGCCTCTTTGTACAAAACACTTATTATAGGCCAACTTCAAAAAATCAATACAATTCATTTTCACGAGAAATTTCAAATTGTTTTTCTTTTTCTGTTTTGTTTTGCAAGAATGTTCAATGATTCATTTTTTATATATGCATTTGAAAATAATGGTTGCTCATAAATGCTTACACAAGAAACAAAAGACGATTACTCGTAATTCCAGAAATAGGGACAAACAAGAAGTACCCAAACCTTACAGTTACTCTGCCCATTAGGTGTCGGGATAGAGCCAGCTTGAGAACATGAGTAGTGGTACATACACTCCCCACAGAGTGAAAGGTATCCAAAGACAGTGGTGTTAGCTTTTCCAACCAGGACATAACTTGCCCCAGCTAAGGTTTACGATCGCGAGTGAGTCGGTAAATTTTTCCCCAAGCAGAGTTTATTTCTCTCACAGGTAGAAATTCAATTCCCGATAGAATTCATTATCACCAGCAGCAGAAATTCATCCCCAGCTGAGTTATCTCTCCGAGTCAGCAGATCTATCAACAGAGTATCTCTTCTCCAACAGAGTTATTTCCCGCAGAGTTATCCTCAGACGGGGTCTCTTCCGACAAAATATTCACCATCCAAGGGGCAAATCCCCAGCATAGTCATCTTTGTTTACCATCCGCAACAGAAGTAGAGGAGCTATGGCTTTTATAGCAGTCATGGATTTATTTTCCTGAACTCATATTATTACGTCAGCATTTCATGTTCATACATCATGACATGTGCATACATCACATATAACATAGTCTCATTTATTTTAAGAGCGCCATTACACAATACATCTCATGCATTGCACATAACTAACCATGTATCTCATTCATGAAAGACAGTTATTATCAACAATTTCCATCAGGTCCATGATCAACACTCGAAGCTAAACAGAGTAATCATCGGCACAACAAGAACAACCTTACTCAGGTTCCCTCTGCAGTTTTACCCTGACTCATTCTGAAGCAGCCCTACTATCCAGGCTCTCATATCAAAGTAACACTACTATCCCTGTTCCTTCTCACAGCCCTACTATCTCGTCTTTCATATCGAAGTAACCCTACCATCCAGGTTCCTTTTCACAGCCCTACTATCCCGGCTTTCATATCGAAGTAACCCTACCATCCAGGTTCCTTCTCACAGCCCTACTATCCAGGCTTTCATATCGAAGTAACCCTGCCATCCAGGTTCCTTCTCACAGCCCCACTATCCAGGCTTTCATATCGAAGTAACCCTACCATCCAGGTTCCTTCTCACAGCCCTACTATCCCGGCTTTCATATCGAAGTAACCCTACCATCCAGGTTCCTTCTCACAGCCCTACTATCCCGACTTTCATATCGAAGTAACCCTACCATCCAGGTTCCTTCTCACAGCCCTACTATCCAGGATTTCAGATCGAAGTAACCCTACCATCCAGGTTCCTTCTCACAGCCCCACTATCCAGGCTTTCATATCGAAGTAACCCTACCATCTAGGTTCCTTCTCACAGCCCTACTATCCCGGCTTTCATATCGAAGTAACCCTACTCTCCAGGTTCCTTCTCAGCAGCCCTACTATCCAGGCTTTCATGTCGAAGTAATCCTACTATCCAGGTTCCTTCTCACAGCCCTATTATCTAGGCTTTCATCTCGAAGTAACCCTACTATCCAGGTTCCTTCTCATAACCTTACTATTCGGGTTCTTCCTCTCTTATCCCCAGACAGCAGCCCACAACAATGTAAGACCGGGATCCGATCTAACAAAATTGATTTCACATTTCCTTAGAAAGTCGTTGTGCAGCGTATACCCCGACCAAACACACAGTTCACTTCCGCTTCCCAAACCGGAATTATTCCCCAGTAGAGTAACAGACAATTGAAGCTCCTAAAACTTTATTTCTCTCAAGACAAAGACCAGCATTCCCCAGCGAAGTCCTCCTCAACAGCAGGTATACGGGTTATCGCAAAGGAATCTCTTATGCGATCGACACCTCTTTGGATGGCATATGTAAGCCCATACCCTAAAATTCTCTAGCAACTTCCAAATGGCATCTACAAGCCCATTCCCGATATCGCAAATCAAGTATCACTTCATGCGAGTGCAAATTTCCAAGCACTCTAGTGTTCAATCATCTTCCACCTTCAGATCACGAAAGGCAGACGGGCCAATCTACATCCTCAGGTTTAAGAAGATTGAACAGGGGCAGCTGTTGTACCCCCAAAATTTTCCCTCCCATATTTCTCAATACATGTCAAGTGAGGTCCTCAAATTGCTCAAGGAAGTCCAAGAGTTGATCAGATAAACTCTCTCCTAAGACAGTCTACCTCAGATTAGGGTTTCATTTTTCATCAATATGCTTGAATCCAAAGGATCCCAAATGCTCACCATTGTCCTGATATGTTCCCAAGATCATCCATGTCAATTTTCAAGCCTTGCAAAGGAAGTTTGCTCAGTCAATTACTCAAAGGCCTAAAAATCGATTGTGCTAGGTCAAAAGTCAATTGTGGCTCACATATAGTCAAACTTCAAGATTTTTGGTCAACATCCTCATTTTGAAGTATCATTCATCATTTGATCAAGGATTGATCATGATTCACCAAGGATTTCTCACAATTCATCAAAACCCAAAAGTTGCTAAATTAGGGTTTTGCAGGAAAAGTCAACTCAACTTTGACAAAGCATAACTTTCTCATACTTTATCAGAAATGACCCATTCAAAGCTCATTTTGAAAAGGATACAATTCCCTACAATTCATATTCGGCTTCCAAGTTCAAAATATGCACTCACAAAAAGATATGAATTTTGACATTATAGGTCATTTTGAAAAGTCAACAAAAACACCTTTTGGGTCAAAGCTTCATACATGAATATGGAAGAATCAGTTGAGATGAGACAAAAAGGGTTGTTTAGAGGACATCCTAAGATTTCTAAAAAGTCCAAGAACACCTCTCTAGGGTCAAAATTGAGAGAGTTATGCATTGGCCAAGTTGACCTTTTTTACAAAATTGCCAAAAGTCAAATATGCTAAAATTTGCATTTTTTGCTAAATGGGCCCAACTTTTTATGCTTGCACTTCAATGATAACATAGTCCACGACCTATGGGACCCTCCATGCTTTATTTATTCATTTGTTTTGATTTTTATTCATTTAAAATTCAAATAAAATCAAAAAATCTAAATAAATCATATAATGTGTTTTAGGGATGATTTTTGCATTGAAGGAAGATCTTATATGCTGTCAATTGAGAATCAATTCGTGCAAGACTGATTTGGGAGGAAAAAGATTGAATTGGAGAAAATTTGGAAAGATATCATAGGCCATGAAAGACCAAATCAAATCTTCATAATGAGTAAGATTGAATTCGTTTTTGTTGACCTAAAAGGCTGTATTACATATACAGAAGAGATCCAAGGCATGAGAAGAGGTTGAACAGTTGTGCAGAGCAAAAATAAAACTAAAAAATCTCAAGAAAAACGGTGATCTAATTCTAATTTATAGGCCATCCCAAGCCATCTTCACCTTGCCAATCGATTGCTGGACGTCTCAGGATCGTGTTCCAATCATTAGAAAGCCTTCTCACATCCTGAAACGCGTTGTAGCAGTCATACGGTTAGCTAAAAATTTTGTTTTCGTTTTCATTGATTTATACATCCTTTGCACGTTTTTATTACATATTCTTGTTCCTTACTGATTTTGCAAACTATTCATTTTATTCAATTGCGTTTTTGTTGATTGTATGTGAAATTGCCATGGCTAGGGTTTTTTGTTTGGTTTTAGGGCTTTGCAATACAGGTAAAATTGGACATTAATTCTGGTACCATGAGACTCGTGAGGATGAGACAAGTTGATTGGTACCAGCCATGGTCATTTATATTACCTATGGAAAATTTTTGAAATACACAGGGTTGTAGCTACAACGCAATGTCCGTAGGTAAAAACATCCAGGGCTAAAACGACGGTTGGGAGGAAGAAGATGATGCGTGGCACTCCCTGATTTTCTTGTTTGAATTTCGTGTGTTGGTTGGCCCCACTAGCTTGTTTTTGCATATTATATTATGTTTTCATATTACTTACAAGTTAACACCATGGCTCAGATGGCTGGGGCGAAGGCCTTTGATGCACACGTCCTGGGTTCGATCCCAGGCGTGTGCATTTTATTATTTTCTTGCTCCTTTCAGGTAGATCCCATACAACACAATAGCATGCGCCTACTGCACACCTTTGTGTTCCACCATCAGATCCATCAGCCATGTGGATCCAACGTCATGTAGCAAGGGGCCTACCATGTTCCCCGGGTCAGCGCGCACACTGGATCAAGTAAGTCAAATAAGCCTTAGCTATTTGGGCCCAGAAATTCAGTTCTAACCCCCCTTTTTTCAACAACACCACCAGACCCATCTATCTTTTTTATTTCTTTTCTTTATTTTTTATTCTTCAAATTTCCTTTATTTATTTTAATTCACAAATTAATTATTTTTCATAAAAGTCATAAAATCAATAATTCACAAAATTAGGGTTAGTTTTTTTTTTATTTATCAAAATTAATTTTAATTTAGGTTAACTTAGGAAATTGTAATTTGTTTTTCATAAATAATATCAAAAATAGAAATTAGGTTAACTTTTAATTTTATTTCCCCTTTTTCTCAAATAAATAAAAATACAAAAATAGGTTTTAGATTAAATTTTTTTTTAATTTAAAATTAATTAGGATTAGGATTTTCTTTTTAATTTAATGATTTCTTTATTTTTTTAAAATAACAAAACAAAACAAACACATTTTTTAATCAATCGCAATTAGGTTTAGGCAAGGGTCAAAACACTAGTTGCTCCGTATTCGATTCATCGCGCACGTGTTAATTATTTTTACCAATATTTCTATAAATGCTCATGGTTTGTAATAGTTTAATCTAGGACTTTTTTACTTATCGTTTTTTTCCCGGGTTTTTGGCTATGTAATTAATCCCCCTCCCTGAAGCCTTGTAATAGCGTAGATTTACTTTCTCGCATTTTAATTCCCGCAAATATTTAACTGTTTAGATGTATGCTAATAAGATTGTATGACAAGAATGCATGACAAATTTAATACGGTTAGAAAATCCTAAATGTGCAAAGATAAATAACTGAAACAGATCACACGCACATATCACTCTTAGGGTATACTCTCACTTCGGTTGCCTTCGGTAAATGATCATTAAGTATAGGGTGTCTTAGTGGTTACCCTTTATGTCTAAAAAGATCAAATGTCCCATTCAGATGTCGCCTCGGAATGTTGCCTCAGAAATGTTTCCTCGAATATGATCTTAAGACCCTAGGGTTATTACTAAGGTATCTTAACATTTCTTTAGTGATCGTACGTCCCTTTCGAATTGACCCTTACAACTCCAACGATGGTGCTACCTATTTCTCAATAATGGGATAGCACTGTCTAAAGGAACAAGAATAGAAACGATCTTTTTTTCGAGTAGGTAGATGCTATTAGGTACTTGCTCAAAATCAAAGCTTTTCACACTTACACTTTTCAAACAAACTTTCAAAACAAACTTCGTCACACCTTTGAGGACTGATACAAGGGTTATCACGAAGTTAAAACTCTTTTCAAAAACAAAGCACGTACACAAGCAATTTTTTAAAAAAAATGAGCAAGTACCTAAGAGCCCATGGAAAACCATGGATAGAAAGGGTGCTAACACCTTACCTTTCTATAATCTACCCTCCATACTCAGAATATCTCGAAAAAGGGATTTTTTTGTACTTTTTTCCTTTCCGGTTGGATGAAATAAAAGTCGGTGGCGACTCTTGCTTACTGCGACATTTTGTGAACAAAAAATGTAAAACGCAAACCAACATTTCGAACAGTCGGTTCTGCAACCGTATCACAATGAGCAAGGTTTGACATGGTCTCAAAGGATGATGTCACTCTCGCACTCAGATATCTATTGGTGTTCTAGATCTTTGGAGGATATTACCATTATTGACCGTTGTGGGGGGTTCCCTAATGTCCCACTATTAGGCATTAGGGGAGGTATCACTTATAATTCGTCTCTTGCATTACCACAGTTTGGGTATGCACGAAGCGATGGTCCCCATAGTACGCTCATTCAAGGTTTGGTTACGAGGGCGACGATCAAGGCTATCGTCAAAGGTTCATACGAGCTTGGAGAATGATAAATAAAGTGGATAGTAAGACATTGGGACATAAAAATTCCATCCCCCTTGAGCCTTACCTTAAGTGGGTACGAACTCGCACTTAAAGTCTCGTGATACCTTATCCCGCCATCTTACCTATCATCATAGAGCCTATTATCGAGGGGGATGTTCCTTACACTATTCTCCATCCTGATATGCCGACTACTCTCGAGGAGTTGCAAAGATCTTGGATTCAACTCAAAGTGGAGCGAGACACCTTTGAAACTCAGTTCTACGCAAGCGGGAAGAAGGTTTTGGAGCTTACAAGATAGCTTCACGATGAGAAAAGTTTGAACGCCTACATTGCACAAAAGAGGATGCTCTCATGGGAAGCCTGATTCTATTTCTTGTTTTAGGAGTTTATTTTGTATTTTTTTTTTCTTTTTCCATTGTAAGCCCAAGAGGCATGTTATAATCAATCTGAACTTATTAATGCAATTAACGTTCGTTCCTTCTTTGTCTAAACAAATTTAAATCTTCTAAGTCCTTGAAATCATTTGCATACACATTTCATGCATCATAACATAAGCAATCATTCTACAACAGGTTTCCTCATCTTTCTACTATTTATTTCAGTAAGATGGATATGGAGCAGACCGTGAAATATATGCAATCACAAAATTCACAGTTCCAAGCAACCTTGCTGACCCTGTCCAAGGGACAACTAGAGCTGATGACACTGTTATGAGCCAAAAAGAAGACTAAGAAGAAGGCCCTCATTAACATGGGGAAAAGGTTTAAAGGCCCAGTTTGTCGGGTGTAGATAGTTGAAGAGTCATCAGAGGAAGATGAGAACTAGGTGGAAGAGGCAAAAAGCACCCGTGCTTGGGGTGCAAATGATCAAGCTTCTGAGGATGAAGACTACTTTGATGAAGAATATCCATTGGCCGAGGATAAATACAAGCAATTACAGGATAAACTAAAAGCAGTTGAAATTCAAGCCATACCTGGTTTAGATTTTGGTGATTTAGGCTTAGTACCCGGGGTCGTCATTCCCCATAAATTCAAAATACCAGTCTTTGCTAAGTATGACAGAGTTTCATGCCTAAAACTTCATCTGAGGTCCTACGTCTGCAAGATACAACCATATACTATTGACAAGAAGCTTTGGGTCCATTTCTTCCAAGAGAGTCTGGATGGGACTCAGTTAGAATGGTTTTACCAATTGGAGGGTTCCCACGTTCACACATGGGAAGATCTGGCCACTGCTTTTTATCATCAATGTCAGTACAATGTTGATTTAGCACCGATAAGAGTTCAGCTTCAAGGAGTGACAATGGGTACTAATGAAGGGTTTAAAGAGTACGCGCAAAAATGGAGGGATCTTGCGGGTAGAGTTCAAACACCACTGACTGATATGGAGTTGGTGGACATGTTCATGGGAACACTAACAAGAGCATATTTCAACTTGCTAATTGGTAGCTCATCTTCTGGTTTCACTGAGTTAATTCTGACTGGTGAAAGGGTCGAGAGTGGAATCAAGAGTGGGAAAATACCCATGGCATCTGCTTCTACATCAAACACTATAAAGAAACCCTTTACTGGCAAGAAAGAATCCAATGTTATTTATGGATCAAGGGCCCATACCAAGAAGGATCACCGTCCATCTGTTAATGCTATAGTAATCTCCAACCCTCCATCTAGACAATCATCCAACCATCAACGGTCCAAAATTCCTCGAAGACAGTTCACAAGGATTAGTATGTCATTGTCCCAAGCCTTGCAACATCTGTTGAAGGCCAACTTGGTGACATTGCGTGATCCACCATCAAGTCCAAAAATTACATCACCAAAGTACAATTCAAATTCCAAGTGTGTGTATCATTCCAACAACCCTGGGCATGAAACTGATCAATGTTGGGCTTTGAAGAATAAGATTCAAGACCTGATAGATAACAAAACTATTGAGTTTGATCCACCTACAACTCCAAATGTGATAACCGCACCAATGTCGAACCATGGAAAAGGTGTCGATGCGATTGATGACACTACTTTTGTTTCCTCCATTGAGCATTTGACTACTCCGTTGACTATTGTGAAGGGAAATTTGTTGAGAGTTAGGGTGTTCCCTGGATGTTTAAAAGACTGTGATTGCTGTGCTAAACAAATAAATGGATGCAAATGGCTGAAAGAAGGTTTTCAACGCCTGATAGATAGTCACAAGATCCTGTTTGAAAAAATTCCTACCATCAAGAGTTTGACCAACAAAGTTGAAGACCTTTCCATATTAACAATCTCCAACAAGCCTCTTAGGATCTCCTCAAAGGGTCCTATTAGGATTTCAAATGAATCAACAATTGCTCCTTTAATAATCACTGCCCCTGAGCCAATTCCTTACTCCTCCGACAAAGCGGTTCCATGGAACTATGGTGCCGAAGTTTACTATCATGGGATAAAATAAGATTTTTGGATCAACGCAGACAAATCTGATGTTACTAATATTGCAGGTTCTATTAAAGTAACAAGAACATGGAGGATCTTTTCCCCTGATATTTCACCACCCACTACTACAACAACTCCCATCAGCATAACCAATGACAAGTCTAGTGCCAACACTAGAGGCAAAGAGAAAGAAGGTGAACCTACTAGGATAGAGGCACCTACCAAATATATTGATGCTGAAGAGCCCTCCACTTGAGAGATGGAGGAAATCTTGAAAATTATAAAGAAAAGTGATTTCAAAATAGTCGAACAACTGGGGAAAACCCCCTCCAAAATATCCATGTTATAATTACTACTCTATTCTGATGCTCATGCCCATGCTTTAATCAAGTTCTTGAATAAAGCTCATGTGCCCCAAGAGACTACAGTTGAACAGTTCGAGAATTGTGTGGCGAGTTTAACGGCTGACAACGAATTAGGTTTCTCTGACTCTGACTTGACACCCGTTGGAAGGAATAATAACAAGGCCTTGCATGTCCCTATTGAATGTAAGTGAACTACCCTGGCTCATGTCTTGATTGATATTGGTTCCTCTCTAAATGTTCTACCTAAAGGTGCTTTGGATCGACTAGATTGTGAAGGCCTGGTGTTGAAACCAAGTTATTATACCCAAAAATTTCCCTCTCATTTCTCAAAGGATCATTATGGACCCTCATGTTTGCTTCTATCAAAAGTTCCAAGTCTTGGATTATAATTTTCCAAGAAAATCATGCACAAGGGCAAAATGGTCAATTACACACTGAAAAAGTCAAATTTTGACTTTTGGATCAAAATCAAGTTTCAAGAATCATATTTCATCAAGGCATGTTAAAGTATGAAGTTTGTTTCATCAAGAAAATCAAAAGTCAAGATTATGTTAAAAAAAGCCAATTTCTAAATATTTAGAAATTTTTCTAAGTGTTTAAGAAATGTGATAAATTCAGAACTTCTGGCCAGATTATCACTATAATGTAAGTTGATTCTGAAAGAACTTCTAACACAAGAGTTGTAAATCTTAATGAGATCTAAAACATTGTAGAACAGAACTTCTTCTAGAAATGCTGGGATTTCAAGTTATATGTCTTCAAAGACACGTCCCTGAAACTTAAACACTTAGTAAATACTGAGCATTTTCAAATCAGAATTTGGTTTTAATTTTTGGGCCAGTTTTCACGCAGGTTCAGTCAGAATTTGCAAGAGTAATTCAAAGAGGGATTACAAAGCATCTTATAAGCTTTCTGGAAAGTCTGAGAACTCCCTCAGAACATGATGGAGCAAAGAGATTCAAAGATCAGAAGTTGGATGTTTGTTCTAAGTTGCGTTGATGTTGAACTTCTGACCCAGAATTAAGCTATGATGCATAATCTCATATTGTAGGATTTATGGGTTGATAAATATCATCATCATTTAATGCACACAACCACTTTTGAGTTTTTATCCAAAGGATCTCCCCACGTGTGAGATAGAAGTACCATTGTTATCCTTGAAAAGCAAACTTTTGTACAAGAGTATGTTGGGCCCATGCTTTGCTTTTGCTTCTAAGGGTACTTTTCCTTAATTCATGCTTACAAATCCAGCTTAGGCACGGTTAAAAGCTGCTAAACACCATACTTGTTTAACTTACTTCAAGAACAAGTCAGCGCCGTAGCATGATGGTTGTACCCTTGACCTCTCCAAGCTACTAAACCTTTGCCTATAAATTGAAATCCATTTGCAGCTGTAAAGGGTTCAAAAAATTTGAAAATGAAAAAGCTTTGAAACCTTGCTAAAAGTTCCAGGAATCCGAAACTGCAAACACAAATATAAAACCTACTAGTTTTTGATTCTTGCATTCAAACTCCAATTTCCCTCAAGTCCTTCTTGACGAAATCATCCATACAGCTTCTGATATACATTTAAAAGTTGTCTTAACTTCTGTTTTCATACTGTAACACGTTCCCCATCAGTCTCCACCTCAAAAGTCATAACTTTGTTTCTTAGCTATTCCAAAATTTTCCAGCCATTCATAGCCCAAGTTAAAGGTTGTTCCAGCCTGCTGAGCACGTGAGGAAGCTGGTCAGAACAGTCAGAATCAGGTTCCAACTCACAAAACATATTTCAGCTATAAGGTAAGCTTCTGCTGACTCTCATCATTTTATTTAGGCATTGTTAAAATTGCATGTCCAAAATACAATGTAGACGTCCTAATTCTGATGTTCTACATATTCTGAAGTTTCACATACTTTCTGCCTAAGTAGGGAGAATATCAATTCAGAACTTCTTAAGGAAATTAGAATTAGCAGATGCATGCTTGTTTCTGATTTACAGTCTTGATATTTTTTTATGTTTATGAAACCATGATGGAAACCTGCCATAATTGTTATGTTTGTGTTGTTTGTTCTGTTGGGAAATGACTAAGTTGCAGATGTTTGATTAGCATGGAGAAAGAGATGAAATTCGTCATCAGAGCTTACTTTGTGTTATATGTTTATGTTTTTTGTTTCTAATACCGGATGTACAACCACCCAAGTGGTAGAAGGCGTGCGTATAAGACATTAGTGCTAAGGGTCATGGGTTCTAGTCCCAGAAGCATCTTTTTTTTTAGGTTCACTTATTGATATTTTTACCCATTTATCTGTCAGACAATGTTCCTAGATCAGAACTTCTAGATAAGCTTCACCCAACAGTACTATCATCTCACTCTCTCAAACAACCAGGACTTCTGATTTGCCAATTGTGATCGCTGGAAATAGAACTGACTGTTTTTTAAGCTGGTTCACGAAATGTCGCGGTAAGCAAGAGTCGCCACCGTCTTTTATGTTCTCTAACATGGAAAGGACAAAAGCACAGCAAAATTCCTTCTTTGAGAATGTTTCTCGGTTCGGGAGGTAGATTTATAGAAAGGGAAGGTGTTAGCACCCTTTCTATCCGTGGTTATCCACGGGCTCTTAGGTACTTGCTCTTATGTTTTCAAAATTTGTTTGCTTTTCAAATGTGTGTGGGTTTTGAAAAAGTTTCGTTTGAAAAATTTCTAAGTAACTCTTGTATTTGTCCTCAAGAGTGTATGAAAAATTTGTTTGAAAACCTTTTGAAAGTGTAAGTGCGAAAAGTTGTTTTGCTTGTTTGAAAGAGCAAGTATCCAGGAGAATCTACCTACTCTAAGGAATTAGGCTGTGTAAGAGTCCTTTAGATAGTGCTATCCCACCATTGAGAGGTAGGTAGCACCATCGTTGGAGGTGTGCGGGTCAATTCGATTATTAGGGACATGTGTGGTCACCAAAGCAATGGTAGGACATCTTAGTGGTAACCCTAACGTCCTAGATCCTTTTTATCCGAGGCAACTGGATCTTAGACAGGAGGGAGACCTCTAAAACACCCTATACTTGATGACCAAGTTCGAGGAAACCAGTGAGGCGTACCCTAGGAGTGGCATGTGCATGTGTATTGTTTTTTCAGTTAATGTTTATCTTTGAACATGTTATTTGTGAGCTACGGATTGATTTTATTATTCATACAAGTCTTTCATGCATTGTTTAACAGTTAAGAGTGCGGAAAATAAATTGCGGAAAGGTAAATCTAGCTATTACAAGGCGCGGGTATATACATCGCCAAAAACAACAACCCGTTTAGAAAATAAAAATGCGAGAATATAAATAAAGCGATAAACCCTAATTAACTATTACATTTCCGAGCAGATACAAAATAATGAATTAAAATAAATACGCGCGAAAGATTGAATCGGGAACGTCCTTAGGGTTTTGACCCTTTTGAGAAATAAAGCAATTTTGGTCCTTTGCAATTAATTAAATATTAACCCTAAACTAATTAATTAATTAGTTAAAAGAAAAAATGTTTTTTGTGTTTTTTATGTTTTTTTTAATGAAATAAAATAAAAGAAATTTAAAAGTCAAAAAGAAAAACCTAAATCTAAGCTTGATTTTATTTATTATGAAAAAAAAAGATTAAAATTATTCAAATTAAACTAAGTTAATCATATTTAGAATTTATTTACAAAATAAAAGAGTAAAATTAATAATAATAGTAATAAATGAAATATTTACATTTTTTTTAGTTTTTGAATTTTTATTGGGAAAAATTAGTTATGTTAATTTAGTGATAATTAGAAAAATAATTAATAAACAAACAAAATAAAAATATAAAATAAGAAGAAAAAAGGGATGAACCAAAAGGGGAGGTCTGGGCCCAGAATGGAGGTGTTAGGCAGCAATTTCAGGCCCACTAAGCTTTCAGCCACGTTTGACTTTTGTAATCAGATGCACAAGCTTTGACTGAGGATCATGGTGGTTATCCTCTCTTGGCCTTCAGATCTGTGAGAAAGGCCACTTGGCACGCTTGGATGTGAGGTGCATGATACACCTTCTTTGTGAACCTGCACACAAGCATGTAAAGAAAAAATATATGGAAATTTTGGGGGACCTGGAAATCGAACCCAGGTCCCAAGGGATTATGCTTGCACGCCTTGGCCATCTGAGCTGTATGTTCCAATTGATATAAGAATAATAAGTTATTATTATATACAATAAAAGCAATATCCTGGAAATAAAATAAAAATGCGCGCGTTTAGTTTGAACAAGCCAGTGATGTGAAGACACATCATCGTCTTCTTCATCAAAATTGCAGGTTTTTTACCTGCGGATTTTATCCGCAGGAAGTTTCGCAGGCTGCCTCAAAAATGGTCCTCAGGCCATGAAAACGCCACCTAAAGCCATGGGCATATTTGTCTTGGTCCCCTGATCACATCCATACTCATGGTTTGTCCTGATTTCTCCTGAAAACAAAACACCTAAAAACAACATATACAAACCCTAGGCACGGATTTTGTCATACAAGGCATAAAAATGGAATTGAATAATGCAGTTATGTCAGGAATCAAACAAGTAACATGATTATGCCAATATTTTTGAGGAAAAATGCAAGAATGCAGAACTGAGGTATCGTGTTCAGGGGCCTGTTCGTGAATAATTACAGTGCTGTGTAGGAGGTCTTAGGGCTTGGCAAGGGTCGCGTTGGCTTCAGGGGATGGCAAGGAGGAAGACTGCGTGCTTCTTTTGATCTCAAAGTGCCTGCAACCTTGTTCTAGACCTCTCACTTTTCCAACAATTTTTGAGTTTTGATTTTGCCGTTTGTGCACTTTCTAGGTCGTGAATGAGGTTTGTACTGCTTGCTTATGTAGGTATGAATGAGAATTAAGTGATATGATGAGCCTTAACCTTGTGCAATTAAGTTTTGGATTTTGTTTGACCACCATTAAAGGACATTCCATACTTGGAGCAAAACTTGGATTTTATGCTCAAAATGGCTTGGCACGAATTTGTGAGCTAGCATATGACACATGAAAGCCATTCAAGTCACCAAGATGCCATTCCATTAATTTTCTAATTTTATTTGAATTATTATAGATTTAAAATGAATTAAATCAATAAAAATTAAATAAAATGGAAAAATAAAGGTTTGGTCTTGAAATTAATCATGGGACACGTGGGTGGCATGACAATGCTGAATCAAGTGGAAGAAAGTGGCCCCTTTTGTCAAAAAATGATGTTTTAAGGATAGTTGACTTTTGCCATTTCACAAAAATTTCCCAACTTCTCCAATGCATATCTTGCTCAATTTTGATCATATGAACATGTTCTTGGACATTTTGGAAAGGTCTTGAAGTCCTCTAACCAATGCCTTTGGTCTCATGTCATTTGGATTTACCAATCTCAAGTTATGGTCTTTGACTTAAAGTGCATTTTTGTTTACTTTTGAAAATGACCTATAATGTTGAAATTGATAACTTTTTGTGAGAGCATTTCTTGGACTTGGAATGTGAAGATGAGTTGTAGGAAATTTCATCCCCTTCAAAATGAGCATTGGATGGGATTTTTCTGATGAACCATGAAAAAGTTATGCCTTGGTCAAGTTACAGTTGACTTTTCAACTGTCCAAAAATGGAAACTTTTGCATCTTGATGATTTTTGAGCCATTCTTGTGGAATCATGATCAAGAATTGATCCAATGATGATTGTGGCCTCAAAATAAGATGTTGACCAAAAATTTTGACTTTTGACTGCCAAATGACCATTTTTCCCCTGCAGTTGATTGTGAAGCAACTAGGGCTTTTGACTGTGCAATTTGATGCTGTGAGTCTTGAAACTTGACATGTAGATGCTTGAAAATGTGTATAGTCCTATGGGATTTGATTGAGCCCTTGAAAACCTCAACTTCCTTGCAAGAACCAAAACCCTAATTTTGACTGGCTTAGGAGGATGGTTTGACTGTGCAACCCTTGAGTAGACTTGAGCAAATTGAGATGATGTTTGTCAAAACTTTGAAGAATATGGGAGGGCAAATTTTGGGGTACAACAGTTTCCCCTGTTCAATCTTCTTAGACCTGAGGATGTAGATTGGCTTGTGTGCCTTTCGTGATCCGAAGGTGGAAGATGATTGAACACTAGTGCCTAGAAATTTGCACTCACATAGTAGAATATCAGCAACGTGATGTCGGGAATGGGCTTACAGATGCCATTTGGAAAGATGGTGGATAGGAGGATGGGCTTATAGATGCCATTTGGAGATGTGACAGAAGTTTGTCGGGAATGGGCTTATAGATGCCATTTGGAAATGTAATGGATAGTGGTGGAGATGGGCTTAAGGATGCCATCGGGAGGTGTCGATCGCGTAAGAGATTCCTTAGCGAGAAATTGCGTACTTTGAGAAAGGAAGATGGTTTCCTGGCCTGTTACAGGGGTTAATCTTCAATCTCTTCATGCAGACATGCCCTGGCTGGATACAGGTATCGAATCTACAATTGATTGCTCACATATATGCCCTGGCTAGATACAGGAATCGAATCTGGAACTTCAAAAGGTTGTTTACAGACGTGCCCTAGCTGGATACAGGTATCGAATCTATAAACAATCACTCACAGATGTGCCCTGGCTAGATACAGGAATCGAATCTAGAATTGGTCGTCTACAGATATGCTCTGGCTGGATACAGGAATCGAATCTCTAAACTCTTCATGCAGACATGCCCTGGCTAGATAAAGGTGTCGAATCCATAATCAAATACTCACAGATATGCCCTGGCTGGATATAGGAATCGAATCTGGAATTGGTCGTCTATAGATATGCCCTGGCTGGATACGGGTATCGAATCTCTAAACTCTTCATGCAGACATGCCCTAGCTAGATACAGGTGTCGAATCCACAATTAATTGCTCACAGATGTGCCCTGGCTAGATACAGGAATCGGATCTGGAATTTGTCGTCTACAGACATGCCCGGGCTGGATACAGGTATTGAATCTGGAATTGGTCGTCTACAGATATGCCCTGGCTGGATACAGAAATTGAATCTCTAAATTCTTCATGCAGATATGCCCTGGCTGGATACAGGTGTCGAATCTACAATCAGTTACTCACAGATATGCCCTGGCTAGATACAGGAATCGAATCTGGAATTAGTTGTCTACAGATATGCCCTGGCTGGATACAGGAATCGAATCTCTAAACTTTTCATGCAGACATGCCCTGGCTGGATACAGGTGTCGAATCTACAATCAATTACTCACAGATATGCCCTGGCTAGATACAAGAATCGAATCTGGAATTAGTTGTCTACATATATGCCCTGGCTGGATACAGGTATCGAATCTCTAAACTCTTCATGCAGACATGCCCTGGCTGGATACAGGTATCGAATCTACAATTAAATACTCACAGATATGCCCTGGCTAGATACAGGAATCGAATCTGGAATTAGTCGTCTACAGATATGCCTTGGCTGGATACAGGAATCGAATCTTTAAACTCTTCATGCAGACATGCCCTGGTTGGATACAGGTATCGAATCTACAATTAAATACTCACAGATATGCCCTGGCTAGATACAGGAATCGAATCTGGAATTAGCCGTCTACAGATATGCCCTGGCTGGATACAGGAATCGAATCTTTAAACTCTTCATGTAGATATGCCCTGGCAGGATACAGGTATCGAATCTACAATCAGTTACTCACAGATATGCCCTGGCTAGATACAGGAATCGAATATGGAATTGGTCGTCTACAGATATGCCCTGGCTGGATACAGGAGTCGAATCTCTAAACTCTTCATGCAGACATGCCCTGGCTGGATACAGGAATCGAATCTACAATCAGTTATTCACAGATATGCCCTGGCTAGTTACAGGAATCGAATCTGGAATTGGTCATCTAGAGATATGCCCTGGCTGGATACAGGAGTCGAATCTCTAAACTCTTCATGCAGATATGCCCTGGCTAGATACAGGTGTCGAATCTACAATCAATTACTCACAGATATGCCCTGGCTAGATACAGGAATCGAATCTGGAATTAGTTGTCTACAGATATGCCCTGGCTGGATACAAGAATTGAATCTCTAAACTCTTCATGCTGACATGCCCTGGCTGGATACAGGTGTCGAATCTACAATCAGTTACTCACAGATATGCCATGGCTAGATACAAGAATCGAATCTGGAATTAGTTGTCTACAGATATGCCTTGGCTGGATACAGGTATCGAATCTCTAAACTCTTCATGTAGACATGCCCTGGCTGGATACAGGTATCGAATCTACAATTAAATACTCACAGATATGCCCTGGCTAGATACAGGAATCGAATCTGGAATTAGTCGTCTACAGATATGCCCTGGCTGGATACAGGAATCGAATCTTTAAACTCTTCATGTAGATATGCCTTTGCTGGATACAGGTATCGAATCTACAATTAAATACTCACAGATATGCCCTGGCTAGATACAGGAATCGAATCTGGAATTGGTCGTCTACAGATATGCCCTGGCTGGATACAGGAGTCGAATCTCTAAACTCTTCATGCAGACATGCCCTGGCTGGATACAGGAATCGAATCTACAATCAGTTATTCACAGATATTCCCTGGCTAGTTACAGGAATCGAATCTGGAATTGGTCGTCTACAAATATGCCCTGGCTGGATACAGGAGTCGAATCTCTAAACTCTTCATGTAGACATGCCCTGGCTGGATACAAGAATCGAATCCACAGTTAATCGCTTACAGATATGCCCTGGCTAGATACAGGTATCGAATCCGGAATTACGACAGTTGATAGTAATCATCTTTGTATTGGCCTTTTTTCCTGAAAAGGCAAAACATCAGTTGTATGCAATGTCATGATGTATGAAATGCATGATGTCATGATGTTCTCAAAAATAAATGAGATCGTGTCGTATGCACTTTATCATGTATGTAAGCAGGATGTATGAAATGTGATATGTTTATGAATGTATTTTCGTCTAGGAAAATAAATCCTTGACGAATGCCGGGAGTTTGTTGAATCCTGGGCTGATGTTTGAAGAGTGGAGTTTTTCTTTTCCGCTGGGGATGATGGTTGCAAGAATAAACCGGTAGGAGAAGATGACTTCGTTGGGGAATAAACTTGTTGGAGAGGTTACTCTGCGGGGAATTACTCTGTGGGAAGAGATACTTCGCTGAGAATTTGATGATAACTCCGCTGGGGATTCCATTGATAAGTTATGTTGGGGAATTTGATGAACTCCGCTGGGGGATAGGGAGAACTTTGTCGAGGACGATCTTTCCGTGGTAATTAGTTGAGGATAACCCAGTTAGGCTCTGGTGGGGAATAACCTTTGAATAAAGTCGGGGAGACGCGTTCGTATTTTGCAGGGGACAAGCTTCCAGAATCTACTGGGGATAAGCTTCCAGAATCTACTGGGGAGGATAATTCAACTCTCCTGGGGAAACTTTGGACTGCACTGGGGGAAGTGGCTCCACTGGGGTGTCTGTATTCCGCCGGGGAACAATCTTATATTAAGACTGCCAGGGATGCTTGCTTAGGAACATCTGTATACTCCACTGGGGAATATTGAGATTTTCTGGGGATACCCAACTTCCTTAAGGCTGACAGTAGACTAACTCTGCTTGGGGAGAGCGTTGACTTGCTGGAGATACTGTGCCTTGTTAGGGCTGACGGGAGACCAACTATGCTTGGGTGAAGTATTGCTGATTTGTCTTACTCTATGGGGAGTGAAGGTATCTTGGTCATGTTCTTCAACCGAACCTACCTTAGTACCTTGGTGGACAAGAGCAACTAGATTGCTTAGACAACTCATTATTGCCCCTGTTTCTGATGTCACCTGTAATTAGTCCTTTGTTTCGTATGCAAATATTTATGAGTTAGCAATTAATGTCAAATGCATATATCAAAAATGAACATTGGACGTTCTTCGCAAGACAAAACAGAAAAAAAAAGGAAAAACAATTGGCAACTTGTCTGAAAAAGTGAATTTGTATTAATTTTTGGAATTTGCCTGAAAATAGGCGTTTTTGTACAAGAGGCTGACGTCCTAGTAAGAGGACGCCGCCGAACAACATAGAGTTTATACAATTTTGTGAAAAGGAAAACAAAACAGCTATGTGAAAAGAATAATCCCAATGGGTTCCAACTCTGCTATCGCCTTTATGTCTTCAAGCGTCTCATCACTTTGTTGCTTAGTTGAAGATGAAGCTGATTGATTGGTGCCGTCTGAACCTGATAGTTGATGCCGAATTCTGGATGAAAGGTGATCCAATGAGACATAGTATTACGCTTATCCCTAACTTTTGCCTGGACCGCCCTTTCGGGTTTTCAGTCCACCGGGATACCCATTTTTGCCCAAGCCGCCTTTTCAGGTTTTCGACTTGCCGGGTGTATAGATTTTTTTTATTTCATCGCTTATTTTTGCCCGAACCCTTTTGGTTCACCGGGAAGCCCTTATTTTTGCCTAGGTGTGTCAACCTAGCGGGTCTTTAATCATGCGTAGTATCTTTTTACTATGTCTGCATTGGCGGGGTGAGGAAGGTCGTCACCGTCCATGGTAGTTAGAATCATCGCTCCTCCTGAGAAGATGTTCTTAACCACAAATGGCCCTTCGTATGTAGGGGTCCATTTTCCCCTGGGATCACTTTGAGGAAGGATGATGCGCTTGATTACCAGGTCTCCGACTTGATACTCTTGTCGTCTGACTTTCTTGTTAAATGCCCTGATCATCCGTTTTTGGTACGTCTGACCATGACAAATAGCGGTAAGTCTCTTTTCGTCAATCAGGTTTAATTGATCAAGCTGAGTCTGGATCCAGTCATCTTCGCTCAAACCTGCATCCTTCATTATCCGGAGAGAGGGTATCTGGACTTCAATGGGCAAGACTGCCTCCATGCCATAGACCAAGGAAAAGGGTGTTGCCCCTGTTGACGTCCTCGCTGAGGTACGGTACCCATGAAGAGCAAACGGTAACATCTTGTGCCAATCTTTGTAGGTCACTGTCATCTTCTGCATAATCTTCTTAATATTCTTATTCGCCGCTTCGACAGCCCCGTTCATCTTCGGCCGGTAAGGAGAAGAGTTGTGGTGTTGTATCTTGAATTTGCTCGCAGAGCTCAGTGATCATCTTGTTGTTAAGATTGGTACCATTGTCTGTAATGATCCTTTCCGGGACGCTATAGTGACAGATCAGGTTATGCCGAATGAACCGTGCTACGACGTTCTTGGTTACCGTAGTGTAGGAAGCTGCTTCAACCCACTTCGTGAAGTAATCAATCGCTACCAGGATGAAGCGATGCCCATTGGATTCCGTAGGTCTGATCTCGCTGATCATATCAATGCCCCACATTGCAAAAGGCCAAGGTGCTGTCAAGACGTTCAGAGGAACTGGAGGAATATGCACCTTATCAGCATAGATCTGGCATTTGTGACATGTCCGAGAATGTTGGTAACAGTCGGCTTCCATTGTGGACCAGTAATATCCTGCCCGAAGGATTTTCTTTGCCATGGTATGTCCACTAGAATGTGTTCCGAAGGTACCTTCATGTAGTTCTGCCATGATCTTTTCTGCTTCAGTCTTATCCACACAACGCAGTAAGGTTGAATCATGGTTTCGCTTGTATAGAATGCCATTGCTGAGGAAGAACTTTGCCGCAAACCTTCTCAGAAACTTCTTGTCATTAACAGATGCACCCTCGGGGTATTCTTGAGCTTCCAAGTACCTCTTCACTTCATGATACCAAGGTTTTGCAGTTACCTCTTCAGCCTCAAGATCACAGCAATATGCAGGCTCATCCAATTTCCATATAATGATCCGGGGAGCCTCGTTGTCCCATTTGACTTTGAACATAGAAGACATCATAGCTAACGCGTCCGCTAACTAATTCTCCTCTCTTGGGAAGTGTTCAAAGGTTATCTCCTCGAAATGGGGAATCAACGTCAATACATACTCTTTGTAAGGAATAAGATTTAGGTGTTTCGTATCCCACTCGCCTTTGATCTGATTGATCACAAGAGAGGAATCTCTGAAGACACTCAGAAACTTGATCCTTAAGTCAATTGCAGCTTGAAGACCCATGATACATGCTTCATACTCCGCCATGTTATTGGTGCAGTTGAAACATAGTCGGGCGGTGAGTGGAGTATGAGTGCCTTTTGGAGATATGATCACAGCGCCGACACCGTTACCCAAAGCCTTTGAGGCTCCGTCAAAGTGCATAGACCATCGGGATCCTTCCTCAGGTCCTTCATCCGGTCCAGGTACTTCACAATCAGTTACTACCATGATATCCTCGTCTGGAAATTCAAAGTTCATCGACTGGTAATCGTCCACTGCCTGGTGTGCCAAATGGTCTGCCACTACACTTCCCTTGATTGCTTTCTGAGTCGTGTACTGGATGTCGTATTCGGTCAAGATCATTTGCCATCTTGCTATTCTTCCAGATAGAGCAGGCTTTTCGAATATGTACTTGATAGGATCCATTTTTGAAATCAACAGAGTAGTGTGAGTCAACATATACTGTCTCAGCCGGTGAGCAGCCCATACCAAAGCGCAACAAGTTTTCTCGAGCAGTGAGTATCGGGTCTCACAGTCGGTAAACTTTTTGCTAAGGTAATAAATAGCGTGCTCTTTTCGGCCAGACTCGTCATGCTGCCCCAGCACACACCCCATTGAGCTGTCAAGTACTGTCAAGTATAAGATTAGAGGTCTCCCTTCAACCGGTGGCATAAGAATGGGTGGTTCTTGGAGATGCTCTTTGATTCTGTCGAAAGCGGCCTGACATTCATCGTTCCAACATACTACTTGATCTTTCTTCAGTAGCTTGAAGATTGGTTCACAAGTAGCAGTTAGGTGCAAGATGAATCGGGCAATGTAGTTCAGTCGTCCTAGAAAGCCTCTGACTTCTTTCTCTGTCTTGGGAGTTGGCATCTCTTGTATGGCTTTCACCTTGGCAGGGTCCACTTGAATACCTTTATCGCTCACGATGAAACCTAGCAATTTTCCAGATCTCACCCCAAAGGTGCACTTGTTTGGGTTCAACTTCAGCTTGTACAACTTCAGACGGTCAAACAGTTTCTGTAGATGGTCAAGGTGTTCCTCCTCAGTTTGGGACCTTGCAATCATGTCGTCAACATACACCTCAATTTCATGATGGATCATGTCATGAAACAAAGCAACCATGGCACGTTGGTAGGTTGCCCCAGCATTTTTCAACCCAAAAGGCATGACCTTGTAGCAAAAGGTGCCCCACTGAGTAACAAAAGTGGTCTTCTCCATATCTTCAGGAGCCATCTTGATTTGATTATATCCGAAGAAACCGTCCATGAAGGAGAACACTTTGTGCTGAGCGGTGTTGTCAACCAGAACGTCAATGTGAGGCAGAGGGAAGTCATCCTTAGGGCTGGCCCTATTCAAATCCCTGTAATCAACACACATTCGGACCTTACCATCTTTCTTCGGCACCGGAACCACATTGGCAACCCACTGAGGGTAAGAAGTCACTGCTAGAAACCTGGCATCAAATTGTTTCATAACCTCAGCTTTGATTTTCTCCGACATTTCTGGACGCATGCGGCGGACCTTCTGTTTTACCGGAGGGCAGTCTTCCTTGGTAGGCAGGTGATGAACCACAATGTCAGTATCCAACCCAGGCATGTCTTTGTAAGACCAGGAAAAGATTTCCACATATTCGTGCAACATCTGAATCAACTGTTGTTTCACACTGAGCTCTAGATTGGCACCAATCTTGACTTCCTTTCTCTCTGTCTCAGTACCCAGATTTATCGTTTCCACTGGCTCTTCATGTGGATGGATGGCCCTCTCTTCCTGGAGTAGCAGTCTTGCAAGCTCACCAGGCACTTCGCAATCATCTTCACCTTCGTCTTCGGCTAAGTTGATCGGATTTTTGAAATCATAACTGGCAGTAGCAGAGTCGTTACCAGTGAGATCCAGAGTGGATTGGAACCTGTATAAGTGAGTGTGTCTAAATACAGTTGTTTTACAATATATAAAGAAAGAAAGGGAGCGCAAGATTTGAAGTGCAAAAAATGTCCAATGCTTTTATTCATGATATATGAAAGTGACAAATAATAAGCCCTCACAAATGAAACCACGGTGCCCCGGGTAAGACATCGGGCCATAAAGTTTCAAATTATTGTTCGTTACAAATTCAAAACAAAGGAGTTCATTACTGAGTGACAAAAGTAATAGGTATGAAGTCTTTTGCAGTCCAGTTGCTTGGTCCACCGTTGGTCATTGGGTAGATCCAGCTGTCGAATTCAGATTCCTCCACGTCGTCATCATCCCCAATAGCATTTACTCCATGGTTGGGCATAGGAGCTGTCACCACATTAGGCTTCTCGGGCGCCTCGAACTGTACCTCTTTAGCATCAATAAGGTCTTGAACCTTATTCCTCAGAGCCCAACAATCATCTGTGTTATGCCCCGGACTGTCAGAGTGATAAGCGCAGCGGGCGTTAGGGGTTGTACTTTGGGGAGGTTGTGTTTACCACCTTCGGAGCTTCTTTGACAGTTACCATATTGGTTGACAGCAGTTGCGGAAATATCTGAGAGAGGGTCATACTGAGCCGAGTGTACTGCCTTTTGGGCCTCTCACCTCTTGGCTGGTTGTATTGCTGAGGAGCAGCAGCAGGCTTTGAAATTACCACCGCGTTGACAGCTTGGCGGCGTTCCGGTTTGTTCTGTCTCCTTGGACCATAAACAGCATTAGCTTCCTTCTTGAAGGGCTTCTTTTCAGTACTTGAGGAGGCACCCTTCTGTATCTTCCCCGACTTGATACCAGCTTCAATCCTCTCACCGATCAGGATCAGGTCTGTAAACCCAGCAGAGGAATTACCGATCAGATGGTTGAAGAATGGACCAGACAGGGTCCCTAAGAACATGTCCACAAGCTCACGGTCAGTCAACGGTGGCTGCACCCTGCCAGCCAGGTCTCTCCACTTCTGCGCGTACTCCTTAAAACCTTCACCCGTTCCTAGTGACATACCCTGGAGTTGGGTACGCGTAGGAACGAGGTCGGAATTGTACTGATACTGCTTATAAAAAGAAGTAGCCAAGTCCTCCCAGTTACGAATATTGGTTCCATCCAGCTGATAGAACCATTCGAGTTGAGTCCCTGAAAGACTCTCCTGGAAGAAATGGATCCATAAGTTCTTGTCTGCAGTGTAAGGTTGGATCTTCCTTACATAAGAACGGAGGTGCAGTTTAGGGTAGGAAGCCCCGTCATACTTCGCAAAGGCAGGCGCCTTGAACTTGTGTGGGATCACCACCCCAGAAGATAAGCCTAGATCTCCAAAATCCAACCCAGGCACGCGTTGAATCTCCATAGCATTTAACCGGTCCTCCAGTTGTTTGTACCTGTCCTCAGCAGGAGGGTACTGTTCGTCATTGAAATTTGTCTCGTTGTCGGAGACCGCAGGACTAGGAACCTCTCTCCCTTGGGGACTATCCTTCTCTGCAGAGGAAGTAGCCTGATCAGCCTCATTCTGCAGTGTATTCCCGAACCTCTGTCCAGTGTTAAACAACACAATCCTCCTTTTCTTCTTCTTCTTCTCCTTCAAGAGAAGAGTCTTCAACTCCTGTTGACCCTGGGCTAAGCTCATGACCAGCTCATGAAACTGGGCGTTCTGGGCCTGGAGGGCCTTGATAGCTTGTTCAGTAGTAGGCTCGGAAGACATGATGATTGAGTGAGTGAGTGCTGAAATAAACAGCGAAGAAGATTAAGCAACCTGTAGAAAAAGGGTACCTGTTATGCACATGATGCATGATATGCTATTTATGCAATGCATTCAAGGGTTCGAAAGTTCAAATTCGTTGTAGATAAAAAGGAACACACGTTATATTAAGAGATAATCTGTTCAGTACATCAGGGCCTCATGGGCAAAACAATACAACATAATTAATCCCAAAAGACACTGCGCATCCTCTTTGGAGCTAAGTAGGTGTTGAGAGTCTTTTCCTCGTGCAGTAGACGGGTGAGTTCCAAGACCTTCTTCTCACTGGCATGTAGACTGGTTTCAAGAGAATTTCGTTCTTCCTTGAGTTGGATCCAGCTCTTTTGCATTTCTTCCCAAGATGTCGGCATGTCAGGATGTTGAATGGTGTAGGGCACCTCTCCTTCCACAACTGGCTCTTTGATTACAGGGAGAACATGAGGATATGGCATCACCAGCTTCTGGGAGCGGGCTCGTACCCAATTGAGATAAGGCTCCAGGGGGATGGAGTTCTTGTGCCCCAGTGTCTTGCTATCAACCCTGTTGGGCATCCTCCAAGCTCTGATGAATCTCTGGCGAAGTCCTTGTGCATCATCGTCGAAGTCAAAAACTATGCCAGGAATCAACATGTCATGAGGGCCATCTCTCCGAACATATCCAAACTGTCTCAGAGCCAGACATGGGTTGTAAGTAATTCCCCCCCTGATTCCAAGTAAAGGAACATTAGGATACTCTCCGCAACGATCAATGATAGTGACATTTTCTCTGGACCGAGAACACCAATGTATATCAGCATGTGTAAGAGTCATCAATCGTTGTGACCATCTCAAACCCCGCTCGTTCTTCAAAACTGATTGTGGAAGGTGAGAAATAAACCACCTTGCCAGGAGAGGAGTGCAGCACATGAGAACACCTCTTTTTCTCATGGTTCGAGTGTAACATGAGTGAAGGATGTCCCCAAGCAATGTAGGTATAGGATTCCTGGACATGAAGATCTTGACAGCATTGATATCTATAAGTTGATCCGGATTCGAGAACAACACCAACCCATAGACAAGGAGTGCCACAACTTCTTCAAAAGCTTGTAGGTCAAGGGAGTTCCAACATTCTTGTGCTTTCTCAAACAGGAATTTTGCCAAGAATCCTTTGATACCACTTCTGGTTTCTCAATGCCCCTTGATGTCAGATGGCTGTAGGTGTAATGCTTTAGAAACCTCTTCAAGTTTTGGTTCCCTTTCTGTACCGTTGTAGGGTAGTTGACTGAGAATGGGAACCTTCAGAAGCTGAGAAAACTCTTCCAAAGTAGGCACCAATTGATAATCCGGGAAAGTAAAACAGTGGTGCAAAGGGTCAAAGAACTGGAAGAGAACTTTTACCATATCTTCTTCAATGTTGTTATTGACCAAGCTGATGAGTCTACCATGCCTTTCACTGAAGGAATAGTTCTCGGGAATCCTGGATGTAAGTTCCTTAAGCTGAGGAGGGACCCTTACAAGGTTGACCTGGATTGTCTTTCTACGGAGAGATTCCATGTCCTACAAAACAAGAACAAAGATGAAGATTCGAACCCTTGAAGTGGTTAGTAAATGCATATGATGCTTTATGATGTTATGATGTTATGATAAGGACACACCACAAGTATTCACAAAAGGCAAACATGATAAGGCACACAAGTCACACCAGACAGCCCTTAGAGTTTAGGCCAGCATGAAGTTTGGGGTACTACCCTCTTGAAGTTGGTGGGCTCAAAAACATATCCTATCAAAATTAACCGGGTTCTAAGGAGCTCAATATCATTGGGTTGTTTTCTGTGTTCATTGTTTTGATTTAGCCACTGAACTGGCGATCAAAATATTCCAAGAAAGCAACCCTCAATGAGTGTAGTATCGAGTATCTACCAACTTCGGACTGCACCAAAGTCGGTCATCTCACTACCCCTAAAGAGGCCAGGATGGTCAAGTAAGGTTCCTAAGGTCAGTTGATGCTTCACGACACCACGCGGCGGCCTCGTACTCTCCTTGACTTGACTCAAGGGTTACCGGTACTCACCAAAGTGCCACATCAACGTAGCAAACTACTTCAACCGTGTCGGTATACCCCGCACAATTCCCTCACAGTTTGTTGCTACTTTCTAAAAGGTATCCCCCAGATTCGGGTTAGGATCTATGAAACTTCCAAGACAGACCCACAATATTAAAGCAAACAAAACAAGCAATTGAAAACAAGAGTGGTCTAATCCTAAGGTACACCTCACTTATAAGTTTCCCCAGCAGAGTCGCTAGTTCTGTGATCGGTGGAAATAGAACTGACTATTTTTTAAGCTGGTTCGCGAAATGTCGCGGTAAGCAAGAGTTGCCACCATCTTTTATGTTCTCCAACATGGAAAGGACAAAAGCACAGCAAAATTCCTTCTTTGAGAATGTTTCTCGGTTCGGGAGGTAGATTTATAGAAAGGGAAGGTGTTAGCACCCTTTCTATCCGTGGTTATCCACGGGCTCTTAGGTACTTGCTCTTATGTTTTCAAAATTTGTTTGCTTTTCAAATGTGTGTGGGTTTTGAAAAAGTTTCGTTTGAAAATTTTCTAAGTAACTCTTGTATCTGTCCTCAAGAGTGTATGAAAAATTTGTTTGAAAACCTTTTGAAAGTGTAGGTGCGAAAAGTTATTTTGCTTGTTTGAAAGAGCAAGTATCCAAGAGAATCTACCTACTCTAAGGAATTAGGATGTGTAAGAGTCCTTTAGATAGTGTTATCCCACCATTGAGAGGTAGGTAGCACCATCGTTGGAGGTGTTCGAGTCAATTCGATTATTAGGGACATGTGTGGTCACCAAAGCAATGGTAGGACATCTTAGTGGTAACCCTAACGTCCTAGATCCTTTTTATCTGAGGCAACCGTTTCGAGGCAACTGGATCTTAGACAGGAGGGCGACCTCTAAAACACCCTATACTTGATGACCACGTTCGAGGCAACCAGTGAGGCGTACCCTAGGAGTGGCATGTGCATGTGTATTGTTTTTTCAGTTAATGTTTATCTTTGAACATGTTATTTGTGAGCTACGGATTTATTTTATTATTCATACAAGTCTTTCATGCATTGTTTAACAGTTAAGAGTGCGGAAAATAAATTGCGGAAAGGTAAATCTAGTTATTACAAGGCGCGGGTATATACATCGCCAAAAACAACAACCCGTTTAGAAAATAAAAATGCGAGAATATAAATAAAGCGATAAACCCTAATTAACTATTACATTTCCGAGCAGATACAAAATAATGAATTAAAATAAATACGCGCGAAAGATTGAATCGGGAACGTCCTTAGGGTTTTGACCCTTTTGAGAAATAAAGCAATTTTGGTCCTTTGCAATTAATTAAATATTAACCCTAAACTAATTAATTAATTAGTTAAAAGAAAAAATGTTTTTTGTGTTTTTTATGTTTTTTTTAATGAAATAAAATAAAAGAAATTTAAAAGTCAAAAAGAAAAACCTAAATCTAAGCTTGATTTTATTTATTATGAAAAAAAAAGATTAAAATTATTCAAATTAAACTAAGTTAATCATATTTAGAATTTATTTACAAAATAAAAGAGTGAAATTAATAATAATAGTAATAAATGAAATATTTACATTTTTTTTAGTTTTTGAATTTTTATTGGGAAAAATTAATTATGTTAATTTAGTGATAATTAGAAAAATAATTAATAAACAAACAAAATAAAAATATAAAATAAGAAGAAAAAAGGGATGAACCAAAAGGGGAGGTCTGGGCCCAGAATGGAGGTGTTAGGCAGCAATTTCAGGCCCACTAAGCTTTCAGCCACGTTTGACTTTTGTAATCAGATGCACAAGCTTTGACTGAGGATCATGGTGGTTATCCTCTCTTGGCCTTCAGATCTGTGAGAAAGGCCACTTGGCGCACTTGGATGTGAGGTGCATGATACACCTTCTTTGTGAACCTGCACACAAGCATGTAAAGAAAAAATATATGGAAATTTAGGGGACCTGGGAATCGAACCCAGGTCCCAAGGGATTATGCTTGCACGCCTTGGCCATCTGAGCTGTATGTTCCAATTGATATAATAATAATAAGTTATTATTATATACAATAAAAGCAATATCCTGGAAATAAAATAAAAATGCGTGCGTTTAGTTTGAACAAGCCAGTGATGTGAAGACACATCATCGTCTTCTTCATCAAAATTGCAGGTTTTTTACCTGCGGATTTTATCCGCAGGAAGTTTCGCAGGCTGCCTCAAAAATGGTCCTCGGGCCATGAAAACGCCACCTAAAGCCATGGGCATATTTGTCTTGGTCCCCTGATCACATCCATACTCATGGTTTGTCCTGATTTCTCCTGAAAACAAAACGCCTAAAAACAACATATACAAACCCTAGGCACGGATTTTGTCATACAAGGCATAAAAATGGAATTGAATAATGCAGTTATGTCATGAATCAAACAAGCAACATGATTATGCCAATATTTTTGAGGAAAAATGCAAGAATGCAGAACTGAGGTATCGTGTTCAGGGGCCTGTTCGTGAATACTTCCAGTGTTGTGTAGGAGGTCTTAGGGCTTGGCAAGGGTCGCGTTGGCTTCAGGGGATGGCAAGGAGGAAGACTACGTGCTTCTTTTGATCTCAAAGTGCCTGCAACCTTGTTCTAGACCTCTCACTTTTCCAACAATTTTTGAGTTTTGATTTTGCCGTTTGTGCACTTTCTAGGTCGTGAATGAGGTTTGTACTGCTTGCTTATGTAGGTATGAATGAGAATTAAGTGATATGATGAGCCTTAACCTTGTGCAATTAAGTTTTGGATTTTGTTTGACCACCATTAAAGGACATTCCATACTTGGAGCAAAACTTGGATTTTATGCTCAAAATGGCTTGGCACGAATTTGTGAGCTAGCATATGACACATGAAAGCCATTCAAGCCACCAAGATTCCATTCCATTAATTTTTTGATTTTATTTGAATTATTATGGATTTAAAATGAATTAAATCAATAAAAATTAAATAAAATGGAAAAATAAAGGTTTGGTCTTGAAATTAATCATGGGACACGTGGGTGGCATGACAAGGCTGAATCAAGTGGAAGAAAGTGGCCCCTTTTGTCAAAAATTGAAGTTTTAAGGATAGTTGACTTTTGCCATTTCACAAAAATTTCCCAACTTCTCCAATGCATATCTTGCTCAATTTTGATCATATGAACATGTTCTTGGACATTTTGGAAAGGTCTTGAAGTCCTCTAACCAATGCCTTTGGTCCCATATCATTTGGATTTACCAATATCAAGTTATGGTCTTTGACTTAAAGTGCATTTTTGTTGACTTTTGAAAATGACCTATAATGTTGAAATTGATAACTTTTTGTGAGAGTATTTCTTGGACTTGGAATGTGAAGATGAGTTGTAGGAAATGTCATCCCCTTAAAAATGAGCATTGGATGGGATTTTTCTGATGAACCATGAAAAAGTTATGCCTTGGTCAAGTTACAGTTGACTTTTCAACTGTCCAAAAATGGAAACTTTTGCATCTTGATGATTTTTGAGCCATTCTTGTGGAATCATGATCAAGAATTGATCCAGTGATGATTGTGGCCTCAAAATAAGATGTTGACCAAAAAATTTGACTTTTGACTGCCAAATGACCATTTTGCCCCTACAGTTGATTGTGAAGCAACTAGGGCTTTTGATTGTGCAATTTGATGTTGTGAGTCTTGAAACTTGACATGTAGATGCTTGACAATGTGTATAGGCCTATGGGATTTGATTGAGCCCTTGAAAACCTCAACTTCCTTTCAAGAACCAAAACCCTAATTTTGACTGGCTTAGGAGGATGGTTTGACTGTGCAACCCTTGAGTAGACTTGAGCAAATTGAGATGATGTTTGTCAAAACTTTGAAGAATATGGGAGGGCAAATTTTGGGGTACAACACCAATGGTATTAGAACTTCTAGATTCCCAGCAACCTCAGAATTTTGGTGTACCCAGACCCAGAACTTCGGACCTTCTATTTTCCTACTAAAATTTTCTTTCTTGCAGCGTATCATAGCCAGAACTTTTGTTCCCTCTCATTTCAGCCACGCGCTGATTCTGACCCTTTTTCCTATTATTATTTTATTTTATCTTTAATAATCAAAACACCAAAAATATTTTTATAATCACATACTTTGTCTTATCTCTTTTAAAACCAAAAGATCAAAATATTTTCTTAAGCAAAATTACTTCTTTTCTTAACAAAAACAAAATAAGTCCATTTTACAATTCTTGCACATTATTTCAATATGGTTGTAATAGATAATTATGACTTTAATTTCTTGCAATCCCCATTTGTAAATTTGTACACCCCATCCCCTTAATGATGCAATAGCGTAGGACTTTACTTTTCCGCACTTTTGTTGCTTTCATATATTGTTAGTAACTAGGGTGTGTATGGAAAGACATGAAATCAACAAATAGATAACCCTAATCAAAAATAAGTGCATGAAAATCAAATACATTTGCACACTTGCACCCTTAGGATAATTCCAATTTGTTGCCTTACAAAAATGGCCATGTTATGCATGTAGTATATCTTAGCAAAAAGCAATCAAAATACAAGATCATAATCCCTCGATGACGCTATCAATGTTGCCTTTCAAAATGATCTTAGTCCCTCAAATAGAAATGCTAAGACATCTTACAACATTGCTATCATGGCTATACGATGACCCACGCCCGTCCCTTTACATCCAAAGATAAGGCTTCTTACCAAATCAATGGTAAGATAACAATATCAAAGGAAAGGAAGAAATGAAATAAGACTTTTGAGTAGGTAGATTGTTCCTAGTTTCTTGCTCATTTTCAAATCAAACATCATTGATTATTTTCAAAACAAACACCAAACACTTTCAAAAACACTTTCAAAACATTTTCCAAAATATTTTCAAAAGCTCAACACTTTGTATATGTTCTTACGAACGAGAACTATTACAAAGTTTGCCTAAAGGAAGGCTCCTTTTCAAAATACTTTCAAAAACCACACAAAACACATTTTTCAAACAAAGCAAGTGATCTAGCAAGAAACTAAGAGCCCATAGCTCTTTCCTGTTCTTTTCAGCCTTTCCTTTTGGATAAAAGAAATGTCGGTGGCGACTCTTGCCAACCGCAACATTTGCGATAAAACGCAAAACATGCCAAGTCAGTTCTCCCACCGTATGAAAGAACTGGCGACTCTGCTGGGCAAAAAAACTTAAAAGTGGGGTTACCTTAGGGCTAGATCACCTTTATTTGCTTTCATTGTTTGACTTGTTTGCTTTACATTTTGGTTCCTTGTTTAGACTTGTTCTAATCCTCTACCCGGATTTGGGATACCTTATAGGTAAGTAGCAATACGTTGTGGAAACTGTGCAGGGTATACCGACATGGTCTAAGCAATATCTACGTTAGTGTGACACATTTGTGGGTACCGGTAGCGCTTGAGTAGTCAAGGAGAATACGGGGCCATTGTGTGGTGTCATGAAGCACTATCTGACTTTAGAACCTTTACTTGACCAACTTGGCCATTAGGACGTAGTGAGATAACCGGCTTTAGTGCAGTCTGAAGTTGGTTGATACTCGATACTACACTCATTGAGATTTGGCTTTTCGGGATATTTCGGTCTCCGTGAAAGAGGCTTGCGTTGAAACAATGCCCGAGAAGACAGATCAGTGATATTGAGATCCCTTAGAACCCGATTACTATTTCTAGGACAGGCTTGAGCCAACTAAACTTCAAGAGGGTACTTACCTATGAGACTCCATGCAAGCCTAAACCCAAGCACTTGTTTGCCTTGTTTGTATATACTTACTTGTACATGACATCATAAATATCATAACATTATAGTCATACTCACTAACCATTTCAAGGATTATTTGGATTTATCTTTATTCTGTTTTGTAGGACATGGCTTCTATCCACAAGAATATTATCCAAGTCAATCTCGTAAGGATTCCTCCTCAACTCAAAGAGTTAGCATCAAGGGTTCCTGAGAATTCTCCATTCACCTAAAGACACGGTCGCCTCCTAAACTTGGTTATCTCCAACACTGATGAAGATATGATGAAGGTACTTTTCCAATTCTTTGATCATGTACACCATTGCTTCACTTTCCCCCATTATCAAATTGTGCCTACTCTAGAAGAATTCTCACAAATCTTGAGGATTCCCATTCTCAATCAACTACCCTTCAAAAGTATGTAAAGAGATCCAAAACCTGAAGAGAGTGCCCAAGCATTACACCTGCAACAATCTGATATCACAACTAATTGGGAAACAAGGAGTGGTGTTAAAGGTTTCTTAGCCAAATTCTTGTTTGAGAAAGCTCAAGATTGTTGGAACTCCTTGGACTTACAAGCTTTTGAAGAAATCTTGGCTCTTCTCATCTATGGGATGGTTTTGTTTCCAAACCCTGACCAACTCATAGATGTAAACGCTGTCAAAATCTCCATGTCTCGCAATCCAGTGCCTACTTTGTTGGAAGATATCCTACATTATTTTCACTCTCGCACTATGAGTAAGAGAGGGATCCTCATGTGTTGCACTCCTATATTGGAAAGATGGTTTATTTTGCATCTTCCCTGGTCTGTGTTAAAGAACGATCAAGGTTCAAGATGGTCCCATAGGCTGGTGACGCTTAGCCATTCAGATGTTCATTGGTGTTCTCGATCCTTGGAGAATGTTACTATCATCGACCATTGTGGCGAATTCCCTAATGTCCCTTTGCTTGGCATTAGGGAAGGTATCACTTACAACCATTGCTTAGCCTTACGATAGTTTGGTTATGCCCGAATGGATGACCCACATGAGATGCTCATCCAAGGAGTGGTATTCGACTACGAGAGCGACGATTAAAGCTACCATCAGAGGTTTATATGAGCTTGGAGGTTGGTAAGCAAAGTGGATAGAAAGACGTTGGGACACAAGAACTCCATTCCCCTTGAGCCTTACCTTAGGTGGGTACGAGCTCATGCTCAGAAACTTGTGATGCCTTATCCCTCCATCTTACCAGTTATCGTGGAACTTGTGGTTGAAGGACATGTCCCGTACACTGTTCTCCATCCCGACATGCCTACTTCTCTTGAAGACTTGCAAAAGGGTTGGATTCAGCTGAAGGAAGAACGAGATACTTTTGAAGATCAATTTTATGCTAGCGAGAAAAGGATCTTGGAGCTTACAAAGCAGCTACATGAAGAGAAAAGTATGAATGCCTACCTTGCACCGAAGAGGATGCATTCAGTCTTTTTATCTTAGAAAGTTATTTTGTAAGCCCAAGAGGCATATTGTAATCTTTTTGAGCTAATTAATGAAAATTGACGTTTGTTCATGCTTTGTCTATACAAATTTAAATTTCATAAATCCTTGAAATCATTTGCATATACATCTTCCATGCATCATGACATGACAGGTTTTCACATAACAGGTTTCCTTATCTTTCTATTGTTTATTTCAGCAAGATGGATCTAGAGAAAACTGTGAAGGATCTTTAGGCACAAAACTCTCAATTCCAAGAGACTCTACTGGCCCTAGCCAAGGGGAAACAAGATATGATGGCATTGCTGGCAGTAAAGAAGAAACCTAAGAAGAAATCCCTGGTCAACATGGGCAGAAGGTTCAAAGAGTCGGTTCGTCAGATCCCGGTAGTAGAAGAATCCTCTGTAGAAGATGAGAAGAAGATTGGTGAAGTTAAAAGTACCCAGGTTGACTGTGTTAATGATCAAGTGTCTGATGATGATTATTTTGATGAGCAGTATCCACCCGCCAATGTCAAGTACAAGCAGTTAGAAGACAGATTGAAGCTTTTGAAATCCAAGTTGTCCCCGATTTAGATTTTGATGATTTGGGTTTGATCTATGGGGTTGTCATTCCACACAAATTCAAAATACCAGTCTTTGCAAAGTACGATGGAGTTTCCTGTCCAAAACTTCACCTGAAATCTTATGTGCGCAAGATACAACCGCACACCCTGATAAGAAACTCTGGGTTCACTTTTTTCAAGAGAGATTGGTCGAAACACAACTAGAATGGTTCTACCAGTTGGATGGTTCTCGCATCAATACTTGGGAAGACTTAGCTACCGCTTTCTACCATCAGTACCAGTATAATTCCAACTTGGCGCCGACAAAGGTTCAGTTGCAAGATATGACCATGGGGAAGAATGAAGGATTTAAAGAATATGCACAAAAGTGGAGAGACCTCGCCAGTAAGGTTCAACAACCTTTGACTAATAGGGAGCACATTGACATGTTTATGGGAACTTTATCTGGTCCATTCTTTAATCTATTGATTGGCTGTTCTTCTTCTGGTTTCATCGAGCTAATCTTAAATGGTGAAAGAGTTGAAAGCGGCATCAAAAGTGGGTAGATCTCTGTGGAATCTTCCTCCACTTCAAATCCTGTCAAGGAACCTTTTTCCGCAAAGAAAGAAATCAATGTTGTGTACGGGGCAAGGGCCCATACCAAGAAGAATGATCATCTGTCTGTTAATGTTGTCTGAATCTCCAATCCAACTCCTGCTCAAAGACCATCTGCAAATCATTAACATTTTGAAACTCTGAGAAGATAGTTCATGAGGTTAGGCATGTCACTATCTCAAGCCTTACCACATTTTCTAAAGGCTAATTTAGTGACATTGTGCAATCCTCCTACCAATCTAGATACCTCTTCACCAAAGTATAATCTAAATGCTAAATGTGCTTACCTCTCAAGTAGCCTTGGGCATGAGACTGACCAATGTTGGGCCCTGAAGAACAAAATTCTGGATTTGATCGATAACAAGACTATTGAATTTGATCCTCCTCCAACTCCGAATGTAATCACCGCGCCTATGCCAAATCATGACAAGGGTGTCAATGAAGTTAACATTGTGGGTGATTCGGATGATGAAGTTGCATTTGAAGATTGGGTGTATCCTACTACAATGGAGCTTAAGAATTGGCATGCAAAGGACTTCGTTCCCATCTCCTTCATTTAGGAGTAATCTACTTGTTTATTTCTATTTATTAATTCAAGAACATTTTGTCTGTAATATTTAACAATGACTTTTAAGCCATGTGCCTGGCCCGGGACACTTTGGTCTATCTGTCAAGGGTTTTATTTATGTTCATCTTATCATATGATCATTCAATACAAACCATTGGACTCTTTTGCATTCAAATCTTTGTGTTCATTGTCTTTCTTTCAAATACATTTTTCGAAATAGCCATGTATCTTACATGCACACACACACACACACACACACACACACACACTCTTGCATGTATTCATCCACTCTGGATATCATTGCCAATGACTCTACTATTTCCGACTATGACTTCAAATGTCCAATTAACCAAGCCGAAGATGAAGGCGGGGAAGATTGTGATATACTGAGAGAACTAGCCAGACTTCTGTTACAAGAGGATAAAGCTATTCATCCGCACGAAGAGTCGGTTGAAGTCATCAATCTGGGTACCGAGACAGACAAGAGAGAGGTTAAGATCGATGCTAACTTAGAAGACAGTGTCAAGAGCAGGTTGGTTCAAATGTTGCATGACTATGCGGAAGTGTTTGCTTGGTCGTATGAAGATATGCCAGGGTTGGATACCGACATTGTAGTTTATTGTCTTCCGACAAAAGAAGACTGTCCTCCTGTCAAACAAAAGGTCCATCGCATGAGGCCTGATATGTATGAAAAGATAAAAGCTGAAGTGATGAAAAAATTTGACGCAGGGTTCCTAGATGTGACATCTTATCCATAATGGGTTGCAAATGTGGTGCCAGTACCGAAGAAAGACGGAAAAGTTTGTATGTGCGTAGATTATAGGGATCTGAATAGGGCAAGCCCCAAGGATGACTTCCCTCTACCACATATTGATATCTTGGTCGATAATACTGCTCAGCATAAAGTCTTCTCTTTCATGGATGGCTTCTCAGGCTATAATTAGATAAGGATGGCTCCTGAAGACATAGAGAAGACTACTTTCGTTACACAATGGGGAACCTTTTGCTACAAGGTCATGCCGTTCGGATTGAAGAATGCAGGGGCAACATATTAAAGGGCTATGGTAGCTTTGTTTCATGATATGATCCATCATGAAATAGAGGTATATATGGACAATATGATTTCTAGATCACAAACTGAAGAGGAACACCTTGATCACCTGTATGAGCTATTCGAAAGGCTGAAAAAGTACAAGTTAAGGTTAAACCCTAACAAGTGCACATTCGGAGTATGATCTGGAAAACTTCTAGGTTTTGTTGTCAGCAATAAAGGCATTGAAGTTGATTTTGCCAAGGTAAAGGCCATCCAAGAAATGCCAATCCCCCACTATGAAAAGGAAGTTAGAGGATTCTTGGGTCGTCTCAATTGCATCGCCCACTTCATATCTCACCTAACTGCCACTTGTAGACCAATCTTCAAACTCTTGAAGAAAGATCAAGTAGTCAGATGGAATGATGAATGCCAAGATGCCTTCAACAACATCAAAGAATATCTACAAGAACCTTTTATTCTCATGCCTCCAGTTGAAGGAAGACCATTGATCATGTACCTGACAGTACTAGAGAACTCTATGGGGTGTGTTTTGGGCCAACATGACGAGTCTGGCCGAAAAGAGCATGTTATTTATTACCTGAGCAAAAAGTTTACCGACTTTGAAACCAGATATTCACTGCTCGAGAAAACTTGTTGTGCTACGGAATGGGCTTCTCACCGGCTAAGACAGTATATGTTGTCTCATACCACTCTGTTGATTTCTAAGGTGGACCCAATTAAGTACATCTTCGAGAAACCTGCTCTCTCCAGACGGATAGCAAGATGGAAAATGATCTTGACTGAGTACGACATTTAATACACAACACAAAAGGCCATCAAAGGAAGCGTACTAGCAGATCATTTGGCCCATCAAGCTGTTGATGATTATCAGTCCATGAACTTTGACTTCCCGGATGAGAACATCATGCTGGTGACTGACTGCGCGAAACCTAGACCATATGACGGACCTGAACAAGGATTCCGGTGGACTATGGTCTTTGATGGGGCTTCCAACGCCTTGGGTAACGGAGTTGGAGTTGTAATCATCTCCCCTGAAGGTTTCCACACTCCATTCACTGCCAGATTATACTTCGATTGCACTAACAATATGGTTGAGTACAAAGCGTGCATTTTGAGTCTGAAGGCTGCCATTGACTTGAGGATCAAGCATTTGAATGTGTTTGGCGATTCCGCTCTAGTGATTAGCCAAGTAAAAGGAGATTGGGACACTAAGCACCCTAATCTCATCCCTTACAAGGAACTTGTGTTATCCTTGATTCCCTACTTCGAAGAGATCACCTTTGAACATTTACCTAGGGAAGAGAATCAGCTGACTGACGCCTTGGAAACCATGTCTTCAATGTTCAAGGTCAGATGGGACAACAAAGCTCCTTTGATTACAATTGAAAGATTCGACAAACTTGCACATTGTTGTGAGCTTGACACCGACACAGAAAAATCGTGGTACCATGGGGTGATTAGATATCTCGAAGCACAAGAGTATCCAGAAGGAGCATCCATCAATGACAAAAAGTTCTTACGAAGATTTTCAGCCAAATTCTTCCTAAGTAACGGGATATTATACAAGTGCAACCATGACTCTACTCTACTCCGATGTGTGGACAAGAAGGAGGCAGAGGAAATTATGGAAGACAAGCATGATGGTCTCTTTGGAACTCACTCAAGCAGACATACCATGGCCAAGAAGATCCTGAGAGCTGGCTATTATTGGTCAACCATGGAGACTGATTGCCATCAACATTCAAGAACTTGTCACAAATGCCAAATCTATGCTGACAAGGTCCATGTGCTTCCTATCCCTCTGAACTTCATGACCGCTCCGTGGCCATTTGCAATGTAGGGCATTGACATGATTGGAGAGATCAAACCCACCGCTTCCAACTGACATCGCTTCATTCTTGTCGCTATCGACTATTTCACCAAATAGGTCGAAGCCGCTTCATTCACCTCAGTCACAAAGAACGTGGTAGCCAGATTCATCAAACATAACCTTATCTTCCGCTATGGTATCCCCGAAAGGATCATCACCGATAATGAGACTAACCTCAACAATGCTATGATTACTGAGCTTTGCACTCAGTTTAAGATCAAGCATCACAATTCTTCTCCATATAGACCTAAAATGAATGACGCAATTGAAGCAGCCAACAAAAACATTAAGAAGATTGTGCAGAAGATGGTAGTGACCTACAAGGATTGGCATGAGATGTTACCGTTTACCCTTCATGGCTACCGCACTTCAGCTAGAACATCAACTGGGGCAACCCCCTTTTCTTTAGTATATGGCATGGAAGTTGTTTTACCAGTGGAAGTTCAGATTCCCTCACTAAGGATTATGAGCGAGGCAGGTCTAGGTGAAGACGAGTGGATTCAGATGAGATTGGATCAGTTGAACTTGGTAGACGAAAAGCGATTGGCTGCTGTTTGTCATGGTCAGACGTACCAAAAATGGATGATTAAGGCTTTCAAAAAAAAGATCAAACCTCGAGTATATTAAGCTGGCGACTTGGTGATAAAGCGCATCATTCTGCTACAAGGCGACCCCTGGGGAAAATGGACTCCCACCTACGAAGGGCCACTTTTTGTTAAGAGAGTATTCTCTGGCGGTGCCATAATGCTGACTACCATGGATGGTGAAGACTTCCCACATCCTATAAACGCGGACATAGTTAAAAAATACTACGCATAAGAGACTCGCTAGGTTGACACACCTAGGAAAAATAAGGGCATCCCGGCAAACCAAAAGGTTTGGGTAAAAATTAGGGATATATGCAAAATATTGTAAACCCGACAAGTTGAAAACACGAAAGGGCGACTTGGGCAAAAATGGGTATCCTGGTGGGCTGAAAACACGAAAGGGCGGTCCAGGTAAAAGTTAAGGATTGAAAGTGTATGACTATGTCCCATGGAATCACCACAGTCAACTTTATCACCAAGGTCCGAGTTCAAACGGTCCAAGATCAATCCAATCAACTTCTGTTAACAGCAAGGGGCATTCGAAGACATTGGGGCAATAGTAGAGTTAGAGTGCAATGAGATCATTTCCACATGGCTATTTGTTTTTTTTTCATATTTGTTTTCCTTTCGACGATTTCCTCTTACTAGGATCTCCGTCTCTTTGTACAGAAACGCATATTCACGGGTAAAATATCAATACAAATATACTTTGAAGTGAAAACTTTCTGTTTTTGTTTTGAATGCAAAATTGTCTAATGATTAAAATTGAACGAACATATGCATGTGAACATAATTAAAACTATTTGGCACATATGACCTGCTAAGAAGTAAGAAGCATCCCTTTAATATATATGGAATATCTCAGAGTTATTTCATTAGCATTATCCCCACAAAGACCAGCTACAATAAACCATTCCTCAATAAAGTTACCCACAAAGTCTCTCTGCACAGGTTAAATCTCCAACCAGAGTCTCAATCTCTTGGCAGCTCTCTCCCCAGCTAAGTTGATCCTACAAAAAGAAACCTTGTGGATCTCTTCCTCAAAGAACTCGTCAGCAGTTCATCAAGTATTCATCAACAAGGTTTATTTCCCCAACAGGGTTTATTTCCCCAACAAACAACGAGTAGCATAACTCCCTAGCTGAGTTTGTATTCCCCCAGCATAGTCTATCTTCCCCAGCTGAGGTTGTTATCCCCAACTGAGTCTATCCTCCCAAGCTGAGTCTATCCTCCCTGACTGAGTCTATACTCTCCAACTTGAGTTTGCCTTTCAGACTATTATAAATCATAGGGCCACAACCCCTAATCCCCAGTAAGGTCGTCAACAAAACCTTTGATATCTCCAAAAGATACTATGAAGCCTGGACCCGACCAGATAATAGTTAACTTCTCGAGTCACTATAGAGCATGGACACGACCAGATAATAGTGCAACCTTTCAACTACCTATGAAGACTGGATCCGACCAGATAATAGTACAACTTCTAAATACTATGAAACCTGGACCCGACCAGATAATAGTTTAACCCTTCGAGACATTGAAGAACCTGGACTCAACAAGACCAGGGCTTAACTTCTTTCCCTCAGTAGAGTTTGCCTCTACCCCAGCAAGTTACTATGAAGCCTGGATCTGACCAGATATCAGGTTTCAACTTCACCTTTTCAAGAAAGTTATTGTGAAGCCTGGATCCGACAAGATAACAATTTCCTTCAGAAGTTTGTTGTGAAACCTGGAATTTGACCAGATAACAACTAATTTCCCAGCAAGTTACTGTAAAGCCTGGATCTGACCAGATATCAGTTCAACTCTATCTTTTCAAAACAAGTTTATTGTGCAGACTAGATCCAACTAGATATCAGTTCAACTCTATCTTTTCAAAACAAGTTTATTGTGCAGTCTGGACCCGACCAGATAGCAATTAACTTCATCCACCTCAAAATCTGTGAAGCCTGGATCCGACCAGATATCAGTTCAATTTCGTCTATTTAAGCAAGCTATTATGAAGCCTGAATTTGACCAGATAACAACTAGCTACAATCCCAAACAAGACACTATGAAGCCTGGACCCGACCAGATAATAGTATAACTTTTCAAAAACTATGAAGCCTGGACCCGACCAGTTAGTAGTTACCATTTCAAGTTACCATAAAGCCTGGATCCGACCAGATATCAGTTCAATTTCGTCTATTTAAGCAAGCTATTGTGAAGCCTGAATCCGACCAGATAACAACTAGCTACAATCCCCAGCAAGACAATATGAAGCCTGGACCCGACCAGATAATAGTATAACTTTTCAAAAACTATGAAGCCTGGACCCAACCAGTTATTAGTTACCATTTTAAGTTACCATGAAGCCTGGACCCGACTAGATATCAGTCCAGCTTCATCCTTTCTAAGAAATTTACTGCAAAGCCTGGAGTCCGACCAGATAACAGTTAACTTCCTTATCCCCAACAAGTTGTTATAAACTTGGGAATCCAACCAGATAACAACCTAACTTCACTCTCCCCAAGAAATTTTCTGCGAAGCCTGAAATCCGACCAGATAACATTTAATTTTTTCTTCCCCAGTAAGTTACCGTGAAGCCTGGATCCGACCAGATAGAAGTTGACTTTCTCATCCTCAGCAAGTTGTGAAGCCTGGATCTGACCAGATAATAATTAACATTCAAGAGTTAATCCCCAACAACAATCCAGGATTCAGAACTCCTCAGCAGTAATCAAGGATTTATTTTCCCGGACAAATATACATCCCACATTCATACATTATAGCATATACGTACAAAATGCATTTAGCATGATCTTATTCATCTTGTGAATATCATGCATACATCTGCATTTAACTAACCCCTTTTTCCCACAGGTAAACATTAAGTTTGTCTAAATCGACCAAAGATTTGTGCTGATACTTATTCCAATGATTCACCAACATTCCTCCAAATGGAATTGTTGTACCCCAAAATTTTACCTCTCATTTTATCAAGATTTTCCTCACAAGACTCTTTGGACTCCAGACAGGATTAGGGTTTGCTCAGCTCAAGACATCTCCTTGCACTGTTGACCTGAAATTAGGGTTTGAGTTTGCACAGGGATTTTTGGACTTCTAATGCCTCATATTACTTTCATACTTCATGTTGGACTTATAATATTTCCCATACCAAGTTTCAAGCCTTGAATCAAATTTTTGCCCAGTCAATTGGACAGTTGACCTAGAAATCAGCTGTATTGAGGAAAAAGTCAATTGTGGCCAATTTACAGTCAAACCTCATAATTTTTTATCTAAATCAACATTATAGACTCATATGAACCATTTGATCAACTTTGGACCACAACTCCTCAAGAAATTTGATCAGATCATCAAAAGGGCAAAATGGTCATTTTTAGGGTTTTGACTGCAGAAGGGCAATTTCTGATTTTTTACCTAGCCAATGGCAAATTGGGTTCAAGCATGATTTCAAGGACTTAATGGCACCATCTTGAATTAATCACAAGGTTCAAAAGATCTCAAATGCACTGGATTGACAGATGATTTTTCCAGTCAACTGATCAAAAATCAACTGTACACTGAAAAGTCAAACTTTGACTTTTTGGTCAAAATCAAGTGCCAAGGGTCATTTTTCATCAAGATGTGTCAAAACATGAAACTTTTTCACCAAGAAACCTAATTTTAAAAATTAGGGTTTAAAATGGAAAATTTTCATAACTTAGAAATTTTCTAAGTTATGAAAATTTCTTATTTTTTCCCAACTTTTCCCAACATTTTCACCATGATCCAATTGGATTCAAAGAAAACTTCCAACATGAAAGTTGTATTACTCCACAAAATCTACAACTTTGATTCATAAAGTTTTCCCAAAAAATGCTTGGATCTCAAGTTATGATTTTGTGAATAAGGGTCCATGAAACTTTCAACTTAGTGAAATTTTGCCCTAGTTTAGGCAGGATTTTGACCTATCTTCATGGCAATTTTTCACATAGTTCCAATTGGAATATCAAAATTCATTTCAAATATGGATTGTAGAGCATGTTACAAGCTTTCCAAAATATCCAAGAACTCTCCAAGATCATTCATGGTTAGGGAGAATCGAAAGTTTGAAAATGGCAAATCATCACTTTTGTCCAAGGCATTTTGCACATTGCTACAAGTTGCAAATTTGTCCTAAGCATGCTTGTACTTGTTTTATAGGTCTTAATCCTTTCTACACTCAAAAATTTAATGCAAATACATTGGATTATGGTATTGTTCTGATCTATGAAGCATTATACAAAGGTTTAATCCAAAAATGGCAAAAAGTTAACATTGCCACTTTGATAAAGCTTGCTTTTGGCAATTTTGTTTGTCTTGAGCCATGGACCTGATTTCTTTATACAAACAAAGTTCACTAATATCAGGAAAGGTGTACCAACTCTCAGCAGGCCTCAAGCTAGCTTGTACAACCTTGGCATTGTCAACTTCAACCTTTTCTTCAAAAACAAGCAAGTGCGCAAAAGTCAGCATAACTTTGGTATCTGATAAGAGCAAGTCTAAGTCTCATTTCAAAAAACCTCAACACATTGTAGCAAGCAGAATACACGATTTCCAAGCCTCTCAAACACCCTTAAGCACAAAAACTCCAACTTCTGCCCAAAACAGGGCATTTTCTGCAAACACAAAGCCAAAACATATTTGCCTCGTGCGTTTTGTCCCAAACTACTTCAAACACATTCTAAACAATACATCTGAACTATCCCAACCCTTCTCAAGCAACTGTAACTTCATTTTCAAGCTTCACCATTTTCAAATTCTGAGTTTGCAGGTTGAATTCTATAGAGAGATTCAAGACATTTCAAAGCAAGTTGAGCATTGGGAAAGGTCAAGGGAACATCAAGCAAGCTCAAAAGTCCTCCAGGCCTTACTCACAACTCCTACATTGCCATATTCGAACTTGACTGAAATAGGTATTTCTCAAACTTCTATCTCCTTATTTAGGAATCATTAGGCTTAGGTTTGTGAAGCAAAAATGTAGCCCATAATGTCCTTAAACTGTACATATGCATAGAATTCATTTATGTTAACTGGGCTAGGAGAATTTGGATGTCGAAGTTGCTGAATTTTTTAGGTCATAAATTGGGGGTGATAAAATTCTCCCTGGTTTCTTAGAGTTAGATCAAGTTTTTTATATCATTAGAATCGTGTGATGATGAGCTATATCTTTCATGTTGCAAGATTTTGTTTTTAAGCACGTATGCAGGAGTTACAAGTTTGTACATAAAGCATGCGTTTTCTAGTTCAAAGGACAGGGATGAAGTTGGAATGTGGGCTGGGCTTGGTTGTTCTGGCTATTTGCACCTCCATGCTTGCTTTCTGCACCCCTTGGCCCATTTCTTTTATTTTTTCATATTTTTTTGCATCATTCACATTTTCTGACTTTATTTATTTTTCCCAAATATAAAAAAAAATCATAAAAATATTTTCTTTATTTTTTTGCATTTTTTCCATATTTTTTATTTTTTATTTTTTGCATAAAAAATAATTATTAGGTTAATATACTTATATTTTCTTAAATAAAATTTGTAAATAATACAAAAAATATTATATATTTTTATTTTTATTATAATATACACTTAAAATTATATTTTCTCAAAAATTTTATTTTTTAATATTTTGTATATATTATTTTTATTATTTCTTATACATAAAAATGAATAAATAAAATAATATTAATATATTTTCTATTAAACCAAAATTAGGGTTTCCACCCTTTCCAAAAATAATCATTTTATTTTTCTTATTTTTAGGATATAAATATATTTATTTTACATACATAAAATAAATACAAAAACATTCTTTGCATATTTATATTTATTTGTACATTTAAATAATTGTCCATTTATTTATTTGTAAATTAAATTCAATATGGTTGCAATAGTTTTAGGGCTTTATTTTGAGCAATATCCCCCTATTCAAACTTGTATCCCCCTCCCCATAATAATATTGTAATAGTCTTAGATTTACTTTTACGCATTTATTGCTTTTAAATGTCATGATAGTAAGATTAGGGTTTGTATGATAACCAAAAATCAAACAAATAGCATGACTAAACACAAGACAAAAATGCATGAAAAATGACAACACAATGCATATAAGCACCCCTAGGGTTTCATCCACTTGTTGCCTTAAAAAAATGGCCATGGTATGCATGCTAGGTATCTTGGCAAAATCAAACAAAACAAAAAGATCATAGTCCCTCGATGACGCTATCTTGGTTGCCTATACAAAAATGATCTAGTCCCTCAAAACACTTGCTAAAGTTACTTAGCACCATTGCTATCATGGTCATACGATGACCCACACCTGTCCCGTTTAACATCCAAAGATAAGGTTGTTTACCAAATTCAATGGTAAAACAACAATGTCAAAGGGTTAAAAATGTGTAGGAAAGATCTTTGAGTAGGGTAGACAACTCCTAGTTACTTGATCATTTGCAAACCATCCTTGCTAATTTCAAAAACACACAACACAATTTCAAAACATTTCCCAAAACAAACTTTCAAACATTGAAACATTTTTCAAAAGACAAACATCTTTGTATACATTCAAACAAGAATCATTACAAAGGTTGCCTAAACAAAGGCCTCTTTTTCAAAATACTTTCAAAACCATACACAAAAGCACCATTTCAAACAATTGAAAAGCAAAAGCAAGTGATCTAAAACAAGTAACTAAGAGCCCATGGAAAACCATGGATGAAAAGGGTTCTAGCACCTTCCCTTTTCATAATCTACCCCCCGAACCCAAAAACAATCTCAAAGGTCTTTCCTGTGCTTTTTTACCTTTCCTTTTGGATAAAATAAAAGTCGATGGCGACTCTTGCTAAACCGAAACATTTGCGAACGAAAAACGCAAAACCTCAAGTCAGTTCTCCCACCGCATCACAGAACTGGCGACTCTGCTGGGGAATAATATAAAAGTGGAGTTACCTTAGGGTTATAGATCACCTTTACATGCTTATCTTGCTTGACTTATATGCTTTACACTTTGGTTCTATTGTTTGGGTTTGAATCCTCTACCCGGATTTGGGAAACATTCATAGGTAAATAGCAATACATTGTGGAAATTGTGCGGGGTATACCGACATGGTTGAAGCAATAGCTATATTAGTGCGACATATTTGTGGGTACCGGTAGCCTTTGAGTTAATCAAAGAGAATACGGGGCCTCTGAGTGATGTCGTGAAGCACTAATGGACTTTTAGAACCTTTACTTGACCAACTTGGCCTTTTTAGGAGTAGTGAGATGACCGGCTTTGGTGCAGCCCGAAGTTGGTAGATACTCGATACTACACTCATTGAGGGTTGTTTTCTTGGAATATTTAGGTCGCCAGTAAAGTGGCTAAACTAAAACAATGAACACAGAAAATAATCCAGTGATATTGAGCTCCTTAGAACCCGGTTACTATTTCTAGGGCAGGTTGAGCCAACTAAACTTCAAGAGGGTACTTACCTATGAAACCCCATGCAAGCTTGAAACTAGGAACTTGTGTGATTTGTTTGTACATATATACTTGTGCATAACATCATGGACATCATGAAGCATCATATGCATCCACTAACCATTTCAAGGATTTGGATCTTCATCTTTGTTCCTGTTTTGTAGGTAATGGATTCACTTCGCGGGAAAACTATCCAAGTCAACCTTGTAAGAATTCCTCCTCAACTCAAGGGGCTAGCTTCAAGGATTCTTGAGAATTCTCCATTCACCGAGAGGCATGGTCGTCTTCTCAACTTAGTCAACACCAACACTAAGGAAGACATGGTGAAAGTTCACTTCCAGTTCTTTGACCCTCTACACCACTGCTTTACATTTCTTGATTACCAGCTTGTGCCTACTTTGGAGGAATTTTCTCAACTCCTGAGGATTCCTATTCTCCATCGACTACCCTACAACGGTACGAAAAGAGATCCAAAGCCTGAAGATGTTACTCAAGCCCTACACTTGCAACCATCTGATGTCAAAGGCCATTGGGAAACTAGAAGTGGTGTCAAGGGTTTCTTGGCAAAGTTTCTGTTTGAGAAGGTCCAAAGCTGCTGGAATTCATTGGACTTACAAGCTTTTGAGGATATTGTAGCTCTTCTCATCTATGGGTTGGTTTTGTTCCCAAACCCTGACTAGCTTATAGATGTCAATGCTGTCAAAATCTTCATGGCTCGCAACCCGGTGCCTACATTGCTTGGGGATATCCTCCACTCTTTTCACACTCGAACAATGAGGAAAATGGGTGTTCTCATGTGATGTACTCCTCTACTGGAAAGATGGTTTATTTCTCATCTTCCCCAATCAGTTTTAAAGAATGAGCAAGGTTTGAGGTGGTCACAACGATTGATGACTCTTACACATTCAGATGTTCATTGGTGTTCTCGATCCAGAGAAAATGTTATCATCATTGACCATTGTGGGGAATTCCCTAATGTCCCTCTACTTGGCATTAGGGGAGGCATTACCTATAACCCTTGCTTGGCTCTGAGACGGTTTGGGTAATGCCCGAAGGGATGGCCCATGTGACATACTGATTCCAGACTTGGTTTTTGACTTTGACAACAACGATCAAGGACTTTGACAAAGGTTTATCCGAGCTTGGAGAATGCCCAGCAAGGTGGACAGTAAGACCTTGGGACACAAGAATTCCATCCCCCTTGAGCCTTACCTCAAGTGGGTACGAACCCGCGCCCAAAGTCTTATGATGCCTTACCCCTACATTCTGCCTGTGATCAAAGAGCCTGTTATGGAAGGAGAGGTTCCATACACCCTCCTACATCCTGACATTCCAACATCACTTGAAGATTTACAAAGGAGTTGGATACAGCTCAAGGGAGAGCGTGATACTTTTGAAGCCCAATTTTACACCAGTGAGAAGAAGGTTTTGGAACTTACTCGTCAACTTCACGAAGATCAGACTCTCAACACCTACATTGCACCAAAGAGGATGCGCAACGTATTTTTACCTTAGAATTTTGTATTATTTTGCCCATGGGGCATTTGATGTACTAACAAATTCTTCTTATTAATATGATGTGTGTTCCTTTTTGTTTAAAACAAATTTGAATTTCTGAATCCTTGAATGCATTACATGAATACATATCATTCATCATATGCATAAACAGGTCTTCACATCAGGTTTCCTTATCTCTCTGTTGTTTATTTCAGCAAGATGGATATTGAGAAGACGGTTAAAGACTTACAAGTGCAGAATTCACAGTTTCAACAGCTACTTCTGACCTTGGCAAAGGGGCAGGGGAAGCTCAAGACCTTACTAGAGAAGGAAAAAGAGAAAAAGAAAAAGAAAAAAGTTGGTGTGGCTACCTTGGGTAGAAGATTTGAAGGTCAAGCTAGAAGGGTCTTGGATTTTCCCTCAACATCTGATGAAGGGGTAGGAAAAGGAAAGGGGGTTGCAGTACCAACTGAGTCTGAGGAGGAAGAAGAAGAAGAGGAGGATGAAGACTATCCTGAACAACAGTACCCTCCTGCAGATGACAAATACAAGAATCTGGAAGAGCGTCTGGCAGCTATGGAGGTGCAGAGAGTGCATGGGCTGGACTTTGAAGATCTAGGGCTGGTCTCTAGAATTGTGACTCCCCCTAAGTTTAAGGTGCCTATATTTTCTAAGTACGATGGTTTGTCTTGTCCAAAGATGCATCTGCGATCTTATGTCAGGAAAATCCAACCGCATTCTTCTGACAAGGATCTGTGGGTCCATTTCTTCCAGGACAGACTTTCAGGAATGCAGCTGGATTAGTTTTACCAACTAGAGAGGTCTGATGTGCACAATTGGGAGGATTTTGCGGCCGCCTTCTACAGACAATATCAATATAATACGGACTTAGCTCCAACTCGTACTCAATTACAGAGTATGGGCATGGTCTCAAATGAAGGTTTCAAAGAGTATGCCCAGAAATGGAGAGACTTGGCGGGACGAGTACAACCACCTCTATCTGAGAGGGAGCTTGTAGATATGTACTTGGGAACTCTGTCAGGAACTTTCTTTAATCACCTGATTGGAAGTTCGTATGCGGGGTTCACTGAGTTAATTCTGACTGGTGAGAGAGTTGAAGCCGGAATCAAGAGAGGGAAAATTCAAAAGGATGCATCTGCTTCCGCTGCCATCAAAAAGACTTTTCCAGTAAAGAAAGAAGTCTCAGTTGTCTACTCCCAAAGAAGTCAAGGAAGAGTTGAGCGTCGGCCAGCGGTGGGGGCTGTAATGATTCAGAAGACTGCAGCTGATTAGCCTAGAAACAATCAACCCAGAACCAACCAAGCAAGGGTAGAAAGGCCTGTACGGAAATTCACCCAGATCAACATGACTCCCGTTCAGGTTCTGCCTCATCTCTTAAAGTTAAACCTTGCAAGCTTAAGGGAGGCCCCTAAAAACCCTAACACTTCGTCACCACACTACCATCCCAATGCCAAGTGTGCTTATCATTCAGACAGCCTGGGGCACGACACCAACAATTGTTGGGCCCTCAAGAATAAAATTCAAGATTTGATAGATGCTAAAGAAGTTGAATTCGACGCCTCTGAAAAGCCGAATGTGATCTCTGCTCCATCACCAAAGCATGGCCACCATGCCCATGCTGTTGAAGAGGATCTATTTGTTGCTACTGTTGATGATTTGATGACTCCGCTACCGATAATCAAGTTGAATTTGCTGAAGGCTGGGATTTTCCCAGGATGTGAAAAAGATTGTTGCATTTGTTCATCCTTACCAACCGACTGTCCGTTGTTGAAGTTAGGCATCCAGCGCCTAATGGATAATCAAGAAATCCTTTTTGAAAAGACTCTTGTTACACCGACTACTATCAATGATATTTCAATAATTACCATATCCTCCAATCTTTCCAAGGTCTCCAAAAGACCTGTTAAGATTACATCCAATCCGAAGATTGCACCTTTGAAGATAACCATGCTGGGGCATGTCCCGTACAAGTCCAACAAATCAATACCGTGGAACTATGGGGGGAGATCTTTTACCACGGTATTAAACAATTTGAAGAGAGTTCTGACAAAGATACTTCCGATATTGGAAACATTGCTAGAATGAGTAAAATCACCCGCAGTGGAAGAATTTTCTCTCCGGATATTGCGCCTCCAAAGGAAATCTTTGGACCCTCAGCTTCTCCTAAGGTTACTCCTGTACCGGTCAACATATCTGCAAGAACTCCAGTTATTGAAGAAGTTGTAACCCCTGTTATTATCCCCTCTGTTGTGGCTGATGATAGAGGGAAAGGGATCCAAGAAGAGCCCGTCAGGACGAGGGCTCAGCCGTTGATCATCCCTGAAACCACTCAAAAAGAAATGGAAGAGATTTTGAAAATAATCAAGAAAAGCAATTATAATGTTGTGGAACAACTGGGGCAAACCCCCTCAAAGATCTCTATGTTGGCCTTGCTGCTTTGTTCAGAGGCTCATGCTAAAGCCTTGATCAGATTCTTGAAGACGGCCCACGTGCCACAGGAAACCTCCGCGGATCAGTTCCAGGAATGTGTAGCTAGCTTAACAGCTGACAATGGTCTAGGATTCTCCGATGCCGATTTAACATCAAAAGGGAGAAAACATAAAAACACTTTGCATGTCTCGGTGGAATGCATAGGGGCTACTCTAGCACACGTTCTGGTAGACATTGGTTCTTCGCTGAATGTCTTGTCGAAGAAGGCCTTAGATAGGTTGGATTGTGAAGGCCTAACCCTGAAACCCAGCAACATCATTGTCAGAGCCTTTGATGGTTCCAAGAGGATGGTCCACAGGGAGGTGGACATCCCGATTAAAGTGGGAACTGAAACCTTTAACTCTATATTCTACGTGATGGATATATGTCCCTCCTATTCTTGCTTGTTGGGAAGACCTTGGATTCACCATGCTGGAGCTGTTACTTCAACTCTGCATCAAAAGCTCAAGTACCCTGTCCAGGGGAAAATTATAACTCTTCACAGTGAAGAGGAATACATGATAAGCCATCTAAATTCTTTCCGCTATATGGAATTGGATGGTGAATTCATCGAAACCCCCTTTCAGCATTTTGAGGAGGTAGCTCAGGAGATTGCGGCAACCAAGACAATGGCTTCTATACCCATGATTACGAGACCTCTGCCTCGGATGTCTTCTTTGAAGGATGCTAAGGCTGTGATTGAAGAAGGAGGAAGCACAATCTGGGGGCAGCTTCCCAATTTTCCTTTCAAATATGATAAATTCGGTTTGGGTTTCACTTCGGCTAGTCAGAAGGCTGTGCGTCGCTCCCGGGCTGGAGGGCCACCAGTGAAGATCACTTATCATGGAGTCAATGCTTTGTAGGATAGTGAAGAGGAGAGCAACCTAGAAGACTGGATTTTCCCTACTGTGAATGGAGGACTGTGCAACTGGGAAGCAAAAGACTTTGTTCCCATTACTTTCATGAATCAGTAATTTATCTTTCAAACATTTTTGTTGGTTTGTAATAATTCTCAGACAATTCGTACACTTTTTGCCTTGTGTCTTACCCGAGGCACAGAGGTCTATTTGTAAGGGTTTGATTTTTCATCTTCATATGCCATTTTAATGAATCATGGACGTTTTCACATATAAACTGTTGTGTTCATTGTATTTCTTTTTGCATTTTATTTGTTTAAAGGTGGCTATCCCTTACACACACACACACTTACAAATGCAGGTACCCTTCCATTACGGATTCCATGGGTAACAATTCTTCTTTAGCCTTTAGTGACTCTGAAGATCTGGTCTACCATGCCGAATACGAAGGTGATGAATACTATGAAGTGCCGGGAGAACTGGCTAGGCTGCTATAACAGGAAGAAAGGGCTATTCTACCTCATGAGGAGCTGTTAGAGACAATCAACTTGGGAACTGAGGAAGACAAAAAAGAAGTTAGAGTGGGTGCCAACCTAGAGCCAAGTGTCAAAGAGCACCTAGTTCATCTGTTGAATGAATATGTTGAGATCTTCGCCTGGTCATACGAAGACATGTCGGGACTTGATACAGACATTGTGGTACACCATCTACCCACAAGAGAAGACTATCTGCCAATTAAACAGAAAGTTCGCCGCATGAGGCCCGACATGTTAGAAAAGATCAAAGCTGAAGTTATGAAGCAGTTCAATGCTGGATTTCTTGCTGTTACATCCTATCCACAATGGGTTGCTAACATTGTGCCTGTGCCTAAGAAGGACGGCAAAGTCAGAATGTGCGTGGATTATAGAGACTTAAACAGGGCTAGCCCTAAAGATGACTTTCCACTTCCACACATTGACATCTTGGTTGACAATACAGCTCAGCACAAGGTATTTTCTTTCATGGATGGATTTTCAGGGTACAACCAGATCAAAATGGCCCCTGAAGACATGGAGAAAACTACTTTTGTTACACAGTGGGGTACGTTCTGCTACAAAGTGATGTCATTCGGACTGAAGAATACTGGGGAAACATATCAACATGCCATGGTAGCTTTGTTTCATGATATGATACATCATGAGATAGAGGTCTACGTAGATGACATGATAGCCCGATCACAAACTGAAGAAGAACATCTCGACCATCTACAAAAGTTGTTTGTCAGGTTGAAAGAGTACAAGCTCAGACTGAACCCTAACAAGTGCACTTTCGGAGTCAGGTCCGGTAAACTCTTGGGTTTCATCGTCAATAACAAAGGCATCGAGGTTGATCCTGCCAAAGTCAAAGCTATACAAGAAATGCCTGCTCCTCGCACTGAGAAGGAGGTCAGAGGTTTCTTGGGACGCCTAAACTACATTGCAAGGTTCATTTCTCACCTAACATCTACCTGTAAACCAATCTTCAAGCTGTTGAAGAAAGATCGGGTGGTTAAATGGAATGATGACTGTCAAGTTGCTTTCGATAGAATCAAGGAGTATTTGCTAGAACCTCCTATCTTGATGCCTCCCGTTGAAGGAAGACCGATAATCATGTATCTGAATGTCTTGGAGAATTCAATGGGGTGCGTACTGGGCCAACATGACGAGTCTGGCCGAAAAGAGCATGCCGTTTATTACCTTAGCAAAAAGTTTACCGACTGTGAGACCCGATACTCACTGCTCGAGAAAACTTGTTGTGCTTTGGTATAGGCTGCTCGCCGGCTAAGGCAATATATGTTGACTCATACCACTCTGCTGATATCTAAGATGGATCCGATCAAGTACATCTTTGAAAAGCCTGCTTTATCTGGAAGAATTGCTAGATGGTAGATGATCCTAACGGAATACGATATACAGTACACAACCCAAAAAGCTATAAAGGGGAGTGTGCTAGCCGATTATATGGCCCATCAAGCTGTCGAAGATTACCAATCCATGAGGTTCGACTTCCCCGACAAGGATATTATGACATTGGATAACATTAAAGATTTTAGACCATATGACGGACCTGAACAAGGATCCCGATGGACCCTGTACTTTAATGGTGCCTCTAATGCACTTGGCAACGGTATCGGTGCGGTACTCATTTCTCCAGAAGGTTTCCATAGACCTTTCACTGCCAGACTCTGCTTCAGCTGCACCAACAACATGGCCGAGTATGAAGCTTGTATCTTTGGTCTCAAGGCTTCCATGGACTTGCGAATTAAATCTTTGATTGTATTTGGGGACTCAGCTTTAGTCATCATTCAGATCAAAGGAGTGTGGGATACTAAACATCCAAACCTCATCCCTTACAAAGAACATGTCTTGACATTGTTACCACATTTTGAGCAGATTACCTTCGAGCACTTCCCGCGAGAAGAAAATCAGCTAGCAGGTGCTCTAGCTACAATGTCATCCATGTTTAAACTTAATTGGGATAATGAGGCTCCCCAAATCACCATTGAACGGATGGACGAACCTGCAGATTATCACGAGATTAATACTGAAGAAGTAGTGGACCGACCTTGGTTTCACGAAGTCAAAAGGTATCTCAAGGCTCAAGAATACCCTGAAGGAGCTTCAGTCAACGACAAAAAGTTCTTAAGGAGATTCTCAGCTAAGTTCTTCTTGAGCAATGGTATCCTATACAAGCGCAATCATGATTACATTCTGCTCTGTTGTGTGGACAAGATTGAAGTTGAGCAGATCATGGCTGAATTGCACAATGGTACCTTTGGCACTCACTCTAGCGGACATATGATGGCTAAGAAGATTCTACGGGCAGGATATTACTGGTCTACCATGGAAGCTAACTGCTATCAACATTCTCGTACTTGTCACAAATGTCAAATCTATGCGGACAAGGTACATATACCTCTAGTTCCTCTCAATGTATTAACAACTCCTTGGCCATTCGTTATGTGGGGAATCGACATGATTAGAGAGATCAAGCCTACAGCATCCAATGGACACCGTTTCATTCTGGTGGCCATTGATTACTTCACCAAATGGGTCGAAGCAGCTTCCTTCGCATCCGTCACAAAGAATGTGGTTTCCCGCTTCATCAAGAAGAACCTTATTTACTGGTATGGCATCCCCGAAAGGATCATCACCGACAACGGTACAAACCTTAACAACACTATGATCACCGCTCTGTACGAGCAGTTCCAGATTCAACATCACAATTCATCTCCCTATCGGACAAAGATGAACGGTGTTGTCGAATCTGCGAACAAAAATATCAAGAAGATCATACAAAAGATGACAGTCACCTACAAGGACTGGCATGAGATATTACCGTTTGCTCTGCACGGGTACTATACCACTGCACACACTTCAACTAGGGCAACACCCTATTCTTTGGTATACGGCATGGAAGTTGTTTTGCCTATCGAGGTTCAAATTCCCTCCTTGAGAATCATGAAAGATACTGGTTTGAGTGAAGACGATTGGATTCAGACCCGGCTTGATCAACTTAACTTGATTGATGAAAAGCGACTTACTGTTGTTTGCCATGGTCAGGCGTATCAAAAACGAATGATCAAGGCTTTCAACAAGAAAGTCAGACGCCAGGTATATCAAGTCGGGGACCTTGTAATCAAGCGGATCATCTTGCCGCAAAATGATCCCAGGGGAAAATGGACTCCTACTTATGAAGGACCATTTGTGATCAAAAACATCTTTTCTGGTGGAGCAATGATCTTAACCACCATGGACGGCGACGACCTGCCGCACCCTACGAACGCAGACATAGTCAAAAGATACTACACATAAATAACCCGACAAGTTGAAAACCCGAAAGGGCGACTTGGGAAAAAATGGGCATCCCGGTGAATTGAAAACCCGAAAGGGTGGTTCAGGCAAAAATTAGGGATAAACAAAAAAAATCTGTACACCCGGCAAGTTGAAAACCCGAAAGGGTAACTTGGGCAAAAAAGGGTTTCCCGGTGGACTGAAAACCCGAAAGCATGGTCCAGGAAAAATTTAGGGAATTAAAGCCTATGACTATGTCTCGTCAGATCACTTTAAGGACAATCTCTTCACAGACAAGCTCTGGGCTTCTGATCAATCCAATCACCTTCGGACGAAGCAACGAATGGACAAGATATTCAAAGTTACGAATGCTATAGCAGAATGGGAACCCCATGGAATTTTCACACATAGCCATATTTCTTTGTATAAATTTTTCTCATTTTTTATGGCAACATTCTCTTACTAGGATGTCTGTCTCCTTTGTACAAAATACTTACACAAAGTTAATACAAAGATACTTCAAAGTGCAGAAAACTATTTGCCTTTTCTGCTTTTTACACTTGTGTTTTATTTGAAAACGTCCAATGATTTATTAATGAGCATATGCATTTGAATATAATCATTGTTTACAAATAAACGAAATGAGAAAGAATAATTACTGACAGGTTGAAAGTATAGGGAAATGTATTTAGGCTATTCCAAGAGAAATCCCCTGTAGTACATCATCTAGATCCCTAGCGGAGCTAAAACCTTGAAATACATATCCCCAGCAGAATTAAATTTCAGAATCCCCGCAAGAGTCAAAACTACAAACTCCCAATCCCCAGCGGAGTTATAATCCTTAATCCATCATCAGAGTTAAACTTCAAACTCCAAATCCACAGCGGAGCAAAACTTTGAACTACCGACCTCAGCGGAGATGAAACCTTCTTCCCCAATCGAGTCAAACTACCAATCCACAGCATAAACCATCCAGTTTCTCCAGATTCCCCAGCAAGTTGTCTTAAAGTCTGAGAATCAACTAGATAATAGTTAACTTTTGTCTTATCCCCAAACTAGGATAATTCCCCAGTAGATTGGCATACAACCCCAAACTCTTGATCTCCCCAGCAGGATAGCTACTCCCCGGCAGTATAGCTATTCCCCACAGAGTTTTTACTCCCCAATAGAATGAAGATTTTCATTTTTTGATTCCCCAGTGAAGTTGCCAGAGTCTTCATTACTCCCCAGTATGAATTTGTCAGAATTTTTAATCCCCTACAGATTGAAGATTCTCATTCTTGACTCCTCAGCATGAAGTCCCCAAGGATTCAAGTTCCCCTAGCAGAATGAAGATTCCCATTCTCAGTTCCCCGCAGAAGCCATCAGAGTTTTCCTTATTCTCCAGCAGATCAAGGTTTTTCTTTTGTCTGATCCCCAGTAGAGATCGTCAGAGTTTTCGCTGTTCCCCAGCCGAGTAAGGATTCCCATTACTTAACCCCCAATAGAAGTCTTCAAAGTTCTCTGGATTCCCCAAGCAGGTTTCTCAAGCAGACTTGAAGGATCCCTATATCCCCAAGAAAGTCATGAAGGATTCTCACATCCCCACAGAAGTTGTCTGTTGTACCCCAAAATTTTCCCTCTCATTTTTATCAACATTTCTCATCACAAAGCTCTTGGAACTCAAGATCAAGCTAGGGTTTGCTCTACTCAAGACATCTCCTTGCACTGTTGACCTAAATTAGGGTTTGAGTTTGCACAGGGATTTTTGGACCTTCAATGCCCAAAGTGACTTTCATACTTCATGTTGGACTCATAAGTTTTCCCATACCAAGTTTCAAGGCTTGAATCAAAGTTTTGCCCAGTCAATTGGACAGTTGACCTAGAAATCAACTGTATTGGGGAAAAAGTTAACTATGGCCAATTTACAGTCAAACCTCATGAATTTTGACCCACATAAACATTATGAACTCATATGAACCATTGGATCAAGTTTGGACCACAACTCCACAAGAAATTTGATCAGATCACCAAAAGGGCAAAATGGTCATTTTTAGGGTTTTGACTGTACAAAGGCAATTTTTGACTGTTTGACCTAGACAATGGAAAATTAAGCTCAACCATGGAATCAAGGACCCAATGACATCATCTTAACTTATTCAACAAGTTCAAAAGATCTCTAATGCATAGGATTGACAAATGAATTTTTCAGTCAACTGATCAAAATTTGACTGTACACTAAAAAGTCAAACTTTGACTTTTTGGTCAAAATCAAGTGCCAAGGGTCATTTTTCATCAAGATATGTCAAATTATGAAACTTGTTCATCAAGAAACCCAAAATTGCAAATTAGGGTTTGAAATTGAAATTTTTTCATAACTTAGAAATTTTCTAAGTTATGAAATTTTCTTAATTTTTCCTAACTTTACCCCATATTTTCACCATGATGCAAATGGATTCAAACAAAACTTACAACATGAAAGTTGTATTCCTCCACAAAGTATACAACTTTTATTCACAAAGTTTTCTCAAAAGAAGCTTGGATCTCAAGTTATGATTTTTGGAACAAGGGTCCCTAAAACTTTTAACTTAGAGAAATTTTGCCCTAGTTTAGGCAGGATTTTGACCCATCTTCTTGGCCATTTTTCACATAGTTCCACTTGGAGTCTCAAGTTGCATTTCAAATATGTATTATAGTTCTTGTTGCAAGCTTTCCAAATTGTCTAATAACTCCTCAAACACATTTGTGGTTATGGAGAATCGAATGCTTGAAGTTGGCAAAAACTCACTTTGTATCCATGGCCAATTCATGTTCATACAACTTGCATTTTCAAACCAGCATGCCTTGTACTAGTTTGAAGGCCTCTAAACCAATTCACACTCCTTAATTGAATGCAAATACACTGAGCTAATATATTATTTTGACCATTTGGACATTACACACAAAACTAAGCCTTAATTAGAAAAAGGTACATTTCCATTTTGAAAAAGGTTTGCTTTATGTCAAAACATGATCTTTGAAGCATGGGGCCAAGATCTGAGAATCCAAATCAAATCCACAAATTGCAAGTATCAAGAGGATAGTATTCAGCATGTTATATGGCTGGTACAGGCCTGGGATACCAAGTTACACATTCTTGCTTCACAAAGAAGAAAACTTGCAAAATCCTCCCAACTTGAAAACCAGCCATTGTTAGCTTACACAAACATATTTCACACAACCCTTTGAGTCGGAAACACGAGGTTTTGAGCCTCAATACCTCCCATAGCCATAAATCACTCTTCTTTGGCAAAACAGGGCAGGTGCTACAACTTGAGTGCCATAGCTCATTTTGCTCAAGCATTTTGCCTCTTTTCACTTCAAACACCTTCCATTCAACTCACTCAAGCTATCCCAAACCTCTATTGCCAACTGTAACTCCATTTACAATGTTCACCATTTTCAATTCAAGCTTGTGCATGTTGACTTCTAGAGGTTAATTCAGGGACATTCAAGGCAAGCTAGCTATTGGGAAAGATCAAGTGAAGTTCAGGCAAGCTACCAGACACCTCAAAACTTGTTGAGAAGCTCTGCATTGTCCTACTCGAATCCAACTGAAACAGGTTTTTCATCACTTTCTATCTCTATATTTAGGAACATTTAGCCTTAGGTTTGTGAATAAGAAATGTAGTATTCAATGCCATGAAGTTGTACATATGCTCAGTTTTCATTTATATTAAGTGTGCTAGGAGAATTTCATCCATGAACATGCTGAAAAAGTTAGGTCAGATTTTGGGGCCAGAGAAATTCTCTCTGGTCTTTGAGAGTTAGGATTAATGCTTTATATGGTTAGAATCGTATTAAAATTCTCTACAAGTTTGATGTCACTATGCCAAAAATAAGTTTTAGCAGCACACATACGAAAGCACTTTTAGGAAAAAGCGCTGCTGTAGGTTTTAAAAAAAAATCGCTTAAAAAAGCGCTTTCAAAGGGTGCCTTAAGAAAGCGCTTTTCAAAAGCGCTGCTAAAGGTCACCCTTAGAAAGCGCTTTTTGAGAAGCGCTGCTAAAGGGTGCCTTTCAGAGGGTACCTTAAGAAAGCGCTTTTCAAAAGCGCTGCTAAAGGTTAGCCTTAGAAAGCGCTTTTACAAAGCACTGCTAAAGCTGGCCTTTAGAAAGCGCTTTTAAAAGCGCTGCTATAGGATATGCTACGAAAGCGCTTTTACATTAAAAAGCGTTGTTATAGGTGACCTTTAGAAAGCGCTTTTAAAAGCGCTTTCGTAGGTAGTTTTATAATAAAAATCAAAAATCCGTATCATCACTTTTCTATTGTTCTTCACGAAATCATCAAAGCCCTAAACCAGAGCTCTGCCGCCGTTAGCATCTACGAGGAGATTTTCGTCACGATCACCACTTGCCACTTTTCTATTCATCATCAGGACCTCTGTCTCCGTCTTCTTGTTCAGGACCATCGGGGCAGTTTCAGGACTTCTTCATCAGGACCTCCGCCTCCGTTCATCAGTACTCTTTCATCAGAACAACGACCACCACTTGCCACGGAAGAAACGCAAGGTGAAATCACAAAGTTTGCTGCATCAGAAATCACAACAATATACAACACAAAGTTACATAACTCAGCTCTAGGTATGTCAATTTCTAGTATAGTTTTGTATGAATAAATTGTTCTATGCTTGCTTTGATTCTAATTTCTAGAATAGTTTTGTATGAATAAATATGTGACTATCTTCTAATAATTCTTTTAGTTAATTAGATATAGGAATTTTGTGTAGCATTACTTTTTTCTATAGTGGTAGGGGAATGCATATGTGTTGGAGTTTGCAGGTCTGATGGTCAGAGTCGCTAGTTTATGCAGATTCTTTCACATTCCATATTAACTATATTATCGCAGATACAATGTTTGTTGTGGTTGGGTTTTGATTGGACCATAATTGTGGTTTTGCCTTGTTGTTTGCCTAAAAAATATTGATAGTAAATACCATTCATTTCCTGCTCCATAGCTTACTCTATAGTTTAGTTTTGTAGAGTGTGTGTACGATTTTTTCTCTCATGCAACACAATGTAAATGTCATCTCTAAGTTTTCACATATAACAGACATATGAGTTAAATATGTACTATATGCACTATTGTAAACCAAAATATTTAGCCTCGCTATATATGTTTAGAAGTCAAAAGACTTTACCAGAATGAAGGAAGCATCCATGCAAATGTGCATTTCCCCTATTTTCATCATTACTTGTAGCATACATTCCATTGATAGTACAACTGAACTGCAAAATTTAATCTTTTTTGAGTTTGAGTACACACATAATTTATGATTGATTTTGAGCAATGATAGTTTCTTGTTTGTGGTTTTTTGTGTTATACTTGTGTACTAAAGTAGTTGATAGAATAAAATGAATTTAGTGAAAAGTATTTAATGTATTGGTTTTGTTATATGGTTGTGCAAGAGCAAGTGCAAGTTTTGAGTATTGGTTTTGTTTTCTAATTTATCATTTAGCTCAGATTGACTCAGAAACCGTAAACCATGGATAAGACATGGATGTATTCCAATCGATTATCGAAAGAGTACGAGAACGGGGTATCGGAATTCGTTAAGTTTGTTGTTGTGCACGCCGAAGACCCCGGTCGAATGACATGTCCTTGTTTGTGTTGTTGTTATGGGAATCGGGTTGACGCGGTTCAGTTGGCATCGCATTTAATACGGTATGGAATTGATAGAAGTTATACATGTTGGAATATGCATGGTAAGAAAAGTGACGGGAATGATGAATCGGGGGATAATAGGACCTATGCTTCAAACGACAATGGCACAGATACATACGATTATGATCGAGTTAAAGAGATTGCAGAAGCGCTTGAAGAAGATCTTAATGATTGTCCCAAAATGTTTCAGAGGTTGGTAAGCGATGCAGAGAAACCATTGTATAATGGTTGTACAAAATTCACAAGATTGTCTGCGGTATTAAAGTTGTACAACTTAAAGGCGGGCAATGGATGGTCGGATAAAAGTTTCACAGAGTTATTAGCCCTTATGAAAGATATGCTACCAGAGGATAATGTTCTCCCCAATCGAACGTATGAGGCCAAAAAGATGTTGTACTCTATTGGCATGAGCTATGACAAGATACATGCCTGTCCAAAAGATTGTGTTTTGTTTCGAGACGAGTATGCATCGTTAAATGAGTGTCCTAAATGCGGTGCCCCTCGATATAAGAAAAAGTTGTCTCCGACAAAAGTCTTATGGTATTTTCCTATAATTCCGAGATTTAGACGGATGTATCGTAGTGAAACCGATTCAAGACACTTAACTTGGCATGCAGATGAAAGAATTGTTGATGGAAAGTTTCGACATCCGGCAGATTCACCACAGTGAATGAAAATTGATAATGATTATCCTGAATTTGGAAAAGAAGCAAGAAACCTTCGCTTGGCATTGTCTACTGATGGAATGAACCCACATGGTATTCAAAGTATCTCGCATAGCACATGGCCTGTGATTCTTATGATTTATAACCTACCTTTGTGGCTATGTATGAAGCGTAAGTACATGATGTTATCTATGTTAATTTTCGGGCCTAAACAACCAGGAAATGACATAGACGTATATTTGGAACCTTTAATCAAAGATTTGAAGATTTTGTGGGAGAACGGCGTGGAGGTTTATGATGGGTATAGGAAAGAAAGTTTCAACTTGAGGGCGATGTTGTTTGGAACAATTAACGATTTTCCAGCCTACGGAAATCTATTCGTGTATAGCATTAAAGGTGAAAAAGTGTGTCCTATCTGTGAAGATGGAACCGATACGATGCGATTGAAACTTTGTCAGAAGAATGTCTTTCTCGGTCATCATAGATTCTTAAATTCTAAACATCAATATCGTGGATGGAGAAAAGCGTTCAACGGAGATACCGAACAACGTAGAGCTCCACCTGGATTGACAGGTGATCAATTATTTGAAAAGGTGAAAGATGTGAGTATTCAGTTTGGCAAGCCTTTTGCACATAAAGTTGTTACAGGTGGGTGGAAGAAGAGGTCGATTTTTTTTGAATTGCCATATTGGAAATCTTTGTACGTAAGACATTTTCTTGATGTTATGCATATTGAAAAAAATGTATTTAACAGTGTTATTGGTACGCTACTCAATATAAAAGGGAAGTCTAAGGATGGTCTTAAAGCAAGGGAGGACATGGTAGAGATAGGAATAAGAACTGAATTGGGACCCGTGAAAAAAGGAACACGAACATATCTACCACCTGCTGTTTACACTCTATCCAGAAAGGAGAAAAAAATATTGTGTAAGTTCCTAAGTGAGGTTAAAGTTCCAGAAGGCTACTCATCAGATATTAGAAGACTTGTGTCTATGCAAGACCTCAAGTTAAAGAGTTTAAAGATGCATGATTGCCATGTTATAATGGAACATTTTCTACCGATAGGTATACGTTCTATTCTTCCAGAAAAAGTAAGAAGCGCAATAACTAAACTGTGTTTTTTCTTCAAGTCAATTTGCAGCAAGGTGATCGATCCTGAGATCTTACCAACATTGCAAAAAGAAATAGTTGTTACTTTGTGTGATCTTGAAATGTATTTCCCTCCCTCGTTTTTTGACATAATGGTTCATCTTGTCGTTCATCTTGTCAAAGAGACACAACTGTGCGGACCAGCTTATATGAAATGGATGTACCCTACTGAACGTTATATGAAAATATTAAAAGGGTATGTGAAAAACCATAGTCGACCAGAGGGTTGTATTGCTGAACGATATATTGTTGAAGAAGCGGTTGAGTTTTGTACTGAATATCTGTCAAATGTTCAATCAATTGGACTCCCCAAATCTCATGTTGTTGAAAAAAAAGAAGGTAAGAAGCTAATTGGAAATAAAGTTATGACAATATCAATGGTCGAACGGGATCAAGTGCATTTGTATGTTCTGCATAATGAGCTTGAAGTTGAGCCGTATGTTGAAATTCACAAGGGTGTTCTTCGAGGTTTAAATCCGAATAGAAGTGAGAATTGGATTGTACGAGAGCACAATCGAAGTTTCATACCATGGTTTAAGGAACATATTTATTCAAAGTATCGTTCAAATCATGCTTCAGTAACAGAAAGATTGAGATGTTTAGCATACGGTCCAAGTTTAGTTGTGTTTTCTTATAGCGCATATGCAATTAATGGATACACATTTTATACCAAAGAACAGGATGACAAAAGTACTATGCAAAATAGTGGTGTCACCTTGATCGCTGAAGCAATGCATATATCAAGTGTGAAGGACTTAAACCCAAAATTTGCAAATCTGTCATATTTTGGGGTTATCGAGCACATTTGGATGTTTGATTACGAGAAGTTTCAGATTCCTATATTTGGTTGCAAGTGGGTTGAAAATAATAATGGCATACGAATAGATAAGTCAGGTTTTTTGCAAGTGGATCTTAATAGGGTGGGGTACAAAGATGAGCCTTTCATTTTATCCTCTCAAGCTAAACAAGTGTTCTATGTCAATGATCCGACAAGTACGAAAAGGTCTATAGTTCTATTATCTAACAAAGTAATTGATGAAAGCATTGGAGATCAAAGTGATATTGGTGTTGACATTGAATCTTTAACCATAACTGATCAAAATGATAATGAATCATGTATTAGAAACGATCATAATGAGGGTATTTGGATCAATCTAACTGTCCGCGTTGTTAAGAGACGAGTAGAACACATTCCCACCAAGAAAAGAAAGAGATCTTAGTGAAAAGGGTAATAGTATATATAATTATAGCCTATATCATTCAATAAAATTTAATTTGTCATTTCATTTTTATTTGTCATTTCATTTTTATTTGTCATTTCATTTTTATATTTGTCATTTCATTTTTATTTGTCATTTCATTTTTATTTGTCATTTCATTTTTATTTGCCATTTCATTTTTATATTTGTCATTTCATTTTTATTTTTTTTCATTATTACAGGTCAAATGGCTAGTAATCAAACTCAAAAGATGCAAATGCTCCTGAAAATGCTCCTGAAAATACTCCAGAAAAGACTTCAAAAAAGACTTCAGAAAAAGATATTACACGAGGTATAACTATTATGAGGGGAATCATCCGTGATAGAGATAGAGGAGTAACATATAATGTAGATTGGAATGATAATGACCAACTAATTGGGTCTAATGCTGCAAAGTTGACAAGCTACATTGGTACGCTTGTTCGTATACACATTCCGATCACCACTCCTAGATGGAAAAGAGGAGAGTTGGATGAGGCTAAGGAGAAAGTTTGGACTGAGATAAAGGTACATATATGGTTTTTGTTATTTGCTTTATCTTGACGATAATATGTGTTTAAATTTCTTTTACTAACACACTCTATGCGTATATTTTTTTGTAGAGGTCTTTTAACATTGAAGATACCCGTAAAAAGTATATAATGGGTTTGGCTGGAAAAAGACACAGAGGGTGGAGAACATTTTTAACAAACAAGTATCTTAAAGATGATGAAGGAAATTTTCTTGAAGAGGATCCGGAACATCCAAAGAAATATGAGAACTTCATTACACCTGAAGAATGGGTTGGTTTTGTAGGCCAAATAAGAGACGAGAATTTCAAGAAAGTGAGTGCTATAAATCGCGAGAGAGCGTCAAAACCCGCATATCCATACAAAAAAGGGCGTTTGGGATATGCTCGCTTAGAGGAAAAAGTTGTAAGTAAATATAAACTATATGATCCTATTAATTCTCTCAATGTGTTATAATTGATGATCTTAAGACTTGTGTCAATGCGTAGTTAGAAGAGACGAAAAGTGACGCAACATCACTACCGACACATTTGTTATGGAAGGAAGCCCGTGTGGGCAAGGATCAAGCTGTTAATCCCGATATTCAACATGTGTATGATGAATGTGTAAGTATAAGATTGTGTCTTTAGTTAAATCAATTAATGTTTATTAATATTTAAATAATTTTTTATCTCCACTAATAATTTTTTATATGTAAATGAATTACAGGAGACGTTGTCGCAATCGGTATCCCCAGGTGAGGATCATCAGGATACCAGGAGCGTACTTAGTCGAGCACTAAATATTGCTGAGTATCTGGGTCGGGTGAGGGGTAAAGGTCATGGTGTGACTCCAACCTCTTTGTACAAGCATCCAAGGAGAAGAAATCCTAGCAATGCAGAAGTGATGCAAACATTGCAGGATTTACAAGCTCAAGTTCGTGAATTGCAGAAGGATAAAGAGAGATATATGGCGGAAAAGAGCAATTCACAATTGAAAGAAACTAGTGACAAATCTAGTATCAACTGTCAGCATAAATTTCCCGAGGTAATTTTCAATATATATCCGTTATTGTTATAGAATATTTTTAGTCACTTCTGACGGTTTTTATTGGTTTAGGGCATTTCATCTTTCCAGCTATACCTATCATCGTCGACTTATCGACTAGTTGGCAAGGGAAAAGTCCATAACACTTCGGGAGATTTACTTCACCATAGACCGCTTCCGGATGGACACATGAAAGTATCGGTTGACATTGCTTTAGATATGGATGCTTTCTGCCGGTACCTGACATTGTTGTTGAGACCACATTGCTGCGAGATGCAATAGGATCTTTTGTTGCATGGACATCGGACCTCATTTTCATAGATGATCAGGTATGTTGAAAACAATTATGAATCTTTAACTCTTCAACTGTCAGTTCTGACCTCAGTTATTTCCACGGTAATTATAGACTCCTACAACACCTGCATCTAAGTGTAAAGGGATTTTGCGGCACGACGAGTCTGATGTATCACAAAAAGAGGTATGTTTAAAGTGTTAATTATATGATTCGAATAAAAAGCTGCATAATTTTATAATTTAACTGAGTTTATATGATTTTTAGGTACCTTTTCAAGGGTCACAACAAGTGAGCCAGAAAATCGTTGGCGTACCACCCAAGAAAAGGGTGCCTACTAGATTTTTCCCTCGATACCGGCAGTGTCTTGAAACAATAGTGGGAACAACAGATTTGATGGATGGTGGTATTCGTCAAATGGATATGGATCAAGGTATCTTTGGTTTTCCTTGCACCAAAATAATTGGACATGAGGACGTGGAACAGATTTTCCGTCATAAAGAATTGGGCGTCAGTATTATACACGCATACATCTGGTAACCCCATCTTTATATTATGTAATTAGCTGAAATATTTTTTAAACATTTCAATGAATATAGTCTAATATTAATTATGTTTTTATTTAAGGCGGTTATATGAAAAATTGATGCGCGGGAATCAATTGTCAAACAGATTCCATTTCGTGTCTTCCTCCCGTGTCAGTGGAGCGACAATTGGTAGGGAACCAAAATCAGTAAGAGAGCACTTAGTCGAAAGATTCATGGCAACTGGTAGTACAGAAAGCTTATATCTTTGGGCGTATAATACTATTCCTACAGGGTTAGATTTTCATTCTAAGTTCATTTTAATATTTGTAATTTTTACGTAGAAAAATTTCTTCTAAACTGTTGTTTTAATTTATAGACGTCACTGGTTGTTGGTTGCTATCGATCCTATAAAAGAAGTGGTCTATTATCTGAATTTGGTTGACGGTGATTGGACAAATTATCCGGATATGAAGTTAATGATTGATACGTAAGTGAGATTATTCTAAATATTTGTGTGTATTTATATATTTAATTATTTATGTGACATTGTTCTAAATATATATTTTTATTTTGTTAGAGCGATACAAGTATTCCGGTGTCAAAGAGAAGCTCGGGTACGACGGTCTAAATAAAACAACATTAATTGGATCAAAGTGCAGGTATATTAATTTCCACTATTTTTCTTATAATATTTATGCTATTTGATAAAACAATACAACTATATATTCTTATTTGTTTTTCTATGTAGTCTCCTCAACAGCAAAACGATATAGATTGCGGATACTTCGTTATGCGGTTTATCAAAGAAATCATTCAACTGAATCAAATAGAGATTCCAGTCACGGTATGGATTTATAACTTAGGATTTGTTTTATTATTTCTCGGATATTTCATATAATTTTTTTACTTTTAACTAAATCATGCATATTATGTTTTATTATGTAGTACTTCGATGAGTACAAATGTGCATATTACACGAAACATCAGTTGGAAGAAATCAAAGAGGAATTGTGTCAATATTTTATTGAGCAGAGAATCATATAAGGACTGGTTTAGTTGTTGTTAGGGTTGATTTTGTAAGACTGATTTCGAGTTACAATGTTGATAACAATGGTTTATATATATTTTGAGGTACAAAAATGGTGTATATATATTTTGGATTACAGTGGTATACAATGCATTACCGCTGTTTATGAATTACAGGTTATGGCAACTGGTTGATATAAACAATATGCTGCAAACAATGTAGGTATATGAATTATATAAATTATACCTCTAAAAAAAACACCTTATGAAAGCGCTTTTTGAAGAAAAACGCTGCTTAGGTAGACCTATGAAAGCGCTTTTTCATATAAAGCGTTGTCTAAGGTAAACATATGACAGCGCTTTTCCAGGAAAAAGCGCTGCTAAAAGACAATCTATGAAAGCTCTTTTCCAGAAAAAAGCGCCACCTTAGGTAGACCAATGAAAGCGCTTCTTCATAAAAAAGCGCTGCCAAAAGCCTACTTAACAGAGCGCTTTTTAGAAAAAGCGCTGCCAAAAGCCTACTTAACAGAGCGCTTTTTAGAAAAAGCGCTGCCAAAAGCCTACTTAAGAAAGCGCTTTTTAGAAAAATCGCTGCCAAAAGCCTACTTAAGAAAGCGCTTTTTAGAAAAAGCGCTGCCAAAAGCCTACATAAGAGAGCGCTTTTTAGAAAAAGCGCTGTCATAGGTAGACCTACGAAAGCGCTTTTCATTAAACAAAAAGCGCTGCTAAAACCTATAGCAGCGCCACCTTAGAAAGCGCTTTTAAGCGCTTTTAAAGGCCAAAAAAAGCGCTTTCGTAGGTCTTTTTTGGCGTAGTGTGTTGTGACTTTTGGCAAAAGATCACGTTTCCAAGATGTTCAAGTTTGTACAACAGGCGCGCGTTTTTTTTGTCTGGAGGAAGATGAAGTTGGCTTGGGCTGGGCCTGGCCAGTTTTGCTTCTAACACCCTTTTTTTCAGTTTCACACCCCCTGGCCCAATTTCTTATATTTTTTGCATTTTTGAAATTTTGTTTTCTTTTCTGACTTTGTTATTTTATTTCCAAATATAATAAATGCTCAAAAATATTTTCATAATTTTTTACATTTTATTTGGCATTTTATTTTAATTATTCTAACATAAAAACATTTTTAATACTTTTATAATTTATTTAGAACTTGAAAAATAATGTAAATAATACTTTTATTTTCATTTCTTATTTTTATTCACACTGAAAATATTATTTAAAATATAATTAATTTTTGTATATATTTTATTTTATTTTGTACATATTTAATTTGATTAATGTACACATAATAAACATATATACTTTTATTTTATTAAATACTTAGAATAAAAATACAAAAATATTACATTTTTTATTTTTTATTATTATTTATACTAAAAATACCCTTTTTAGATATATTTCATTTTTTACACATATTAATATTTTTTTGTACATAAATAATATATTATATTTATTTTCTTAAAGAAATTAGGGTTTTACCCTAAAAACAAATAAAATTAATCTTTTATTTATTTCTTTATACTTTTTTTACATCAAAAATATTTGTGCATACATAAACAAACAAAAAAACCTTTTTTGCATAATTCATATTTATTTGATATTTATTTATGTTGTTTATTTAAATAATTGTCCATTTAAATATTGAAATTCGATTGGGATGTAATAAGTAAATTAGGGTTTATATTTTTGTCAAATACCCCTCATTCAAAATTGTACCCCCATCCATATAATCATGTTGTAATAGCTTAGAATTTAAATTCTCGCATTTTACGCTTTCAAATATGCCATGATTAGAGAATTAGGGTTTGTATGCAAAATCAAAATCAATAAATAGTTTGACCTAATCAAAGACAAAAATGCATGAAAATCAAACACAATGCACACTTGCACCCCTAGGGTTACAATCCACTTGTTGCCTTCAAAAATGGGCCATGGTATGCATGTTGGGTACTTTGGCAAAACCAAAACAAAACAAAAGATCATAGTCTCTCGATGACGCTATCTTGGTTGCCTAAAACAAAAATGATCGAGTCCCTTAAGAAAATTGCCAAAGATACTTGACACAATTGCTATCATGGTCTATACGATGACTCGCGCCTGTCCCGTTTAACATCCTAACATAAGGTTGTTCACCAAATGCAATGGTGAAACAACACTGTCAAAAGGGTTAAAAACATAAGAAAAGATCTTTGAGTAAAATAGGGTAGATAGCTCTTAGTTACCTGATCAAAAGCTTGCAAAAACATCCTTGCTATTTTCAAACACACCTCATAACACAATTTCAAAACAAACTTTCAAAAACAATTGAAATCTTTTCAAAATACAAAAACACCTTTGTATACATTCAAACAAGAATCATTACAAAGGTTGCCACAACGATGGCCTCTTTTTAAAACATCTTTCAAAACCACACACAAAGCACCATTTCAAACAATTGAAAAGCAAAACAAGTGATCTAAACAAGTAACTAAGAGCCCATGGATAACCATGGATGAAAAGGGTGCTTGCACCTTCCCTTTTCATAATCTACTCCCCGAACCCAATAAAACATCTCAAAGGTCTTTCCTGTGCTTTTTGACCTTTCCTTAGGATAAAATAAAAAGTCGGTGGCGACTCTTGCTAAACCGAAACATTTGTGAACACAAACGCAAAACCTCAAGTCAGTTCTCCCACCGTATCCCAGAACTGGCGACTCTGCTGGGGAGTTATTAGAAAAGTGGAGTAACCTTAGGGTTTAGATCACCTTTGGCATGCTTATCTTGTTTGCTTTGATTGCTTTACATTTGGTTCTCTTGTTTGGGCTTGAAATCCTCTACCCGGATTTGGGAAACATTCATAAGTAAATAGCAATACGTTGTGGAAACTGTGTGGGGTATACCGACATGGTTGAAGCAATAGTTATGTTAGTGCGACATATTTGTGAGTACCGGTAGCCTTTGAGTTAATCAAAGAGAATATGGGGCCGCTGAGTGATGTCATGAAGCACTAATGAACTCTTAGAACCTTACTTAACCATCTTGGCCTTTTTTAGGGGTAGTGAGATGACCGGCTTTGGTGCAGTCCGAAGTTGGTAGATACTCGATACTACACTCATTGAGGGTTGTTTTCTTGGAATATTTTGGTCGCTAGTTAAGTGGCTAAACCAAAACAATGAACATAGAAAATAATCCGGTGATATTGAGCTCCTTAGAACCCGGTTACTATTTATAGGACAGGTTGAGCCAACTAACTTCAAGAGGGTACTTACCTATGAAACCTCATGCAAGCCTGAAACTAGGATCTTGTGTGACTTGCTTGTACATGTGTTTGTGCATACATCATGAACATCATAAAGCATCATATGCATCCACTAACCATTTCAAGGGTTTAGATCTTCATCTTTGTTCTTGTTTTGTAGGTCATGGAATCCCTTCGCAGGAAAACAATTCAAGTCAACCTTGTGAGAATCCCTCCTCAACTCAAGGAGCTTACTTCCAAGATTCCAGAGAATTACCTCTTCAGTGAAAGACATGGTAGACTTCTCAACTTGGTCAACTCCAACATTGAATAAGACATGGTGAAAGTCCTCTTTCAGTTCTTTGACCCCCTACACCACTGTTTTACATTCCCTGATTACCATCTAGTGCCTACTTTGGAGGAATTTTCTCAACTCCTGAGGATTCCTATTCTTCATCAACTACCCTACAACGGTACAGAAAAAGAACCAAAGCCTGAAGATGTTGCTCAAGCCTTACACTTGCAACCATTTGATATCAAAGGTCATTGGGAAACCAGAAGTGGTGTCAAGGGTTTCTTGGCAAAGTTTCTGTTTGAGAAGGCACAAGACTGCTGGAATTCTCTAGATCTATAAGCTTTTGAGGAGATTGTAGCACTTCTCATCTATGGGTTGGTCTTATTCCCAAACCCTGATCAGCTTATAGATGTGAATGCCGTCAAGATTTTCATATCTCAGAATCTTGTGCCTACATTGCTTGGGGACATCCTACACTCATTTTACACACGAACAATGAGGAAAATAGGTGTTCTCATGTGTTGTACTCCTCTTCTAGCAAGGTGGTTTATTTCTCACCTTCCCCAAACAGTTTTGAAGAATGAGCAGGGTTTAAGGTGGTCACAACGATTGATGACCCTCACACATTCCGATGTTCATTGGTGTTCTCGGTCCAGAGAAAATGTCATCATCATTGATCGTTGTGGGGAATTCCCTAATGTCCCATTACTTGTCATTAGGGGAGGCATTACCTACAACCCCTGTTTAGCCCTAAGACAATTTGGGTATGCCCGGAGGGATGGCCCTCATGATATGCTGATTCTTGACCTAGTTTTTTACTTCGACAACAATGCTCAAGGACTTCAACAAAGGTTTATCCGAGCTTGGAGGATGCCTAACAAAGTGGACAGTAAGACACTGGGTTACTAGAATTCTATCCCTCTTGAGCCTTACCTCAAGTGGGTATGAACCCGCACCCAGAATCTTATGATGCCATATCCTCACATTCTCCCCGTGATCAAAGAGCCTGTTGTGGAAGGAGAGGTTCCATACACCCTCCTACATCCAGACATGCCGACATCATTGGAAGAATTACAAAAGAGTTGGATCCAACTCAAGAAAGAACGGAATACTTTTGAAGCCAGCTTCTATGCCAGTGAGAAGAAGGTTTTGGAGCTTACCCGCCGACTTCATGAGGAGGAAACTCTCAACACTTACATCGCACCAAAGAGGATGGGCAATGTCTTTTTACATCAAGAATTTTGTAATATTTTGCCCATGGGGCATTTATGTACTAACAAATTTCTTCTTATTAATATGACGTGTGTTTCTTTTTTGTTTGCAACAAATTTGAATTTCTGAATCCTTGAATGCATTACATGAATAACATATCATTCATCATATGCATAAACAGTTCTTCACACCAGGTTTCCTTATCTTTCTGTTGTTTATTTCAGCAAGATGGATTTGGAGCAGACGGTTAAGGATCTGCAAGCACAGAATTCCCAATTCCAGCAACTCCTCATGACCTTGGCAAAGGGTCAAGAGGACTTAAAAGCACTGTTAGAGAAAGAGAAGGAACCAGAAAGGAAGAAAAAGAAAAGAGTTGGGGTAGCCACTATGGGAAGAAGATTTGAGCATCAGGCTAGGAGAGTTCTGGAATTTCCCTCGACGTCTGAAGAAGGGGTTGGTAAAGGAAAAGGTGTTGCAATGCCTTCTGAATCTGAAGTTGAAGAGGAAGAAGAGGAAGAGGATGAAGATTACTCCGAACAACAATATCCCCCTGCGGATGATAAGTATAAAAATCTTGAGGATCGGTTGGCAGCCATGGAGTTGCAAAGGGTACCTGGTTTAGATTTCGAAGAACTAGGGTTGGTCACTGGGATCGTCATTCCTCCCAAATTCAAGGTACCTACTTTTGCTAAGCATGACGATATGTCATGTCCAAAGATGCATCTGAGATCCTATGTCAAAAAGATCCAACCTCACTCCTCTGATAAGGATCTTTGGGTCCATTTTTTTCAAGATAGTTTTTCAGGAACGCAATTGGACTGGTTCTATCAACTAGAGAGGTCTGAGGTTCATAACTGGGAAGATTTAGCTGATGCTTTCTACCGACAATACCAATACAATGCAGACTTAGCACCTACTCGTACTCAACTACAGAGTATGGGTATGGCTTCTAATGAGGGATTTAAGGAGTATGCCCAAAAGTGGTGGGATTTGGCTGGAAGGGTGCAGCCACCATTGTCGGATAGGGAGCTGGTTGACATGTTTTTAGGGACCATGTCTGGCCCTTTCTTCAATCATTTAATCAGGAGTTCCTCTGCAGGATTCACCGAATTAATTCTGACCGGTGAAAGGGTCGAGGCTGGTATTAAAAATGGTAAAATTCAGAAAGATGCCTCCACGTCCAATGCTATTAAGAAGACCTTCCCAGCTAAAAAGGAAGTTTATGTTGTTCACAATCCGAGAAACCAAGGGAGAACAGAGCGCCGACCAACGGTGGGGGCTGTGATAATCCAAAACTCTTCAACCGACCAACCTCGAAACAATCAACCAAGAGCAAATCAGCAAAGGGTAGAAAGGCCACAATGGCAATTCACCCGAATCAACATGACATCGGCTCAAGTCCTCCCTCATCTGTTAAAGCTGAATCTCACCAACTTGAAAGAAGCGCCGAAGAACCCCAATATTTCCTCTCCTTATTATCACTCTAATGCAAAATGTGCATACCACTCTGACAGTGTAGGGCATGATACCAACAACTGTTGGGCTCTTAAGAACAAGATACAAGACTTGATAGACACCAAAGAGGTAGAATTCGATGCGCCCAAAAAGCCGAATGTGATTTCTGCCCCAATGCCGAAGCACGGTCATAATGTTCATGCCGTTATGGAAGACCTTCATGTTACCAATGTTGCTGACCTTTTGACTCCGTTACCAGTGATTAAAGCGAATTTGATGAAAGTTGGAACATTTCCAGGCTGTGGAAAAGACTGTTACTTCTGTTCAAAATTGCAAGCTGACTGCCCACTGTTGAAATCAGGCATCCAACGCCTGATGGATACCCAAGAGATCCTCTTTCAAAAGACTCATGTTGATACCACCACTCATGTTACTCATGCTACCTTTGATACTCTGACCAATGACATTGCTATAATAACCATCTTCGACGATCTTTCCAAGACCTGCAAAAGGCCTGTTAAGATCACGCCTGATCCTAAGTTTGTGTCGTTGAAAATCACCATGCCGGGGCCTGTCCCGTATAAATCTAACAAGACGATACCATGGAACTATGGAGGAGAAATCTTCTACCATGATGTCAGACAGATTGAATCGGTCCAAGAGAATTCCGATGATGAAACCCCTGATATAGGGAATATTGCAGGAACGAGCAAGATAACTCGTAGCGGAAGGATCTTCTCTCCGTAGATTACTCCTCCACGAGCTGTTTTCGGACCCTCGAGAGTTTTTGTGCCTGTCAAGCCATTTGTGCCAAGCCCGGTAATTGAAGAATTGGATACTCCTGAAGTTAGACCCTCTAATGTTACTGCCAAAGGTAAGGGGATACTAGAAGCGCTTGTCAGGATGAAGGCTCAGACTGTGGTAATCCCCGAGACCACCCAGAAAGAGATGGAAGAAATCTTAAAGATAATCAAAAAGAGCGACTACGATGTCGTGGAGCAGCTAGGGCAGACCCCTTCCAAAATCTCCATGTTAGCTCTCCTACTCTGCTCTGAGGATCATGCTAAGGCCTTAATCAAATTTCTAAAGACGGCACACGTGCCTCAAGAAACTTCGGCTGATCAGTTTTAAGAGTACGTGGCTAGCCTTACTGCTGATAATGGTCTTGGTTTTTTCCGATGCTGATTTGACTCCTAAGGGAAGAAAACACAACGATGCGCTGCATGTCTCAGTAGAATGTAGAGGGACTACGCTTTCCCATGTTCTGGTTGACACCAGTTCATCCTTAAATGTGCTACCGAAAAAGGTGTTGGACAGGTTAGACTTCGAAGGATTGACCCTAAAACCCAGTAACATCGTTGTTAGAGCCTTCGACGGTTCTAAGAGGATGGTCCATGGAGAAGTGGACATCCCAATCAAGGTGGGCACAGAAATTTTTAACTCTATCTTTTATGTGATGGACATCCGTCCTTCATATTCTTGCTTGTTGGGAAGGTCGTGGATCCACAATGTTGGGGCAGTCACTTCCTCTCTGCACCAAATGCTAAAATATCTAGTTCAGAGAAAGATCATAACGGTCCACGGTGAGGAAGAGTACATGATAAGTCACCTCAACTCCTTCCGCTGTGTGGAGTTGGATGGCGAGTTCATAGAAACTCCTTCCCAACATTTCGAAGAGGTTTCTCCTGAGGTCGCAGTTGCAAAGACAATGACTGATATGCCTATCATTTCCAAGCCTGTGTCTAGGATGGCATCCCTCAAAGATGTGGAGGTTGTAATTAAAGAAGGAAGGAGTACAGTGTGGGGGCAATTGCCTGAGTTTTCTCACAAGACAGACAAGTTCGGACTAAGTTTTATTGCTGCTGGCCAGAAAGCTGTGCGTCGCTCCAGGGCTGGAGGACCACCCGTAAAAATCACTCACCATGGAATTAATGCCTTAGAAGATGTTGATGAAGAAGATAACTTTGAAGATTGGATCTTTCCAACCGTCGAAGGAGGATTAAGCAACTGGGAAGCGAAAGACTTTGTTCCCATCACTTTCATCAACCAGTAATTTATCTTTGAACAATTTCCTATTTTGGTCTGTAATAATTAAACAATTCGTACACTATTTTCACCATATGCCTTACCCGGGGCATATAGGTCCACTTGTAAGGGCTTGATTTCTTCATTATCATATGCCATGTTTAATGAATCATTGGACGTTTTCATCTATAAATTGTTGTGTTCATTTTCTTTCCTTTTACATTTTGTTTTGTTTAAGGATGGCTATCCCTTACACACACCCACACTCATAAAATGCAGGTACCCATCCACTCTGGATTCCATGGGTGACTATTCTGCTTTAGCCTTCAATGACTCTGAAGAGTTGGTCAATCATGCTGAGTACGAAGGTGACGAAGACTGTGAAGTGCCTGGAGAGTTAGCCAGACTTTTGCAATAAGAAGAGAGGGCTATTCTTCCCCATGAAGAGTTGCTAGAAACCATCAACTTGGGAATAGAGGAAGACAAGAAAGAGGTAAAAGTGGGTGCCAACCTGGAGCCTAGTGTCAAAGAACGTCTAGTTCAGCTGCTGAATGAATATGTTGAGATCTTTGCCTGGTCCTATGAAGACATGTCGGGACTAGATACAAATATCATGGTTCACCGTCTCCCTACAAGAGAAGACTGTCCACCGATTAAACAAAAGGTCCACCGAATGAGGCCCGACATGTCTGAAAAGATCAAAGTTGAAGTGATGAAGTAGTTCAATGCTGGCTTTCTGGCTGTTACTTCCAATCCACAATGAGTTGCTAACATTGTGCCCGTGCCTAAAAAGGACGGCAAAGTCAGGATGTGTGTGGACTTTGGGGACCTTAACAGGGCTAGCCCTAAAGATGATTTTCCCCTACCACACATTGACATCTTGGTTGACAACACAGCCCAACACAAGGTATTTTCCTTCATGGATGGATTCTCGGGATACAACCAGATCAAAATGGCCCCCGAAGACATGGAGAAAACTACTTTTGTTACGCAGTGGGGTACCTTCTGCTACAAAGTGATGCCATTCGGACTGAAGAATGTCGGGGCAACCTATCAGCGAGCCATGGTAGCTTTGTTTCATGACATGATACATCATGAGATCGAGGTCTACATAGACGACATGATAGCTCGTTCACAGACAGAAGAAGAACACCTCGATCATCTGCAAAAGCTGTTTGTCAGATTGAAAGAGTATAAGCTCAGACTGAACCCAAGCAAGTGCACTTTTGGAGTCAGGTCTGGTAAACTTTTGGGATTTATCGTCAGCAATAGAGGCATTAAGGTTGATCCTGCTAAAGTCAAAGCTATACAAGAGATTCCTTCCCCCCGCACTGAAAAGGAGGTTAGAGGTTTCTTGGGACGCTTAAACTATATTGCGAGGTTCATCTCTCACCTGACATCTACCTGTGAGCCAATCTTCAAGCTGTTGAAGAAAGATCAGGAGGTCGAATGGAACAGCAATTGTTAAGTTGCTTTTGATAAGATCAAGGAGTATTTGCTAGAACCTCCTATCTTGATGCCACCCGTTGAAGGAAGGCCGTTAATCATGTATCTGACTATTTTGGATAACTCAATGGGGTGCGTACTGGGCCAACATGACGAGTCTGGCCGAAAAGAGCATGCCATTTATTACCTTAGCAAAAAGTTTACCGACTGTGAGACTCACTACTCACTGCTCGAGAAAACTTGTTGCGCTTTGGTATGGGCTGCTCGCCGGCTAAGGCAGTATATGTTGACACATACCACTTTGCTGATTTCTAAAGTGGATCCGATTAAGTACATCTTCAAGAAACCTACTTTATCTGGAAGAATCGCTAGATGGAAAATGATCCTGACTGAGTATGATATCCAGTATACTACCCAAAAATCTATAAAAGGGAGTGTACTAGTTGACCATCTAGCTCATCAAGCCGTCGAAGATTACCAACCTATGAGATTCGACTTCCCTGACGAGGACACTATGACATTGGACAACATTGAAGGTAACGGACCGTATGACGGACCTAAACAAGGATCCCGATGGACCCTATACTTTGATGGTGCTTCAAATGCACTTGGCAACGGTATCGGTGCGGTACTTATTTCTCCGGAAGGTTGCCATACACCCTTCACTGCCCGACTTTGCTTTAGCTGTACCAACAACATGGCTGAATATGAAGCTTGTATCTTTCGTCTCAAGGCTGCTATTGACTTGGGAATCAAATCTCTGGTCGTATTTGGGGATTCAACTTTGGTTATCAGTCAAATCAAAGGAGAGTGGGACACTAGGCATCCTAATCTTATCCCATACAAAGAACATGTCCTAACATTATTGCCTCATTTCGAGCAGATTACCTTCGAGCACTTCCCGCGAGAAGAAAATCAGCTAGCAGATGCTCTGGCTACAATGTCTTCCATGTTTAAACTTAACTGGGATAATGAGGCTCCCCAAATCACCATCGAGCGAATAGATGGACCTGTACATTGTCATGAGATTAATACCGAAGAAGTAGTGGAACAACCCTGGTTTCATGAAATCAAAAGGTATCTCCAGACTAGAAAATACCCTGAGGGAGCTTCAGCCAATGACAAAAAGTTCTTAAGGAGATTTGCTTCCAAGTTCTTCCTGAGCAATGGTATCCTTTATAAATGAAGCCATGATTGTGTTCTACTTCGTTGTATGGACAAGGTTGAAGCAGAGTTAATCATGACCGAAATACATAGTGGCATATTTGGCACCCACTTGAGCGGAAATACGATGGCTAAAAAGATTCTAAGGGCAGGATACTACTGGTCTACCATGGAAGTTGATTATCATCAACATTCTCGTACTTGTCACAAATGCCAAGTCTATGCTGACAAGGTACATATTCCTCTTGTTCCTCTCAATGTTCTAACAGCTCCTTGGCCATTCGCAATGTGGGGAATCGACATGATTGGAGAGATCAAGCCCACGGCATCCAATGGACATCGTTTCATCTTGGTCGCTATTGATTACTTCACCAAATGGGTCGAAGCAGCTTCCTACGCCTCCGTTACAAAGAATGTGGTTGCCCGCTTCATCAAGCAGAACCTCATATGCCGGTATGGTATCCCCGACAGGATCATCACGGACAACGGTACAAATTTGAACAACACTATGATCACCGCTCTGTACGAGCAGTTCAAGATTTATCATCACAATTCATCTCCCTGTCAGCCAAAGATGAACGATGTTATTGAAGTCGCGAACAAAAATATCAAGAAGATCATTCAAAAGATGACAGTCACCTACAAAGACTGGCATGAGATGTTACCGTTTGCTCTGCATGGATATCGTACCACGGCGCGTACTTCAACAGGGGCAACCCCCTTTTCTTTGGTATATGGCATGGAAGTTGTTTTACCTATGGAAGTTCAGATTCCTTCCTTGAGGATTATGAAGGATACTGGTTTGAGTGAAGACGATTGGATTCAGATCCGGCTTGATCAACTTAACTTGATCGACGAGAAGCGACTTACTGCTGTTTGTCATGGTCAGACGTATCAAAAACGGATGATCAAGGCTTTCAACAAGAAAGTCAGGCGTCAGGTATATCAAGTCGGAGATCTTGTAATCAAGCGGATCATCTTGCCGCAAAGTGATCCCAGAGGCAAGTGGACTCCTACCTACGAAGGACCATTTGTGATCAAGAACATCTTTTCTGGTGGGGCAATGATTTTGACCACCATGGACGGCGATGACTTGCCGCACCCTACAAACGCAGACATAGTCAAAAGATACTACGCATAAAACGACCCGACAAGTTGAAAACCCGAAAGGGCGACTTGGGCAAAAAAGGGTTTCCCGGTGGACTGAAAACCCGAGAGGGCGGTCCAGGCAAAAGTTAGGGAATTAAAGCGTATGACTATGTCTCGTCGGATCACTTTAAGGACAATCTCTTCACCAACAAGCTTCAAGCTTCTGATCAATCCAATCATCCACGGATGAGGCAACGAATGGACAAGACACTTAGAGTTATGAAGGTTATAGCAGAATGGGAACCCCATGGAATTGTTACACATAGCCATCTTTCTTTTTGTATAAATTTTTTCTCAAATCTACGACAACATTCTCTTACTAGGATGTTTGTCTCCTTTGTACAAAGATACTTACAAAAGTTAATACAAAAATACTTCAAAGTGCAGAAATTCGCTTGCCTTTCTTTTCTTTTTACACTTATGTTTTATTTGAAAATGTCCAATGATTCGTTAAATGAGCATATGCATTTGAATATAATCATTTCTTACAAATAAAACAAAATGAGAAAGGATAATTACTGGTAGGTCAAAAGTAAAGGAAAACGTCTTTAGGCTATTCCAGAAGAAATCCCCTGTAGTATGTCATTCGGATATTCAACAAAGCTAAAACCTTGAAGTACAAGATCTCCCACGGAGTTAAGTTTCAAGATTCCCATCAGAGTTAAGTCTCCAAACCCCCGATCATCAGTGGAGCCCGAAAACCCTGAAATACATATCCCCAACGGAGCTAGAATACTCTAAACCTTCTTCCCCAGCGGAGTCAAATTTCCAACTATCAATCCCCAGCGAGAACCATTCAGTTTCCCTAATTTCCCCAAGCAGGTTATCTTAAAAGTATGAGAATCAATCAGATAACAGTTAACTCTTTGTCCTATCCCCAACTAGGAATCCCCAGTAGATTGGCATACAACCCAAGATCCTGATTTCCCAAGCAGAGTAAACACTCTCCCCACATAGTTATTTCCCGACAGAACGAAGTTTCTGGTTCCTGTTTTTCCATTTGAAGCCTCCCAGGTTTTAATTCCCCAGTAGAGATCGTCGGATTTTTCCTTATTTCCCCAGGAAAGTCATGAAGGATTCTCACATCCCCACAAAAGTTGTCAAAGCTCTTGCTAATCTCCACGAGTCTCCAAGGATTTTCAATCCCCAACATTGGTCCCAGGATTTCTCATCTTCAACAATCAAAGATTTTTGGAATCCCCAACATCAGTCAAGGATTTGCTTCCCCCCGGCAGCAGTCAAGATTTCATTATCTCTAGTTATCGAGGATTTATTTTCCTCAGCGAGACAGCTAATCAGCTTACATGCACATCCATTACATTCATATATCATAAACATTCATGGAACATATTTTATTGCATCATACATATCATGCAACATAACTGTGTGTTTTAGCTAACATTTTACCCTTTTCAGGATAAGATTAAAAAGCTATTGTTAAACAACTATTCAAAGATTTAAGATACAGTATGGATACACCTCAGATACGGCGGTCATTCTATTACTCATTCAGACTTCAGCAATCAGATACAGACTAGATACGCTCCAGACACGGTGGCCATTCTATTTCTCATTCAACTATCAACTTCAAGTTCAGATACACTCCAGACACGGAAGTCATTCTATCACTTGTCCGGATCCCAGTTACAGTACAGATACACTCCAAACACGAAAGTCATTCTGCTACTCATACAAATCTCAACTTCAGATACAGTCCAGATACGCTCCAGACACGGTTGCCATTCTGTCACTCATTCGGAAGTTATCCCCAGCACATAGATGCTCCATACACGGATGTTTCTCTGTCACTCATTCAGAATACAGATACACTCCAGACACGGCAGTCATTCTGATATTCAAGAATCAATTACAGTTACAGCTCGGATACACTCCAGACACGGACGCCATTCCCTTGCTCATACAAACCCGATCTCCAGATACAGCTCAGATACGTTCCAAATACGGATACCATTCTGATGTTCATTCTACTGTTTTTTTTTAACAAACAAGTTTTGGATGGCATCTCTAAGCCCATCTCCAACAAGATTCTACAATCTCCAAATGGCATCTTTAAGCCCATTTCCCCAACTACATTTTGACGAGTGCAAATTTACGGGCACTCTAGTGTCCAATCCTCTTTTACCTTCGAGTCACAAAAGGCAAACTTGCCAATCTAACTCTTCATGTTCAAGAAGATTGAACAAGGGCAACTGTTGTACCCCAAAATTTGCCCTCTCATTTTTATCAACATTTCTCATCACAAGGCTCTTGGAACTCAAGATCAAGCTAGGGTTTGCTCTGCTCAAGACATCACCTTGCACTGTTGACCTAAATTAGGGTTTGAGTTTGCACAGGGATTTTTGGACCTTCAATGACCAAAGTGACTTTCATACTTCATGTTGGACTCATAAGTTTTCCCATACCAAGTTTCAAGCCTTGAATCAAAGTTTTGCCCAATCAATTGGACAGTTGACCTAGAAATCAGTTGTATTGGGGAAAAAGTTAACTGTGGCCAATTTACAGTCAAACCTCATGAATTTTGACCCACATCAACATTATGAACTCATATGAACCATTGGATCAAGTTTGGACCACAACTCCACAAGAAATTTGATCATATCACCAAAAGGGCAAAATGGTCATTTTTAGGGTTTTGACTGTACAAAGGCAATTTTTGACTGTTTGACCTAGCCAATGGCAAATTAAGCTCAACCATGGACTCAAGGACCCAATGACATCATCTTGACTTATTCAACAAGTTCAAAAGATCTCAAATGCATAGGATTGACAGATGAATTTTTCAGTCAACTGATCAAAATTTGACTGTACACTGAAAAGTCAAACTTTGACTTTTTGGTCAAAATCAAGTGCCAAGGGTCATTTTTCATCAAGATATATCAAATTATGAAAATTTTTCATCAAGAAACCCAAAATTGAAAATTAGGGTTTGAAATTGAAAAATTTTCATAACTTAGAAATTTTCTAAGTTATGAAATTTTCTTAATTTTTCCTAACTTTACCCCACATTTTCACCATGATTAAAATGTATTCAAACAAAACTTACAACATGAAAGTTGTAGTCCTCCACAAAGTCTACAACTTTTATTCACAAAGTTTTCTTAAAAGAAGCTTGGATCTCAAGTTATGATTTTTGGACATTACACACAAAACTAAGCCTTAATTAGAAAAAGGTACATTTCCATTTTGAAAAAGGTTTGCTTTATGTCAAAACATGATCTTTGAAGCATGGGGCCAAGATCTGAGAATCCAAATCAAATCCACACATTTCAAGTATCAAGAGGATTGTATGCAACATGTTATATGGCTGGTACAGGCTTGGGATACCAAGTTACACATTCTTGCTTCACAAAGAAGAAAACTTGCAAAATCCTCCCAACTTGAAAACCAGCCATTGTTAGCTTACACAAACATTACAAATATATTTCACAAAACCCTTTGAGTCAGAAACACGAGGGTTTGAGCCTCAATACCTCCCATAGCCAGAAATCACTCTTCTTTGGCAAAATAGGGCAGGTGCTGCAACTTGAGTGCCATAGCTCATTTTGCTCGTGCATTTTGCCCTTTTTTGCTTCAAACACCTTCCATTCAACTCACTCAAGCTATCCTAAACCTCCATTGCCAACTGTAACTCCATTTACATTGTTCACCATTTTTATTTCAAGCTTGTGCAGGTTGACTTCTAGAGGTTGATTCAGGGACATTCAAGGCAAGCTAGCTATTGGGAAAGATCAAGTGAAGTTCAGGCAAGCTACCAGACACCTCAAAACTTGTTGAGAAGCTCTGTATTGTCCTATTCAAATCCAACTGAAATAGGTTTTTCATCACTTTATATCTCTCTATTTAGTAACATTTAGCCTTAGGTTTGTGAATAAGAAATGTAGTATTCAATGCCATGAAGTTGTACATATGCTCAGTTTTCATTTATATTAAGTGTGCTAGGAGAATTTCATCCATGAACATGCTGAAAAAGTTAGGTCAGATTTTGGGGCCAGAGAAATTCTCTTTGGTCTTTAAGAGTTAAGATTAATGCTTTATATGGTTAGAACCGTATTAAAATTCTCTACAAGTTTGATGTTGTGAGTTTTGGAAAAAGATCATGTTGCCGGGATGTTTAAGTTTGTAGAACAGGCGCGCGTTTTTTTTGTCTGGAGGAAGAAGATGAAGTTGGCTTGGGCTGGGTCTGGCCAGTTTTGCTTCTAACACCATTTTTTTTCCAGTTTCACACCCCCTGGCCCAATTTCTTATATTTTTTGCATTTTTGAATTTTTGTTTTTTTTCTGACTTTGTTATTTTACTTCCAAATATAATAAATGCTCAAAAATATTTTCATAATTTTTTACATTTTATTTGGCATTTTATTTTAATTATTCTAACATAAAAACATTTTTAATACTTTTATAATTTATTTAGAACTCGAAAAATAATGTAAATAATACTTTTATTTTCATTTCTTATTTTTATTCACACTGAAAATATTATTTAAAATATAATTAATTTTTGTATATATTTTATTTTATTTTGTACATATTTAATTTGATTAATGTACACATAATAAACATATATACTTTTATTTTATTAAATACTTAGAATAAAAATACAAAAATATTACATTTTTTATTTTTTATTATTATTTATACTAAAAATACCCTTTTTAGATATATTTCATTTTTTACACATATTAATATTTTTTTGTACATAAATAATATATTATATTTATTTTCTTAAAGAAATTAGGGTTTTACCCTAAAAACAAATAAAATTAATCTTTTATTTATTTCTTTATACTTTTTTTACATCAAAAATATTTGTGCATACATAAACAAACAAAAAAACCTTTTTTGCATAATTCATATTTATTTGATATTTATTTATGTTGTTTATTTAAATAATTGTCCATTTAAATATTGAAATTCGATTGGGATGTAATAAGTAAATTAGGGTTTATATTTTTGTCAAATACCCCTCATTCAAAATTGTACCCCCATCCATATAATCATGTTGTAATAGCTTAGAATTTAAATTCTCGCATTTTACGCTTTCAAATATGCCATGATTAGAGAATTAGGGTTTGTATGCAAAATCAAAATCAATAAATAGTTTGACCTAATCAAAGACAAAAATGCATGAAAATCAAACACAATGCACACTTGCACCCCTAGGGTTACAATCCACTTGTTGCCTTCAAAAATGGGCAATGGTATGCATGTTGGGTACTTTGGAAAAACCAAAACAAAACAAAAGATCATAGTCCCTCGATGACGCTATCTTGGTTGCCTATACAAAAATGATCTAGTCCCTCAAAACACTTGCTAAAGATACTTAGCACCATTGCTATCATGGTCATACGATGACCCACGCCCATCCCGTTTAACATCCAAAGATAAGGTTGTTTACCAAATGCAATGGTAAAACAACACTGTCAAAGGGTTAAAAATGTGTAGGAAAGATCTTTGAGTATGGTAGACAACTCCTAGTTACTTGATCATTTGCAAACCATCCTTGCTAATTTCAAAAACATATAACACAATTTCAAAATATTTCCCAAAACATACTTTCAAACATTGAAACATTTTTCAAAAGACAAACACCTTTGTATACATTCAAACAAGAATCATTACAAAGGTTGCCTAAACAAAGGCCTCTTTTTCAAAATACTTTCAAAGCCATACACAAAAGCATCATTTCAAACAATTGAAAAGCAAAAGCAAGTGATCTAAAACAAGTAACTAAGAGCCCATGGAAAACCATGAATGAAAAGAGTGTTAGCACCTTCCCTTTTCATAATCTACCCCCCGAACCTAAAAACAATCTCAAAGGTCTTTCCTGTGCTTTTTTACCTTTCCTTTTAGATAAAATAAAAGCCGGTGGCGACTCTTGCTAAACCGAAACATTTGCGAACGAAAAATGCAAAACCTCAAGTTAGTTCTCCCACCACATCACAAGCATCTATAAGCCCATTCACAATCCATTTTCGAGTGCAAATTTATGGGCACTCTAGTGCTCAATCATCTTCCACCTTCAAGTCACGAATGGCGGGTCCGCCAATCTAACTCTTCAGGTTTAAGAAGATTGAACAGGGGCAGTTGTTGTACCCCAAACTTTGCCCTCTCATTTCTCAAAGGATCATCTTGGACCCTCAGGTTTGCTTCTATCAAAAGTTCCAAGTCTTGGATTATAATTTTCCAAGAAAATCATGCACAAGGGCAAAATGGTCAATTACACACTAAAAAAAGTCAAATTTTGACTTTTGGATCAAAATCAAGTTTCAAGAATCATATTTCATCAAGGCATGTTAAAGTATAAAGTTTGTTTCATCAAGAAAATCAAAAGTCAAGATTATGTTGAAAAAGTCAATTTCTAAATATTTAGAAATTTTTCTAAGTGTTTAAGAAATGTGATAAATTCAGAATTTCTGGCCAGATTATCACTATAATGCAAGTTGATTCTGGAAGAACTTCTAACACAAGAATTCTAAATCTCAATGAGATCTAAAACATTATAGAACATAACTTCTTCTAGAAATACTGGGATTTCAAGTTATACGTCTTCAAAGATACGTCCCTTAAACTTAAACACTTAGTAAATTCTGAGCATTTTCAAATCAGAATTTGGTTACAATTTCTGGGCCAGTTTTCACGTAGGTTCAGTCAAAATTTGCAAGAGTAATTCAAAGAGGGATTACAAAGCATGTTATAAGCTTTATGGAAAGTCTGAGAACTCCCTTAGAACATTTTGGAGCAAAGAGATTCAAATATCAGAAGTTGGATGTTTGTTCTAAGTTGCGTTGATGCTGAACTTCTGACCCAAAATTAAGCTATGACGCATAATCTCATATTGCAGGATTTCTGGGTTGATAAATCTCATCATCATTTAATGCTCACAACCACTTTTGAGTTTTTATCCAAAGGATCTCCCCACGTGGGAGATAGAAGTACCATTGTTGTCCTTGAAAAGCAAACTTTTGTACAAGAGTATGCTGAGCTCATGCTTTGCTTTTGCTTCTGAGGGTACTTTTCCTTAATTCATGCTTACAAATCCAACTTAGGCACGGCTAAAAGCTGCTAAATACCATACTTGTTTAACTTTCTTCAAGAACAAGTCAGCGCCCTAGCATGATGGATGTACCCTTGACCTCTCCAAGCTACTAAACCTTTGCCTATAAATTGAAATCCATTTGCAGCTGTAAAGGGGTCGAAAATTTTGAAAAAGAAAAAGCTTTGAAACCTTGCTAAAATTTCCAGGAATCCGAAACTGCAGACACAAATATAAAACCTGCTAGTTTTCAATTCTTGCATTCAAACTCCAATTTCCCTCAAGTGCTTCTTGACCAAATCATCCATACAGCTTCTGATATACATTTAGAAGTTGTCTTAACTTCTTTTTTCACAATGTAAAATGTTCCCCATCAGTCTCCACCTTAAAAGTCAGAACTTTGTTTCTTAGTTGTTCCAAAATTTTCCAGCCATTCATAGCCCAAGTTAAAGGTTGTTCCATCCTGCTGAGCACGTGAGGAAGCTGATCAGAACAGTTAGAATCAGGTTCCAGCTCATAGAATATCTTTCAGCTGCAAGGTAAGCTTTTGTTGACTCTTATCATTTTATTTAGGCATTATTAAACTTGCATGTCCAAAATACAATGTATACGTCCTTATTCTGATGTTGTACATATTCTGAGGTTTCACATACTTTTTGCCTAAGTAGGGATAATATCAATTCAGAACTTCTTAAGGAAATTAGAATTAGCAAATGCATGCTTGTTTCTGATTTACAGTCTTGATATTTTTTTATGTTTTTGAAACCATGATGGAAACCTGCCATAATTACTATGTTTGTGTTTTCTGTTATGTTGAGAAATGACTAAGTTGCAGATGTTCTGATTAACTTAAAGAAAGAGATGAAATTCTTCATCAGAGCTTACTTTATGTTATATGTTTATGTTTTTTGTTTCTAATACCGGATGTACAGCCACCCCAGTGGTAGAAAGCGTGCGTATAAGACATTAGTGCTAAGGGTCCTGGGCTCTAGTCCCAGAAGCATCTTTTTTATGTTCACTTATTGATAATTTTACCCATTTATCTGTCAGACAATGTTCCTAGATCAGAACTTCTAGATAAGCTTCACCCAACAGTACTATCATCTCACTCTCTCAAACAACCAGAACTTCTGATTTGCCAATGGTATTAGAACTTCTAGATTCCCAGCAACCTTAGAATTTTAGTGTACCCAGACCCAGAACTTTCGACCTTCTATTTTCCTACTAACATTTTCTTTCTTGCAGCGTATCATAGCCAGAACTTCTGTTCCCTCTCATTTCAGCCACGCGCTGATTCTGACCCCTTTTCCTCTTATTATTTTATTTTATCTTTAATAATCAAAAAACCATAAATAATTTTATAATCACATAATTTGTCTTATCTCTTTTAAAACCAAAAGATCAAAATATTTTTCTTAAGCAAAATTACTTCTTTTCTTAACAAAAACAAAACAAGTCCATTTTACATTTCTTGTAAATTATTTCCATATGGTTGTAATAGATAATTAGGACTTTAATTTATTGCAATCCCCATTTGTAAATTTGTACACCCCATCCCCTTAATGATGTAATAGTGTAGGACTTTACTTTTCTGAACTTTTGTTACTTTCATATATTGTTAGTAACTAGGGTGTGTATGGCAAGACATGAAATCAACAAATAGATAACCCCAATCAAAACTAAGTGCATGCAAATCAAATACATTTGCACACTTGCATCCTTAGGGTAATTCCACTTTGTTGTCTTACAAAAATGGCCATGTTATGCATGTGGGATATCTTAGCAAAAAGTAATCAAAATACAAGATCATAATCCCTCGATGACGCTATCAATGTTGCCTTTCAAAATGATCTTAGTCCCTCAAAGAGAAATACTAAGACATCTTAAAACATTGTTATCATGGCTCTACGATGACCCACGCCCGTCCCTTTACATCCAAAGATGAGGCTTCTTACCAAATCAATGGTAAGATAGCAATATCAAAGGAAAGGAAGAAATGAACTAAGACTTTTGAGTAAGTAGATTGTTCCTAGTTGCTTGCTCATTTTCAAATCAAACATCCTTGCTTATTTTCAAAACAAACACCAAACACTTTCAAAAACACTTTCAAAACATTTTCCAAAATATTATCAAAAGCTCAACACTTTGTATACGTTCTTATGAACGAGAACTATTACAAAGTTTGCCTAAACGAAGGCGCCTTTTCAAAATACTTTCAAAAACCACACAAAACACATTTTTCAAACAAAGCAAGTGATCTAGGAAGCAACTAAGAGCCCATAGATAACTATGGATGAAAAGGGTGCTAACACCTTCCCTTTTCATAATCTACCCCCCGAACTCAAGAAATAATCTCAATGGTCTTTCCTGTTCTTTTCAGCCTTTCCTTTTGGATAAAAGAAAAGTTGGTGGCGACTCTTGCTAACCGCAACATTGCGATAAAACGCAAAACATCCCAAGTCAGTTCTCCCACTATATGACACAAGTGATATAGTTGTAAGGGCTTTTGATGGGTCTAGAAGGATGGTGCATGGAGAGGTGGATCTCCCTAATAAAGTGGGATTACAAGTTTTCAACTCCACCTTTTGTATAATGGACATACGTCCTGCCTACTCTTGTTTGCTTGGGCGCCCTTGGATCTATAGGGCAGGGGCAATAACATCCACCCTTCATCAAAAATTAAAATATCTAGTCAAAGGGAAGATCGTTATTATTTGCAGCGAAGAAGAATTTATGGTGAGCGATAAGTGCAAATTGTAGCTATTTTTGTATATACTTTTTGTTGCACTTATCGACTTTTTGTTTGTTAATATTGTTAAATAATCCCGACTTTTATGTAAAATCATTTAGTTTATGTTTAATTGTGTTTTTGTATACATAGTGTACTGTTTGATGTTTCTTATTCATTTTATAGGTATTGATGCATATTTGGAGCATGAGCAATAAAGTGTCGAAGACACGGCTTCAAGCACGGGATTTTGAGCAACTCGTCAATGAATAAGGCTCAAAATCAAAGAATAATAAATAATCAATTTGGTTGATATTTTATCATTATTAGAATGAGCATTGAATAATATTTCCAATGCTTCAAACCGGGTGCAAATTGGAGTTACGGTTCAAAAGTTATGGCTGAAATAATGTAGAATGTTGTGCTGGTTTTTCATTTTGCTGTCATCTTTCGTCGGGCGATGCTTTTTGGTCGCGGGCGATACTGGATAGTTAGAAATGCGTATTTAGGGCCAAAAACAAATTTTTAGGTTATGTTTTGGGTATTTTTTGTCCCAATTCATCAAACCTCCATTTTTGGTCTTGAGGAGCTATAAAACAACATTGGAGCTTGCATCTTGATGATCCGGAGTCAGATTTCTCATCAATCGGCACTGACAATATGTGAGATGTTTGGTTTTTCTCCATTTCTTCTCTATGTATTTCTTTATTTGTTGGGTATGTTTGTATATTTACTTTGAACATATGTATATTTGTTGATCATGGTGTTGTATAAAGCTTCCTTTACAAATCAATCTTGATGTCTTCTTTGATCTTTTTGCTTTATGTTTGGATTTGGATTGTTATAGACATATACCTCACAAATATTGATTAAGGATAGATATCTATTAGTTTCTAAATTTTAGAGATAGATTTAGAGCTAATGTTCACTTTGGGTGCTAAAGCTCAATGCCTCCGTGTTGTTGTAGCGTTCAAGACATTGTCGATAAAGTAATATGGTTGATCTCACGACTTGGCGTTATACATAACCTTCGTTGTGGGTACATCTCGTGGTGTCTGTGAGGATTTTGACGAGTACAGTAGGTTGAGTGCAACTAATCAATAGGTTTTAGTTTGTGACGAGTAGTGTAAATTCCTGCTTGTTAGGTTTCTCCTTTCTATTTAAGATATTTATTTTCTTATCAATAGTTTTTACCCTTTCCTTACAAACAAACCCATTTAAAACCAAACTCATAAACGTGAGAATTTGTCGAACGATAATTCAATAACCAATCTCCGTGGACACAATAAATTCCCGGATAAATATTTCCAAAACTTTTGTTGCTTGCCGCTATAACGCTTCCAACAAAATGGCGCCGTTGCCGGGGATTAGCTCTATTAATTTCGTATTGCGATAATTTCTTTGTTTTTGAGTTTTTTAATTAATATATGTTGTATAGAAAATGTAAATTAACTTGTATATGATATTTGTGCATATATGTGTTTTCACGTATTGTTGTGAATTGTCTCATTTTCGTAATGTTTGTTGTGTGATTTTTAGGATACTTTCTTTAGGTTTGCACGGTGTGACAATACCATGGTATGATGAGAGGAGGTTACTATCTTGCACAAAAAAGGCGTCGAGCTTACGACGTAAAACAAGCATGTTTGTTTGTATTTGTTTAAGTGTGTGATGATTTGTGTTTTAACAAGTTGAAACAAGTAAATGTTCTGAATTTCAAATCTTCACTTTTCAACTTGTTAATTCATTTTCACCCGGTTTTCATATTGTTATTTGTATTTGTTTTGTTATGTCAATTTGTGTTTTTTGAAATCTTGTCATGTTTAGCTTGAGGAGTTTTCTTCATTGTATATATTATAAATTTTGTACATTGAAATTTTGTAGGAGTTTTATTTTTCTAATTCTTCTGTTGTTGTTTGGACTCAAGTTTTAGTCCGGTAACTTGTAGAATATTGAGGTGATTTGTCAAGTTTGATCGTTTCGACTTGCGAATGCGTGGTAATGATTTTGTTAAAGTCTTATACACATTCGAGGTATGTATTTATAGCTTTCTATACTTTAGCATATTCATGATACTTAGATTTTTTACAATTTTTATGTCATTCATTCTTTTGTATACTTGTTCATTTATGAATCACTTTAGTTCCCACCCTTTTTGTGAGGTAGCTTTCCATTGTTCACATATGCTGGAGCCAATAATTCTTATTTTAACTGGATTTTATTATGCTTAATCTTTTATTTTGTGTTGATTATATGAATGCAAGAAAGTGATCAAGGCATTTTTTGTTCCATTTTAAGCACAAATACCTAGCCAAATAGTCAATTCACCTTGTGAGTGTGTGCTCATTAGTAATCCATTTGAGCTTTTTGTTGATATCCATGTTGTATTTGCTAAATGCTTGTCTATGAGTGTTTAGTTTCCAATTTTGTATGGATATTGATTCATTGTTTTCTTGAACCCTTAATTATAATTTATAGTTGAATTTTTACCTTGCCTTAGAAAGTAGGGAGTGTTCATATTATGATGATGGTGGAATTCAATTTGGGGAGAGGAATGCTTATGTGCTTATATTGTGATTGCTATGAGGTTGAAAAAGAAAAGAAAAAGAAAAGAAAAAGAAAATAAGAAAAAAAGTGAAATAGAAAAGATAGAAAAAGAAAGAGAAAAATTGAAAAAGCATTGAAAAAAGAAAAACAAAAAAGAGTATGGAATAATGTTGTGTTAATAAGTGATGTGTGTTGGTGTGAAACTTGTGATGAAGAATAATTTTGATTGAAATTCTATTGTTTGAAACTGTGTGGAAGTAATTACTCCCTTAGGTTTAGGCAAGTTTTTGTTTCGATTAGCTTTAAGACTTATCACTTGTTTGTTAACCAAGCCACATTACAACCTTGAAAAGCCCTTGAGATTCTTGCTTTTATATTTTTAATGTAAATTTTTGGATGAATGCATAATTTAGTCTATTGTTTGCAAGATTGTTGGATGAGTGAAAATACTCCACTTTTGTGTGTTTTTCATCTACCAATGATTATGTTTGCTAGGTGTGATTCATTTGTGACCAAGTATTATTTTAGAATGTTTGGCATATTCTTTATATTTAGCTGGTTACTATTGGTCCACAATGGAAACTGGTTGTCATCATCACTCAAGGGTTTGTCACAAGTGTCAAATCTATGCTGACAAGGTTCATATACCTCCAATTCCCCTGAATTTCATGACCTTTCAGTAGCCGTTTGCAATGTGGGGCATTGACATGATTGGATATATCAAACCTACTGCTTCTAATGGACACCGTTTCATCCTTGTTGCCATTGATTATTTTACCAAGTGGGTCGAAGCCGCCTCATATGCCTCAGTTACCAAGAACATTATATCTAGGTTTATCAAGCATAACCTCATTTGCCGTTACGGTATCCCCGAAAAGATCATCACCGACAAGGGAACCAACCTCAACAATTCTATGATTATGGAACTTTATACTCAGTTCAAAATCAAGCATCACAATTCTTCTCCGTACAGAACCAAGATGAATGTCGTGGTGGAAGCTACCAATAAAAATATTAATAAGATTATGCAAAAGATGGTGGTAACATATAAAGACTGGCATGAGATGTTACTGTTTGCTCTCCATGGCTACCGTACTCCATCTCGAACATCAATTGGGGCACTCCTTTCTCCTTGGTCTATGGCATGGAAGCCTTCTTGCCTATAGAAGTTCAAATTCATTCCCTAAGGATTATGAAAGAGGAAGATCTAGGCGAAGACGAATGGGTGCAAACTAGGTTGGATCAGCTAAACTTGATCGATGAGAAGAGACTGGTTGCTGTTTGTCATGGTCAAATGTATCAAAAACGTATGATCAAGGCTTTCAACAAAAAGATCAAGCCTCGAGTATATCAGACTGGTGACTTGCTAATAAAGCGCATCATTTTGCCCCAAGACGACCCCAGGAGCAAATGGACTCCCACTTACGAAGGACCATTTATTGTAAATAAAGTTTTCTCTGGTGGAGCCATGATGTTGACTAATATGGATGGTGAAGATTTCCCATATCCTGTGAACATGGACATAGTTAAAAAATACTACGCATAAAACGACCCGCTAGGTTGACATACCTAGACAAAAATAAGGGTATCCTAGCAAACCAAAGAGGTTCGGGAAAAACTTAGGGATATATGCAAAAGATTGTACACTCGGCAAGTCAAAAACCCGAAAGGGAGGCTTGGGCAAAAATGGGTATCCTGGTGGGCTGAAAACCTGAGAGGGCAGTCCAGGAAAAAGTTAAGGATTAAAGCGTATGACTATGTCATGTTGTATCCCTACAACTAGTTTATTACCAAGGTCCAAGTTCAATGATCAATCCAACCAACTTCTTTCAACGGCAAGGGATGATGTTCGAAGAAAAAGGGGCAATAGTGGAGTTGGAACATAATGAGATCACTTCCACATGGCTGTTATTTTTGCTTTCACTTTGTACACTTTTCATTTCTTTTGACGATTTCCTCTTACTAGGATATTTGTCTCCTTGTACAAAAAACGCCTGTTTATAGGCAAACATCAATACAAATATAATTTAAAGTGAAAACCTTTTATTTTTCTGTTTTAAGTGCAAAAGTGTCCAATGATTAAAATTGAATGAACATATGCATATGAACATGATTAAACTGTTAATAAAATGTATACATAAAGTTAGTGACAAGCATCTTCTTAAATGCATTTGAGATATCCCCACAGAGTTATTTCAATAACATTATCCCCACAGACTTGGATTCGTGCAATCTCCAGCCAGAGTTTCAATCTCCAGAAAACCCTCTCCCCAATTGAGTTTGGTTTTAAAAGAAAAAGCTTGTTGAATTTCTTCCTAAATAATTCATTTCACCAAGTAGGTCGTCACATTTTCTTCTCAACATGGTTTATTTCCCCAACAAACTGCAAAGTCCCCAGTTTGAGTTTGCTTCTCAGACTATTACAGGTCAATGAACTAAACCCCTCAATCCCCAATAGAGTCATTACTATCCCAGCAAATTACTATGAAGCCTGGGATCCGACCAGATACTAGTTTAACTTCATCTTTTTAACAAGTTACTATGAAGCCTGTATCCGACCAGATACTAGTTCAACTTCATCTTTTTAACAAGTTACTATGAAGTCTGGATCCGACCAGATACTAGTTCAACTTCATCTTTTTAACAAGTTACTATGAAGCCTGGATCCGACCAGATACTAGTTCAACTTCATCTTTTTAATAAGTTACTATGAAGCCTGGATCCGACCAGATACTAGTTTAAATTCATCTTTTTAACAAGTTACTATGAAGCCCGAATCCGACCAGATAACAGTTCAACTTCATCTTTTTAACAAGTTACTATGAAACCTGGATCTGACCAGATAACAATTCAACTTTATCTTTTTAACAAGTTACTATGAAGCCTAGATCCGACCAGATACTAGTTCAACTTCATCTTTTTAACAAGTTACTATGAAGCCTGGATCCGACCAGATACTAGTTCAACTTCATCTTTTTAATAAGTTACTATGAAGTCTGGATCCGACCAGATACTAGTCCAACTTCATCTTTTTAACAATATACTATGAAGCATGTATCCGACCAGATACTAGTTCAACTTCATCTTTTTAACAAGTTACTATGAAGTCTGGATCCGACCAGATACTAGTTCAACTTCATCTTTTTAACAAGTTACTATGAAGCTTGGATCTGACCAGATATTATTTCAACTTCATCTTTTTAAGAAGTTACTATGAAGCCTGGATCCGACCAGATACTAGTTCAAATTCATCTTTTTAACAAGTTACTATGAAGCTCGGATCCGACCAGATAACAGTTCAACTTCGTCTTTTTAACAAGTTACTATGAAGCCTGGATCCGACCAGATACTAGTTCAACTTCATCTTTTCAACAAGTTACTATGAAGCCTAAAATCCGACCAGATAACAGTTCAACTTCATCTCTCTAGAAAATTACTGCAAAGCCTGGACCCAACCTGAAAATAGTTTGAGTTGCTGAAGCCTGGACCTGACCAGATAACAGTAAATCTCAATTTAAAGTTACTAAAGCTTGGACCCGACCAAATAAGAGTTTAACTTCTTCAATTGCTGAAACTTGGACCCGACCAAATAACAGTTAGCTTTCATCTTCCCCAGTAAGATGATGTGAAGCCTAGAATACGACCATATAACAGTTAATATTATTACCCCCAGTAAGTTGTTGTGAAGCCTGGAATCTAACCAGATGACAACTAAACTTTCTTCCTCTAAATAACTCCCCAGTAGAGAAGTAACTCCTGAACTCTATTCCACAAGCAGAAAATTAACACTCTCCGCAGAGTTTCCTCAAAGCAAAGAGCCAAAATCATTATTCCCTAGCGGAGTTCTTCTTAAAAATCAGAAATCCACAACGGGTATCACTCTAAACAAAGTTTGAAGATACACATACTCTTCATCTCTAGCAGTGGTCTGGGATTTAATTTCCCAAAACTCCCCAACAATTTGTCAAGGATTTATTTCCAAACAAAGATGCACTTTAATGTTTCTTATTCATATATCATGTCACATACATAACAAATGCATATAGCATAATCTCATTTATGTTGATAACATCATTACACCATGCATATAACTAACTCCCTTTCCTTGCAGGAAGAAATCAATCGTCAATCAAGTCCTCTTCTGGATCAGATTTATCTCTCCAAATTAAAGACAAACAAAAGACATCTACAGTTTTAGCATAAATAAATCAAAGATTTATTATGATACTTCTTCCAGTCTCCACCAATATACATTCCAAATGGCATCATTAAGCCCATTCCTGATACAATCAGCCACATCATCGAGTGCAAATTTCTGGGCACTCTAGTGTTCAATCATCTTCCGCCTTCAGGTCACGAATGGCGGATCCGTCAATCTAACTCTTCAGGCTTAATAAGATTGAACAGGATCATCTGTTGTACCCCAAAATTTTCCATCTCATTTCTCAAGAAATTTCTCACAAGATTTTCAACTGCTCATAATTGCACAAGGATTGATCAGCTTAAGACACCTCCTCAACACTGATGACTCAAATTAGGGTTTGAGTTTGCACAAGGAAAAATGGACTTTTAATGCCCCATATGAATTTTATGGATCATTTTGGACCTTCAAGAATGCTCATGTCAAATTTCAAGTCTTGCAGTTCAAGTTTGCTTAGTCAATTGATCAGATGACCTAAAATCAGTTGTATTGGGTGAAAAGTCAACTGTGGCTAACTTACAGTAAAAATTCATGATTTTTGATCCATATAAATATTTTGAACTCATATGAACCATTTTGTCAAGATTAGATTACAATTCCTCAAGAAATTTGATCAGATCACCAAAGGGGCAAAGTGGTCAAAATTAGGGTTTTGACAGAGAAGGCTTGATTTATGACTTCTGACCAAATACATGACTTATTGGTTTGAGACATGATGTAAAGGATTGAAATGCATAACATTGACCTAATTGCATGGTTCAAAACACTTCTTAATATCAATTGATTGATAATTGAAATTTGGTCAACTGATGAAAAATAGTCAATTGTACTAAAAAGTCAAATTTTGACTTTTTAATAAAAATCAAGTTTCAAAAATCATATTTCATCAAGAAATGTCAAAATATGAAGATTGTTCATCAAGAAATCAAAAAGTCAAAACTATCTTTGAAAAGTCAAAACTCTAAGACTTAGAAATTTTTCTAAGTGTTGGAAAGTTAACTTTTTTTCATGAATTTATGTCAAATTTTCACCGAGATACAAGATGATTCAAGAAAAACTTCCAACATGAAAGTTGTAGATATTAATGATATATAAAACTTTGTAGACGGAATAAAGTTCTAAAAATGCTTGGATTTTAAGTTATAAATTCATGAAGACATGTACATGAAACAAAAACACTTAGTGAAATTTTGAGTATTTTAGTTAGGATTTTGACCTAACTTCTTGGCCAAATTTCACGTAGTTCCAATTGGATTTTTCTAAAATGTCCAATATAGAGGTTGTATAGGATGTTACAAGCTCTCCAAAATGTCCAAAAATTCATTGAGAACATGTTTGAGCTAAGAGAATCGAAGTCATGAAGTTAGGGTTTCATTCTTGTTTTGCAAGGCAGATTTTGTGATGAACAATTATCCAATCTTAAACATGATGTACAAATATCACTTTGTAGGTATCAAACTTGTGTTTAACTCCATAATTAATGGTTTACACAACTTATTAGGCCCTTATCCAAGTGTTTGAAGCTTTGTCCAAATTGATTTTCCATTTATGGCACAAAGTTACCATTTCCATTTTGATAAAGCATTGTGATAACACACAAATATATGATATTTTTAGCTTGATTTACATAAATTATTTCCCTTATTTTATTTTAATTGTATTATTTTATATAGGTATTACGCGGGTATTCACTTATTTTGCAGATAAATGTTAAGTTAAAGACTTTGGAAGAAATGAAGAAAAAGGGTGCAAAAATAGCAAAATTGCCAAAGAATAAAAGAAGAAGAAAGTATAAGCCCATCACAAGGCGTGAGCACGTGACCCACTAGCATAAGGACCTTGACGATCGTCAAGGCACGCTGCCGATCGTCACGGGCATAATGGACCAAGTGACCAACGTCACTTGGACTTGACGAATGTCACAGGCCCACTTTTTCCTTCTTTGGCCACGTAGTCTGCAAAATCCGACGGAAGAGGAAAGTTCAAACACCAATCCAACAACCATCCTATTTTTAAGCTCCACTCAGTCAACACATGAAGGATGTAACCAACTCATTGTTCCTATATTTTCTCAAACCTACGTATCGCACAGAGGACTATAAATTGAACCCTGGACACAACAACCAGGGGCACCTTTTATATTTTGAGAATTAATTTTCCTTAAGCATTTTTTCTTTGAGCATTTTTTTCTTAAAATTTTCTATTTCCTCTAGCATTTGTTTTCTGTACGATTGTCTTTGTTCCTGATCGAAGCAAAGGCTACCAGTCCTGTGGAGGAGTGCTTCTAGTCAAGAGTTAGAAGTAATTGTACCCGTATCCAGAATTACTATCCTCGGGTTTATTTTTATGAACTGTTATTGGTTTTAATTAATATAATCATGTTTATTTTGTTTTGTCTTTGGAATTGTTGTGATTTGGTATGATATTATGCTAGGCTAGAATTCGTATACCGGTATGTAAGGTCACATAACCAAGGGATCGAGTGACTCAGTTGGGTAATTTTTACTATAAAACCTTTTTCTGGTCTAAGTTACTATTTTTAATCGATAAATTGTTTTGTTACGAAAGTAAAGAACGGATAGAGGTTAGGGTCAACAAAGCGTAAGTTTGAGATCTTTCAACTGGACAGTAGTAATTAGGCATTGGCTTAAAATACAGCAGAAGTACTTTAAAGTTAATTAAGATTCTATTTCGTTTTCAAAAAGTGTTTTTAACTCTTGCGGGATGGAGGAAGCGTACGTTAGGACTTAACTGCATAGCCTATATCAATAAAACGACAGTGTGAGACGAGGGCTTTTAAACTAAATAGATTTTACTGAAAGTTGTTTTGAAAATACAAAGACACCCAACCGGTTGCTAGTTTCCGAGGTCCGACCATTACATACTGGTAGTTCCGCTTACTGATAATTAAAATTAAACTTAATTTAGTATTTAGTTTCCCTACAACCCAATCAAATGTTCATTAGCTTTAAATTTGCAAAGTAACAATAGAAGACGGTAGTTCGATTCATCAGTCTCTGGTTCGATATCTTATTCCCTTTTTGTGATATTCAACTCTCGTTAAAAGTTGTAAGCCTTTAGAGGGAGGATGACGAAAACAATACCATAATCTCATACAATATGCTTTTGGACAAACCTTGCTGACGATGTATGTGCGTTATTTAAATTCCTAAAGTAGTGGAGTTATAAGGAAGGTAATCCTTAGTCAACCCCTTTGAGCCAAAGAAGTAGGAGTTTTCTTTTTCGCACAAATTGAAACCTTTAATCATAACCTGGGGCAGGATAGTTTCTCAGTTAATTCAAATGCGCATTTAGTCGCAAGCTATCACTTCAGGAATGAAAAGACGGTGATGGTTTCCCCATAAAATAGGCAGTCATTATCGTTCAAAAAAGAAAGCCCATTGAGTCGAAACCTATGAAGGAGACTTAAGAAAAACTGGGGCATCCCCCTGGCTGTAATCTCAAAACAAGAGCAGTTAGGCAAAAAAATAGGGATAGTAGATAAAAAAATAGGTCACTACAAATCCTCGACAACATGAAAAATGTTACAAAAATAACGGCCTTCCCAAATAAACTTCCAGTATCTGAACCATCACCAAAATATCATTCCAGATTAGATAAGAGTTCAAACGCGCAATTTACTGAGTATAGGACTGAAGAACATCATGGAGAACGAGTTGGGTACAAATAAATTTTTATCCTTATCTTTTGTTTCTTAAGTTGTGAACCAGTCCACGTTACAACCCTTTAAAAGTCCTAATTGAAGCATAGGTTAGTCTGAAAGCATGCTGTTACAAAAGGTATCCTGACTCTTGTAAGGCTTACTATTAATCATGAGTTGAATTCATATTCTTACAAAATTTTATTGCTTATTAAAAATGCATTTTTCAAAAAAAAATTCTCAAGACAAACATAAACTTTGGATTGTTTGAATACCGCTGTTTGCATATGGCTAATTGTTCGACAACAGAGAACTTCACACGACGAATATCCAATGAATGAAAACTCTCTCAAAATCACTTCAAATGGGAAGACACTTCCAATGACAAATCTCCCATAATCAAGGAGGCATGACAGGTTATTGTCCAACTCATCAGTGGCAGTCGAGTTAATATTCCAAGAAATCTCTCATAAAGTCCTGAATAGCCATGGGCAGGTCTCCATCTGAATCACTTGGGGCATTGAACATGAATTCCAACAAAGGGTCACGTACAACCAAGCAAACATTTTCTGTTATTTCTACAACGCTTGCTATCATAGACAGTGACAACTCTCCACGTGGACATAGTCGGAAAATACTACGCATAAAAGAGACCCGCTAGGTTGACATGCCTATGCAAAAATAAAGGCATCCCGGCGAGCCAAATAGTTTGGGAAAAAATTAGGGATATATATGCAAAATATTGTACACCCGGCAAGTCGAAAACCTGAAAAGGCGGCTTAGGCAAAAAAGGGTATCTCGTTGGACTGAAAACCTGAAAGGGCGGTCCAAGCAAAAGTTAGGGATTAAAGCATACGACTATGTCCCGTTATCTCATCATTTTGTCTATCAGTAAAAGATTTGTCACTCTGATCAATGTTTACTAAGGATTCTAGGAGACAACAGAGTTCAAGTTGTCCACAAATCCCCACAAGACCAAATTCATGGATATCCCCACATATTTACTTCAACAAAATTATCCCCACATAATGGAATTCATACAGTCTCCATCCAAAGTTCCTCGAGTGTATCAGACTGGCGACTTGGTAATAAAGAGCATCATTCTTCCACAAGGCGATCCCAGGGGCAAATGGACTCCCACGTACGAAGGGCCATTTGTTGTTAAGAAAGTTTTCTCTGGTGGTGCCATGATGCTGACTACTATGGACGGTGAAGATTTTCCGTATCATGTGAATGCGAACATAGTCAAAAAATACTATGCATAAAAGTGACCCGCTAGGTTGACATACCTAGGAAAAAATAAGGGCATCCCAGCGAGCCAAATAGGTTCGAGCAAAAGTTAGAGATATATACAAAAGATTTTACACCCGAAAAGTCGAAAACCTGAAAGGGCGGCTTGGGCAAAAATGGGTATCCTGGTGGACTGAAAACCCGAAAGGACGGTCCAGGCAAAAGTTAAGGATTAAAGCGTATGACTATGCCCCGTGGAATCTCTACATCCAACATTATTACCAAGTTCCAAGTTCAATGGTCCAAGATCAAGTCAATCAACTTCATTTAATGGCAAGGGATGATGTTCGAAGACATAGGGGCAATAGCGGGGTTGGAACTCAATGAGATCACTTCCACATGGATATTATTCTTATTTTAACTTTGTATTCCTTTCATTCTTTTGACGATTTCCTCTTACTAGGATCTCTGTCTCCTTGTACACAAATGCCTATTTATGGGCAAAACATCAATACAAATATACTTTGAAGTGCAAACTTTTTGTTTTTCTATTTTGAGTGCAAAAGTGTCCAATGACTAAAATTTGAATGAACATATGCATATGAACATGATTAAATTTCAACAAATGTATGCATAAAAAAATAATAAGCATTTGGGATATCCTCAGAGTTACTTCAATAAAATTATCCCCATAGAGTTACTTCAATAAAACTATCCCTACAGAGATGGATCCATACAATCCCCAGTCAGAGTTCCAATCTCTCGAAAACCCTCTACCCAGCCGAGTTGATCTTAAGAAGAAGCCTTGAGGAGTTCTGCCTAAAGAAAACGCCTCCCCAGTAGGTCGTCAAATAGTCTCTTCAACAAGGTTTATTTCCCCAACAAAACTAAAAATTCCCCAGTTTGAGTTTGCCTCTCAGACTATTACAAATCAATGGACGAAATCCCTTAATTCCCGGAAGGGTCATTTCAATCCCCAATGGAGTCATTACTATAAGTTACTGCAAAGTCTGGAATCCGACCAAATAATAATTTAATTTCATCCTTTCAAGCAAGTAACTTCGAAGCCTGGAATCCGACCAGATAACAGTTAATTTCATCTAAATTGTTGCGAAGCCTGGGATCCAACCAGATAACAGTTTAACTTCAATTTTATATGAAGCCTGAAATCTGACCAGATAATAGTTAATTTCATATAAGTTGCTGCGAAGCCTGGAAACCGAACATATAACAGTTAACTTCAATTTTCTGTGAAGCCTGGGATCCGACCAGATAACATTTTAACTTCTATTTTCTGTGAAGCCTGGAATTCGACCAGATAACAGTTAATTTCATCTAAGTTGCTGCGAAGCCTGGAATCCGACCAGATAACAATTTAACTTCAATTTTCTGCGAAGCCTGGAATCCGACCAGATAATAGTTTAATTTCATCTTCCCCAGTAAGTTGATGCGAAGCCTAGAACCCGGCCAGTTAACAATTAACTTTATTATCCCTAGCAAGTTATTATGAAGCCTAGATTTCGACTAGATAACAACTAACTTTCATTCTCCCAGTCAAGAGATGATTCCCCAATAGAGCAATGGACAACTAAAACTCCTGAATTTCTATTCCCCAAGCAGAAATCAACACTCCCCGCAGAGTTTTCTCAAGCAAAGTCAATGTTCCCTAGCGGAATTCTCCTCAAACAACAAAGCAAGAATCCCCAGCGAAAACACTCTAAACAAGGTTTGAAGATGCACATACTCTTCATCCCCAACAATAATCCAGGATTTAACTTCCCAAAACTCCCCAGTATTTGTCAATGATTTATTTTCCAGACAATGATACGCTTCAACAATATTTCATATTCATACATCATACTACATACATGATAAATGCATACAACATAATCTCATTTACTTTGAGAGCATCATTATGCCATGCATACATATGCATGCAACTAACCCTCTTCCTTGCAGGAAAAATCAGCCAACAAAATAAAAGTCCTCTTCTGGATAGATTTACTTCTTCCAGTTAATGATAGGCAATCAACAGTCCTCTTCTGGACGACTTTACTTCTACCAGTTAATAATAGGCAACCAAAAGGCCTCTTCTGGTTAGATTTGTTTCCCCAGTAAAGTCACCATCACAAGACCTCTTCTAATTAGATTTATTTCTCCCAGTTAAAGACAGGCAAAAGACATCTACAATTTCAGTATAAATCGACCAATGAGTTATTCTGATATTTCTTCCAGTTCCTACCAACAATCACTCTGGATGGAATCTATAAGCCCATATCCGACAAACTCATCATCATTTCTCCAAATGGCATCTTTAAGCTCATTCCTACATAATCAACTAACACATCATCGAGTGCAAATTTCTATGCACTTTAGTGTTCAATCATCTTTCACCTTCAAGTCACAAATGACAAACCCGCCAATTTAACTCTCAAGGTTTAAGGAATATTGAACAGGGGCAGCTGTTGTACCCCAAAATTTTCCCTCTCATATTTCTCAAGACATTTCCCACAAGATCTTCAATAGCTCAAGCTTGCACAAGGATTAACTAGGTCAAGATATCTCCTTAACACTGATACCTCAAATTAGGGTTTGAGTTTTCACAAGGACAATTGGACTTTTAATGCCATATATGACTTTCATGGATCATTGTGGACCTTCAAGATTTCTCATGTCAAGTTTCAAGTCTTGCAGTTCAAGTTTGCCCAGTCAATTGATCAGATGACCTAAAATTAACTATATTGGGTAAAAAGTCAACAATGGTCAACTTACAGTCAAACTTCAAGATTTTTGGCCCATATCAACATTTTGAACTCATATGTATCAATTGATCAAGTTTGGATCACAACTCCCCAAGAAAATTGATCAAATCACCAAAAGGGCAAAATGGTCAAAATTAGGGTTTTGATTGAGAAGGCTTGATTTTTGTCTTTTTGACCTAATACATGACTTATTAGATTGAAACATGATATCAAGGATTCAAATGCATCATCTTGACCTAATTATATGGTTCAATTCATTTCTCAAGATCAATTGATTGATAGTTGAAATTTGATCAACTGGTGAAAAAGTCAACTGTACACTGAAAAGTCAAACTTTGAATTTTTGATCAAAATTAAGTTTCAAAGATCATATTTCATCAAGACATGCAAAAATATGAAACTTGATCATCAAGAAATCAAGAAATTCAAAATTCATTTTGAAAAGTCAAAATTTCTAAGACTTAGAAATGTTTCTAAGTGTTTTAACATGCTTTTCTTCATGACTTTATGCTAATTTTTCACCATGATGCAAGATAATTCAAGGAAAACTTTCAACGTGAAAGTTGTAGATATTGATGAATTCCACAAACTTGTATTATAGGGCTCATGTCCAAAAAAGTGCTTAGATTTTGAGTTATAAGGCCATAAAGTCATGAACTTTTTTCTTAAAACACTTAGTGAAATTTTGAGTGTGTTAGGCAGATTTTCGGTACCAACTTCATGACAACTTTTCACATAGTTCCAATTGGATTATATAAAACTGGAAAACATGAAGGTTATATAGGATTTTACAAGCTTTCCAAAAAGTCCAAGAACTCATTGAGATAATGCTTGAGCCAAGAGAATCGAAGAGATGAAGTTAGGGTTTCATTCTTGATTTACAAGGCAGAATTTGTGAAGAACATTTGATCAAATCCACAAGCCATGCTGCATAATCTTGCTTTGTAGGCCTTAAACTTGTGTTTCACTCCATAATTAATGGTTTACACAATTTATTGAGCCATTATCCAAGTGTTTGAAGCATTATCCAAGTCAATTTTTCATTAATGATACAAAGTTCACACTTCCATTTTGAAAAAGTTCACTTTAATCACAAAGTCCACTCTCCTTGAGTTTTGCACTTGTTATTTATGAAAACACAACATCTACAAGCCAGAATAAACATGTTTAAAGCTTCCAACCACTCTAGATATCCTTGTACCATGTCTTAGAAAGATGTTTGTCAACTTTGCTTCAAAATCAAGAAACCTATCCATAACATGTGATTTTGAAATCTAATCAATGTATACACTCCAAACTTCTTGCTTATAAATAGAAGCACTATTTGTGAGCTAAGACATGAATTAACAAGCCCTCTAAACCTCTAAAACTCCCTCAAGCCAAAAGTTGCACAAAACCTCCATTTTTGTGTCATTTCTGACTTTACACACTTGGCCAAACCATTCACAAAGCTTCTAATACACATATAGAGACTCAAGGAAGCTTACCTGATCATTACAGCAACTTGAATCAAGCTCATTTGCAGAACACGATTTCCAGTTTTGAGGTAAAATTTCTGACTTTCAATCTCTTCATGTAGCATTGTTAGGCTTCCATTTTCAAAGATAAAATGTAGACATCATAGCCCTGAAGATGACCATATCCTTAGATTTCATTTATATTGACTGAGTAGTGAGAATTTTAAGTTTGAAATCTCTGAAAAAGTTAGGTCAGAATTTGGTACCATTAGAAATTCGTGTTCATCTTTGATTGTTAGTTTAAGTTATTTACATTTCTGGAATCGGGGTGAAATTTCTAACAAGTTTGATATTTACACTTTTGAGAATGGATGAGAAATGAATGAGTTGCAGGGATCATAGCTCGAGGTTGAAGATAAAGTTCATCATTAGAATTGATTTTGTAATATATATTTATGGTTTTGTTTATAATACCGGATGTATAGCGACCCCAGTGGTAGAAGCGCACGTCTTTCACCTTTAGGACCTAGGTTCGAGCCCCAACGTCCGTTTTGTCATTTTTTTTCATATCTTTTTTCTTCTTTTTGTTACAAACAACGTGCATGGGCTTTACATCATTTTACTCCATATGACCCCCCATTCTATTTTCCACCACTCAGCCCATCTCACTTTTTATTGTTTTTTTTCTTCTGATTTACAAAAATACTAACGGGCCTAATACAAAACAGAACCTATTTTACTTCTAAACCACCCAAATCACTTTCACACCTCCTGACTTAATTTTATAATTTTAATTTTATTCTCTTTTTCTTTATTATTATTATTATTATTATTATTATTATTATTATTATTATTATTATTATTATTATTATTATTATTATTATTATTATACTAGCCAAAAATACCAAAAATATTTTATTTATTTAGGTATTTAACATGTTTTTATTATTTTATTTATTTTAGACAAAAAGAACCAAAAATATTTCTTTAACAAATTTATTTTTTTAATTAAATTAATATTTAGACTTAGGTTTATTTTATTTTTATTAAAATTAATTTAGAACTTAGGACTTTTAATTGATTAACTTTCCATACTAGTTTAATTAATATTAAAACTTTTCATAAAAAACTTTGTTTTCTTAATCAAATCTAATTTATTTTCTTAATTAACTTAGATTTAATTTTCTTAAATTACTTAATTATTTTCTTTAAATTAATTAGGTCAAACTTCTTTATAAATTCAAACAAACAAAAATATTTTCTTTTTCTTTACACATCACATTTATATCTTTGTACATTATCTTTACCTATTTCTTGTACATTATTATTCAACTCAATATGGTTGTAATAGTAATTAGGTTTTAATTTGCTTATCATCCCCCCATTTGTAAATTTGTATCCCCATCCCCAAATGATGTAATTGCGTAGGATATTTAAATTCCGCAATTTATCGCTTTCAAGTATAAATGCTAGTAATTAGGGTTTGTATGGCAAGACATAAAATCAACAAATAGACAAACCCTAATTCAAGACAAAAATGCATGAAAAAACAATCACTTTGCACACTTACACCTCTAGGGTTAACCTCACTCGTTGCCTTGAAAATAAACAGTCACGTCCCTTAAACATGGGATACTTTAGCAAACACAAACAAATACGAGATCATAGTCCCTAGATGACCCTTTAAAGTTGCCATATAAATGATTTTCAAACCCTTATAAAATTGATAAGGTATCTCACAATATTGGATTCTATGACTGTGCGATGACCCACGTCTGTCCCTTCACATCTAATGATAGGGCTTCTTATCAATCAATGGTAAGGTAGTAATATCTAAAGGAAGAAGAAATGAACAAAGACTTTTTAAGTAGGTAGAACGTTCATAGTTGCTTGCTCACAATTATTTTCAAAACAACATCTTTCAAACACACCAACACTTTCAAATGAAATATTTTCAAAAGTCAACACTTTGTATGCATTCTTATAGAGACGAGAATCATTACAAAATTCGCCTAAACAAAGGCACTTTTCAAAAATACTTTCAAAATCAATCACAAACACATTTCAAACAAAACATTTAAAAGTGAGATATCAACTAAGAGCTCGTAGATAACTACAGATGAAAAAGGTGCTAACACCTTCCCTTTTCATAACTTACCTCCCGAACTCAAGAAAATTCTCAAAAGGTCTTTCCTGTTCTTTTCACCCTTTCCTTTATTGGATAAAAGAAAAGTTGATGGCGACTCTTGCTATCTGTAACAATTACGATAAAATGCAAAACACCCAAGTCAGTTCTCCCACCATATTATAAACATCAATGTACAACAATTATAAATACGACTGATTCCCACATAACAATCATCATCAATCCCATTATAAGGTCAAAACACCACCCTTACCTGAATTGAAGGTCGCTCTACCAAACTTCCGACCGACAACCTTGCTCTGCTCTGCTCGACAACCGTGCAACTTGCTTCTCTCTCCGCGCAGCTTTCATGGTAAGCGCACAAAACTCTTAATCTTCAACTAAATCAAATTCTTGTGTCAGCTTAACCTCATAACCTCAATTCTATTGGGCCTAACCTACACCCATACTATACTACTTCCAACCAATAACATAAGCACAACACCATTATTCCATTAATTCCAACATTATTATTATTATTAATCAACAAATTAATCAATTAATAATAATCTAACAACTTACACTAACAATTCTCAACATCTCACACCTTTTCAACTAATAATCCAAAAATAATTTAATTAAATAATTAATTAAATTAACGGACGTTACATCAACCATGTTTCATTTACATACTTAACAAATAAAGGAATGTCAGCACAAACAATCTCAAAGTGCTCCAAGTGTTCGATAAACTGAGTTTCTCTATTTAAATACATGGTATTGTTCCATAGATCCATGTCATGTTCTTATCTTTCTGATTTAACACACTCTTTACGTCTCTACTAACATTTTTTGAATATGGAATGAACACAACAGATGAGTTGAATTTGGGAACATAGATTCCATGGCATTCATCAACACAAGTTATCAGACCGTCACCACAACCTTCGATAGCAATTTCTCGAAAGATAATAACTCTTTGAGCCTTTCTAGTGTCCATTTGAAATTCTCCCCCCTTTCATATTCCAAATAGGCAAAGCCAACCGAAAATGTCAACTTTGTTGACGTAACACCAACATTCTCAATCAGTGGTATCCGACACATGTATAATCACAATGTACATAATCAAAAACTGATAAATCATAATACACATTTTTAATAAGCAGTGGTGACCATTACCTATTTGTCTTGTATGTGTAATCAACAATCAACACCAAATGCAATATATTCAACATCTTCACTGAATCAGGATGTGTCCAAAAGATATCATCAACAACATTTGAGTTGTCCATATTTCTAGTCCAACACATGCATTTCTCTATAGAATAAGTTTCAACAACATCTACATTTATGTCAATGAACCTCTCTTACTCGTATTGTATGTAGCTCTAGCTTTATACACCTGGGTAACACTCGTGAGGTTTTCTGAATCTTTGTATTTCAAAGCAGCAACTATGTATCGTAGAGCCATATTGTACTTCATAATGTCATTCATAAACTATCTTTCATTATCTTTTAGACGACCCAATATATAACTTCTAAATTCTTAGATATTTTATAACTGTGCATCTTGCACCTAACAATCACCTTTCAACCTATACGACTTGGTACCGATTTCAGTCTAAAAGGATATTTAACTTTCATACTATAAATGCCTTATGAGAATTATTGTTTTCATATGCATTCTTCCTTTTGCAATCCCCCCCCCCCTTCACAACCCATAATTAATTTATCTTTCCTTCCTCACTTTCAATTAGCAGAACTAGAACGAACAGTGACAATAATAATACCATATCGTTTACAAGTACCTTGTGCCATGCTAGAACTTCATACAAAGACTTAAATATCTACCAATTACAACATATAAAGAGTAAACTACCAATATAATAAAATCAGGAAAACTTTTAAAAATTGAACTTGTTACATAGAAAACATACAACGTCAGTGGTGAAGAACTACATAAAATTTATACAGAAATCCGTAGAAGAAACTGTCGGTTCTGGACCACACAAGTAAATCATTTTTCTACACCACTACCGAAAATTTTATATATATGCAAAAAATTTGATATATCAGAAATTTCAAAAATTTTGAAAGTTTTTTTATCCACCGAAAATTTCTATATTTTTTTTATTTTTTTAAACACCAGAAATTTCTAAAATTTTTGATTTTTTTTTTGTTTTTTCCAAATCAATACCTGGATTTTCAAAATTCTATTAAATTGTGTCCGACAAATTCATTATTGTTAAATTGTAATTCATATGTGTCAAAAGAAGATTTGATTTGTTTAGATTTAAATAGATTTGAATTTAAATCTAGAATAGATTTGATTAGATTTGATTAAAGAAAAAGATATTTTGGGCTTGGGTTTAGCTTAGGTAGCAAGCTAACCTAAATCTATAAATAGAGGGAGTAACCCCTATTTTGTAATCAACTCATTCACAGTATTTTGCAGTTGCAAAGTGAATTAATAAAGTTTCCACAGTTTGTGGGCAGAGAGAAACTCTGCAGAAATAATTCTATTGTCTTTTCTTAGTTTGTTTCATAACTAATCATCAGTGGTGGTCGAAATTCATCATAGAGTATTGGTGGATTTCCAACATCTGGTATCAAGAGCTTGTGCTACGATTCAAGGGAAGTATCAATCAAGAACGATTGAAGAATTCACGATGACAAGTTATGGGAATGCAAACTATCCAGCAACGCTGCCAATTCTAAAAGTTGACAACTATGAGAATTGGTGCAAGCAGATGAAAGTCCTATTAAGGTGTCAAGGCCTTTGGGACCTTGTAAAAGATGGAGTCGAAGCGCTTGGCGAAAACGCTTCAGAAGAAGAAAAGAAGAAATATACAGAATCTGAGAAGCAGAGTTATAAAGCATTGTTTATAATTCATCAATGTGTCAGCCCAGACAACTTCGAAAAGATTAGTGATTCAGAATCTGCAAAAGAAGCTTGGGAGATCCTGGAGAAATCTTTTGGAGGCGCTGAGAAGGTGAAAGAAGTGAGGTTACAAACTCACAAAAGGACCTATGAACTGCTTCAGATGGAAGACAGTGAAAACATATCTGATTTCTTCACTAGAGTTACAAAACTAGTGAATCAAATCAAGACATGTGGAGAAACATTAACAACAAGAGCTGTTGTTTCGAAGATCTTGAGATCCTTAGCTCCTAAGTTCGACCACATAGTGGTGGCGATCGAAGAGGGGAAAGACTTGTCGAAATTGACAAAGGAAGAGCTTCAAGGGACGCTCGAATCTCATGAACAAAGAATGAACGAAAGAGCTGCAGGAAAATCGAAGAGTAATGTAGCCTTGCAGGCACATTCAGCAAAAGAAACCAAAGGCAAAGGAAAGTATTTCGACAGAAGTAGAGGTGGCTACAACAAATCGAATGGTAGAGGAAACCAAATCGAATGAGACGTGTCGAATCAAAGAAGACCACACCACGGCAACCAAAGAGGTGGTGCTGCAAACAGAGGAAGAGGTGGTGGTCGAAAACCTGATAAGAGTCACATTCAATGTTACAATTGTCAGAAGTATGGTCACTATTCGAGTGATTGTCCAGAAAAACGTAAGAATCAAGAAAGTGATGCAAAGCTGGCAAAACATGAAGAAGAAGAAGAGATGATGCTGATGGTCACAACAAGAGATGAAGACAGATTCAAGGACCAATGGTACTTGGATTCAGGATGTTCATCACATATGTCTGGAAGGAAAGACTGGTTCGTCAATATAAAACCCTCAACGAAGAATATGGTAAAATTTGCAAATGACAACACACTAGCAGCTGAAGGTATTGGTGATGTTATGATCATGAGGAAAGATGGCAAGAAGTCAGTAATTTCGAATGTATTGTACATACCAGGCATGAAGAGCAATTTGCTCAGTATAGGGCAGTTGGTCGAAAAGAATTATAAAGTGTCAATCGAAGATAAGTTGATGAGAGTCGTTGATGCAAATGGGAGATTAATCTTGAAGGCTCCAATGTCTCAGAATCGAACCTTCAAGATTGAACTAAACGTGATGGAACACAAGTGCCTTTCCACTGCAGCTAGCAGAGATGAATGGATATGGCATTATAGACTTGGTCATCTCAACTTCAGAGACATCAGAGATTTAAAGAGAAGAAATATGGTTTCAGGATTGCCTGAAATTGATATTCCAAACGAAGTATGTGAAGAATGTGTGCAGGCGAAGCAACACAAGAATAGCTTCAGCAAGGATGCAGGAAGCAGATCGAAGGCTAATCTCGAAGTCATATACTCTGATGTATGTGGACCAATTCAGGTGGATTCGATGGGAGGTAACAAATACTTTGTTACATTCACAGATGATTTCAGTCGAAAGCTATGGAGTTACCTGATCAAGAAGAAAAGTGAAGTGTTCGAAGTATTTATCAAGTTCAAGTCCATGGTCGAAAGACAAAGTGGTCGAAAGCTCAAAGTTTTGAGAACTGATGGTGGAGGAGAATATGTGTCGAAAGACTTCGACAGATTATGTGAAAAAGAAGGGATTGTGCATGAGGTGGTGCCACCCTATACTCCACAGCACAATGGAATTGCAGAAAGGAAAAATCGAACCATCATGAACATGGTGAGAAGTATGTTGAAAGGCAAGAATTTACCCAAAGAGTTCTGGGGTGAAGCTGTTTCGACTGCAACATACATTTTGAACAGAAGTCCTACAAAGAAGCTAGAAGGAATTACTCCAGAAGAATGTTGGTCTGGTGTGAAGCCTAGCTTGAGTCATCTGAAAGTATTTGGATCTATTGCACATAGACATATACCAGATCAGTTGAGAAAGAAACTTGATGACAAGTCAAGTCAAATGATCCTAGTTGGATATCATTCGACAGGAGGCTACAAGTTGTTCGATCCAGAGAACAAGAAGATTGTGATCAGCAGGGACGTGATCATAGATGAGTTCAAAGAATGGGATTGGACTGCAAATGTCAAGAAAGATTCAGTGGGAATCTTATTCGAAGAGCCAGAAACTCAAGTCGAAAGAGAAGTTCGACAAGAGGAGCCAGCAGATATACCCAGTACAAGCAGACCTCAAAGAACAAGACGCATTCCTGCAAGATTGCAAGATTGTGTGATTACATCAGATGATGTAATAGATGATGAAGGTGAGCTGGTACATTATGCTTTCTATGCAGATGTCGAACCTGTTAATGCAGCTGAAGCATTAAAAGATTCGAAGTGGGTGAAAGCAATGAACGAAGAAGTAAAGTCTATCGAAGACAACAACACTTGGTCACTTGTCGAATTGCCTCAAGGCAAGAAGGCAATTGATGTCAAGTGGGTATACAAAGTGAAGACGAATTCGAAAGGTGAAGTAACTCGACACAAAGCAAGACTTGTGGCGAAAGGATTTCTACAGAAAGAAGGAATAGACTTCGACGAAGTTTTTGCACCTGTTGCTAGGATCGAAACAATCAGGCTGGTTGTTGGTCTAGCAGAAATCAAAAGTTGGCACATATGCCAGATGGACGTGAAGTGTGCATTCCTAAATGGACCCTTAGATGAAGAAGTTTATGTTAAACAACCAGTTGGGTTTGTGAAACATGACGAAGAAAGAAAGGTGTACAGGCTACATAAAGCCCTGTATGGTTTGAAACAAGCTCCAAGGGCTTGGAATAAGAAAATTGATAGTTTTCTAAGGGAGAAGGAATTTGTGAAGTGCATAACTGAACATGGAGTATATGTAAGAAGAAGCAAGAGTAAATTGCTTATACTATGTCTCTATGTAGATGATTTGTTGATAACAGGTAGCTGCAAGAGTGAGATCGAAGACTTCAAAGTTGATCTCAGCAAGGAATTCGAAATGTCTGATTTGGGTGAGATTTCATATTTCCTTGGTATCGAATTCTACAAGAGCAGTAGAGGTTTGATGATGCATCAAAGAAGATATGCAGGAGAAATTCTCAAGAGGTTTGAGATGGAAGAATGCAATGCAACTTCGACACCTACAGAACCAAGACTGCAACTGTCGAAAGATGCAGATGAAGATGATGTTGATCCAACTCAATACAGAAGACTTATTGGATCATTGAGATACCTTTGTCATACAAGGCCTGACTTAGCATACAGTGTAGGTATGGTAAGTAGATTCATACAGAAGCCAAAGGTATCACATCTAGCAGCAGTGAAGAGGATACTAAGGTATCTCAAAGGAACTTTCGATTATGGCATTTTGTTTCCTGCAGTTGATAAAAGAAAAGAATGCAAGCTAGTGGGATACACCGATTCGAGTTGGTGTAGTGATGCTGAAGATCGAAAGTCAACAGCAGGATATGTGTTTATGTTAGGTGGTGCAACAATTGCTTGGAGTTCGAGAAAAGAATCAGTAGTAGCATTATCATCATGCGAAGCAGAATACATAACTGCTTCTCTTTGTGCATGCCAAGCAACCTGGATGGTGAACTTGGTCGAAGAGATAACAGGGAAAAATCATGGAGCAATTACCATGAAGATAGACAGCATGTCAGCTATCAACTTGGCAAAGAACCCAATAGCACATGGTCGAAGTAAGCACATCGAAATGAGGTTCCATTATCTTCGAGAGCGGGTAGCAGATGGGAAGATGAATTTGGAACACTGCAGAACTGAGAATCAGATTGCAGACATCATGACGAAGGGAGTGCAGGTCGAAGTATTCAGAAAGCTAAGGACCATGATGAACATAGACAGTTTAAACACAATGAATTATGTGGTGTGTTAAATTGTAATTCATATGTGTCAAAAGAAGATTTGATTTGTTTAGATTTAAATAGATTTGAATTTAAATCTAGAATAGATTTGATTAGATTTGATTAAAGAAAAAGATATTTTGGGCTTGGGTTTAGCTTAGGTAGCAAGCTAACCTAAATCTATAAATAGAGGGAGTAACCCCTATTTTGTAATCAACTCATTCACAGTATTTTGCAGTTGCAAAGTGAATTAATAAAGTTTCTACAGTTTGTGGGCAGAGAGAAACTCTGCAGAAATAATTCTATTGTCTTTTCTTAGTTTGTTTCATAACTAATCATCAGTGGTGGTCGAAATTCATCATAGAGTATTGGTGGATTTCCAACAATTATTCCCACACTATTTCTGTAAAAACACGAATTTGGCTGCAACATGAGAAAACCTCGTATTGAAATTTTCAATTTAGTTATTGTAAATTTTTAAAAATAATTAATAATAAATCGAAAATGCTTCTTGGTAAGAAAAAATGAAAATAAAAAGACAAGAATAAATCTCAATCATTTTTTATCACAACCGCTCTATAATTCCTATTAAAAAGAAATTTAATTTATAATAAATTAAAAATTATCCACTAAATTAATGATCCATATACATTCTTATATTTTTTACTCAAATTCTTTTGTACTAAATGACATTACTCATAATAAAAATATTTTTATCATTAAAAAATATGAGAAATATATAACTGATAACTCACAAGTTAAATTCTCAAAAAAATCAATTGTATAGTCTTATGTCATTCATTGTGTTTATCAAAATTGAAATTATAAAGTCTTCAATACTTTATTTTCAAATTATATTCTTTTGCCCTATAAAATCTCTTTAAGTTATTTTCCACAACCTAATGAAATAACCTATTAACTTTTAGAACAAAAAATATTCATGTTTTATGTCTAATAGCATGTTCGATATTATTATACTTGAGATTTTACTCCCTCAAGATATTGAATTCACTCTAAAAATATATAGATATTTATTTATACTATTTTAGTTAATAAAATTTATTACTTTAATTTATTTTTCGAAAAGTGACTTTGATATGAATGGCTCTACTGGATAAATAAAAAGAAATTGTATTTTCATAATTTTGAAATTATTCAAACTATAGCAATTAAATCCAAAACGTAAAAAACGCGTTAAAGCAATACTCCGACGTCCCAACCCTGTAAGCACGAAGCGGCGTCGTTTGCTTGTGCAGCATATCCGTGTCCTCGGATCCGCGTCATTAACCCTAGTCAATTCCTAACCCAACCATTGTTAATCCACTTATCTCAAAACACGCCACGTGTCTCCATCCAACGGTCACCACCGAAGATATTCAGAAGCACGCGCTGTTATAAATACCCATGCTTCTCGTCCCCATTCTCCCAAACCCTAACCATTTTACCCATTACGATCTGATTCAACCACTTCTCAAACCCTAAGCCATGTCAAACCCCAAAGTTTTCTTCGATATGACCGTCGGCGGCCAAAACGCTGGACGCATCATCTTTGAGCTTTTTGCCGATGTCACTCCCAGAACCGCTGAGAATTTCCGTGCTCTCTGCACCGGCGAGAAAGGAGTCGGTCGTAGCGGCAAGCCACTCCACTTCAAGGGATCCTCCTTCCACCGTGTGATCCCTAACTTCATGTGCCAGGGAGGTGACTTCACCGCCGGAAACGGCACCGGAGGAGAATCGATCTACGGTTCCAAGTTCGCTGACGAGAACTTCATCAAGAAGCACACCGGTCCAGGAATCTTATCCATGGCGAACGCTGGACCCGGAACCAACGGATCTCAGTTCTTCATCTGCACTGCCAAGACTGACTGGCTCGACGGGAAACACGTCGTGTTCGGTCAGGTTGTCGATGGATTGAACGTTGTGAGGGATATTGAGAAGGTTGGATCTGGCTCTGGCAAGACCTCTAAGCCTGTTGTGATCGCCAATTGTGGACAACTGTAGATCATACTGTTTTGGCGTTTTTTAAACTGGTGGCTCTGATTTTTAATTTGATCTCAAATTCTAGTTGTGTTTTTCTGATTCGCGTCGTTTTACTTTTCTCGTGTTAGGGTTTGTGGTTGTGGTGCTCTATGGATCCTATTGAACCCTCCCTTTTTAATTTTCTGTTACTGTTACTATCCGTATGAAATTAGTAGTTGAGTGAGTTGAGTCTTGTTATGCTGAACATTAAAATGATGAGCTACCTTCAATAAATTAGATTTTATTCCTATATCTTTGTTCTGTTCTATGTTTTTCTATCAACGCATTTTTGTTTTATATTGAAATCTGTATCAACGTATTTTTGTTTTTTATTGAAATCTGACCTTTTGTTGGGGTTAAATTTCACTGTGGAATCAATTTAAGAAGTTTAAGCATAATTTAACTTCAAATAAGCTAAATAATATTTTTAATTCTTTCCTTCAAATTGCTTAGTAGTTTTTGTATGAACACTCACTCTATTAAATTTGAAAATCGTCCTACGTTGTACTTTAGTTTTTATGGTTAAATTTGTAGTTAGGATTACTGTGCTTCTGTTTTTAACACGTGATTCAAATTATTATTGGTATTGGAGGATACGGTTTTGAGTGCAAGGACAATTCTAAATATTAAGTATTTAAATGTATCTATCCACTAATAATCCAACTACCGTATTACGCCGCAACCACCAGTTTTCCACTTTTATAGATTTATGATTTTATATTTTTTGTTGATCGAGTGTTGTGTTAATACTATATTCTCTTTTTAAAATACTTTTATGGACTGAATCAAACTTTTGAAAAACCTATTTAAAATATTAAGTCACAGAATCAAACTTTTTGCAATGCTCGACTCAATTAATGGGCTGTATAAATTTTGATTTTTGAAGTAATACCAACGTTTTGTAACCGGTTTGCCTTGCCTATTTTTGGATCTAGGTGAAACTAGAGTGAAACAAAATCATACCCTTGGACTTGTAAATATGGTTTCGAGGGTGTTATTGTGTTATTAGTTTAATAAGGAAAAAAACAAAATTGAGAATGTATGAATGACGAGAACACTTTATAGACGTAATGGTTGTTGAGTTCAAGGAGGTAAGGTTGAAGATGCCAAAACCTTTCAACATCAAGAGATTTATCACACCACTAGTGTGTTAAAGGGTTGGTTGAACAAATCAAATTATGGTTGGCACGGGTTCAAATTATGGTTGGGGTATAATATTAATTTAACTTTAAACTTTGTTAGTCTAATTGATTCATATAATATTATATGAAACACAATTCAATATTAAATGTATATATTAGACTGAACAATTTATACTATATATAAAATAATCTATTTTGAATTGATCCAGGCACTTCAAGTCAGAAGCAATTAGATATAGACTACATAAAGAACACACCTTAAAACACATCCCATACTGACATTTAAAGCATTTTCTATAATATAAAGTTTGAGAATTTTTTGAGTTAAACTTTTGAAAATTCAAAAATATTATTTAAATATGTATATTTGAATGTATTTTTTTAGTATGTTTTAGTTATGTATATTCGAAGTTATTTTTTCTCCACATTTTAATACTAAAACGTTGGATTTAAAATTTTAGATTGCTGCATGGTCACCCCTACTACTATTTCATTCATTTTCTTTTCTCCCACAACCAAAACACTCAACAAAACTTTAACTATTCTAATCAATTTTTCGTCTCCAAATTGTTTCAAGTGTTTGAGTATAACAAAGAGAACATAGAAAGCTCCAATTTGAGATGAATATTCCTCATTTCATCTCACATTCCTCGCATTGATGTTGATTTGTGGATGAAAAAAACAGCGTCACTTCGGATATGCATATCCGAATTCCACCTACCATAATTCGGATGTGCATATCTGAAAACATTTCTGTTACAGAAACAAGATATTGTTTTAACATGATTTATGTTTTTTTGTCACTGTTAGGTATGGTGCACCCCCGACAATATTCCCAAAGCTGTCGTAAAGGTTCTGGACAAGGTCAATGAAGATGCTAAGCCGAATGAGGTGAATGACATTGATAAAACGATTGATGTCGTGATAGATGTTGAACAATAATTTACAAATGATAAAAGTTTCACCTCTCGTCAATATATGCTTGAATGGGTTCGAATAGAAGCTAGCAAAGTTGAGTTTGACGTTGTGATTCGAAGGTCCGACAATGACACTAGTAGAAGGCAAACATTTGTTGTGATGGCATGCGAGAGAAGTGGAAAATATGTTCCAAAAATTTGGAAGTCAAAACATGATGGCACGGGATCGAGGAAATGTGAATATCTGTTTAAATTGCACGGTTCTTGTAGGGTGGATGATTCATGGAGGTTTAGTATCATTTCTGGTAATGCATAATCATGCGTTGAATACTAAGTTACAATGACATCTAATTGTATGTCGGCTTAAGCCTAAAGAGAAAGAACCTATTTCAGAATTGTCGTTAATCAAAGTTGCACCGAGAAACATACTTGCTGGTTGAAACGGAAAAGACCAGAAAGTGTTTCAAATATCAAGCCGATTTACAATGAACGTTATAAATAACACATTGCACAAAGAGGTCCGAGGTCCGAAATGCAACATCTTTTGAAACTTTTGGACGATAACCACTATGTTTTCAGGTACAGAGTTTGTGAGGACAACGTCAGTATTCGTGACATGTTTTAAACTTATCTAGAAAATATCAATTTGTTTAACACATTTCCAACTGTCCTTATGATTGATTCGACGTACAAGACCAACAAGTATAGGATTCCGCTTCTAGATATTATTGGTGTCACCTCTACGGACAAGACATTTTCGGTTGGATTTAGTTTTTTGGAATGTGAGAAAGAAAACAACGTCACATGGGCATTGAGTATATGCAATACTCTGTTAAAGGATCCATAAAATATACTCAATGTCATTGTTATCGACTGAGATAACGCCCTTATAAATATAGTTGATAGTGTGTTTCCTACATCAACCATATTACTTTGTCGGTATCATATAAAAAAATGTGACATCTCGGCTCAAACGTGCAGTTGGCACCAAAGAAAAAAAGGGTGAAGACAAAAACATGATCAAATCCCATGTTGTGGTGGATAAGATAATTACGAAGAAGTGAAAAACACAAGAGGGGGGGGGGGGGGGTTGAATTGTAAACCTTGAATTTAAATGCAGACAACACGATATTTTTATCCTGGTTCGTTTGATCTCAAACTACTCCAGTCCACCCGTCAAGGTGATTTCGCCTCTCTCCAACGAGGTCTTAATCCACTATATTCAACTGAATATTACAACTGCTTTAACGACTGCTAAAGCCTTCTTGAGTCTAAACCACAGACCGGTTTCTCAAGGAAATTCTTTCTTGCAGATAAATGAAAACTATGTGTGTTGAATGTTTTCTACAAAAACTCTATATCACACCTGTGATAATACACAAAATAAAGCTTATGTGAAATAGGATGCTATAACTATGGAGTAAGCAATTTTAGAGATATAGCAACTTGTATGAGTGAGGATGAAGATGTTTGGCTTTTGGCGTGTAAAGAGTTGTAGAGCATTAGCCAATTCATTTCTCACTGACTTGTTTATATAGCATTTGGAAGAGATACGTTATAGTCAATTATGCCATTTCAATGTCCATTATGTTCTTTCCATATTGAGAAGATCTTGTCTTGTAATACAGCCGTTGGTAATAAAGTGTCTTGAATGCACAGTACCGTTGTCACTTAAGCGAGTTACTGGCTTTGGCTTATTCTGATGCTTCTAGCTGCTGATGATATTGTTTTGGTCTTGATCAGAGTTTAAAGTATGTTACGCGCAAATCTGTTCATCAAGCTTCAGCGTAAGCACATGCTTTGATCTTCTGATGCTGGCATATGATATTTCATCTTCTGATGCTGATATTGATGTTTCATCTTCTGATGCTGATATTGATGTTCTTATGCTGGTATCCATTAGAGTTTCTGTTAATGTACAATATAATTTTTAGGTAGCATATATGTCTCATACAAATTATACAATTTATTTAATCTAGTATTTTGTTATCATCAAAACTTATAACTTGGGGTAGTAGATTCAAACTTTGTTCTAACAATCTCCCCCTTTTTGATGATGACAAAAACCGGATATTTTCAATTGAAATTTAAGGAAAAAATATCAGAGATAACCAAATAATAGATTGTATTAGAGATAGACAGGTAAGTATCAAAGATAAGGAGGAATAAAAAGGTATCAGAGCTTAAGAAGATAAAGGAAAAACTATCAGAGTTATGATCAGAAAAACTCCCCCTGAGTTTATTACTTCCCTTTTAATTCCATGAGTCCTTTAGCATCAGATCTTTCTTGAACTTTCTTTGAGCATCAGATCTTTCTAGAGCAGAGTTGCAGTGTATCAGAGATAATTAAATTCTTGTACCTGTAAGCTTATGCAAAACAAAGAAACATTCAAGTATATCAGAGTGTTAGAATGTTTGAGACTTTTGTCTCAGTAATCCGTTATTGAAAAATATCATTCTTTTTCTCCCCCTTTTTGTCAGCAATCAAAAAGTGCAAGTAATTGAAGTTAAAACGATCAGTGCAGAAAAACTATTGTATTTAGTTCAAGGCTTAAGAAGATAGTACAAAAAACATGGAAAGAAAACAATGAAAACACTAAGAAGCAAAATCTAAGGTTGGGGTGGAAGGCGTGTGAACAGAGCTTCTAGCATGTTCTTAATTTGATCAGCGGTTTCCTTCTACTGATGCACCATGCTGGCTACTGAATCAATCTTACTATCTTGCACATCCATCCTTTCCTTCATTCGTTGATCATTCTCATCCATTCTTTTCTGCAGACGAATATCATTTTGCTTCAGCTCTTCAAGAGTCTGCCTGTCCAAAGCAGCTTGAGAGACGTCAGAATCAGGATGCTTCTGAGAGCTTTCTGCAACATCTTCTTCTTGACTGAAATCTTCAGCTGGAATCGTCTGATCTTCTGCTGGTTGAACTGTTGAAGCTGGACGCTTTTCAGACCATGGCTCACTGTCCAAAAGAAGCACTTCCTCCTTCAGCAGCTGACTCATGACTGGACCTTCAACTTCTTTCAGCAGCTTGCTGAAGTTCTGTCGAGTCTGTTCATAGTTTAGGTCTTGCAGCTTAAGGGTTTCAGCGCGTACCCAACCTCTGAATCGTGTCCAGAGTTGGTCTGAAGCAGCATGATCAATCACTCCTGGACAAGCCTGTTTTAGAGAAGCAATCCAATTCTGCATGTCTGTTTCAAAATTCAAGATGCCAGAACCAACATCTGGTTGTTTGGGTTTGGGAATGGCGGTTTTATTTTTAAGGGCAGCAAGGAGGTCAAGGACTGTTAGATCAATGAAGGTCTTGCTGTGGTCATCTGGATTTTGTTTGGGTGAGGGAGTAGGAGAGTCAGAAATGATTATTGGACTGTGTGGAGTGTTAGGTGGAGTAGTTTCTGGTGATGATAGTAGTTGAGGTATGTTTACAGTTGTACCACAAGGCAATTGAATTGACAAGGGTTGTGGTTCAGAGGATTCAGATGATTGAGGTTCAAGGGTTTGAGCCTCAGAGTGTTGAGACTCATAGTGTTGAGGTGAGGGTGGATTACGTTCTGATTGTGGAGATGGAGGTTGTGGAATTTCTGATTGTGGAGATGGGGGTTGTGGAATTTCTGGTTGTGGAGATGGGGGTTGTGGAATTTCTGGTTAAGGGTTTGGATTTTCTGTATTGGGAGCAGAAGAGTGTTGATCAATTTCTGAAAGAACTTTTTCAAGTTCTGGTTCTGTTGAGGTTATAGGTTTGGCGCGAGATCTTCTGAGGGTTAATAACTCAGAAGGGTCAAACTCAGGTTCAATATCATCAATGGTTGGAATTGGGATTTCAAATGAAGCTGGGGTTGGGATAAATGTTGGAACAACAGATGAATTTAAAACATTAACAGAAGACAAATTACCTCTCTTCTTTGGGGTCTGCTGAGACGGTCCTTCTGATGCAGCCTTTCTCTTCTTAGTCTTCTTCAAAGTAACCTCTGGTGCTTGCTGGTGCAGATCTTTGATGTTCAGATCAGGATTTGTGCCATCAGCTTTACACGCATCCAAGTATCTGAGAACGATGATTGGTTTAGAGTCAATCTCAGAGAACATAGGCAAGTCGTCCAGAGGGACTCTTCTGCTGGTGATTTCAGCATGAGGAGTGACGCTGGGCTCCTTCCTTATATTCTCTATCAGCTTCATCTTCTTCAGATTCTTGGCATTCAGCTGCTTGTCAACAGAGGGTTCTAGAGAGATTATTTCCTGTGCCTCTGTCAGGTGTTCAATCAGCCTATTCTCCGTCAGAATATCTGATATTAATCTGCTGAAGGGTATCCAGTCCCTTTTAGTTCTTTCTTCCTCTCTAGTTTCTTTGACGCTTGTCTTCAGATGATTGAACAGAAGGTGAGCGAGGTTGATCTTGGACTTATTTGCTATAAAATAAATCAGAAATTGCTGATCTATGTTTATATAGTCAGGAGAGCTTGTAGGCTTCCTGTGGTTGAAGCAGCCTAGAATGATCTTTGCCCAGATTCTGTACTGATCCTTCAAATCTCTTATTTTGCTGTTGGGAACCCCATGTGTGAAAATCTCTCTTGCAATTAGGGCAGTGTTTTCACATCTATCTGCCATGTCTATACAGCGGATACCACCACCAGTGTATCCAATCAGCCTTGCAATGTGATCTTCAGTAATCACTATCTTCTTTCCCATGATATATGAAGTAACCTGATGAGTTGATGAAGACGCATGTATCCAGAATTCTTTAACTAGAATGGGGAATGTTGGACCCACCAACCTATCAAAATACATTTCCCATCCTTGTGCCCTAATTTCTTCGGTCAAATCAAAGCCATTTTCCTTCAAGCTGTTGAAATCTACTATCAGTTCTGACAGAACCTCCAAGTTCTTGACCAGAGTGAGAAGCGTTCTGAAGGGAATCTGATATTGTTCAGAAGAAGCATCTTACTGGGAACCTGCAGATGGAATGCTAGAAGATGCCATGTTCACACAAGGGTTTGAGAGACAAAGTTTGAAAATGATTTCTTTGAGGAAAAAGGAAGAACACACAGTAAGAAGAAATCACAGAAAAATGATGAAGATTTGTAAGGGACGGTAAAAAGGAATGAATGATGTTTAAGGCGTTTAAATAGGTTTCAAAAAGTGTTTTGAAAATATAAACGTTTTAAGATAGAGAATTAAATCATGATTACTAGCATTTAATGTTGGCTGATTTTGGGGGATTTAGAAAGATATTTGGAACGGTTACCCATGACATGTGTCTCAATGCATCCAATCAGCGTTTTGCCTTCTCAGAAGCGTGCACGCGTGTTCTGCTTCAGAAATTAGCTGATGACTGGATGACACTTGTTTGATTTGGTGAACAACACATCTATCCTTGAAATGACACGCTCAGATCTTTATGGATAGACTCTGATATAATCTGCTTGTCTAACTTTCTGAAAGAAGATTGATCAGAAGTTCACAGTAAAATAAGACACATTTTGAAGGTTAATATATAAAATTAAAACATTTTCACTCTGGGCAGAGCTTCATGCTGAGATGTTTCAGAATGAAGTTAAACCTATCTTTAGAAAGTGGTTTTGTGAAAATATCAGCCCATTGATGGTCTGTATCAATAAATTTTAAGTTTAAAATGCCTTTCTGAATATAGTCCCTAATGAAATGATGTTTTATTTCTATATGCTTAGCCCTAGAATGCAAAATAGGATTTTTACTTAAGCAAATGGCAGAAGTGTTGTCACAGAGTATAGGAATGTTACTCTCAAATATCTGGAAGTCTTCAAGCTGACTTTTCATCTAGAGCATTTGTGTGCTGCATCCAGCTGCTGCTATGTACTCAGCTTCTGCTGTTGATAGCGCAATTGTGGATTGCCTTTTGCTGGACCAAGAGATCAGATTTTCTCCCAGAAACTGGCAGCTTCCAGAAGTACTTTTACGCTCTACTCTGTCTCCAGTAAAGTCAGCATCACAGTAACCTACTAAGCTGTAATCACTAGATTTTCTATAAAAAAAACCCAGATTAGTAGTACCTTTCAGATACTTGAAAATTTGCTTAATAGCTATTAAGTGAGATTCTCTAGGATCTGATTGGAATCTTGCACAAATGCATACTCTGAATAAAATATCAGGCCTTGAAGCCGTCAGATAAAGAAGAGAACCAATCATACCTCTGTAGACCTTCTGTTCTACCTTTTTGCTTACCTCTTCTCTTTCCAGAATGCACGTGGGATGCATTGGAATCTTTGATGACTTACATTCTGAGAGGTCAAATTTCTTCAGAAGTTCTCTGACATATTTGCTCTGATGAATGTAAGTTCCCTCTAGAGTTTGATTGATCTGAATTCCCAGAAAGAATTTCAGTTCCCCCATGAGGCTCATCTGAAATTCTGCCTGCATACACTTAGCAAATTTTCTTCCAAGGGAAGGATTAGTAGATCCAAATATAATATCGTCAACATAAATCTGACACACTAAGATGTCATTCATAACTGTCTTACAGAATAAGGTTGTGTCCACTTTCCCTCTGGTGAATTCCTTTTCTAACAGAAAGTTAATTAGTCTTTCATACCAAGCTCTGGGAGCTTGTTTCAGACCATACAGTGACTTCTTTAGTTTGAAAACATACTCTGGATTTTTTGTACTTTCAAAACCAGGGGGTTGGTGCACATAAACCTCTTATTCTATATAGCCATTTAAGAATGCACTCTTGACATCCATCTGATATAGAGTGATGCTTTTATTAACAGCAAAAGAAATCAAAAGTCTGATAGATTCTAACCTGGCGACTGGAGAAAAGGTTTCTGTATAGTCTATTCCCTCTTGCTGACTATAACCTTGTGCTACCAGTCGTGCCTTGTTTCTGATGACTTCACCTTGTTCGTTCAGTTTGTTTCTGAACACCCATTTTGTTCCAATGACGTTGAATCCTTTTGGTCTGGGAACTAGATCCCACACGTCATTTCTGGTGAATTGATTCAGCTCTTCTTGCATTGCTAGAATCCGGTTGTTGTCCAGAAGTGCTTCATCAATTGAAGAAGGTTCAATAAGAGACAAAAGTCCCATGAGGGATTCTTCAGAGTTTCTGAAGCTGGCTCTTGTTCTGATTGGATCTTCCTTTCTTCCTAAGATTGTTTCTTCTGGGTGATCCATGCTGCTTCTGGGTAGTCTTTTCTGAGGTTGATCAGCAGCTATTGCTGGATTTCTTGCAGTGCTCCTTTCTGATGTTGAAGGAGTGTCTTTGTTGAGAGCTTCTGATGACTTGTCTTCAGAACCTGTGAATTCAACTTCCATACATGCAAAGACTTCATTCTGCTTTGACTTTTCAGAGTCAAGCTTATCATCAAAACAAACACTGATTGATTCTTCCACAATCTGTGTTTCTGTATTGTATACTCTGTACCTTCTTGAGCGTTCAGAGTATCCTAACATAATACACTTCTGTGCTTTAGAGTCAAACTTGTTCAAGTAATTTTTTGTATTTAACATAAAACAAGTACATCCAAATGGATGAAAATATGAAATGTTGGGTTTCTGTTCTTCCACAATTCATATAGAGTCTTTTCCAGAATAGGTCTTATGGAGATTCTATTCTGAATGTAGCACGCTGTGTTTATTGCCTCTGCCCAGAAGATCTTAGCAACGTTTGTCTCATTGATCATGGTTCTGGCCATTTCTTGCAATGTTCTGTTCTTTCGTTCTACAACTCCATTTTGTTGGGGAGTTCTAGGACAAGAGAAATCATGCAGAATGCCTCTGTCATTAAAGAATGACTCAAAATCTTTGTTTTCAAATTCTCCACCATGATCACTTCTGACTTTAACGATTCTAAGATCCTTTTCATTCTGAACTTGGTTACAGAAGGTGACAAACACAGAGTGTGACTCGTCCTTGTGTCTTAAGAACTTTGCCCATGTCCATCTGCTATAGTCATCTATGATTACTAACCCGTACTTCTTTCCACTGACTGAAGCAGTTTTAACTGGTCCAAATAAGTCAATATGCAGAAGTTCTAATGGCTTAGAGGTGGAAACAACGTTTTTAGATTTGAATGCAGGTTTTGCAAACTTGCCTTTCTGACATGCTTCACACAGAGCATCTGAATTGAACTTCAGATTAGGAAGTCCTCTGACCAGATTGAGTTTGTTAATCTGATATATTCTTCTCATACTAACATGCCCCAATCTTCTGTGCCAGATCCATTGCTCGTTGTTAACAGACATAAGACACTTTACATTCTGACTTTTTAGTTCAGAAAGTTTGATTTTATAAATGTTGTTTTTCCTTTTTCCATTAAATAGGATAGTCCCATCTTTCTGACTAACAACTTTACATGATTTTTGATTAAAGATTATATCATAACCGTTATCACTTAATTGACTTATGGATAACAGATTATGCATTAATTCATCTACTAATAGAACATTGTTTATATAGGGAAGATTTCCATTACCTAATGTTCCAGAGCCAATGATCTTTCCCCTCTGATTGCCTCCAAATCCTACGTGGCCTCCAGGCTTAAGTTCCAGGCTTTGGAACACATGCCTTCTTCCCGTCATGTGTCGTGAGCAGCCAGAGTCCAGGTACCATGACTGGTGTTTCTGATTTGCTGCTAAAGATATCTCTTCGGTGTCTGATTCAGAGTCTGATTCAGAAGCTTCATTGTCTTCTGATATGTTAGCCATGAGAGCTATGTTTGCTCTCTCATCATCTGATTCTGAGTCAGCTTCAGATGAGTCAGAGTCATCCCATGTAGCCATGAGACTCTTCTTCTTTTCCCTTCCAAACTTCTTTTTGGGCTTTTCCCTTTGAAGCTTTGGACAGTCACTCTTGTAGTGTCCTTGCTCGTTGCATTCATAGCAGGTGATGTCCTTGGTGTTTGGCTTTCTGCTTCCTGAGGAGCCTTCAGATCGTCTGAATCCAGAGGAGGAGTCTGATCTTCTGTATCTGGAGGAGGACTCATTCTGATCGGATCTTCTGGTATTCCTGAACTTTCTTTGCCTCTGCTTCCATAGTTGGTTCACTCTTCTAGAGAGGAGAGAAAGTCCGTCTTCTTCTGATGAGGACCCATCAGAGGTTTCTTCAACAGTCTGCAAAGATTTGGAGTCAGATTTTCTGTTAGACTTTAAAGCTAAAGGCTTACCTTGCTTCTGAGGTTCATCAGCTTCTAGCTCAATCTCGTGACTTCTGAGGGAGCTGATAAGTTCCTCCAGAGAGATTTTGTTGAGATCTTTAGCTAGCTTCAGCGCTGTAACCATTGGCCTCCACTGTTTAGGCAAGCTTCTGATGATCTTTTTGACATGATCAGTAGTAGAATACCCTTTGTCCAGAACTTTGAGACCAGCCACCAGAATTTGGAATCTTGAGAACATCGTTTCAATTGATTCACTTTCTTCCATTTTGAATGCCTCATACTTCTGAATGAGCGCAAGAGCTTTAGTTTCTTTGACCTGAATGTTGCCTTCATGCGTCATTCTGAGAGAGTCAAACATACTCTTTGCAGTGTCTCTAACATATATCTTTTCATATTCAGCGTAAGAGATGGCGCTGAGAAGAATAGTTCTGGCCTTGTGGTGATTTTTGAAGTCACGCTTTTGTTGATCAGACATTGCCTTCCTGTCAATCTTCTGACCACTAGCATTCACTGGGTGCGTGTATCCATCTGTCACCATGTCCCACAGATCAACATCATGTGCCAGAAAGAAGCTTTCATTTCTGTCTTTCCAGTAATCAAAATTCTCTCCATCAAAGACTAGAGGTTTGCCGCTGAATCTGTCTCTATCTTCATTGTTGTCATTGCTGATGTGTTGATATGTTCCTGCCATTGTGTTTTTCTGACGCTGGATCTTGTACTGACACGATTAAGTGTTTTAGCTCAGAACCAGGCGCTCTGATGCCAATTGAAGAAGTGAAAAACACAAGAAGGGGGGGGGGGGGTTGAATTGTAAACCTTGAATTTAAATGCAGACAACACGATATTTTTATCCTGGTTCGTTTGATATCAAACTACTCCAGTCCACCCGTCAAGGTGATTTCGCCTTTCTCCAACGAGGTCTTAATCCACTATATTCAACTGAATATTACAACTGCTTTAACGACTGCTAAACCTTCTTGAGTCTAAACCACAGACCGATTTCTCAAGGAAATTCTTTCTTACAGATAAATGAAAACTATGTGTGTTGAATGTTTTCTACAAAAACTCTATATCACACCTGTGATAATACACAAAATAAAGCTTATGTGAAACTAGGATGCTATAACTATGGAGTAAGCAATTTTAGAGATATAGTAACTTGTATGAGTGAGGATGAAGATGTTTGGCTTTTGGCGTGTAAAGAGTTGTAGAGCATTAGCCAATTCATTTCTCACTGACTTGTTTATATAGCATTTGGAAGAGATACGTTGTAGTCAATTATGCCATTTCAATGTCCATTATGTTCTTTCCATATTGAGAAGATCTTGTCTTGTAATACAGCTGTTGGTAATAAAGTGTCTTGAATGCACAGTACCGTTGTCACTTAAGCGAGTTGCTGGCTTTGGCTTATTCTGACGCTTCTAGCTGCTGATGATATTGTTTTGGTCTTGATCAGAGTTTAAAGTATGTTACGCGCAGATCTGTTCATCAAGCTTCAGCGTAAGCACATGCTTTGATCTTCTGATGCTGGCATATGATATTTCATCTTCTGATGCTGATATTGATGTTTCATCTTCTGATGCTGATATTGATGTTCTTATGCTGGTATCCATTAGAGTTTCTGTTAATATACAATATAATTTTTAGGTAGCATATATGTCTCATACAAATTATACAATTTATTTAATCTAGTATTTTGTTATCATCAAAACTTATAACTTGGGGTAGTAGATTCAAACTTTGTTCTAACAAATTAGTGTATAGACTGATATTCTAAATTCTATTACAGAAGAGTTATATACTGAGAATGTGGTACACTTCAGGATCTTGTGTGTCTATAAATAGGGTCTCTAAACCATTTCACCAACATCACAAACCACAACCAGAAATGACTCATACATATCCTCACCTTGCTTTTGTCTACTTCGGTGGTGCAAAGCCGTCACTTCAATTAAGGTTCTCGCAGGATACGCTGTTCGTCGAGCTTATTACCATAATGAATTCTCTCTTGAAATATCCATATAATCGAAACATGGTCAAGCTTGAGTATCATTCACCTTCACTTGACACTGAAGGAAACATAAATTTCACCCCGTTTGAGCTCAAGAACAACGACGATTTAGAGGTTAACTGGGGTACTTTTTAATGATACTCTTCTAAGGTTCTGATTAAGGTGAACGCGAAGCTTCAAAGATCGGGAGAAAATGTTATTAAAATGTTTCAACGTCCTCAACTACTCGCTTATAACAATATGTAATTTTAAATTTATGTAGAACTATATATGTAATTTTGATGAATTATGTTGAATTTGTGTTATGAATTATGTTGAACTATATTGATTCTTCTGTACCATATATAAATTCAGATATGCATATCCGAAATAGGCAATCAGGTAGCTTCAGATATGCATATGCGAAGTTAATTTAATAAAAAATGAATCATGGTAACTTTGACTATGCACATGCGAACGCACCTATTCTTGATAAATAAGGTGAGTTCGGATATGCACATCCAAAGTATAAGAGTATTTTGGGTTTTTCGCCAGGGGCCTGAAAGAAAACACCCAGGTGGAAAAAGAAATTATCCTAAAGTTTTTGAATTCTTGATTGTCAGAGTGTTTGCATGTACACATTCATTTCATACAGATGCGACACAAGTATTAAAAAATACATTCCTAAATAACTTGTTTAAGTTAAAACTTTTATTATTCATGGACACGTGCAGTTGTAACAATACACCCATGGATGAATTCAAATTCTCTAATGTTTGTGCGAAGACGTTAGAGTTACTTTCACCCAACAAGGTTTTTATTTTACGGGAATCAGTCTTTTTACAAGATCTAGGAAGAGATAGCAAAGATGTGAGAGTAATGAGTTGTTTTTGTGGTTCCAGTGTTTCCATTATTGATTGATTTCCTTCCTTACTCACTCTCTTTATTATATTCATACCATATGCACCTAATCTTCTAGTTGAGGCTCTGATACCACAGTGGTCAGGAGCCTCACATATTATGAAATTAGTCTTAATTGTTTGGTCAAGCGATACATCAAACATCCATCCATTGGTATACAAAAGTCTCAAGCACATACCAACAATCAAAACTATTATCTCATAATAGAGAAGACAGTAGCATGGACAAATAATCAAATGTTTTATGATACAAAAGATCCTCACGGGATAAATTATCACATGGACATAATAACTAGAGTTTCATTTGCTTTTGCCTTCATACGTTACAATAATGATCCTTTTATACCCAAGGAGTTACTATTAGTCTGGATTTTCAACCAAAACTTAAGGACTATGGTCTTAAAAGAAGTTGATCTCTGGGTGATCCTTATTAAAGGGAGAAGGACCTTCGACGACTGCATTAATATTTCCAGTCGAAGCATAGCTCCATCAATGATGGTAAAAAGAGGTTTTTGGCAGTTTTAGTCGAATTCTTCCAGCAAGAAGCACTATTGAAACTACAATATGCAAAAGGACTTAGTGAAAATTGTGTGTCTCCATAGTTTGAACTCAAGTCGATCGAAGCCTCCAGGTGGATAAGAACAAACCGTTTTTTCAAGGACACGTGGAAACTTATTAGACAAAGCATGCATGGATCAAAGACGTGGCAATTGTAGCTTAGTTAACTGTTAGAAACTATTACTTTAAGATTTATATATAAACAACATTTGTTTTCAGTTTTAGAGGTTTGTATTTGTTACATTGTGAGAGAAAACTCAAAGTATCCGTGATAAAGTGAGAAACGAGTAATTTTCTAGAAAATGTATGTATGCGCTCTAGTTTATTAATTTCAAGATATTTATTTCCTTTTCAATATGAATTTCTTGTTTTAAGCCTTTAACTTTCTTACATTTCATTTCTTGTTCTTTATATTCAAAGTCTTTCGACATTACCTTCACATAAAAATCATCAAAATGATACTTAAAACAATAAAAAATTATAAGAAATCTTAACACTTTGTCCTAGGATTACCTAGTTGATCCTGCAAGTAACCTTTAATAAGATACTAGAGGTTGTCTACCAAAAATTTGGATAAATGAATTGGCATGCCCAGTGGGACCCTTATGCTAAATTTTTTTCTTAAATAGTTTGCAGTATTTGTCGTTGTCATTGTGGGTGCTTGTTGAGTTTTTCATAACACTAATGTTTGATTATGTATGAACTTTAGAAGTGGAAAATAATTGTCTAAAATGTCACTTCTCGCATAGGTACCAAAACTTCTAACTCTACACAAAGCAACACTCTAAATATGGATGTAGTACCATGTCTCAAAATACGACGGTTTTGTCCCTAAAGAGGACGTTCGCCGCCACAGGGTCGATAACATCAGTTTCATCCTCACCGATAATCAATGGGAGTTCACCCCTCCATCATTCAAGGGATCTATTTCACTTTTGTTCGATGCCACCCCCTGGATTCTATCAATATGGTATGCCTCAATCGATGATGGTTGGTGTGATACGGTGGCAGAACCGAGCTAATTTTACTGGTTTGCATTTTGCGTTTTATGTTTGCAAAATGTCGCGGTAAGCAAGAGTCACCACCGACTTTTATTTTATCCAACTGGAAAGGAAAAAAGCACAGAAAAATTCCTTTTTTCGAGATTTTGAGTACGAGGGGTAGATTATAGAAATGGAAGGTATTAGCACCCTTTCTATCCGTGGTTTTCCACGGGCTCTTAGGTACTTGCTCATCATTTTTAAAATTGCTTCCGTGTATGTGTGTTTTGAAAAGTTTCTATCTTACTTCGTTTTAACCCTTGTATTAGTCTTCAAGAGTGTTACGAAGTGTTTTTTGAAAACTTTGTTTGAAAAGAGTGTAAGTGTGGAAAAGATTATTTTGAGCAAGTACCTACTAGCATCTACCTACTCGAAAAAGAATGTTTCTGTTCTTGTTTCCTTTAGACAACGCTATCCCACTATTAATGAGTAAGTAGCACCATTGTTGGAGTTGTAAGAGTCAATTCGAAAGGGACGTACGACCACTAAAGCAATGTTAGGATGTCTTAGTAATAACCCTAGTGTCTTGAGATCATATTCGAGGCAACATTTCCGAGGCAACATTTTCGAATGGGACTTTTGATCTTTGTTTAGACAGGAGGGAAACCACTAAGACACCCTATACTTAATGATCGTTTACCGAAGGCAACCAAAGTGAGAGTATACCCTAGGAGTGCGCATGTGCGAGTGATTTGATTTCAATTATTATCTTTGCACATTTAGGGTTTTCTAACCATTTTAAATTAACATACAGTCTTGTCATGCAATCCTATTATCATTCATCTAACAGTTAATATTTGCGAAAATTAAAATGCGAGAAATAAAACTACGCTATTACAAGGCTTCTGGGAGGGGGATTAATTACATAGCCAAAAACCCATAAAACGATAAATAAAAGCAAATCCTAATTAAGCTATTACATACTGTGAACAGTTACATTAATATCGTAAAAGAAATATAAATGCGCGCGATGAAACGAGAACGAGAAAATTTGGGTTTTGGCCCCGTCTAAACCTAATTAACAGAAAAATCATATTTTTGTGGTTTTTGATTATTTTGAGAAAATAAGGTTTAATTGAATAAATAAAGAAAACCTAATGACTAATTAATTTTATTTAAGAAAAATAATTAAATTCACTATTTTTGTATATTTTTTATTTTGAGAAAAGAAATAAAAATTAAATCATATGATAACCCTAATTTTTCTAATTCATTTTAGACATTTACAAAAAGTTAGAGTTACCCTAAAATTAAAACTAATATAAAATTAATTTAATAAAATAAAATAAAACCTAAATTCTAAATTGGTGAAATTGATTTTATGATTTTTTGTAAGAAAAGAAATTAATTTGTGATTAGAAAATAAATTAAATAAAGAAATTAAATAAAATGAAAAATATAAAAGAAAAAGAAATGGGCCTGGTTATTGCAAGAAGGGGGGGGGGTTGAATGGAAAATCCTAAGCCCAATAGCGCCTAGCCCATTTGACTTTTCATGATCTCATACGCTTGCTTGACTAGGGTGTACTGTAAACCATCATTGGGAAACCTTGGATCTGGCAATGTGGATGACTTGTTGGCTGGACATTGATGGTGTATGGTGGACTTGCTGGATGCTTGTACACCTGATTGCTCAAAGAAAAATAATATTGAACAATATGGGGACCTGGGGATCGAACCCAAACCCTTTGGCTTTTCCCAACGCATGTTTGCCAGCTGGGCTGGCTTTGTTAGTTATATGAATCATAACAAACAAATATTATATGGAAAACACAAAATAAAAATTATCCCACGCGTTAAAATTTGAATGGTCCATTCATGGGGCACCACACCATCATCTTCTTCCTCCCTCCGTTGCTAAAAGATCAGAAACTTTTACCTACAGACAAATGAGCGTAAGTACAACCCTGTGTTTCTCCAGAATTCCATACAGGCATGATAAATGCAAAACGATGGTACCAATCAACTCGTGGCAACCTCACGAGCATCATGGTACCCTTATATATGGCCAATTGTACCTGTAAAGAAAAACCCCAAAAACGAGCCAAGAATCCTAACTATGGCATCTTGCTGTATAGCCAATAAAAATGCAATTGGATATTATCATTAGCTTGCAAATGATTCAAGGACTCAGAATATGCAAATAAATCATGCTAAAAGTGACAAAATTATGATATTCGATTTCAAGAAACCATGGATGTCGTGAGATGCTTACAACACGTTTTTGGATGTTATGAGGCTTGCTACTGATTGGAATAGGGTCCTTGGATGTCCAGCAAACGAGTGGTGTGCCTGGAATGGCTTGAGGAATCCTGGAACTAGGAAATTAGATTGCAACTTTTCTTTGAAATTTTGAGATTTGTTCTTCTCTTTTCACGCCTCCAATGTCCTTGTTTTTGATCTGCACTTGTTCTATATGTACCCTAGAATGAATTAGGTTACAAATTTGCTTCAAATCTTTTTCAATTAAGATGATTGAATCATGATTTGATCCTTATGCAAATCTTTCTAAATCAAGCCAAATCCAATCTTTTTTTATCCAAATGAATCTTGCACGATTTGATTCTTCTTCCAGCTGTATAAGAGGCCTAAACATGCACAAAATCTCAAGCTTTGATTAGTTTTGATATTTTCATGATTTTATTTTGATTTTATTTGATTTAATTGAAATAAAAATTAAAATAAATGACAAAAATGAAATAAAGACAAGTGGGAGATATCATGGGTCGTGGGTCATGTTACAAACTCAATGCAAGCATAAAAAGTTGGCCCCATTTGACAAAAATTGCAATTTTGGCCACTTTTGACTTTTGGCAATTTTGCAAAAAGGGTCAACTTTTCCAATGCATAACTCCTTCAATTTTGACCCTAGAGATGTGTTCTTGGACTTTTTAGAAAGCTTAAGACGTTATCTAAGCAACCCTTTTAGTCTCATCTCAATTGAGTCTTCCATGTTCATGTATGAAGCTTTGACAAAAAAAGTGTTTTTGTTGACTTTTCAAAATGACCTATAGTGTCCAAATTTATATCTTCTTATGAGTGCATATTTTGAACTTAGGAGATGAAGATAAATTGTATTGAATTCAATCCTATTCAAAATTAGCTTTGTATGGGTCATTTTTGATAAAGTATGAGAAAGTTATGCTTGGTCAAAGTTGAGTTGACTTTTCCTACAAAACCCTAATTTAGCAACTTTTAGGTTTTGATGAATTGTGAGCAATCCTTGAAGAATCATGATCAACCCTTAATAAAATGATGAATAATGCTTCAAAATGATAATGTTGACCAAAAATCTTGAAGTTTGACTGTATGTGGGCCACAATTTACTTTTGCCCTAACATAGTCGATTTTCAGCCCTTTGAGCAATTGACTGAGCAAACTTCCTCTGCAAGGCTTGAAACTCGACATGGATGATCTTGAGAACCTATTAGGACAATGGTGAGAACTTGGGATCCTTTGGACTCAAGCATATTAATGCAAACTGAAACCCTAATTTGAGGTAGACTGCCATAAGAGAGAGTTTGTCTGGTCAACCCTTGGACTTCCTTGAGCATTTTGAGGACCTCACTTGAAATGTATTGCAAAATTTGGGAGGGAGAATTTTGGGGTACAACAATTGGCATTCAGTAAAACACATCGACGTATGCTGATAATACGATGGCCACTTGTAAATAATAATATTTGACCAGGAGGGATAGGTTCAATCCCCAAACATCACCACTTTGAATACAACTTATATGATGTCTCTTAGACAACAAATGGATGAAAGTAACCATGAAATGATGCATGCTCTCACCCAATAAATTGGGACAAATTTCACCCCTATTATCAATAATACGAACTAGAGTTATGAAATTTTGGCACATAAGATGGCTAGGATAGCCTATTTCTTCGGTACTCCACAACCTCAACCAAGGCCAACTCCCCAAATTTCGAATTTTGGCCTGGAGATATACCTGATAATGGGGGGTGATCCTTGGAAATCATAGACAAATCCCAACTAGAGATGATAAATAAATTGCATGTCCGTTGTAATACGGTGGGAGAATTGACCTTTAGGTTTTATGTTTTATCGCAAATGTTGTAGATAGAAAGAGTAGCCACCGACTTTTCTTTTATCCAATAAGGGAAAGGGTGAAAAGAACAGGAAAGACCTTTTGAGAATTTTCTGAGTAAGGGGAGTAGGTTATGAAAAGGGAAGGTGTTAGCACCCTTTTCATCCGTAGTTTTCTACGGGCTCTTAATCGCTAGCTCACTTTTTTGGAAATGCTTTGTGCTTGTGTATGTTTGAAAATATTTTGAAAATGCCTAAGTGCGGAAATTTTGTAATAATTCTCGTATCGTTGAGAATGTATACAAAATGTTTCTTTTGAAAATATTGTGAAAGAAAGTGTTGTTTTGTGAAAAGATGTTTTGTTTTGAAAAGTTTATGAGCAAGCGACTACGAGTGTTCTACCTACTCAAAAAAGTCTTTGTTATTTTCCTCCTCCTTTAGATAGTGCTGCCCTACCATTACTCAGTAGGAAGCCCTATCATTGGATGTGAGGGATAAGTGCAGATCATTGTACAGTCATATAAGGCAACTTGTAGGATGCTTTAGCAATTTTTGTAAGGGACTAGGATCGTTTACTGAAGGCAACATTGAAGGGTCATCGAGAGACTACGATCTTTTAATCGAGGGTATTTGCTAAAGTGTCCCATATTCGAGGGACATGACTGTTTAAATTCGAGGCAACAAGTGAGGGTTACCCTAGAGGTGCGCGTGTGTTATGTTTCAGTTATTAGTCTTGAGATTATGTTATCTAACATTGGTTTTTACGTCTTTCCATGCACGCCTAATTAATCTAGCAGTTAAATATATCCAAGTGCAGAAAATAAAAATGCGTGAAACAATCTACGCTATTATATCGCTTTGGGGATGGGGAGTACAAACCATAAATTGGGGAGGAAAGCAATAAACCCTAATTATCTATTACAAACTTTCAAACAATTACAATATTGGGAAATAATGCGAAAAAGTAACTGAGCGCGCGAAGATTGAAAAGGGAAAAGATGGTAAAAAAAACTCTAAAATATTCCTAAGCGTTTAAGAAAATATTTTTGATGTTTTTGTGTTTAGAAAAATATTTGAAGTGTGAAATAATAAGTAAACCGTGATTATAATTAATTTATTAGTTAATTAATAAATAAAGACAAAATATGATTAAGAAATTAATTTTAATTATAAAAAATTAAATTAATTAATTAAAAACCTAGATCTAAATTTTTTATGGTTTTATGATATTTTTTCTTCTGATTTTATAAAAATTGATTAAAAAAAGAAATAATTAATTGAAAAAAACAAAAGAAAAAGAAATTAAAAGGGCCTGGTGTTGCAAAAGGAAACTGGGGGTATGAATTTGAATCTGTCAAGCCCATTTCAAGGAGGCCCAGAACTGCGCTTTGTGATCCCCTATGGTGGCTTTCAGGAGGTGCATCATGGGCGTACTGACTTGGGACCACTAGATCAAGATCAATTGAGATCTGATGGTATGGAGTTGAGGTATACCATGCGCGCGTTAGGATTACTTGTATGTGATCTGCAAGGAAAATGTTAGAAAATGAAATGCCAGAGACATGGATTGAACCCCTGCCCTAACACACCAAAGCCTTTGCACGCTTCCTCCTACCGTTGGGACGGCTGTTTCATCAGTTTATGAAACAACACCCATTAAATATATTACAAAATAAAATTCCATAATTTGAAAATTCCAGCATATCGTCTTCTTCTTCCTCTCGCGCGAACGAACAACAACAACACCGTTTTTCCATTCTTTGATTTTTCAAAAATGCTCATTTCTCAACCAAATTGAAAGATGTAAACATCAAACTTGTTTAATTTTTGACAAGGAATTCAACCATGTATTTTTTAAAAGCTATAAATCAACGGTTAGGACGAATTTTGTTTGGTACCAAACTGAAACCCTAACATTTCAGAAAACTCAGTTCCAAAATTCTCATCACACAATCAATTAAAATAAAATTAAAGGACATGGATAATTTCAGTAACATGGTATCTACATTTTATCTTCAAAAAGTATATGCTAATGATGCTTGTATCAAGATTTCAAAGTTTGAGATAACTTACCTCTTGAAGTGAAAACTCAGAACGTGTATAAATGCTTCCAGATGCAAATAAATGATGCCAAAAGCTTCCTTGGACCTCCCTGAATGTGGTCCATCCTTTATATTTCCTTGAGGCTCAATGAAACATCCTCCCCAACTCAATGTGCATAGCTCGGGTTTGAGAATGGAAGATGATGATGGAGATGTTCCAGAAGTTGTTCAGGTGTTTGGACAACTTCTATATGATGTGCCTAAGGTGTTTGAATGATAAAAGAGGAAAACGCACGAGTGAATTTGAAGTTGGGTGTTGGAAGCTTCAAATGTGCAACAATGGTGGTTTTTGAGTAAACTTTCGTGTATTGAGTTCTGTGGCATGGAGAGGTATTTATAGAGGTTGCAAATGGTCCCTCTAACTTGCATAAATCAAGCTCAGTTCATATGGGAGTATGGTTTGGTCATTTGGTTTGAAAATGCACAAAAATGCATGTTGCTTCATGATGAAGAAAGGGAGTGATTCAAGGGATTTTCCATGCATTTGCTGACCTCTAGAAGTTGATTCTGATATTGAGATTTTGTGTGATCTGATTAGGAGCAAGTTACAAGCTTAAGTGAAGAGTTATTTGAAGAAGTGAAAAACACAAGAAGGGGGGGTTGAATTGTAAACCTTGAATTTAAATGCAGACAACACGATATTTTTATCCTGGTTCGTTTGATCTCAAACTACTCCAGTCCACCCGTCAAGGTGATTTCGCCTCTCTCCAACGAGGTCTTAATCCACTATATTCAACTGAATATTACAACTGCTTTAACGACTGCTAAAGCCTTCTTGAGTCTAAACCACATACCGGTTTCTCAAGGAAATTCTTTCTTACAGATAAATGAAAACTATGTGTGTTGAATGTTTTCTACAAAAACTCTATATCACACCTGTGATAATACACAAAATAAAGCTTATGTGAAACTAGGATGCTATAACTATGGAGTAAGAAATTTTAGAGATATATCAACTTGTATGAGTGAGGATGAAGATGTTTGGCTTTTGGCGTGTAAAGAGTTGTAGAGCATTAGCCAATTCATTTCTCACTGACTTGTTTATATAGCATTTGGAAGAGATACGTTGTAGTCAATTATGCCATTTCAATGTCCATTATGTTCTTTCCATATTGAGAAGATCTTGTCTTGTAATACAGTCGTTGGTAATAAAGTGTCTTGAATGCACAGTACCGTTATCACTTAAGCGAGTTGCTGGCTTTGGCTTATTCTGACGCTTCTAGCTGCTGATGATATTATTTTGGTCTTGATCAGATTTTAAAGTATGTTACGTGCAGATCTGTTCATCAAGCTTCAGCGTAAGCACATGCTTTGATCTTCTGATGCTGGCATATGATATTTCATCTTCTGATGCTGATATTGATGTTTCATCTTCTGATGCTGATATTGATGTTCTTATGCTGGTATCCATTAGAGTTTCTGTAAATGTACAATATAATTTTTAGGTAGCATATATGTCTCATACGAATTATACAATTTATTTAATCTAGTATTTTATTATCATCAAAACTTATAACTTGGGGTAGTAGATTCAAACTTTGTTCTAACAATCTCCCCCTTTTTGATGATGACAAAAACCAGATATTTTCAATTGAAATTTAAGGAAAAAATATCAGAGATAACCAAATAATAGATTGTATTAGAGATAGACAGGTAAGTATCAAAGATAAGGAGGAATAAAAAGGTATCAGAGCTTAAGAAGATAAAGGAAAAACTATCAGAGTTATGATCATAAAAACTCCCCATGAGTTTATTACTCCCCTTTTAATTCCATGAGTCCTTTAGCATCAGATCTTTCTTGAACTTTCTTTGAGCATCAGATCTTTCTGGAGTAGAGCTTCAGTGTATCAGAGATAATTAAATTCTTGTACCTGTAAGCTTATGCAGAACAAAGAAACATTCAAGTATATCAGAGTGTTAGAAGGTTTGAGACTTTTGTCTCAGTAATCCGTTATTGAAAAATATCATTCTTTTTCTCCCCCTTTTTGTCAGCAATCAAAAAGTGAAAGTAATTGAAGTTAAAACGATCAGTGCAGAAAAACTATTGTATTTAGTTCAAGGCTTAAGAAGATAGTATAGAAAACATGGAAAGAAAACAATGAAAACACTAAGAAGCAAAATCTAAGGTTGGGGTGGAAGGCGTGTGAACAGAGCTTCTAGCATGTTCTTAATCTGATCAGCGGTTTCCTTCTGCTGATGCACCATGCTGGCTACTGAATCAATCTTACTATCTTGCACATCCATCCTTTCCTTCATTCGTTGATCATTCTCATCCATTCTTTTCTGCAGACGAATATCATTTTGCTTCAGCTCTTCAAGAGTCTGCCTGTCCAAAGCAGCTTGAGAGACGTCAGAATCAGGATGCTTCTGAGAGCTTTCTGCAACATCTTCTTCTTGACTGAAATCTTCAGCTGGAATCGTCTGATCTTCTTCTGGTTGAACTGTTGAAGCTGGACGCTTTTCAGACCATGGCTCACTGTCCAGAAGAAGCACTTCCTCCTTCAGTAGCTGACTCATGACTGGACCTTCAACTTCTTTCAGCAGCTTGCTGAAGTTCTGTTGAGTCTGTTCATAGTTTAGGTCTTGCAGCTTAAAGGTTTCAGCGCGTACCCAACCTCTGAATCGTGTCCAGAGTTGGTCTAAAGCAGCAGGATCAATCACTCCTGGACAAGCCTGTTTTAGAGAAGTAATCCAATTCTGCATGTCTGTTTCAAAATTCAAGATGCTAGAACCAACATCTGGTTGTTTGGGTTTGGGAATGGCGGTTTTATTTTTAAGGGCAGCAAGGCGGTCAAGGACTGTTAGATCAATGAAGGTCTTGCTGTGGTCATCTGAATTTTGTTTGGGTGAGGGAGTAGGAGAGTCATAAATGATTATTGGACTGTGTGGAGTGTTAGGTGGAGTAGTTTCTGGTGATGATGGTAGTTGAGGTATGTTTACAGTTGTACCACAAGGCAGTTGAATTGTCAAGGGTTGTGGTTCAGAGGATTCAGATGATTGAGGTTCAGGGGTTTGAGCCTCAGAGTGTTGAGGTGAGGGTGGATTAAGTTCTGATTGTGGAGATGGAGGTTGTGGAATTTCTGGTTGTGGAGATGGGGGTTGTGGAATTTCTGGTTGTGGAGATGGAGGTTGTGGATTTTCTGGTTAAGGGTTTGGATTTTCTGTATTGGGAGCGGAAGAGTGTTGATCAATTTCTGAAAGAACTTTTTCAAGTTCTGGTTCTGTTGAGGTTATAGATTTGGCGCGGGATCTTCTGAGGGTTAATAACTCAGAAGGGTCAAACTCAGGTTCAGTATCATCAATGGTTGGAATTGGGATTTCAAATGAAGCTGGGTTTGGGATAAATGTTGGAACAACAGATGAATTTAAAACATTAACAGAAGACAGATTACCTCTCTTCTTTGGGGTCTGCTGAGACGGTCCTTCTGATGCAGCCTTTCTCTTCTTAGTCTTCTTCAAAGTAACCTCTGGTGCTTGCTGGTGCAGATCTTTGATGTTCAGATCAGGATCTGTGCCATCAGCTTTACACGCATCCAAGTATCTGAGAACGATGACTGGTTTAGAGTCAATCTCAGAGAACATAGGAAAGTCGTCCAGAGGGACTCTTTTGCTGGTGATTTCAGCATGAGGAGTGACGCTGGGCTCCTTCCTTATATTCTCTATCAGCTTCATCTTCTTCAGATTCTTGGCATTCAACTGCTTGCCAACAGAGGGTTCTAGAGAGCTTATTTCCCGTGCCTCTGTCAGGTGTTCAATCAGCCTATTCTCCGTCAGAATATCTGATATTAATCTGCCGGAGGGTATCCAATCCCTTTTAGTTCTTTCTTCCTCTCTAGTTTCTTTGACGCTTGTCTTCAGATGATTGAACAGAAGGTGAGCGAGGTTGATCTTGGACTTCTTTGCTATAAAATAAATCAGAAATTGCTGATCTATGTTTATATAGTTAGGAGAGCTTGTAGGCTTCCTGTGGTTGAAGCAGCCCAGAATGATCTTTGCCCAGATTCTGTGTTGATCCTTCAAATCTCTTATTTTGCTGCTGGGAACCCCATGTGTGAAAATCTCTCTTGCAATTAGGGCAGAGTTTGCACATCTATCTACCATGTCTATACAGCGGATACCACCACCAGTGTATCCAATCAGCCTTGCAATGTGATCTTCAGTAATCACTATCTTCTTTCCCATGATATATGAAGTAACCTGATGAGTTGATGAAGACGCATGTATCCATAATTCTTTAACTAGAATGGGGAATGTTGGACCCACCAACCTATCAAAATACCTTTCCCATCCTTGTGCCCTAATTTCTTTGGTCAAATTAAAGCCATTTTCCTTCAAGTTGTTGAAATCTACTATCAGTTCTGACAAAACCTCCAAGTTCTTGACCGGAGTAAGGAGCATTCTGAAGGGAATCTGATACTGTTCAGAAGAAGCATCTTGCTGGGAACCTGCAGATGGAATGCTAAAAGATGCCATGTTCACACAAGGGTTTGAGAGACAAAGTTTGAAAATGATTTCTTTGAGGAAAAAAATAAGAACACACAGTAAGAAGAAATCACAGAAAAATGATGAAGATTTGTAAGGGACGGTAAAAAGGAATGAATGATGTTTAAGGCGTTTAAATAGGTTTCAAAAAGTGTTTTGAAAATATAAACGTTTTAAGAGAGAGAATTAAATCATGATTACTAGCATTTAATGTTGGCTGATTTTGGGGGATTTATAAAGATATTTGGAACGGTTACCCATGACATGTGTCTCAATGCATCCAATCAGCATTTTTCCTTCTCAGAAGCGTGCACGCGTGTTCTGCTTCAGAAATTAGCTGATGACTGGATGACACTTGTTTGATTTGGTGAACAGCACATCTATCCTTGAAATGACACGCTCAGATCTTTATGGATAGACTCTGATACAATCTGCATGTCTAACTTTCTGAAAGAAGATTGATCAGAAGTTCACAGTAAAATAAGACACATTCTGAAGGTTAATATATAGAATTAAAACATTTTCACTCTGGGCAGAGCTTCATGCTGAGATGTTTCAGAATGAAGTTAAACCTATCTTCAGAAAGTGGTTTTGTGAAAATATCAGCCCATTGATGGTCTGTATCAATAAATTTTAAGTTTAAAATGCCTTTCTGAATATAGTCCCTAATGAAATGATGTTTTATTTCTATATGCTTAGCCCTAGAATGCAAAATAGGATTTTTACTTAAGCAAATGGCAGAAGTGTTGTCACAGAGTATAGGAATGTTACTCTCAAATATCTGGAAGTCTTCAAGCTGACTTTTCATCCAGAGCATTTGTGTGCTGCATCCAGCTGCTGCTATGTACTCAGCTTCTGCTGTTGATAGCGCAATTGTGGATTGCCTTTTGCTGGACCAAGAGATCATATTTTCTCCCAGAAACTGGCAGCTTCCAGAAGTACTCTTACGCTCTACTCTGTCTCCAGCAAAGTCAGCATCACAGTAACCTACTAAGCTGTAATCACTAGATTTTCTATAAAATAAACCCAGATTAGTAGTACCTTTCAGATACTTGAAAATTCGCTTAACAACTGTTAAGTGAGATTCTCTAGGATCTGATTGGAATCTTGCACAAATGCATACACTGAATAAAATATCAGGCCTTGAGGCCGTCAGATAAAGAAGAGAGCCAATCATACCTCTGTAGACCTTCTGTTCTACCTTTTTGCTTACCTCTTCTCTTTCCAGAATGCACGTGGGATGCATTGGAATCTTTGATGACTTACATTCTGAGAGGTCAAATTTCTTCAGAAGTTCTCTGACATATTTGCTCTGATGATTGTAAGTTCCCTCTGGAGTTTGATTGATCTGAATTCCCAGAAAGAATTTCAGTTCCCCCATGAGGCTCATCTCAAATTCTGCCTGCATACACTTAGCAAATTTTCTTCCAAGAGAAGGATTAGTAGATCCAAATATAATATCGTCAACATAAACCTGACATACTAAGATGTCATTCTTAACTGTCTTACATAATAAGGTTGTGTCCACTTTCCCTCTGGAGAATTCCTTTTCTAACAGAAAGTTACTTAGTCTTTCATACCAAGCTCTGGGAGCTTGTTTCAGACCATACAGTGACTTCTTTAGTTTGAAAACATACTCTGGATTTTTTGTACTTTCAAAACCAGGGGGTTGGTGCACATAAACCTCTTCTTCTATATAGCCATTTAAGAATGCACTCTTGATATCCATCTGATATAGAGTGATGCTTTTATTAACAGCAAAATAAATCAAAAGTCTGATAGATTCTAACCTGGAGACTGGAGCAAAGGTTTCTGTATAATCTATCCCCTCTTGCTGACTATAACCTTGTGCTACCAGTCGTGCCTTGTTTCTGATGACTTCACCTTGTTCGTTCAGTTTGTTTCTGAACACCCATTTTGTTCCAATGACGTTAAATCCTTTTGGTTTGGGAACTAGATCCCATACGTCATTTCTGGTGAATTGATTCAGCTCTTCTTACATTGCTAGAATCCAGTCGTTGTCCAGAAGTGCTTCATCAATTGAAGAAGGTTCAATCAGAGACACAAGTCCCATGAGGGATTCTTCAGAGTTTCTGAAGCTGGCTCTTGTTTTGATTGGATCTTCCTTTCTTCCTAGGATTGTTTCTTCTGGGTGATCCATGCTGCTTCTGGGTAGTCTTTTCTGAGGTTGATCAGCAGCTGTTGCTGGATTGCTTGCAGTGCTCCTTTATGATGTTGAAGGAGTGTCTTTGTTGAGAGCTTCTGATGACTTGTCTTCAGAACCTGTGAATTCAACTTCCATACTTGCAAAGACTTCATTCTGCTTTGACTTTTCAAGGTCAAGCTTATCATCAAAACGAACACTGATTGATTCTTACACAATCTGTGTTTCTGTATTGTATACTCTGTACCCTCTTGAGCGTTCAGAGTATCCTAACATAATACACTTCTGTGCTTTAGAGTCAAACTTGTTCAAGTAATTTTTTGTATTTAACATAAAACAAGTACATCCAAATGGATGAAAATATGAAATGTTGGGTTTCTGTTCTTCCACAATTCATATAGAGTCTTTTCCAGAATAGGTCTTATGGAGATTCTATTCTGAATGTAGCATGCTGTGTTTATTGCCTCTGCCCAAAAGATCTTAGCAACGTTTGTCTCATTGATCATGGTTCTGGCCATTTCTTACAATGTTCTGTTCTTTCATTCTACAACTCCATTTTGTTGGGGAGTTCTAGGACAAGAGAAATCATGCAGAATGCCTCTGTCATTAAAGAATGACTCAAAATCTTTGTTTTCAAATTCTCCACCATGATCACTTCTGACTTTAACGATTCTAAGATCATTTTCATTCTGAACTTGGTTACAGAAGGTGACAAACACAGAGTGTGACTCGTCCTTGTGTCTTAAGAACTTTAACCATGTCCATCTGCTATAGTCATCTATGATTACTAACCCGTACTTCTTGCCACTAACTGAAGCAGTTTTAACTGGTCCAAATAAGTCAATATGCAGAAGTTCTAATGGCTTAGAGGTGGAAACAACGTTTTTTGATTTGAAAGCAGGTTTTGCAAACTTGCCTTTCTGACATGCTTCACACAGAGCATCTGAATTGAACTTCAGATTAGGAAGTCCTCTGACCAGATTGAGTTTGTTAATCTGAGATATTCTTCTCATACTAACATTCCCCAATCTTCTGTGCCAGATCCATTGCTCGTTGTTAACAAACATAAGACACTTTACATTCTGACTTTTTAGTTCAGAAAGTTTGATTTTATAAATGTTGTTTTTCCTCTTTCCATTAAATAGGATAGTCCCATCTTTCTGACTAACAGCTTTACATGATTTTTGATTGAAGATTATATCATAACCGTTATCACTTAATTGACTTATGGATAACAGATTATGCATTAATCCATCTACTAATAGAACATTGTTTATAGAGGGAAGATTTCCATTACCTACTGTTCCAGAGCCAATGATCTTTCCCCTCTGATTGCCTCCAAAGCCTACTTTGCCTCCAGGATTAAGTTCCAGGCTTTAGAACATATGCCTTCTTCCCGTCATGTGTCGTGAGCAGCCAGAGTCCAGGTACCATGACTGGTGTTTCTGATTTGCTGCTAAAGATATCTGCAACATGTATTATTTTATCCTTAGGTACCCATATTTTCTTGGGTCCTGATTTGTTAGCTTTGCCAAAACTCTGGTTGAATTTTGGTTTCACAGAATACTTACTACTAGTATATTTAATATCATGTGTGTGACCATACACAAAGTGTGAATTCAGAGAAGTGCGTTTAGTAATTAAATCCATGGCATTATTTGGTGTGGGTACCTTACCTTGGTATCCTATTCCCTTTCTTCCGTTTCTGCTAACTCCATAGATCATTGAAGCCATTTTGCTTCTATCTATGCTTTTAGCCAGGAACTTCTGAAAGCTGTGATCATACTCCTTGATGATCTCATCAGCGCTGCTGTGAGTTTCAGAAATTGTTTCCTTCTGAGAGTTTTGTAAAAGATTTTCTAATTTTGAAATTTTATTTTTCAACTCAGAATTTTCCAATTTAAGACTCTCAGTTTTATCAGAGTCAGAATCAAGATTCCTTTTTCAGGTTTCTGAATTTAACTCTGATTTGCTGATATCTTTCCAGAATTTCGTTAAGGCTTTCAGCAAGTTCAGCCTTAGTAAAATTAATTGCAAAGTCAGGTGTGATACGGTGGGAGAACTGACTATGGTTTTGCGTTTGTTTTCGCAAATGTTTCGGTTGAGCAAGAGTCGCCACCGACTTTTTATTTTATCCTAAGGAAAGGTTTAAAAAGCACAGCAAAAACCTTTGAGATTTTTCTTGGGTTCGGGGAGTAAATTATAGAAAGGGAAGGTATTAACACCCTTTCTATCCATGGTTATCCATGGGCTCTTAGGTACTTGCTTAGATCAACTTGCCTTGGTTTTCAATTGTTTGAAATGGTGCTCGGTGTGTGGTTTTGAAAATGTTTTGAAAAGATGCCTTGTATAGGCTACCCTTGTAACAATTCTTTACTCGAATGTTTTACAAAAGGTGTTTTGTCTTTTGAAAAGATGTTTCAAGGTTTTTTGAAAGTTTGTTTTGAAAGTATTTGTGAAGTGTGGTTTGAAATTAGGCAAGTGTTTTCTTTGCAAATTGACAAGTACCTAAGAGTTATCTACCCTAAAGTTTTCTCAAAGATTTTTGTTATGTTTTAAACCTTTTGACAATTTTGTTCCACCATTGCATTTGGTGGACAATCTTGTGTTAGGAGGTGAAAGGGACGGGCGTGGGTCATCGTTTAGACCATAATTGCAATAGTGTTAAATGTCTTTGGGCAATTTTTTCTTTGAAAGGGACTTGATCATTTTAGGCAACTTTTCGAAAGCGTCATCGAGGGACTATGATCATTTGATTGTTTGTTTTACCCAAAGAAACCTAACATGCAATATGGCCCAATTATTTGAAGGCAACAAAGTGGAATACCCTAGGGGTGCGAGTGTGATATGTGTTGTCCATATTTCATGCTCATTTATCTTGAAATTAGGTCAAGCTATTTTGTTCTTTTTATTTGCATACAAACCCTAATTCTAGCATGGTATATTTAGGAAGCGTTTAAAGTGCGAAGGTAAAATTCCTACACTATTACAACACAATATGGGAAGGGGGTACAAATGTTCAAATGGGGGGATATTTAGACAAAGAAATTAAACCTAGCTATTACATCATTTTTAGAATATTTACAAATAATTGATTACATAAATTAAATGGAAAATAATAAAGATGCAAAAATGCAAAAAGGTTTTTATGTATATGAAAAGAAAAGGTATTATTTATGTATTCAAATAAACAAAATAAAAAGGTATTATTTATGTATTCAAATAAACAAAATAAAAAGGTATTATTTTTGGAGTATTTTCATATTTAGGGCAAAACCCTAGTTTATTAAATAAAATGTAATATTTATTCAATATATATAATATTTATTATTTATATACAAAAATAAAATGAAAATGAAGTATATTTATAAAAATACATTTTTTAGTGTTAAATATAAAAATATGTATATTTTTGGTATTTTTATTTTAAGTGTACTAATGTATATGTATTTATTTCTATTATTTACAAATATATATTAAATATGCACAAAAAAATAAAAAACATTTAATTTTTATAAAAAAAGTATATTTCATATAAAGTATTTTAAGAAGATAAAAATAAAATAAAAATGGAAAAATACAAAGTGTTTATATTATTTTTCCTATTTATTCTAAATAATGTAATATGTATTTATTTACATACAAATATCAATGTAATCAAATAAATGCCTAAAAATATAAAAATGGTGCAAAAAAATATTTTTTAGGTTTTTAATATTATTAACAAAAATAAATAAGTTAGAATGAAAAAAGAAAAGTCAAAAAATCAATGAAATAAAGCAAATGGGCTCAGGGGGTGCAGAAGAAATAATGTGGTGTGAAAAGAAACTGCACAGAAGGCCCAGCCCATGAACCTTCTTCTTCAACCTTCAGACAAAAACATGTCAAAACGCGCGCCTGTATTTCACATTCAAACACCTGGATTCTTTGATTTTTTGCACAAACTTCCAACATAAGAAATGTTAAGCATTGAATCACGATTCCAAATATATAAAAAACTCATCCTAACTCTCAGAAATGAGAGAGAATTTTGACATTCCCAAATCCTGACCTAAGTTTTCTGCCATGTTCAGACTCAAAATTCTTGCAGCACACATAACATAAATAAAATCTAACTACATGGGCATGTTCAGAGCTATGAATGTGACATATTATCTTCACAAACCTAAAGCTAACAATGCCTAATAAGAGAGATACGAATCCATGAACTTACCTGTTCAGTTGAAGTTCTATCTGGCAATGGAGAAACTTTCAGTGCAAAGTGATGATTGGTATAGCTTCCTTGATGTTCAGGGATGCTATTCCAAGCTTTACTTTGTCTTGAAACCTTTTGAATCGTGCTAGAGCTCTTCACCTGAAAATCAGAAAAGTGAAAATGGTGGAACTAGTTAGAGGAATTACAGGTCGTGTTTTATGTTTTGGTTAGCTTGCATTGATGCTAGGGGATGTGTTTGATGAGCTTTGGTCAAGAAAACATGCAAGGAATGAGAGATGGTGTTCAAAATGCAGGCCTTGCCCTGTTTTTGCAGTTTGAGAGTGATTCTGGCAATGGGGAGGTGTTGATGGTCTTAGGGTCGTGCTTCAGCTTGGTTAGGATGTTTGGAATGTGTCTACAATATTTGCTTAAGGTTCCTAATGCTGAGATCAAAGTTATTGTGTGTTATGATACTTTTCTTCACACTTAAGCAAGCAAAGCCAACTTGATGTTTTAGGCAAGTAGGGGACCCTTAAACATGCTGCTAACCTTGTCTTGATCAGAGTGTTTTGCTCATAATCTTGTGCCAATTAGATTTCATCTGTACTTGTTGGATTTTCAATTGGACATAAAGCTTGCTTTTGCAAAAATGGCCATTTTGCTTTTTCCATAAATGGATTAAACTTGTATGTAATGCTTGAACTCAAAGAACAACACTTTAACACAATGAACATGCATTAAATTATTGAGTGTTGGATGGTTTAAGGACCTGTAATGTAGCACAAACTATGCTGACTTGAAAATGGCCTAAGTTATGAACATGTACATGACCAATTCAAAAGTGAGTTTTTGCCATATTGTGAAATTCGATTCTCTCAAGTTATGAGGTTTTTTGATGAGTTCTTGGACATTTTGGAAATCTTGGAATGTGTACTACAATCCATCTTTGAGATGCAAATTGAAATTCCAAGTGGAAGTGTATGGAAAATGGCCTTGAAGTTGGGTAGAAAACCTTGCCAAAATAGGTTAAAATTTCACTAAGTTAAGAATGGTTTAGTACCCTTATTCCAAAAATTGTAACTTGAGATACAAGCTTCATTTGGGAAAACTTTGTGAATCCAAGTTGTAGATTATGCAACAAGCTACAACTTTCATGTTTTGACTTTTGTTTGAATCCAAATGAATCTTGGTGAGAAAGTGGGGCAAAGTTGGGGAAAAATTAGGGTTTTTCATAACTTTAGAAAAATTCTAAGTTATGAAAAATTCTCATTTCTAACCCTAATTTTCATTTCTTGATTTCTTGGTGAACAAGTTTCATGATTTTGCATGTTTTGATGAAAAATGAATCTTGACTCTTGATTTTGACCAAAAAGTCAAAGTTTGACTTTTCAGTATACAGTCAAAATTGATCAATTGACTGGGAAATTCAACTGTCAATCTTGTGTACTTGGGATCTTTTGAGTTTGTTGAGCATGTCAAGATAATTCCATGGGGTCCTTGAGTCCATAGGTGAGCTTGGTTTGCTTTTGGCTAGGTCAAACAGTCAAAAATTGCCTTTGTGCAGTCAAAACCTTAAAAATGACCATTTTGCCCTTTTGGTGATCTGATCAAGTTTCTTGTGGAATTGTGATCCAAACTTGATCAAATGGTTCATATGAGTTCATAATGTTGATGTGGGTCAATTTTCATGAGATTTGACTGTCAATTGGTCACAGTTGACTTTTTCCCCAATACAACTGATTTCTAGGTCAACTGTCCAATTGACTGGGAAAAACATGGAATCAAGACTTGAAACTTGATATGGATAAACTTGGGAGTCCAATATGAAGCAAGAAGGTCATCTTAGGCATTTTAGGTCAAAACATCTTTGTGCAAACACAAACCCTAATTTGGGTCAACAGTGCAAGGAGAAGTCTTGAACAGATGAAACCCTAACTGGATCTTGATCTTCAAGGGCTTTGTGGTGAGAAATCAATGAGAAATGGGAGGGCAAATTTTGGGGTACAACAGTTGCCCCTGTTCAATCTTCTTGAATCTGAAGAGTTAGATTGGCGAGTTTGCCTTTCGTGACTCGAGGGTAAAAGGAGATTGGACACTAGAGTGCCCGGAAATTTGCACTCGTCAAAGCAATGGATGCGGGAATGGGATTAGAGATGCCATTTGGAGATGGGCTTAGAGATGCCATCTGGAGGGGTGACAGGAACTTGTCGGGGATAGGCTTAAAGATGCCATCTGGAATGAGTATCAGGAAGGTGTCCATGCTTTGGACCATCTTCGAACTGGGGGTCTGAATAAGCAATAGATTGACATCCGTTGTTGGGAGGAATCCGTAAACTGTTTTCAAAGGTTGCATCTGAACAAGCGATAGATTAACATCCGTTGTTGGGAAGAATCCATAGACTGTTTTCAGAAGTCTTGAGAAGAAACTGAACAAGCGATAGGTTAACATCCGTTACTTGGAGAACCCGTAAACTGTTTTCAGAAGTCTTGGAGTTGAATAAGCAATAGAGCAACATCCGTTGTTGGGAAGCATCCGTAAACTGTTTTCAAAAGGTGAGAAGAGTCTGAACAAGCGATAGATTAACATCCGTTGTTGGGAAGAATCCATAAACTGTTTTCAGAAGTCTTGGAGTTGAATAAGCAATAGAGCAGCATCCGTTGTTGGGAAGCATCCGTAAACTGTTTTCAAAGGTGCATCTGAACAAGTAACAGATTAACATCCGTTGTTGGGAAGAATCCATAAACTGTTTTCAGAAATCGTGAGAAGAAACTGAACAAGCGATATGTTAACATCCGTTACTTGGAGAACCCGTAAACTGTTTTCAGTAATCTTGAATTTGGAGGAAGAACCGGTGTAGGGTTCCCTGATGATGAGCTCGTGTAAAACTGCATCTGGATAAATCTGGAATAAGCATTAGAATGTTGCCGTGTTTGGGTCACACCCGAACTATTCCTGGAAAGAAATCTCGGAAGATAATGATTTTTTTGTCTGTCGACTGGTCTCACCCGAAAAGGTAAAGAGTTAGTTGTATGCAATGTCATGATGCATGATGCAATGTATGTTATATGATATGAATGTAAATGGATGCGCATGTAAGCTGGAGAGCTGTCTTGCAAAGGATAGACGAATCCAAGATGGCTGAAGATAAGAGTATCTTGACTGCTGCCTGGAAGAATAATTCCTGGTCACTGCTGGAGAATAAAGAGCTTGGGTTGTATACCAATCTTCTGGGGATTTCCTGATGACTTTTACTGGGGAGCTCCAATCTAATAGACTCATGCTGGGGAGGTAAGACTGAGAATCTTCAGCTTGGAGGGAAGTATCTCTGGCGACTTCACTGGGGAACTCAAGATTTTCCTTCCTAAAACTCTGTGGGGAAAAGGTTCATTAGTCTGGTTCCGCTGGGGATAGGAAGAAATTTTCCGAGTGCGATCTTCCGTGGCAATAAGCTGAGGATAACCCAGTTATAAGCCCTTGTGAGGAATAACTTTGAATAAAGCTCGGGAGAGACGTCCGTACTCTGCAGGGGATAAGCTTCCAGAATCTACTGGGGATGAGCCTCAAGACTTGCTGGGGGATATGGATTCCAAATCTCCTGGGGGTTTCCTTTGAAAGGGTATCAAGATATCCAACTGTATCTTCAACTTATCAGTAATCCTCTTTCTTGATTCATAAGGAAATGATTATGTTCAAATGCATATGCCTATTTAACAAAACATTGGACGTTTCTCAAAATAAAACAAATAGTGCAAGAGAAAAGAAAAGGAAATGGCACAAATTTCTGGGAAAAGTATTTGTATTGATTTTCTATGAGTATATTTGTACAAAGGAGACGATCATCCTAGTGAGAGGATTTTGTCGTAAATATTTGAAAAATTTATACAAAATAAAGATGGCTATGTGAAATGATTCCATGGGATTCCATTCCGCTATAGCTTTCACAACTCTGAATATCTGTCCATTCAATGCTTCGTTTGCCGATGACTAGATTGATCAGAAGCCTGGAACCGGTTGATGAAGAGATTGCCTTTGAAGTGATCCGACGAGACATAGTCATACGCTTTAATTCCCTAACTTTTGCCTGAATCGCCCTTTCGGGTTTTCGATCCACCGGGAAACCCCTTTTTGCCCAAGCCGCCCTTTCGGGTTTTCAACTTGCCGGGTGTACAGATTTTTTTTGTTTTTATCCCTAATTTTTGCCTGAACCACCCTTTCGGGTTTTCGATCCACCGGGATGCCCATTTTTTGCCCAAGCCGCCCTTTTGGGTTTTCGACTTGTCGGGTTATTTTACGCGTAGTATCTTTTGACTATGTCTGCATTCGCAGGGTGCGGAAAATCGTCGCCGTCCATGGTGGTCAGAATCATTGCACCACCAGAAAATATGCTTTTGATCACAAATGGTCCTTCATATGTAGGAGTCCATTTTCCCCTGGGATCGCTTTGCGGCAAGATAATCCGCTTGATTACGAGATCTCCGACTTGATACACTTGGCGTCTGAATTTCTTATTGAAGGCCTTGATCATTCGTTTTTGATACGCCTGACCATGGCATATAGAAGCAAGTCGCTTTTCGTCGATCAGATTGAGTTGATCAAGTCGGGTCTGCATCCAATCATCTTCATTCAAACCTGCATCCTTCATAATTCTTAGAGAAGGAATCTGGACTTCCATAGGCAAAACAACTTCCATGCCATATACCAAAGAAAATGGGGTTGCCCCAGTTGAAGTACGTGCCGTCGTACGGTATCCATGCAGAGCAAACGGTAACATCTCATGCCAGTCTTTGTAAGTGACCGTCATTTTCTGAATGATCTTCTTAATGTTTTTGTTCGCAGCTTCAACAACACTGTTCATCTTCGGCCGATAGGGAGATGAATTGTGATGATAAATCTTGAACTGTTCGCACAAAGCGGTGATCATCGTGTTATTCAGATTAGTACCGTTGTCTGTGATGATCCTGTCTGGAAAACCATACCGGCATATGAGATTTTGCTTGATGAAGCGGGCAACCACATTTTTAGTGACAGAGGCGAAGGAAGCTGCTTCGACCCATTTGGTGAAATAGTCAATGGCAACCAGGATGAAGCGATGTCCGTTGGAAGCCGTGGGCTTGATCTCTCCAATCATATCAATGCCCCACATTGCGAAGGGCCACGGAGCAGTCAGAACATTGAGAGGGACCGGAGGGATATGAACTTTGTCAGCGTAGACCTGACATTTGTGGCAAGTACGGGAATGTTGATGGCAGTCAGCTTCCATGGTAGACCAGTAATAGCCTGCCCTTAGGATCTTCTTAGCCATCGTATGCCCGCTTAAGTGAGTGCCAAATGTGCCGCTGTGTATATCAGTCATGATCAACTCTGCTTCAGCTTTGTCTACACATCGGAGTAACACACAATCATGGCTTTGTTTGTAAAGGATGCCATTGCTCAGGACGAATTTAGCGGCGAATTTCCTTAAGAACTTCTTGTCATTTACGGAAGCTCCTTCAGGATAATCTCTAGTCTCGAGATACCTTTTGATTTCATGGAACCAGGGTTGTTCCACTACTTCTTCGGTATTAATCTCGTGGCAATGCGCAGGTTCATCCATTCGCTCGATGGTGATTTGGGGAGCCTCGTTATCCCAATTGAGTTTAAACATGGAGGACATTGTGGCTAGAGCATCTGCTAGCTGATTCTCTCCTCACGGGAAATGCTCGAAGGTAATTTGCTCGAAATGAGGCAACAATGTCAGGACATGTTCTTTGTATGAGATAAGATTAGGATGCTTGGTATCCCACTCTCCTTTGATCTGACTGATAACCAAAGCCGAATCCCCAAATATGATCAAAGATTTGATCCCCAAGTCTATAGCAGCCTTGAGACCAAAGATGAAAGCTTCATACTCAGCCATGTTGTTTGTGCAGCTAAAGCAAAGTCGGGCCGTGAAAGGAGTGTGACAACCTTCCAGAGAAATGAGTACTGCGCCGATACCATTTCCAAGTGCATTTGAAGCACCATCAAAGTACAGGGTCCATCGGGATCCCTTTTCAGGTCCGTCATACGGTCCGTTACCTTCAATGTTGTCCAAATTCATGATGTCCTCGTCTGGGAAGTCAAATCTCATGGGTTGATAATCTTCGATAGCCTGATGAGCCAGATGGTCAGCTAGTACACTCCCTTTTATAGCTTTTTGGGTGGTGTACTGAATGTCATACTCAGTTAGGATCATTTGCCATCTAGCTATCCTTCCAGATAAGGCGGGCTTTTCGAAGATATACTTGATAGGATCCATTTTGGAAATCAACAAGGTAGTATGAGTCAACATATACTGTCTTAGTCGGCGAGCAGCCCATACCAAAGCGCAACAAGTTTTCTAGAGCAGTGAGTAGCGAGTCTCACAGTCGGTAAACTTTTTGCTAAGGTAATAAATAGCATGCTCTTTTCGACCAGACTCGTCATGCTGGCCCAAAACACACCCCATTGAGTTATCCAAGACGGTCAAATACATGATCAATGGTCTTCCTTCGACGGGTGGCATCAGAATAGGAGGTTCTAGCAAATACTCCTTGATTCTATCAAAAGCAGCTTGACAATCGTCGTTCCATTCAACTACCTGATCTTTTTTCAAAAGTTTGAAAATTGGCTCACAGGTAGAAGTCAGATGCGAGATGAATCTGGCAATATAGTTCAAGCGCCCCAAGAACCCTCTAACCTCCTTTTCAGTACGGGGAGCAGGCATTTCTTGTATTGCTTTCACTTTTGCCGGATCGACTTCAATGCCTTTATTGTTTACAATGAATCCCAGGAGTTTACCAGACCTAACTCCAAAAGTGCATTTACTTGGATTCAGCCTGAGCTTGTATTCTTTCAATCTGGAAAACAGCTTCTCTAGATGTTCAAGGTGCTCTTCATCTGTTTGTGACCGAGCTATCATATCGTCTATGTAGACTTAAATTTCATGATGTATCATGTCATGAAATAAAGCTACCATGGCGCGTTGATAAGTTGCCCCTGCGTTCTTCAGCCCGAACGGCATCACTTTGTAACAGAAAGTGCCCCATTGCGTGACAAAAGTTGTTTTCTCCATATCCTCGGGGGCCATTTTGATTTGATTGTAACCCGAGAATCCATCCATGAAGGAAAACACTTTGTGCTGAGCTGTATTATCGATCAAAATGTCAATATGAGGTAGCGGGAAATCATCTTTGGGGCTGGCCCTATTCAAATCCCGGTAGTCCACACACATCCTGACTTTGCCATCTTTCTTAGGTACTGGCACGATGTTAGCGACCCATTGAGGATAGGACGTAACAGCCAGAAAGCCAGCGTCGAATTGCTTCATTACTTCTGCTTTGATCTTTTCAGACATGTCAGGCCTCATTCGGCGAACTTTTTGCTTGATCGGTGGACAGTCTTCTCTTGTGGGGAGACGATGAACCACGATGTCTGTGTCTAAACCCGGCATGTCTTCATAAGACCAAGCGAAGATTTCAACATACTCATGCAACAACTATATCAGGCGTTCCTTGACACTTGATTCCAGATTGGCACCCACTTGCACCTCCTTCCGGTCTTCCTCGGTCCCTAAGTTGACAGTTTCCAATGACTCTTCGTGCGGTAAGATGGCCCTTTCCTCTTGTTGTAGAAGTCTGGCTAGTTCCCCTGGTACTTCACAACCTTCGTTATCTTCATACTCGGCTAGATTGACCAGATCTTCAGAGTTATTGAAAGATATAGCAGAATAGTCACCCATGGAATCCGGAGTGGATGGGTACCTGCATTGGTGAGTGTGGGTGTGTGTAAGGGATAACCATCCTTAAACAAAAATGCAAAAGGAAAGAAAATGAACACAAGCAGTTTATCAAATGAAAAATGTCCAATGAATCATTAAACATGGCATATGAATATGAAAAATAATCAAAACCCTTACAAATGGATCTACATGCCCCGGGCAAGGCATGAGGTGAAAAGATAGTGTACGAATTGCTTGAAAGTAAATATTACAGACCAAATAAGAAATGTTTAACAGATAAATTACTGATGAATAAAAGTGATGGGGACAAAGTCTTTTGCCTCCCAGTTGCTCAATCCTCCTTTGACGGTTGGATAAATCCATTCTTCAATGTTGCTTTCTTTGTCCTCGTCCTCCAAGGCGTTGATTCCGTAAGGAGAAATTTTGACTGGCGCCCTTTCAATCTTCGAACGGCGTATAGCTTTCTGGCCTGCGGCTGTGAACCCTAACCCAAATTTGTCGGTCTTATGCAGAATATCAGGTAACTGCCCCCATGAGGAATTCTTTCCTTCCTTTATTGCGGCCCTTGCGTCCTCCAGAGATGCCATCCTGGCCATCTGCCTCGGTGTCTCAGCTGCCAACTTCTCTACTGCTATTTCAGGAAGGACTTCTTTGAAATGTTGAAACAGCGTCTCAATGAATTCCCCTTCAACCTCCACGTATCGGAAAGAGTTTAAGTGGCTAATCATGTACTCTTCTTCGCCATGGACAGTAATGATCTTTCCCTTGACAGGATACTTCAACATCTGATGTAAGGAGGAGGTGACTGCCCCAGCATGGTGTATCCAAGGCCTACCCAGCAAGCAAGAGTATGATGGACGGATGTCCATCACATAGAAAGTAGATTTAAACACCTCAGTGCCTATCTTGATGGGAATTTCAACCTCTCCATGGACCATTCTCTTCGAACCATCGAAAGCTCTAACAACAATATCACTCGGCTTCAATTCCAAACCTTCACAATCTAGTCGGTCCAAGGCCTTCTTAGGCAAAACATTCAGCGACGAACCGGTGTCCACCAAGACATGTGCGAGAGTGGTTCCTCGGCACTCGACTAAAATGTGCAAAGCATCATTGTGGTTTCTACCTTTAGGAGTTAGGTCGGCATCAGAAAAACCTAATCCATTGTCCGCAGTCAGGCTGGCCACGCAATTTTGAAATTGATCCGCAGAGGTCTCCTGGGGCACATGGGCTGCCTTCAGGAATTTTATCAGGGCTTTAGCATGCGCTTCCGAGCAAAGTAGTAGTGCCAGCATGGAAATCTTGGAGGGGGTTTGCCCCAGCTGTTCTACCACATCGTAATCACTTCTCTTGATTATCCTCAAAATCTCATCCATTTCCTTCTTGGAGGTTTCCGGGATGACCAAGGGTTGAGCCCTCGTCCTGACGGGCTCATCTTGGATTCCCTTACCTTTGTCAGCAGTGGTAGGAGGGACAATACTAGGAACAACAACATCTTCAACTAAAGGGGTTCTGGCAGAGAGTTTTATTGGTGCAGGGATGACCTTGTCAGCTGATGAGGGTCCAAAGATTTCTCTTGGAGGGGCAATCTCTGGAGAAAATATTCTCCCGCTCCTGGTGATTTTGTAGTGCCTGCAATGTTACTAATGCTGGCTTCTTCATCATCTGAACTTTCTGCAGTTATTTCGATTTGCTTGATACCATGGTAGTAGATGTCACCGCCATAGTTCCATGGTATGGACTTCTCAGAAACATAGGGGACAGGCCCTGGCATTGTTATCTTCAAAGGAACAGATTTTGTAGCTGGTGTAATCTTAACAGGCTTTTTGACGGCCTTGGAAAGATTGGCGTGAATGGTTATGATTGAGACATCTTTAGCATGAACTGGAACAGTAGAAACTTTTTCAAACGAAATTTGTCGACTATCCATAAGGCCTTGGATGCCTTTCTTCAGTAGCGGACAATCAAACGGCAGAGAGTAACAACAATAGCAGTCTTTTTTATATCCCGGGAAGATCCCGGCCCTTAACAAATTCAACTTAATGGTTAGCAGTGGAGTAGTCAGATCACTGACATCAGCAACATACACATTGTGATCGGTGGATCTGGAACTGACTGTTTAACGCTGGTTCGCGATGTCGCGGAAGCAAGAGTCGCCACCGTCTTTTATTTTCTCCAAATGGAAAGGACAAAAGCATAGAAAAATTCCTTAAAGAGATTGCTCTCGGTTTGGGAGGTAGATTATAGAAAGGGAAGGTGTTAGCACCCTTTCTATCCATGGTTATCCATGGGCTCTTAGATGCTTGCTCACTTGTGTTTTCAAAAATGGTTTGTTTGCTTTTCAACTGTGGGTTTTAAAAAGTTTCTTTGAAAATTTCAGTTCGACTCTTGTATCGGTCCTCAAGAGTGTTTGAAAAATGCTTTCGAAAGCTTTTTGAAAATGTGTTGGTGTGAAAAGTATTTTTGATTTGTTTTGTTTTGAATTAGAGCAAGTATCCACGAGTCATCTACCTACCCTAAGGAATTCGTCTGTGTAAATGTCCTTTAAAGTAGTGCCATCCCACTATTGAGAGGTAGGTAGCACCACCGTTGGAGGTGTTCGGGTCAATTCGAGGTTCGGGACATGGTGATCACCAGAGCAATGGGAAGACACCTTAGAAGCTACCCTCATGCCAGGTTCCCGGATCATGAGGACTTACTAAGACATCCTCTACTCGACGATCACCTTTCGAAGGGCAAGGCAACAGTGAGGCGTCCCCTAGGGGTGACGTGTGATTTGTGTGTCAGATTCATTTATTTTATCTTGTCATGTTATGAGTGAGCTACGCGTTTGTTTTTATTTTTTGTCCATTCATTCTTGCATGCATTTGTTTAACAGTTAAACAATTGCGGGAAAGATAAAATTCTAAGCTATTACAAAAGGCGCGGGTCCACATCGCCAAATTAAAATCCAGGACCCAATTTGACAGAAAGATAAAGAAAGAATTAAAGTAAAAGTGCGAGAGGTAAATATTTACATGGCTTCGGGAGAGGTACATAAATATTAAAAGGGAAAGAAATAAATACGCGAATTGAAATTTAAATTAGAAACGAGGGCGTTGGACCCTTTTTAATGGAATTAAATTAAATTGTTAAATTAATTAAATTAAAAGAAAAGGAAATTGTTTTTTTTTTTGAGATTTTGATATTTATGATTTTAATGAGAAAGATTAATTGAAATTAAAATGCTAACCCTAACTCTAATTGTTTTTTTTTAGTTTATTAAGAAAGTATTAAAGTTAAACCTAAATTAACCTAATTATTCACATGCAATTTTAATTTATGAAAATAATAGGAAATATTTAATTATTTAGAGAAAAGAAAAGAAAAAAGGATAAAAATTATTACAAACCCTAATTCTACCAAGTTTCAAGTTTATTAAAAAAAATATTAAAATTAACCCTAGATTAAAACTAATTAATTAATAAAGGTCTTATTTACAAAAATATCAATTAAATAAATATATTTTAAATTTTGTCTTTTCTGATTTTTTTGTTGTTTTTATGTTTTTTGTGAAAATATTAAATTAATTAAAAAACAATAATTGAAATAAATAAAAAGAATAGTAAATAAAAAAATGTATAAGCTTGCAAACCTAGGGGGAGTCTGTCCCCAGTTGGAGGTGTACATCAGCATTTTTGGGCCCATTAACCTTTGCCTTGTTGACCTTTTTTTGCCAGCGTGTACCCCCATTGACTTGTGTCCATGATGGTCTTCAAACCGTGTCCCTTGGATTGGTCTTAGCGTATGCGTGGCAAGCTGGATCTTGTGGATGTATGGTGGTCCTCAGCAATGAAACTGCACGCAAGTATGTTAATAAAAATAATATGAAAGGGATGGGGGACCTGGGATTCGAACCCAGGTCCCAGGGGTTACCAGCGATACACTCTACCAACTGCTCCACACACGCTTTCTGTATATTAGATAACAAACAATTAATATGAAATAAAACAAACGCTAGTGGGAAATTTTTAGCGCGCAATTCAAATTAACCAATCAGATGATGCCACAGGGTCTTCTTCTTCCTTATTGCGTTTCTTTCTGAAAATAAAAAGGGGTTAGCGGGGGTTTTAACCCCCCCCCCCCCAAATATGCCATATCTGAAAATAGCGAATAGGCCATATGGCCTCATAAATTAGGCGCGAGGGTTAATTTATTTTCGTCCAGGCACACTGAATTCATTCATGGTATTGGCATGTCCCAATTTTACCATATTCAAAAACCCCTAATTCGAAAGCTGAAGAACCCTAATATCCAACAATGGTGAAATCGCGTATGGGTGATAAAAATGCAATCAAACAACTGGGTTAGCTTCAGAATCATTCAAGAAACATAAATCAAACATTAAAAAGCATTGAAAACGCATGAATCATGATGCAAGCATATGAAAAATTTTCTGTACAGGGTGCGATCGTTCTCACTTTTCTTGGTGTTAAAGCTTATGGTTTTGATTCCAATTCCTTCCTTGAAGCCTCAGCAAGCTAATGGAACAGATATTTGGCCTTGAATCGTCCTAAAACTCAGTTTTCAGTATTGGAGTTTTCTTGAAAAAATTCAAGTTTGCATATGGCTTTTCTGCGCAGCTGGGAGTCCTCTCTGAATAGGGTTAGCTTGCATATATATGTATCAATGATTTAGGTCAAAGAAATTGATCAAAAATCCATGAATTAATGAAAAGGATATTTGATTTTCAAGCCATAATTTTCCAAATCTTTTTCATGCTTTTTGGCTCCAATCACATCCAATCACCTTTGATTCTTTCCTTATTTGATTGTACACGAAATATTGATCCTATTCTATGCACAAAAAGATTCAAAACATTAGGTTTGGTATTTTTCATGTATTTTATTTAATTAAATGAATTATTAATAATAAAAAATCCAAATAAATAAATAAAAATGATAAAAAACTTCCCTTTGGGCCAAATGGTCGTGCACATGTCTTGGATGATGAATTGTGGAAGAAAAAGAGGCCCATTAGCAATTTTAGGTCATTTGAAGCAATGTTGACTTTTCAAAATATCCAAACATTTCCCAACTTCCACAAGGCATAACTTGCTCAATTTTTAAGCTTTGCTCATGTTCTTGGACATTTTTGAAAGGTCTTTGAGTCCTCTAACCAATGTATTTGGTCCCATGTCATTTTGATTTACCAATCACAAGTTATGGCCTTTTACTTAAAGTCCCTTTTTGTTGACTTTTGAAAATGACCTATAATGTTGAAATTGATAACTTTTTGTGAGAGAATTTCTTGGACTTGAAGTATGAAGAGGAGTTGTAGGAAATGTCTTTGTCTTCAAAATGAGCTTTGGTTGGAATTTTTCTGATAATCCATGTGGAAGTTATGCCCTGGTCAAGTTACAGTTGACTTTTTCAACTGTCCAAATATGGAAACTTTTGCATCTTGATGATTTTTGAGCCAAGCTTTGAGAATCATGATAAAGCATTGATCAAATGATGTTTGTGGCTTCAAAATGAGATGTTGACCAAAAATTTGAACTTTTGACTGTCAAATGACCATTTTGCCCCTACAGTTGACTGTAGTGCAATTAGGGTTTTTGACTGTGCAATTTTGTGCTGTAAGTCTTGAAACTTGATATGAGGATACTTGACCATGTTTGTAAGCATGTGGGACTTGAGTGGACCCTTGGAAACTTCATTTTCTTTGTCAGAACCAAAACCCTAATTTTGACTGTTAGGAGGCCCTTGAACTGTGCAACCCTTGGGGAGATTTTGAAGCATTGACTTGGCAAATTTTGAAGAATATGTGAGGGCAAATTTTGGGGTACAACAGTTGCCCCTGTTCAATCTTCTTAGACCTGAGGATGCAGATTGGCTGACGTGCCTTTCGTAATCCGAAGGTGGAAGGTGATTGAACACTAGAGTGCCCAGAAATTTGCGCTCACATAGTAGCAGTGTGATGATGGGAATGGGCTTATGGATGCCATTTGGAGATTGATGGATAGGATGATGGGCTTATAGATGCCATGCTAAGAGATGATGGATGGTGGATGGGCTTATAGATTCCATCTGGATATCGATCGCGTAAGATATTCCTTAGCGAGAACTTGCGTACCTGCAAAAGAAAAGGATTACCTGACCTGTCACAGGAGTTGGTCTTCAGATTCTTTATATAGGGGTGTCCTGACTGGTTACAGGAGCTGGATCTGGAGCTTCAAACGGTGATGAATGAACCAGGGATGGTTACTACCTCAACAGGAACGGTGAGAGAACCTTGGATGACTTTAACCTCAACAACAATCGTTGAGAAAATCTTAGGATGATTACTACCTCCGCAGTATCGGGGAGAGAACCATAGGCGACTACAACCTCAACAGCAATCATTGAGAGAATCTTGGATAACTTCACTTCAACAGCAATCATTGAGCGAAATCTGGGATTACCACCTCCGCAGTATCGGGGAGAGAACCATAGGCGACTACAACCTCAATAGCAATCATTGAGAGAATCTTGGATAACTTCACTTCAACAGCAATCATTGAGCGAAATCTGGGATTACCACTTCCGCAGTATCGGGGAGAGAACCATAGGCGACTACAACCTCAATAGCAATCATTGAGAGAATCTTGGATAACTTCACTTCAACAACAATCATTGAGCGAAATATGGGATTACCACCTCCGCAGTATCGGGGAGAGAACCATAGGCGACTACAACCTCAATAGCAATCATTGAGAGAATCTTGGATAACTTCACTTCAACAGCAATCATTGAGCGAAATCTGGGATTACCACCTCCGCAGTATCGGGGAGAGAACCATAGGCGACTACAACCTCAATAGCAATCATTGAGAGAATCTTGGATAACTTCACTTCAACAGCAATCATTGAGCGAAATCTGGGATTACCACCTCCGCAGTATCGGGGAGAGAACCATAGGCGACTACAACCTCAACAGCAATCATTGAGAGAATCTTGGGTATCTTCTACTAAGTCTTTATCAGAAAAAACCTTTAGGAGTCGGTTTAACTAGACCAGAGAAGGCCTTTGACTGGATAATAACCAGGAAAATCTTTGGGAGTCGATTTAACTGAACCAGACAAGGTCTTGGAGTCTTCAACTGAGTCTTCAAAAGAAAAACCTTTAGGAGTCGGTTTAACTAGACCAGAGAAGGCCTTTGACTGGATAATAACCAGGAAAATCTTTGGGAGTCGATTTAACTGAACCAGACAAGGTCTTGGAGTGTAGCTTGAGAACTTAACTGGATCTTTCCTGAAAGGTAAAGGTCAGTTATATGCAATGCGTGATATGGATCAAGCAATGATGTTCTCAACATAAATGAGATTTGTAAGATATGATGCGTATATGCATGCTATAATGTATGGAAGTGTGATGTTTATGAATGTATGTTTTTGTCTTAGGAAAATAAATCCTTGACGGGTGCCGGGAAGTCATATCCTGGGCTGATGTTGGAGAACAGATTTTGCTTCCGCTGGATGATAGTTGCAAGTATACCGGTAGGAGAAGATGACTCCGTTGGGGAATAAACTTGGCGAATGGGTTACTCTGCAGGGAGAAAAGTACTCTAGTGATCTTGCTGAGAAACAATACTCTGTGGGGAGAAGGATACCTTGTTGAGTTGTTGATAATAACTTGCTGGGGATACCCTTGTTGTATTAGAAGCGTTAATAAACTTCGCTGGGGATAAGAAAACTTCGCCGAGGACAATCTCTCCGTGGATTTTGGCTGAGGATAACCCAGTTATATCCCGGTAGAAAAATAACTCTTAGAACAAAGTCGGGAGACGCGTTCGTGTTCTGCGAGGATAAGCTTCCAGAATCTACTAGGGATAAGCTTACTGCTTGGAGAGATGGATTCCAACTTTCTTGGGGAAACTGGATTGGACTTTCCTGGGGAAGTATTGAACTGTATCGGGAAGATGACTCCACTGCATGTTGGTATATCGCCGGGGAACAATCTTTAGACCAAGATTGCCGGGGATGCTTGTTAAGGATTCATGTATATTGCTGGGGAATACCGGGATCTGCTGGAGGATACCCAACTTCCTTAAGTTTGATAGCTCTGCTTGAGAAAGTGTACTGACTTGCTGGCTCACTCTCTGAGGAATTAAGACATCTGGTTATGTTTTTCAGCTGAACATCCCTTATATCTTATGGACAGAGCAATTAGATCGCTTGGACGGCTCATCATTGCCCCTGCTTCTGAGGTGGGAGAGGAAGACCTGTGAAGGAGTCTTTGACAACTGCCGTTTGACAAACCTTCTTTATGATAGGCAAGTGACAAGAGGACGGGACATAGTCGTACGCTTTGATCCCTAACTTTTGCCTGGACCGCCCTTTCGGGTTTTCGGTCCACCGGGATACCCATTTTTGCCCAAGCCGCCTTTTCAGGTTTTCGACTTGCCGGGTGTACAGATTTTTTCATTTCATCCCTTCATTTTGCCCGAACCCTTTTGGTTCGCCGGGAAGCCCTTATTTTTTCCTAGGTGTGTCAACCTAGCGGGTCTTTGATTATGCGTATTTTTTTTTCCGACCATGTCCGTGGTTTCAGGATGCAGGGAGTTGTCACTGTTAGGAGTGTTTTGTTGTCATACCACCCGAAGATCTTCGTTTGATCGTCCAATGTCCCAAGTGACTCAGGTGGAGATTTGCCCCAGGCTATTAGGCGTTTTGAGAGATTCTCTGAATTGACTTAACTGCCCCAGATGATGGACAATGATCATGTCGTGCCCCTTGATTGGAAGTGCTTATGTTCACTAGGCTTTCATCGTGCGAATTTCCCTGCTGTTCAAACAAATAGTCATATGTAAACAATGTTATATCAAAAATGCAAAGCTTATGTCTGTCTTGAAGATTTTGAAAATGCATTCTTTTTCATAAAACAAGTGAATGTTTGTAAAACGTGATGTCAACTCCGTATTTATCGTAGGCCTTAAGGAGTCAGGATACCGTTTGTAACAGTATGCTTTCGAACTAACCCATGCTTCAGCTAGGACTTTTAAGGGTTATAACGTGGCCTGGTTCATGGTTCAAGAAACAAAGGATAAAGGCTCAAATTATTTGTACCCACCCGCTCTTCGTGATGTTCTCCAAACCTAAACTCAGTTGATCATACGTTAGACCTTGTTTGAGTCTTTGCTCTGATTTTTCGGTGATGATTCGGATATTGATAACTTATTTTGAATAGGCAGTCCTTCCTTTTTTGTTGAGGGTTTGTAAGACCTCTTTCTTTTTGATTTTGCTATCCCTGAATTTTGCCTGAACTGTTTCTTTTGTGATTACAGTCAGCGGGATGCCCCCGTTTTGTAAGTCTCCTTCATAGGTTTTGACTTAATGGGCTTTTTTATTTTGAGAGATATAATGCCTGCCTGTCCTTCTTGATTATTCGGAACCATCGCCGTTTTTCTTTGCTTTGTAAGGACCTCTTTGGTGCCATTCGTTATGCACTTGGATCAACTGAGAGACTACCCTGCCCCAGGTTATGATTAAGGGTTTTAAATTTCGAAAAGAAAAACTCCTACTTCTTTGGCTCAGATGGGTTGACGAGGGATTATCATCCTTATAACTCCAGTGTTTAGGGATTGAAACAATGCCTGTACCTCATCAGCGAGGTCTGTTCAAAAGCATACTGTAATGATCACGGTATCGTTTTCGTCATCCTCCCTCAAGAGGCTTAGAATTATTAATTAAGAGTTGATCATCAGAAAAAATATGAAAATAATTTGCATTTAGTGAATACGAATATATTGTTTAAGAACAGACATATGCGATGGATTAATGAAATAACAATGTTTAACATGAGTAAGTGTTTGAACAAAAGAAAATTGCTACTTGAACATTCGAATGAACAAAAATTTCTCAATCCTAGCCATGATTTGGCAAGGGAGCAGTGATTATGTTCGGAGTCTCAAGTACTTCAAACTGAATCTCTCCAGCGTTGATCATGTCTTGAATCTTGTTTTTGAGAGGCCAGCAGTTGTCCGTAGTATACCCCAGGCTATCAGAATGGTATGCGCACCTATCGTTGGGATGATAGTTAGGAGAAGAAGTGTTTGGATTCCGGAGAGGAGCCCTTAAGGTGATCAGCCCTGCCTCCAACATTTGTTGTAGTGCTTGATCCAGCGACATGTTGATCTTGGTGAACTGCCTTTTAGGCTTGTCTGGCTGAAGCCGGTGAGGTTGATGCTGAATTTGTGACACTGGAGCCCTTTGAAGAGCTCTCCCCTTACCTCCTTGTTTCAAAGGTGGCTGAACGATGACTGGCTCTTTACCCTTAGACGCTTGCCCCAGTTGGTTACTCTGAAGTAGTTGGTTGATGAGAACATCGAGCTCTTCTTGTCTTTGAGCTAAACCTTGAATAGCAGTCCCCTGCCCCAGCATTTGGGCTTTCATTGCATCCATCTCAGCTTGTAGGTGTTTCAGCCGTTCGTCCTCAGCGCTGTTCCTGACCAAAGTCTCCATGAGAAGTGTCCTTAGCTCCTCCTGTCCCTTGGATAGATTCAGGAGGATTTCCCCGAACCGAGTTTCTTGAGTAAGAAGGTCCTGGTTATCTTGTTGGGAAGCCATTGCTGAAATAAACAGCGAGAGAGGTAAGTGACCTACAACAAGGATACCTGTTATGATGTGTATGTATGCATGCAATGTTTTCCAGGATCTCGCGGGGTAAACAAGAAATTTGTTAGAGCTGGGATCCGGTAGCTTGATTGAAGGAACTTCATATTTGTTGAGAGTCCTTTTTCAAGGGTCAAAGGCTCACCATATCCAGTGGGTCATAGCCTCTGACATCCTTGGCTAGAGGAAAATAAATCCTCTTTGCCCCTTGCTAGATGTTTGGTTCATCCTGACCTGCATCACAAACCCTTGAGATCCTTGAAATGGGTTAGGATGTATGCAATGGTATGATATCATGATGCATGGGGTAATGTAGGTAACCCTGTTATGAGTCCCAATTAAGGACTGCAGACCAAAACCTGCAAGAAACTCAGTAAAACCTGTCATGAGTCCCACTTAAGGACTAGAACAAACCCTGCAAGAAACTCGGTAAACCTTGTTATGAGTCCTAGTTAAGGACTAAAACAAAAACCTGCAAGAAACTTAGTAAGCCTTGTTATGAGTCCTAGTTAAGGACTAAAACAAAACCTGCAGGAAATTCAGTAAACCCTGTTATGAGTCCAGGTTAAGGACTATAAACAAAACCTGCGAGAAGTTCAAGATGTCAGATAACAAGCAGGCAAGTAATCCAAGTTTGAAGGCACACAAGTCACACAAAAGAGCCCTTAGAGTTTAGGCCAGCATGAAGTTTGGGGTACTACCCTCTTGAAGTTGGTGGGTTCAACCTGTCCTATTAGAAGTAACCGGGTTCTAAGGGTCCCAATATCACTGGACTGCTTTCATTGTTCATCGTTTCGATTTAGCCACTAAACTGGCGACCGAAATATTCCAGGAAAGCAACCCTCAATTGAGTGTAGTATTGAGTATCAACCAACCTCGGACTGCACTAAAGTCAGTTATCTCACTACCCTAAAGAGGACAAGATAGTTCAATTAAGGTTCCTAAGGTCTGTTGATGCTTCACGACACCACGCGGAGGCCCCGTACTCTCCTTGACTGAACTCAAGGGTTACCGGTACACACCAAAGTGCCACATCAACGTAGCAGACTGTTTCAACCATGTCGGTATACCCCGCACAGTTCCCTCACAGCCTTGTTGCTACTTTCTAAGAAGGTATCCCCCAGATCCGGGTTAGGATCTATAGAACTCCCAAGACAGTCCCACAATTTAAAGCAAACAAGGAAAGCAATTGAAAACACAGTTATGAACTAACCCTAAGGTACACCTCACTTTAAGTTAATTCCCCAGCAGAGTCGCCAGTTCTGTGATCGGTGGATCTGGAACTGACTGTTTAACGCTGGTTCGCGAAATGTCGCGGAAGCAAGAGCCGCCACCGTCTTTTATTTTCTCCAAATGGAAAGGACAAAAGCACAGAAAAATTCCTTAAAGAGATTGCTCTCGGTTCGGGAGGTAGATTATAGAAAGGGAAGGTGTTAGCACCCTTTCTATCCATGGTTATCCATGGGCTCTTAGATGCTTGCTCACTTGTGTTTTCAAAAATGGTTTGTTTGCTTTTCAACTGTGGGTTTTAAAAAGTTTCTTTGAAAATTTCAGTTCGACTCTTGTATCGGTCCTCAAGAGTGTTTGAAAAATGCTTTCGAAAGCTTTTTGAAAATGTGTTGGTGTGAAAAGTATTTTTGATTTGTTTTGTTTTGAATTAGAGCAAGTATCCACGAGTCGTCTACCTACCCTAAGGAATTCGTCTATGTAAATATCCTTTAAAGTAGTGCCATCCCACCATTGAGAGGTAGGTAGCACCACCGTTGGAGGTGTTCGGGTCAATTCGAGGTTCGAGACATGGTGATCACCAGAGCAATGGGAAGACTCCTTAGAAGCTACCCTCATGCCAGGTTCCCGGATCATGAGGACTTACTAAGACATCCTCTACTCGACGATCACCTTTCGAAGGGCAAGGCAACAGTGAGGCGTACCCTAGGGGTGACGTGTGATTTGTGTGTCAGATTCATTTATTTTATCTTGTCATGTTATGAGTGAGCTACGCGTTTGTTTTTATTTTTCGTCCATTCATTCTTGCATGCATTTGTTTAACAGTTAAAAAATTGCGGGAAAGATAAAATTCTAAGCTATTACAAAAGGCGCGGGTCCACATCGCCAAATTAAAATCCAGGACCCAATTTGACAGAAAGATAAAGAAAGAATTAAAGTAAAAGTGCGAGAGGTAAATATTTACATGGCTTCGGGAGAGGTACATAAATATTAAAAGGGAAAGAAATAAATACGCGAATTGAAATTTAAATTAGAAACGAGGGCGTTGGACCCTTTTTAATGGAATTAAATTAAATTGTTAAATTAATTAAATTAAAATAAAAGGAAATTGTTTTTTTTTGAGATTTTGATATTTATGATTTTAATGAGAAAGATTAATTGAAATTAAAATGCTAACCCTAACTCTAATTGTTTTTTTTAGTTTATTAAGAAAGTATTAAAGTTAAACCTAAATTAACCTAATTATTCACATGCAATTTTAATTTATGAAAATAATAGGAAATATTTAATTATTTAGAGAAAAGAAAAGAAAAAAGGATAAAAATTATTACAAACCCTAATTCTATCAAGTTTCAAGTTTATTAAAAAAAATATTAAAATTAACCCTAGATTAAAACTAATTAATTAATAAAGGTTTTATTTACAAAAATATCAATTAAATAAATATATTTTAAATTTTGTCTTTTCTGATTTTTTTGTTGTTTTTATGTTTTTTGTGAAAATATTAAATTAATTAAAAAACAATAATTGAAATAAATAAAAAGAATAGTAAATAAAAAAATGTAAAAGCTTGCAAACCTAGGGGGAGTCTGTCCCCAGTTGGAGGTGTACATCAGCATTTTTGGGCCCATTAACCTTTGCCTTGTTGACCTTTTTTTGCCAGCGTGTACCCCCATTGACTTGTGTCCATGATGGTCTTCAAACCGTGTCCCTTGGATTGGTCTTAGCGTATGCGTGGCAAGCTGGATCTTGTGGATGTATGGTGGTCCTCAGCAATGAAACTGCACGCAAGTATGTTAATAAAAATAATATGAAAGGGATGGGGGACCTGGGATTCGAACCCAGGTCCCAAGGGTTACCAGCGATACACTCTACCAACTGCTCCACACGCGCTTTCTGTATATTAGATAACAAACAATTAATATGAAATAAAACAAACGCTAGTGGAAATTTTTAGCGCGCAATTCAAATTAACCAATCAGATGATGCCACAGGGTCTTCTTCTTCCTTATTGCGTTTCTTCCTGAAAATAAAAAGGGGTTAGCGGGGGTTTTAAACCCCCCCCCCCCAAAATATGCCATATCTGAAAATAGCGAATAGGCCATATGGCCTCATAAATTAGGCGCGGTGGTTAATTTATTTTCGTCCAGGCACACTGAATTCATTCATGGTATTGGCATGTCCCAATTTTACCATATTCAAAAACCCCTAATTCGAAAGCTGAAGAACCCTAATATCCAACAATGGTGAAATCGCGTATGGGTGATAAAAATGCAATCAAACAACTGGGTTAGCTTCAGAATCATTCAAGAAACATAAATCAAACATTAAAAAGCATTGAAAACGCATGAATCATGATGCAAGCATATGAAAAATTTTCTGTACAGGGTGCGATCGTTCTCACTTTTCTTGGTGTTAAAGCTTATGGTTTTGATTCCAATTCCTTCCTTGAAGCCTCAACAAGCTAATGGAACAGATATTTGGCCTTGAATCGTCCTAAAACTCAGTTTTCAGTATTGGAGTTTTCTTGAAAAAATTCAAGTTTGCATATGGCTTTTCTGCGCAGCTGGGAGTCCTCTCTGAATAGGGTTAGCTTGCATATATATGTATCAATGATTTAGGTCAAAGAAATTGATCAAAAATCCATGAATTAATGAAAAGGATATTTGATTTTCAAGCCATAATTTTCCAAATCTTTTTCATGCTTTTTGGCTCCAATCACATCCAATCACCTTTGATTCTTTCCTTATTTGATTGTACACGAAATATTGATCCTATTCTATGCACAAAAAGATTCAAAACATTAGGTTTGGTATTTTTCATGTATTTTATTTAATTAAATGAATTATTAATAATAAAAAATCCAAATAAATAAATAAAAATGATAAAAAACTTCCCTTTGGGCCAAATGGTCGTGCACATGTTTTGGATGATGAATTGTGGAAGAAAAAGAGGCCCATTAGCAATTTTAGGTCATTTGAAGCAATGTTGACTTTTCAAAATATCCAAACATTTCCCAACTTCCACAAGGCATAACTTGCTCAATGTTTAAGCTTTGCTCATGTTCTTGGACATTTTGGAAAGGTCTTTGAGTCCTCTAACCAATGTATTTGGTCCCATGTCATTTTGATTTACTAATCAAAAGTTATGGCCTTTTACTTAAAGTCCCTTTTTGTTGACTTTTGAAAATGACCTATAATGTTGAAATTGATAAATTTTTGTGAGAGCATTTCTTGGACTTGAAGTATGAAGAGGAGTTGTAGGAAATGTCTTTGTCTTCAAAATGAGCTTTGGGTGGAATTTTTCTGATAATCCATGTGGAAGTTATGCCCTGGTCAAGTTACAGTTGACTTTTTCAACTGTCCAAATATGGAAACTTTTGCATCTTGATGATTTTTGAGCCAAGCTATGAGAATCATGATCAAGCATTGATCAAATGATGTTTGTGGCTTCAAAATGAGATGTTGACCAAAAATTTGAACTTTTGACTGTCAAATGACCATTTTGCCCCTACAGTTGACTGTAGTGCAATTAGGGTTTTTGACTGTGCAATTTTGTGCTGTAAGTCTTGAAACTTGATATGAGGATACTTGACCATGTTTATAAGCATGTGGGACTTGAGTGGACCCTTGGAAACTTCATTTTCTTTGTCATAACCAAAACCCTAATTTTGACTGTTAGGAGGCCCTTGAACTGTGCAACCCTTGGGGAGATTTTGAAGCATTAACTTGGCAAATTTTGAAGAATATGGGAGGGCAAATTTTGGGGTACAACACACATCTTCTTCAATGGCATTGACATTTCGGCCGTGCTTCGGCATGGGTGCAGATATCACATTAGGCTTCTCTGGAGCATCAAACTCCACCTCCTTCGCCTCTATCAGGTCTTGGATTTTATGCTTGAGTGCCCAACAATCATTGGTGTCGTGTCCAACACTGTCCGAGTGGTAGGCGCATTTAGCATTAGCATGATAATGTGGAGAGGACGTATTCAAGTTCTTAGGTGCCTCCTTGATGGTGGCAAGATTCAACTTTAACAGATGGGGAAGCACTTGCGTTGGAGTCATATTAATACGGGTGAACTGCCGTTGTGGCCGCTCCACTCGTTGCTGATTTGGTCTGGACTGGTTATAGCGAGACTGCTCACTTGGAGTATTTTGAATCATTACGGCCCCAACAGTTGGCCGACGCTCCGTCTTCCCTGCTCTTCTCTGAGAATATACCATAGCTGTTTCCTTCTTAAAAGGCTTCTTCTCAACACTTGCAGCAACACCCTTCTGAATCTTTCCTGACTTGATGCCAGCTTCTATTCTTTCGCCTGTTAAGATCAAATCGGTAAACCCCGCGGAAGAGTTACCAATTAGATGATTGAAAAATGGCCCAGATAGGGTCCCTAGAAACATATCAACGAGTTCACGGTCGGTTAAAGGAGGCTGCACCCTGCCAGCCAAATCCCTCCATTTTTATGCATATTCTTTGAATCCCTCGCCTGTTCCTAGTGACATACCCTGAAGTTGGGTATGAGTAGGAGCAAGGTCAGAATTATACTGGTATTGTTTGTAGAAAGCGGTGGCCAAATCTTCCCAATTTTTGACACTGGTTCCTTCTAGCTGATAAAACCACTCCAACTGAGCTCCCGAAAGGCTGTCTTGAAAGAAATGAATCCAGAGGTTTTTATCTGCCGTATAGGGTTGAATCTTTCTCACGTAGGACCTGAGATGCATTTTGGGACAGGACAACCCATCATACCTCACAAACACTGGCACTTTGAATTTTGGGGGGATCACAATCCCGGCGACCAAACCCAAGTCTTCAAAATCCAAACCCGGTACTCTTTGTAATTCCATGGCGGCCAATCTGTCTTCTAGCCCTTTGTATTTATCATCAGCTGGAGGGTATTGCTGATCAGAATAATCTTCATCTTCTTCGACCTCTTCCTCTTCCGCATCAGACTCGGAAGGTACCGCAGCTCCACCTCCTTTGCTGGTTCCTTCATCAGAGATAGGAGGAAATTCAAGCACTCTCCCAGCTTCTCCGTCAAATCTTCTCCCCAAAGTAGCCACCCCGAGCCTCTTTTTCTTCTTTTTCACCGGGTCTTTGTTCCCCAATTGAGTTTTGATATCCTCCTGACCCTTAGCCAAGGTCATCAGGAGTTGCTGGAACTGTGCATTCTGAGCCTGTAGGTCTTTGACTATTTGCTCGAGATCCATCCCTACTGAAATAAATAGCAGATAGATAAGGAAACCTGGAGTGAGACCTGCTTATGCACATGATAAATGGTATGCTTATGTATGCAATGCATTCAAGGATTTAGAACATTCAAAATTGTTGCAGACAAAGAAGAACGCACGTCATATTAATAAGAAGAGATTTGTTAGTACATAAATGCCCTATGGGCCAAATATTACAAAGTAACTTCTCAAGGCAAAAAGACATTGCGCATCCTCTTTGGTGCGATGTAGGTGTTGAGGGCCTCTTGCTCATGGAGTCGGCGGGTAAGCTCTAGAACCTTCTTCTCACTAGCATAGAAGCTGGCTTCGAAAGTGTTCCATTCCTCCTTGAGCTGAATCCAACTTTTCTGCATTTCCTCCCACGATGTAGGCATATCAGGATGTAGGATGGTGTAGGGAACCTCTCCTTCATTGACGGGCTCTTTAATCACTGGGAGTACATGAGGATAAGGCATCATTAGACTTTGGGCTCGGGCTCGTACCCACTTGAGATAGGGCTCAAGAGGGATGGAGTTCTTGTGTCCCAGAGTCTTGCTATCAACCTTGTTGGGCCTCCCCCAAGCTCTGATGAATCTTTGGCGAAGTCCTTGCGCATCGTTGTCGAAGTCAAACACTAGGTCAGGAATCAACATGTCATGAGGGCCATCCCTCCATGCATATCCAAATTGCCTCAAAGCTAGGCAAGGGTTGTAGGTGATACCTCCTCTGATTCCAAGTAAAGGAACATTAGGAAATTCTCCGTAACGATCGACGATGATGACATTTTCTCTGGACCGAGAACACCAATGTACATCAAAGTGGGTAAGAGTCATCAACCGTTGGGACCACCTTGAGCCTTGGTCATTCTTCAGGACAGATTGTGGAAGGTGCGAAATAAACCACCTTGCAAGGAGAGGAGTACAACACATGATAACACCCCTCTTTCTCATTGTTCGTGTGTAAAATGAGTGAAGAATGTCCCCAAGTAATGTTGGTATTGGGTTTCTGGACAAGAAGATTTTGACGGCGTTGACATCTACCAATTGGTCAGGATTTGGGAACAAGACCAACCCATAGATAAGGAGTGCCATAATCTCTTCAAAGGCTTGTAGGTCTAATGAATTCCAACATTCTTGTGCCTTCTCAAACAAGAATTTTGCTAAGAATCCTTTGACGCCGCTTCTGGTTTCCCAATGCCCCTTGATGTCGGATGGTTGTAGATGTAATGCTCGAGCAACATCTTCCGGCTTTGGTTCCTTTTCCGTACCGTTGAATGGTAGTTGATTAAGGATAGGGATTCTTAGGAGTTGAGAAAACTCCTCCAAAGTGGGTACCAACTGGTAATCAGGGAAAGTGAAACAGTGGTGAAGAGGGTCAAAGAACTGGAATAGCACTTTCATCAAGTCTTCTTCAATGTTGGTGTTGACTAGGCTGAGCAGTCTACCATGTCTTTCACTGAAGGATGAATTTTCCGGAATTCTTGAGGTGAGCTCCTTGAGTTGAGGAGAGATTCTCACAAGGTTGACTTGAATGGTGTTTCTGCGAGGAACTTCCATGACCTACAAAACAGGAACAAAGATGAAGATCCAAAACCCTTGAAATGGTTAGTGAATGCATATGATGTTTTATGATGTCCATGATGTATGAACAAAACATATGTACAAGCAAATCACACCAAACCCTAGTTTCAGGCTTGCATGGGGTTTCATAGGTAAGTACCCTCTTGAGTGTAGTTGGCTTAAAAACCTTTCCTATAAATAGTAACCGGGTTCTAAGGAGCTCAATGTCATTGGATTGTTTTCATCGTTCATTGTTTTGGTTTAGCCACTTAACTAACGACCAAAATATTCCAAGAAAACAACCCTCAATGAGTGTAGTATCGAGTATCTACCAACTTCGGACTGCACCAAAGCCGGTCATCTCACTACCCCTAATAAAAGGCCAAGATGGTCAAGTAAGGTTCTAGGTCATTAGTGCTTAGTGACATCACTCATCGGCCCCGTACTCTCCTTGATTGAACTCAAGGGTTACCGGTACTCACAAATATGTCGCACTAATATAGCTATTGCTTCGACTGTGTCGGTATACCCCGCACAGTTTCCACAACGTATTGCTATCTATGAATGTTTCCCAAAATCCGGGTGTAGGATTGCAAACCCAAACAATAGAGCCAAGATATAAAGCAAACAAATCAAACAATTAGTCATGCAAGAGGGTGATCTAAGCCCTAAGGTTACTCCACTTTTAAAGTAGTCCCCAGCAGAGTCGCCAGTTCTGTGATACGGTGGGAGAACTGACTATGGTTTTGCGTTTGTTTTCGCAAATGTTTCGGTTGAGCAAGATTCGCCACCGACTTTTTATTTTATCCTAAGGAATGGTTTAAAAAGCACAGCAAAAACCTTTGAGATTTTTCTTGGGTTCGGGGAGTAGATTATAGAAAGGGAAGGTATTAACACCCTTTCTATCCATGGTTATCCATGGGCTCTTAGGTACTTGCTTAGATCAACTTGCCTTGGTTTTCAATTGTTTGAAATGGTGCTCGGTGTGTGGTTTTGAAAAGATGCCTTGTATAGGCTACCCTTGTAACAATTCTTTACTCGAATGTTTTACAAAAGGTGTTTTGTCTTTTGAAAAGATGTTTCAAGGTTTTTTGAAAGTTTGTTTTGAAAGTATTTGTGAAGTGTGGTTTGAAATTAGGCAAGTGTTTTCTTTGAAAATTGACAAGTACCTAAGAGTTATCTACCCTAAAGTTTTCTCAAAGATTTTTGTTATGTTTTAAACCTTTTGACAATTTTGTTCCACCATTGCATTTGGTGGACAATCTTGTGTTAGGAGGTGAAAGGGATGGGCGTGGGTCATCGTTTAGACCATAATTGCAATAGTGTTAAATGTCTTTGGGCAATTTTTTCTTTGAAAGGGACTTGATCATTTTAGGCAACTTTTCGAAAGCGTCATCGAGGGACTATGATCATTTGATTGTTTGTTTTACCCAAAGAAACCTAACATGCAATATGGCCCAATTATTTGAAGGCAACAAAGTGGAATACCCTAGGGGTGCGAGTGTGATATGTGTTGTCCATATTTCATGCTCATTTATCTTGAAATTAGGTCAAGCTATTTTGTTCTTTTTATTTGCATACAAACCCTAATTCTAGCATGGTATATTTAGGAAGCGTTTAAAGTGCGAAAGGTAAAATTCCTACACTATTACAACACAATATGGGAAGGGGGTACAAATGTTCAAATGGGGGGATATTTAGACAAAGAAATTAAACCTAGCTATTACATCATTTTTGGAATATTTACAAATAATTGATTGCATAAATTAAATGGAAAATAATAAAGATGCAAAAATGCAAAAAGGTTTTTATGTATATGAAAAGAAAAGGTATTATTTATGTATTCAAATAAACAAAATAAAAAGGTATTATTTATGTATTCAAATAAACAAAATAAAAAGGTATTATTTTTGGAGTATTTTCATATTTAGGGCAAAACCCTAGTTTATTAAATAAAATGTAATATTTATTCAATATATATAATATTTATTATTTATATACAAAAATAAAATGAAAATGAAGTATATTTATAAAAATACATTTTTTAGTGTTAAATATAAAAATATGTATATTTTTGGTATTTTTATTTTAAGTGTACTAATGTATATGTATTTATTTCTATTATTTACAAATATATATTAAATATGCACAAAAAAATAAAAAACATTTAATTTTTATAAAAAAAGTATATTTCATATAAAGTATTTTAAGAAGATAAAAATAAAATAAAAATGGAAAAATACAAAGTGTTTATATTATTTTTCCTATTTATTCTAAATAATGTAATATGTATTTATTTACATACAAATATCAATGTAATCAAATAAATGCCTAAAAATATAAAAATGGTGCAAAAAAATATTTTTTAGGTTTTTAATATTATTAACAAAAATAAATAAGTTATAATGAAAAAAGAAAAGTAAAAAAATCAATGAAATAAAGCAAATGTGTGGTGTGAAAAGAAATTGCACAGAAGGCCCAGCCCATGAACCTTCTTCTTCAACCTTCAGACAAAAACATGTCAAAACGCGCGCCTGTATTTCACATTCAAACACCTGGATTCTTTGATTTTTTGCACAAACTTCCAACATAAGAAATGTTAAGCATTGAATCAAGATTCCAAATATATAAAAAACTCATCCTAACTCTCAGAAATGAGAGAGAATTTTGACATTCCCAAATCCTGACCGAAGTTTTCTGCCATGTTCAGACTCAAAATTCTTGCAGCACACATAACATAAATGAAATCTAACTACATGGGCATGTTCAGGGCTATGAATGTGACATATTATCTTCACAAACCTAAAGCTAACAATGCCTAATAAGAGAGATACGAATCCATGAACTTACCTGTTCAGTTGAAGTTCTATCTGGCAATGGAGAAACTTTCAGTGCAAAGTGATGATTGGTATAGCTTCCTTGATGTCCAGCGATGCTATTCCAAGCTTTACTTTGTCTTGAAACCTTTTGAATCGTGCTAGAGCTCTTCACCTGCAAATCAGAAAAGTGAAAATGGTGGAACTGGTTAGAAGAATTACAGGTCGTGTTTTAGGTTTTGGTTAGCTTGCATTGATGCTAGGGAATGTGTTTGATGAGCTTTGGTCAAGAAAACATGCAAGGAATGAGAGATGGTGTTCAAACTGCAGGCCTTGCCCTGTTTTTGCAGTTTGAGAGTAATTCTGGCAATGGGGAGGTGTTGATGGTCTTAGGGTCGTGCTTCAGCTTGGTTAGGATGTTTGGAATGTGTCTACAATATTTGCTTAAGGTTCCTAATGCTGAGATCAAAGTTATTGTGTGTTATGATACTTTTCTTCACACTTAAGCAAGCAAAGCCAACTTGATGTTTTAGGCAAGTAGGGGACCCTTAAACATGTTGCTAACCTTGTCTTGATCAGAGTGTTTTGCTCATAATCTTGTGCCAATTAGATTTCATCTGTACTTGTTGGATTTTCAATTGGACATAAAGCTTGCTTTTGCAAAAATGGCCATTTTGCTTTTTCCATAAATGGATTAAACTTGTATGTAATGCTTGAACTCAAAGAACAACACTTTAACACAATGAACATGCATTAAATTATTGAGTGTTGGATGGTTTAAGAACCTGTAATGTAGCACAAACTATGCTGACTTGAAAATGGCCTAAGTTATGAACATGTACATGACCAATTCAAAAGTGAGTTTTTGCCATATTGTGAAATTCGATTCTCTCAAGTTATGAGGTTGTTTGATGAGTTCTTGGACATTTTGGAAAGCTTGGAATGTGTAATACAATCCATATTTGAGATGCAAATTGAAATTCCAAGTGGAAGTGTATGGAAAATGGCCTTGAAGTTGGGTAGAAAACCTTGCCAAAATAGGTTAAAATTTCACTAAGTTAAGAATGGTTTAGTACCCTTATTCCAAAAATTGTAACTTGAGATACAAGCTTCATTTGGGAAAACTTTGTGAATCAAAGTTGTAGATTATGCAACAAGCTACAACTTTCATGTTTTGACTTTTGTTTGAATCCAAATGAATCTTGGTGAGAAAGTGGGGCAAAGTTGGGGAAAAATTAGGGTTTTTCATAACTTTAGAAAAATTCTAAGTTATGAAAAATTCTCATTTCTAACCCTAATTTGCATTTCTTGATTTCTTGGTGAACAAGTTTCATGATTTGGCATGTTTTGATGAAAAATGAATCTTGACTCTTGATTTTGACCAAAAAGTCAAAGTTTGACTTTTCAGTATACAGTCAAAATTGATCAATTGACTGGGAAATTCAACTGTCAATCTTGTGTACTTGGGATCTTTTGAGTTTGTTGAGCATGTCAAGATAATTCCATGGGGTCCTTGAGTCCATAGGTGAGCTTGGTTTGCTTTTGGCTAGGTCAAACAGTCAAAAATTGCCTTTGTGCAGTCAAAACCCTAAAAATGACCATTTTGCCCTTTTGGTGATCTGATCAAGTTTCTTGTGGAATTGTGATCCAAACTTGATCAAATGGTTCATATGAGTTCATAATGTTGATGTGGGTCAATTTTCATGAGATTTGACTGTCAATTGGTCACAGTTGACTTTTTCCCCAATACAGCTGATTTCTAGGTCAACTGTCCAATTGACTGGGCAAAACTTGGAATCAAGACTTGAAACTTGATATGGATAAACTTGGGAGTCCAATATGAAGCAAGAAGGTCATCTTAGGCATTTTAGGTCAAAACATCTTTGTGCAAACACAAACCCTAATTTGGGTCAACAGTGCAAGGAGAAGTCTTGAACAGATGAAACCCTAACTGAATCTTGATCTTCAAGGGCTTTGTGGTGAGAAATCAATGAGAAATGGGAGGGCAAATTTTGGGGTACAACATCAGGGAATACCTCTTCAGTGTCTGATTCAGAGTCTGATTCAGAAGCTTCACTGTCTTCTGATATGTTAGCCATGAGAGCTATGTTTGCTCTCTCATCATCTGATTCTGAGTCAGCTTCAGATGAGTCAGAGTCATCCCATGTAGCCATGAGACTCTTCTTATTTTCCTTTCCAAACTTCTTTTTGGGCTTTTCCCTCTGAAGCTTTGGACAGTCACTCTTGTAGTGTCCTTGCTCGTTGCATTCATAACAGATGATGTCCTTGGTGTTTGGCTTTCTGCTTCCTGAGGAGCCTTCAGATCGTCTGAATCCAGAGGAGGAGTATGATCTTCTGTATCTGGAGGAGGACTCATTCTGATCAGATCTTCTGGTATTCCTGAACTTTCTTTGCCTCTGCTTCCATAGTTGGTTCACTCTTCTAGAGAGGAGAGAAAGTTCGTCTTCTTCTGATGAGGACCCATCAGAGGTTTCTTCAACAGCCTGTAAAGATTTGGAGTCAGATTTTCTGTTAGACTTTAAAGCTAAAGGCTTACCTTGCTTCTGAGGTTCATCAGCTTCTAGCTCAATCTCGTGACTTCTGAGGGAGCTGATAAGTTCCTCTAGAGAGATTTTGTTGAGATCTTTAGCTAGCTTCAGCACTGTAACCATTGGCCTCCACTGTTTAGGCAAGCTTCTGATGATCTTTTTGACATGATCAGCAGTAGAATACCCTTTGTCCAGAACTTTGAGACCAGCCACCAGAATTTGGAATCTTGAGAACATCGTTTCAATTGATTCACTTTCTTCCATTTTGAATGCCTCATACTTCTGAATGAGCGCAAGAGCTTTAGTTTCTTTGACCTGAATGTTGCCTTCATGCTTCATTCTGAGAGAGTCAAACATACTCTTTGCAGTGTCTCTAACATATATCTTTTCATATTCAGCGTAAGAGATGGCGCTGAGAAGAATAGTTCTGGCCTTGTGGTGATTTTTGAAGTCACGCTTTTGTTGATCAGACATTGCCTTCCTGTCAATCTTCTGACCACTAGCATTCACTGGGTGCGTGTATCCATCTGTCACCATGTCCCACAGATCAGCATCATGTGCCAGAAAGAAGCTTTCAATTCTGTCTTTCCAGTAATCAAAATTCTCTCCATCAAAGACTGGAGGTTTTCCGCTGAATCTGTCTCTATCTTCATTGTTGTCATTGCTGATGTGTTGATATGTTCCTGCCATTGTGTTTTTCTGACGCTGGATCTTGTACTGACACGGTTAAGTGTTTTAGCTCAGAACCAGGCGCTCTGATACCAATTGAAGAAGTGAAAAACACAAGAAGGGGGGGTTGAATTGTAAACCTTGAATTTAAATGCAGACAACACAATATTTTTATCCTGGTTCGTTTGATCTCAAACTACTCCAGTCCACCCGTCAAGGTGATTTCTCCTCTCTCCAACGAGGTCTTAATCCACTATATTCAACTGAATATTACAACTGCTTTAACGACTGCTAATGCCTTCTTGAGTCTAAACCACAGACCGGTTTCTCAAGGAAATTCTTTCTTACAGATAAATGAAAACTATGTGTGTTGAATGTTTTCTACAAAAACTCTATATCACACCTGTGATAATACACAAAATAAAGCTTATGTGAAACTAGGATGCTATAACTATGGAGTAAGCAATTTTAGAGATATAGCAACTTGTATGAGTGAGGATGAAGATGTTTGGCTTTTGGCGTGTAAATAGTTGTAGAGCATTAGCCAATTCATTTCTCACTGACTTGTTTATATAGAATTTGGAAGAGATACGTTGTAGTCAATTATGCCATTTCAATGTCCATTATGTTCTTTCCATATTGAGAAGATCTTGTCTTGTAATACAGTCGTTGGTAATAAAGTGTCTTGAATGCACAGTACCGTTGTCACTTAAGCGAGTTGTTGGCTTTGGCTTATTCTGACGCTTCTAGCTGCTGATGATATTGTTTTGGTCTTGATCAGAGTTTAAAGTATGTTACGCGCAGATCTGTTCATCAAGCTTCAGCGTAAGCACATGCTTTGATCTTCTGATGCTGGCATATGATATTTCATCTTCTGATGCTGATATTGATGTTTCATCTTCTGATGCTGATATTGACGTTCTTATGCTGGTATCCATTAGAGTTTCTGTAAATGTACAATATAATTTTTAGGTAGCATATATGTCTCATACGAATTATACAATTTATTTAATCTAGTATTTTGTTATCATCAAAACTTATAACTTGGGGTAGTAGATTCAAACTTTGTTCTAACATTATTGACATAAAGCTTGCTTTATCAAAGAGGCAAAGTGACTTTATGCAAATTCATCCAAAAATGGCATCAAGACTTGGATAAAGCTTTAAATCCTTGTGTGATACACTTAAGGCCTATGTAATTACTTAATTATGGAGAGATTTAGAGATAACATAGCCTGAAAAGAGAGATCTTGTAGCTTTGGTTGGAGTTTTGGCCACAAGGTCATCAAAAAATGACTTATGATTCAAGTTTGAATGGCCAACTTCTTATCTTCGAATCTCCTAGCTCAAGTATGAGAAATTCATGCTCTTGGACATTTCGGAAACCTTGAGACATTTTCTACAACTTTCACGTTGAACACTTTTGTTGAATCAATTGGTATCTTGGTGAAAATGGCCATGAAGTTGGTCACTTTTTGATACCAAAACTGTTTGATAAATTTCTCTAAGTGTTGGAAGAATTTCACATGCTTATATCTCTTGATTTGAGAACTTTTTGGAGATCAACTCTCATTAAAAAAGTTGTAGAACTTTTCATTCCCTACAACATTTATGTTGAAAGTTTTCTTTGAATCAACTTGTATCTTGGTAAAACTTGTTTGTGAAGTTAAGGCTTTTGTTGACTTTCTCGATTCTCTTGATTCTTGATTATAAAGTTTGACAATTTTTTGAATGTTTTGATGATTCTTTATTTTTGAATTCCAATGTTGACCAAAAAGTCAAAGTTTGGCTTTTGTGTGATTGTTGACTTTTTATCAATTGATTCAATTCTTCAACTATCAATCACTTGTAACTTTAGAAATGTCTTGAGACATGTGATTAGGTCAATATGTTATATTTGAGCCCCTTGAGATCATGTTATATGCCATTAGGTCATGCACTAGGCCAAAAGTCAATGATCAATCATCTTCAATCAAAAACCCTAATTTGGCAATTTTTTACCTTTGATGATTTGAGGGCTTTCCTTGAGGAATCATGATCAACCCTTGATCCAATGATGAATATCACCTCAAAATGTTAACGTTGACAAAAAATCTTGAAGTTTGACTGTATGTTGACCATAGTTAACTTTTTACCTAAATAGTTAACTTTCAATCTTCTGAGCCATTGACTAAGAAAACATGTGATGCAAGACTTGAAACTTGACATAAGCACTATGGAGGACCTATGATGAACCATGAAAGTCATTTGAGACCCTTGCAACCCAATATTCCTTGAGAAGCACAAAAACCTTAGTTGTAGACCTTGCTTAGAAGGAGGTTTGACCCGTCAACTCTTGAATAACTTTGAGTATTTGAGACCTTTGTGAGCATGTTTTAAAGAAAATAGGAGGGAAAAATTTTATGGTACAACAACTTCCCCTGTTCAATCTTCTTAAACCTGAAGAGTTAGATTGTCCTGTCCGCCATTCGTGACTTGAAGGTAGAAGATGATTGAACACTTAAGTGCCCAGCAATTTGCACTCGTCGGTGTACGAAGTAACGCTGTTGGTTGATTATACCGGGAATGGGATTAAAGATGCCATTTGGGGAGGTAACGGCGAGTCATTGGAGACGGGCTTATAGATGCCATCCAAAGTAACTGTTGATAGAAATTAGACTAAGTCCATGCTTGACTTCAACTGGAAGAAGTATCAGAATAAATCTATGCTCGATTTAATCCGAGCCAGGAAATATCTACTGGAAGAAGTATTAGAATAAATCTACGCTTGATTTAATCTGAGCCATGAGATGTATATGCCCGACGTCGACTGGAAGAAGTATCACAATAAATCTAAGCTCGATTTAATTTGACCCAGAAGATGTATATGCTCGTTTTTAACTGGAAGAAGTATCAAAATAAATCTACGCCTGATTTAACCTGAGCCAGAAAATGTCTACTGGAAGAAGTATCAGAATAAATATACGCTTGATTTAATATGAGCCAGAAGATGTTTGCGTCCGTCTTTAACTGGGAGAAGTATCAAAATAAATCTATGGCCAATTTAATTTGATCCAGAAGAGGTCTATGCTCGACTTCGACTGGAAGAAGTATCAGAATGAAATCCATATCTAGATCGTATCTGAACTGTATCTGGAAGAGAATCTGGAATGATTTCCAAAAAGAATCTATATCTAGATCGTATCTGAACTGTATCTAGAAGAGAATCTGGAATGAGTGCTAGAATGAATCTATATCTAGATCGTATCTGAACTGTATCTAGAAGAGAATCCGGAATAAGTGTTGTTGTAACCCAAAATTTTCCCTCTCATTTCTCAAGGATTCTCTCACAAGATCTTCTATGACGTCAAGTTTGCAACACTCATACATCAATTTAGGCTTGGAATTGGCACAAGGGCAAAATGGTCAATTGCATATTAGAAAGTCAAAATTTGACTTTTTGGTCAACATTACATTCCAAAGATCAAATTTCATCAAGACACTCAAGAATATCAAGCTTGATGATCAAGAAGTTAAGAAAGTCAAAAGTCAACTTGAAAAGTCAAGATTTCCAAGACTTAGAAATTTTCCAAGTGTTTTATACATGATAATTTCATCACTTCATGCCATTCTTTCATCAAGATGCAAGACAGTTCAAGGGAAACTTTCAACATGAAAGTTGTAGATCTCCATGATATCTACAACATTGCTTTACACAACTTCTCCTAGAATTGCTTGGATTTTGAGTTATAAATTCATGAAGTCATGACATTTTCATTTTACACTTAGAGAAATTTTCAACAGATTTTGTTCAGGATTTTATTCCAACTTCTTGGTATTTTTTCACATAGTTCTAAGATGATTTTGTCAAAATGGCCAACATGAAAGTTATAGAGGATGTTTCAAGCTTTTCAAAACATCCAAGAGCATAAATTTATCATACTTGAGCTAGGAGATTCAAGGGCTTGAAGTTGGCTATCCATATTTGAATTGCAAGTCATTCTATTGAAGAACACATAACAAAACCCTTATGTTTTGCTGCATAATCTTATGTTTCACACCTTCTTGCTTGAAAATCTCTACATAATTTAATGTTTACACAAGAGCTTGAGCTATTACCCAAGTGTTTGATCCATTGTCTAAAAGATCTTTCCATTTATGGCATAAAGGCACCATTACTATTCTTGGAAAGCAAGCTTTTTGTACAAAGTTTGTCTTGAGCCCTTACCTTGCTTGTTGCTTATTATACTCCACCATAAATCATGGGAAGTAGCTCCTATATACCAGCAAGTTTGGTACTTCACCTTGGGACTATGGAGTACTTGACATAATTTGATTTTTGTAATCCAACCAAACCATAACATGCTGTCTTGCAAACTTAGTCAGCTCATATGCACAAACCTCCTGCCTATAAATAGAAGAAGCATTTGCAAGGAAAAGAGGTTGGAAAAGGAGAGAGAGAGGTAAAAAAAGAAGAAGGAAAACCAGAAGTCTTGTTGTAAACTAACCATCAAAAGCCATAACAGTCTACAAAACTTCCACTCTTGAGTTTTAAAGTCCAAACCTTTGAACCTCTCATGCCTTGCAAATCATGTCCAACCATCTAAACACTCCACATACATCATATAGAAGTTGTTCAAACACAAGAAAAACTTCTGTAACATCACTATCATCACTTCCCAATCTCAACAACAGCCCATACAACACCTCAAACTCAAAGCACCAAATTTCAGTTTCAAGGTAAGTTTTCTTGACTTTAAACTCTTCATTTCAATCATCATCATTTGGTTCATTTTTGAGGGTAAAATGCAGTGACCTTTGGAGAAAAGGTTTATAAAAAATCATGAACAATTTCCAAGATTGAGTGAATTTATTTCCATGAAATAGCATCATGAACAGGAAGGTGTAAGGCAACTATTTTTCAAAACCATACAGTGTGCAATCGATTGCACAACCATGCAAATCGATTGCACGGGGTTCCAGTAGCCAGATTTCCAATGTTTTTTGAATGTGCAATCGATTGCACAACCATGCAAATCGATTGCACGGGGTTCCAGTAGTCAGATTTCCAAATATTTTGAGTGTGCAATCAATTTCACAACCATGCAAATCGATTGCACTGGAAGTCAGTAGCCATGTTTTGAAAAAACTGAAGCGTGCAATCGATTTCACTAACATGCAAATCGATTGCAATCAAATGAAAATTAAATTTTTGCTTTGAAAAGACTTGAATAAAGAGTTGGACAATATAAAATGTTTCTTTTGACCATTGAGCATTAATATCTTAAGTTCAAGGTAAGTATTATCATTATACCTTGAAATTTGCCAAGGGCTTGAACCAAAGACTTCATACAAAGAGGCTTTTAGCTTGATCAATAATTTTTTCCTTCTTTATCAATCATGATTTGTCTTCATCAAACCAAAAGTGCATTCGAGAAGCTTGATTTCACGACATGTGTCGACACATAATGATCCAAAGTGTTTTCTTTTCCTTTCATTTTTCTTTATTTTTACATGCTTCATATATTTTCTTCATGGCTATTCAATATGGTTGTAATAGATAATTAGGACTATAATTTCTTGCAATCCCCATTTGTAAATTTGTACACCCCATCCCCAAATGATTGTAATAGCGTAGGATATTTACTTTCCGCAATTTATCGCTTTATATAACATGTTAATAATTAGGGTTTGTATGGCAAGATAAAACCAATCGAATAGAAAACCCTAATTCAAGATAAAATCAAGCATGTAAATGACACACTTGCACACAAACACCCCTAGGGTTACTCCACTTGGCTGCCTTAAACAAAATGGCCATATTACGCATGTAAGGTATCTTAGCAAAACAAACAACAAGATCATAGTCCCTCGATGATGCTATTCAAAGTTGCCTTACAAAAATGATCTTAGTCCCTCAAAATGCTAAGATACTTTGCAACATTGCTAATCATGGTCATAAGATGACCCACGCCCGTCCCATTTACATCCAAAGATAGGGTTGTTTATCAAATCAATGGTAAGACAACAATATCAAAGGAAAAGAAAATGAACAAGAAATAAATTTGAGTAGGTAGATTACTTTTGGTTACTTGCTCCATTTCAAACAAATATCCTTGCTATTTTCAAAACAAACACACACATTTCAAAACATCTTACAAACTTGAAAACATTTTCAAAAAGACAAACATCTTTGTATACATTCTTACGAACGAGAATCATTACAAAGATTTCCTAAACAATGGCCTCTTTTACAAAATACTTTCAAAACCATACAAAGCACAATTTCAAACAAAAGCAAGTGATCTAGCAAGTAACTAAGAGCCCATGGAAAACCATGGATGAAAAGGGTACTAATACCTTCCCTTTTCATAATCTACCCCCAGAACTCAAGAAACAATCTCAAAGGTCTTTCCCGTGCTTTTTCACCTTTCCTTTTGGATAAAAGAAAAGTTGGTGGCGACTCTTGCTAAACCGCAACATTTGCGATAAAACGCAAAACCTTCTAGTCAGTTCTTCCACCGTATCACAGAAATGGCAACTCTGCTGGGGAGTTGAATAAAGTGGGGTTACCTTAGGGTTAGATCAAATTTACTTGCTTTCTTTGTTTGATTTGTATGATTTACATTATGGTTCTCTGTTTGGGCTTGCTTTGATCCTCCACCCGGATCTGGGACACCTTTTTAGGTAAGTAGTAATAGATTGTGGAAATTGTACGGTGTAGACTGATATGGTTGAAGCAATGGCTATGTTAGTGTAACGCATTTGTGGGTACCGGTATCCCTCGTGGTGAATCAAGGAGAATATGGGGCCGCTGAGTGGCGTCATGAAGCACTAACTGAGTTTAGAACCCTAATTGAACAAACTTGGCCATTAGGACATAGTGAGATAACTGGTTTTGGTGTAGAGCTGAAAATTGGTTGATACTCGATACTACACTCATTGAGGCTGGACTTTTGGGATATCTCGACCGCAAGAAAAGATTGCTTGTGCTGAGACAACGCCTAAAAGAAAGGTCGGTGATATTGAGATCCTTTAGAACCCGATCACTATTACTAGGACAGGTTGAGCCGACTAAACTTCAAGAGGGTACTTACCTATAAAACCTCATGTAAGCCCAAAACATAGGATTTTGTTTGCTCTGTGTGTATATCCTTACTTGTACATAACATCATAAACATCATAAGCCTCATACGCATCATACGCATACTCACTAACCATTTCAAGGATTTAGAAATTTATCTTTGTTTTTGTTTTGTAGGTCATGAATTCCGGCCGAAGAAACACCATTCGAATCAGCTTTGTAAAAGCACACCCTCAGCTTCAAGAGTTAACCTAAAGAGTGCTTGGGGATTCTCCTTTTACCAAGAAATATGGTCGACTCCTCAGTTTTGCTACATCCAACTTCCAAGAGGAGATGATGTGTGTGCTGTTCCAATTCTTTGATCCCGTACATCATTGTTTCACTTTCCCGGACTATCAGTTAGTACCTACACTGGAAGAGTTCACTCTACTCTTAGGGGTGCCCGTGCTTGATCAGATACTGTTCACCGGTAAGGGATTCCAAAACCTGAAATCATCGCTGAAGCTTTGCATCTGAAAAGAGCTGACGTCATAACCAATTGGGAGACAAGAAGCTGGGTCAAAGGTTTCCTAGCCAAGTTTCTATTAGATAAGGCTCGTTCATTCTGGGGCGACATGGATTTCCAAGATTTTGAAGACGTCCTGGATCTTCTCATTTATGGTTTGGTTCTGTTCCCCAACTCGGACCAATTCATAGATGTTAATTCCATCAAAGTCTCTCTCTGGAAATCTCGTACCTACCTTATTGGGAGACATCTTGCATTGTCTTCATACCCTCACCATGAAGAAAAAAGGTACTCTCTTGTGTTGTATTCCCTTACTCGCCAAATGGTTCGCTTTACACCTACCTCAATCAGCATTGAAGAATGAGCAAAGACTAACATGGTCTCAAAGGATGATGTCCCTCACCCATTCTGACATTCGTTGGTGTTCAAGATCCTTAGAAGACGTCTCTATCATTGACCACTGTGGGGAATTCCCTAACGTCCATTTGCTTGGTATTAGGGGAGGTATCATCTACAATACCTGCTTAGCTCTTTGACAGTTTGGGTATGCCCGAAGAGACGACCCTCATGAGATGCTTATTCAAGGTCTGGTGTTCGACTATGACAAGGAAGACCAAGATTACCGCCAGAGGTTTACACGAGCTTGGAGAATGGTGAACAAGGTGGACAGTAAGACTTTGGGACACAAAAACTCTATCCCTCTCGAGCCTTACCTTAGGTGGGTATGGGTTCGTGCTCAGACACTTGTGATGCCTTATCCTCCCATTTTACCAGTCATCGTGGAACCTATGGTCGAAGGGGATGTTTCCTACATTATCCTCCATCCCGACATGCCTACCTCTCTCGAAGAATTACAAAAGGGTTGGATCCAGCTGAAGGAAGAACGAGATACTTTCGAGGCTCAGTTCTACGCCAGTGAGAAGAGGGTCTTGGAGCTTACGAAGCAGTTACATGAAGAAAAGTGTGAACGCTTATCTCGCGCCAAAGAGGACGCGTTCAGTCTTTTTATCTTAGAAAGTTATTTTGTAAGCCCAAGAGGCATGATGTAATCTTTTTTTGTTTTGTCTAATGATAATTAACGTCTGTCCATTCTTTTGTCTATACAAATTTAAATTTCATTGATCCTTGAAATCATTTGCATATACATATTCCATGCATCATAACATGACAGGTTTTCGCATAACAGGTTTCCTTATCTTTCTACTGTTTATTTCAGCAAGATGGATCTAGAGAAAACTGTGACGGAACTCCAAGCCCAGAACTCTCAGTTTCAGGAAGCTCTACTCACCCTAGCCAAGGGGCAGCAAGATATGATGGCTTTGTTGGACGTTAAGAAAAAGCCAAAGAAGAAAGCTCTGCTCAACATGGGTAGAAGATTCAAGGAGACAATCCGTCAAATCCCAGTTGAAGAAGATTCATCTGAAGAGGACGAAAACCAGATTGGTGAGGTCAAGAGTACTTAGGCTGACTGTATCAATGATCAAGTATCCGATGATGATTATTTCAATAAGAAGTATCCACCCGCTGACATCAAATACAAGCAGTTAGAAGACATATTGAAAGTTGTTGAAATTCAAGCCATCCCCGGTTTAGATTTTGATAATTTGGGTTTGATCTCTGGGGTAATCATTCCCCATAAATTCAAGGTACCAATCTTTGCAAAGTACGATGGGGTTTCTTGTCCCAAACTCCATTTGAAATCTTATGTACGCAAGATACAATCGCACACTACTGATAAGAAGCTATGGGTTCACTTTTTCCAAGAGAGCTTGGCTGGAACACAACTTGAATGGTTTTATCAGTTAGATGGTTCTCGTATGAACACTTGGGAGGATCTAACTACTGCCTTCTACCATAAATATCAATACAATGCTGACTTGGCACCAACAAGGGTTCAGTTACAAGATATGACCATGGGAAAGAATGAAGGATTTAAGGAATATGCGCAAAAATGGAGAGACCTTGCTAGTAGAGTCCAACCTCCCTTGACTGATAGGGAGCACATCAACATGTTCATGGGCATTTTATCTGGTCCTTTCTTTAATATGTTGGTTGGCTTCTCTTCTTTTGGTTTCACCGAACTAATCTTAACCGGTGAAAGAGTGGAAAGGGGCATCAAAAGTTGGAAGATCTCTGTGGTATCTACCTCCACCATCAATCCTATCAAGAAACCTTTTGCTGTAAAGAAGGAAGTTAATGTTGTGTATGGGGAAAGGGCCTATACCAAGAAGAATGATCGTCCGTCTGTCAATGCTGTCTGAATCTCCAATCCAACTCTCACTCCAATACCATCCGCAAACCATCAACGTTTTGAAACTCCAAGAAGACAATTTACAAGGTTAGGAATGTCAGTGTCTCAAGCCCTTCAACATTTACTCAAGGATAATTTAGTGACGTTGTGCGATCCTCCCGCCAACCTTGACACCTCGTCACCAAAGTATAACCCAAACGCTAAATGTGCTTACCATTCAAACAGCCCCGGGCACGAGACTGACCAGTGCTGGGCCTTGAAGAACAAAATCCAGGATTTAATTGACAACAAAACTATTGAATTTGATCCTCTTCCAATGCCGAATGTAATTACCGCTCCAATGTCGAAGCATGACAAATGTGTTAATGTTATCGAAGATACAATTTTTGTTACCTCTGTTGAAGATTTGACTACTCCGCTGAATATAATCAAGAAAAATCTGTTGAAAGCTGGGATCTTCCCTGGCTGTAAAAAAGAATGTGTGTGCTATACAAGACGACACGATGAATGTGAAGGGCTGAAGAAAGGCATACAACGCCTGCTGGATAGCCACAAAATTCTGTTTGAAAAGACTCCATTTGCCAAGAGTTTGATCAACAAATGTGAAGACCTCTCCATTATTACCATCACAAACAAACCTATTAGGATCACCTCCAAAGGTCCTATTATGATTTCAAAAGAACCCACCATTGCTCCGTTAATAATTACCAATCCTAGACCGATTCCTTACTCTTCAAACAAAGCGGTACCATGGAATTACGATGTTGAGGTGTTCTATCAGGGGATTAAACAAGATGCTTGGATCGGAGAAGGAAAATATGACGATGTCGGTAACATAGATGGCTCAAGCAAAGTAACTAGAACTGGGAGAATACTCTCACCCAATATCTCACCTCCAGTAGTTACAAAGACGCCCATCCGCATTACTGTCGCCAAGCCAAGTACCGAGACAAAAGGGAAAGGGAAGGTTATTGAGCCTGATGTGATTGAGGTACCTTCCAAAGATGTAGCTAACTAAGAACCCTTCGCCTGTGAAATGGACGAGATTTTGAAGATCATCAAGAGAAGCGACTTCAAAATTGTAGAACAATTGGGGAAAACCCCCTCTAAGATTTCAATGTTGTCATTACTGTTTTGCTCTGATGTCTATGCTCGAACATTAATCAAGTTCCTGAAAAAATCTCATGTCCCTCATAAGACAACAACAAACCAATTTGAGAATTGTGTGGCTAGCCTGACAGCTGATAATGGCTTGGGGTTTTTAGATATTGACTTAACACCTCTTGGGAAGAATCACAACAAAGCTTTACATATTTCTATTGAGTGCAAAGGGACTACCTTAGCACATGTGCTAGTCGACACTGGTTCTTCTCTGAATGTATTACCCAAGGGGGTGTTAGACCGTCTTGACTATGAAGATTTAATCTTGAAGCCAAGTGATATCATCGTAAGGGCGTTGATGGATCAAAGAGGACTGTTCATGGGGAGGTAGATCTTCACATCAAAGTGGGTTCCCAAACCTTCAACTTCACCTTCTATATTATGGATATTCGTCCGGCCTATTCCTGTCTGTTAGGTCGCCCGTGGATCCATAAAGTTGGGGCAGTAACCTTAACCCTCCACCAGAGACTCAAATATCCAGTCAAGGGCAGAATAGTCACCGTCTGTGGGGAAGAAGAGTTTATGGTGAGCCACCTTAACTCTTTCAAGTATGTAGAGATGGACGGAGAATTAATTGAAACCCCATGTCAAGCCTTTGAGGTTGTACCACCGATGATTGCTGCTACTAAATGTTCTTCTAATGAGTCCAAAGCTGTCAAGGCCATGCCAAAGATGGTTTCAGTCAAGGATTCCCGTGCGGCAATTGGAGAAGGAAACTGTGATACTTGGGGGCAAATCCTCGATATCCCTTTTAAAATGGACAAATTTGGGTTGGGCTTCACTGGAAAAGCTCAGAAGGAAGTGAGGCGTGCTTGTGCTGGAAAGCTACCTCTCCGCATTAGAAGCCATGAAGTCAACGCCGTGGGTGACTCTGAAGGAGAAGTTGCATTTGAAGAATGGGTGCATCCAACTACTACGGAGATGAAGAATTGACATATAAAGGACTTTATGCCCATCTCTTTCATTGAGGAGTAATCTACTTGTTATTGCTTTTCTTTTAATTCAAGAACATGTTGTATGTAATATTTTAACAATGACTTTTTAGCCATTTGCCTGGCACGGGGCACTTTGGTCCATTTGTCAAGGGTTTTATTTATGTTCATCTAATCATATGATCATTCAGCACATTGGACTCTTTTGCATTTGAATATTTGTGTTCATTGTTTTTCCTTTCTTTCAATTACATTTTTCAAAAAAATAGCCATGTATCTTACATACACACACACACACACACACACACACACACACACACTCTTGCTGGTCCATTCTGGATCCTATTGGAAATGACTCTACTTCTGCCGACTATGACTTTGAATGTCCTATCAACCAAGCCGAAGATGAAAGCAAGGAAGATTGTGACATACCAGGAGAACTAGCCAGGCTTCTATTACAAGAGGAAAAAGCTATTCAACCGTACGAAGAGTCAGTTGAGGTTATCAACTTGGGTACTGAGTCAGATAAGAAGGAAATTAAGATCGGCGCTAACTTAGAAAGTAGTGTCAAGAGCAGGTTGGTTCATATGTTGCATGATTATGTAGAAGTTTTTGCTTGGTCTTATTAATATATGCCTGGGTTGGATACCGACATCGTAGTTCATCGTCTGCTGAAAAAAGAAGACTGTCAGCCTGTCAAGCAAAAGATTCGCCGCATGAGGCCTGATATGTATGAAAATGTCAAAGCTGAAGTGATGAAACAATTTGATGCAAGGTTCCTAGTTGTGACATCCTATCCTTAATGGGTTGCCTATGTGGTGCTAGTGCCAAAGAAAGACGGGAAAGTTCACATATGCGTAGACTATAGGGATCTGAATAGGGCAAGCCCCAAAGATGATTTCCCTATACCACACATTGACGTCTTAGTTGATAATACTGCTCAACATAAAGTCTTCTCATTCATGGATGGCTTCTCAGGCTATAATAAAATAAGGATGTCTCCTGAAGATATGGATAATACTACTTTCGTTACACAGTGGGGCACCTTCTGCTATAAGGTCATGTCGTTCGGATTAAAGAATGCAGGGGAAACATATCAAAGGGCTATGATGGCTTTATTTCATGACATGATCCATCATGAGATAATGGTATATGTGGATGATATGATTTCCAGATTACAAACCGAAGAAGAACATCTCGATCACTTACACAAATTGTTCGAGAGGCTGAAGAAGTACAAGCTGAGGTTAAACCCTAACAAGTGCACGTTTGGAGTATGCTCTGGAAAGCTTCTAGGTTTTGTTGTCAGCAATAAAGGCATTAAAGTTGATCCTGCCAAGATAAAGGTGTGATCGGTGGAAATAGAACTGACTGTTTTTTAGCTGGTTTCGCGAAATGTCGCGGTAAGCAAGAGTCGCCACCGTCTTTTATATTCTCCAACATGGAAAGGACAAAAGCACAGCAAAGTTCCTTCTTTGAGAATGTTTCTCGGTTCGGGAGGTAGATTTATAGAAAGGGAAGGTGTTAGCACCCTTTCTATCCGTGGTTATCCACGGGCTCTTAGGTACTTGCTCTTATGTTTTCAAAATTTGTTTGCTTTTCAAGTGTGTGTGGGTTTTGAAAAAATTTCGTTTGGAAAACTTCTAAGTAACTCTTGTATCAGTCCTCAAGAGTGTATGAAGTGTTTTGTTTGAAAACTTTTTGAAAGTGTGGGGTGCGAAAAGTTATTTTTTTTTGTTTGTTTTGAAAAGAGCAAGTACTTAAGAGAATCTACCTACCCTAAGGAATTAAGCTGTGTAAGAGTCCTTTAGATAGTGTTATCCTACCATTGAGAGGTAGGTAGCACCGTCGTTGGAGGTGTTCGGGTCAATTCGATTATCGGGACAATATGGTCACCGAAGCAATGGTAGGACACCTTAGAAGTAACCCTAATGTCCTAGATCCTTTTATCCGAGGCAACCGTTTCGAGGCAACTGGATCTTTAGACAAAGGGCGACCTCTAAGACGTCCTATACTTGATGACCACGTTTCGAGGCAACGAGTGAAGCGTACCCTAGGAGTGGCATGTGCTTTGTGTGTTGTTTTTCAGTTAATGTTTTGTACATGTTATTTGTGAGCTACGGATTAATTTTATTTTTTCATACATTCTTTCATGCATTTAACAGTTAGGGGTGCAGAAAGTAAATTGCGGAAATATAAATTCTACGCTATTACAAGGCGCGGGTCTATACATCGCCAAAAATACAAAGACCCGTTTTGATAAAGTGCGGAAAGTAAAGAAAGCAATAAACCTAATTACTATTACATTCTTAAAGCAGTTACATAATAATCAAAATAAAATAAATGCGCGCGAATAAAAATTAATCGGGAATGCCTTAAGGGTTTTGACCCTTTTAAGAAAAGAAATGAATTTTTTTTGTCTTTTTTTTGTGATTAAATGAAATAAAAACTAATGATTAACTAATTAATTAATTAATTAAAAGAAAAATGTTTTTTTGTGTTTTTATGTTTTTAATGAAATAAAATAAAAAGGAATTAAAATTAAAAGTTAATAAAATCTAATTCTAAATTTATTTTAGTTATTAAAAAAAAGATTAAAATTGCCTAATTAAACTAATTAATTAATTATAATTTAATTACAAAACAATGAATTAAAGTGAAATTAATAAATAAGAATAATAAAAATATTAGTTTTTTGGATTTTTTTGTTTATGAAAATAATTATCTATGAATTAAATAATAATAATAATAGTTAATAATAATAATTAGCTAAAAGAAAATAAAAAAGGAAAAGAAAACAAAAGAAAATATGAAAGAACCATGGGGGTGTTGGCCCAGGTATGGAGGTTTGAGGAAGCAATATGGCCCAATAAGCTTAAGCCTTTGTTGAATTTAGGAATTGCCTGCACGTGCTTTGACTTGGAGCATGGTATCCAACATCTCATAGCCCCTGGATTGATCTTTGAGGCCACTTGGCGCATGATCGTTTGATGCACATGGTGGAAAGCCTTTGTGAAACCTGCACAGGAACATGTTATGGAAAAATATAAATAAGCATTTGGGGGACCTGGGATGTTGATGGAGTGCTTGTAAGTAGTTGAATCTGGCTAGATCAGGTCTTTCGAGCTTGACAACTTCAAGGAAATTTTTGCAATTTTGGGGCGTTCTCTAGGCTGTGTGTATTTGTCTGTAATGCTTTCTCATGGCTTGTATTTATAGAGGAGATGGAGGGGACAAAGAAATAAGGCAAGAATCCAAGCCATAAAGCCATGCTTTCAAACCAAAATCCAACAAATTAAAAAGCTTCCAAAATTTGCAAAACTTTCCCTTTCCATGCTTACATGTATCTGGACATCTTGGCATAAATTCAAAATTTTGTGTACAAAAAATAGCTTGCACGAATTTGGCAGCTAGTAAATGGCATATAAAGGTCATTCAAACCACAAAGATCCCCTTTAATTAATTTTTTTGATTTTATTTGAATTTTATGGATTTAAAATGGATTAAATCAATAAAAATTTAATAAAATAGAAAAATTAATGTTTAATCTTTAAATTAATCATGGGACACGTGGGTGGAATGACAAGGCTGAATCAAGTGGAAAAAAGTGGGCCCTTTTGTCAAAAATTGAAGTTTCAAGGATAGTTGACTTTTGCCATTTCACAAAAATTTCCCAACTTCTCCAATGCATATCTTGCTCAATTTTGATCATATGAACATGTTCTTGGACATTTTGGAAAGGTCTTGAAGTCTTCTAACCAATGCCTTTGGTCCCATGTCATTTTGATTTACCAATCTCAAGTTATGGTCTTTGAATTAAAGTGCCTTTTTGTTGACTTTTGAAAATGACCTTTAATGTTGAAATTGATAACTTTTTGTGAGAGCATTTCTTGGACTTGGAATGTGAAGATGAGTTGTAGGAAATGTCCTCCCCTTCAAGATGAGCATTGGATGGGATTTTTCTGATGAACCATGAAAAAGTTATGCCTTGGTCAAGTTACAGTTGACTTTTCAGCTGTCCAAAAATGGAAACTTTTGCATCTTGATGATTTTTGAGCCATTCTTGTGGAATCATGATCAAGATTTGATCCAATGATGATTGTGGCTTCAAAATAAGATGTTGACCAAAATTTTTGACTTTTGACTGCCAAATGACCATTTTACCCCTACAGTTGATTGTGAAGCAATTAGGGTTTTTGATTGTGCAACTTGACCTTGTGAGCCTTGAAACTTGACATGTAGGTGCTTGACAATGTATATGAGCATATGGAACTTGATTGAGCCCTTGAAAACCTCAACTTCCTTGCAAGAACCAAAACCCTAATTTTGACTGGCTTAGGAGGATGGTTTACTGTGTAGCCCTTGAGTAAACTTTGAACCATTTGAGGTGATGCTTGGAAAAACTTTGGAGATTATGGGAGGGCAAATTTTGGGGTACAACAGTTGCCCCTGTTCAATCTTCTTAGACCTGAGGATGTAGATTGGCTTGTGTGCCTTTCGTGATCCGAAGGTTGAAGATGATTGAACACTAGAGTGCCCAGAAATTTGCACTCACATAGTAGAGTATCAGCAGTGTGATGGCGGGAATGGGCTTACAGATGCCATTTGGAGAGATGATGGATAGTAGGATGGGCTTATAGATGCCATCTGGAAATGTGACAGAACCTTGTCGAGAATGGGCTTATAGATGCCATTTGGGACTGTAATGGGAGGATGGGCTTATAGATGCCATCTAGGTGTCGATCGCGTAAGAGATTCCTTAGCAAGAACTTGCGTACCTGAGAAAGAAAGACAATTACCTGGCCTGTTACAGGGGTCGATATTCACTCAGTCGCTCACAGACATGCCCTGGCTAGATACAGGTATCGAATCTGGAACTTCAAAAGGTTGATGGGTTGTCTCTACTGACAGGTTATCTCAGAAAAATCTTTGGGATTTAACCGAACCAGAGGAGGTATTGTCTTTCTTGACGAGTTGTCTCTTTGGACGGGTTATCTTCATGGACGGGTTGTCTTTAACGACGAGTGATCTTCAATAACGAGTTGTCTTCAATGACGAGTTGTCTTCAATGATGAGTTGTCTTTAATGACGAGTTGCCTTAAATGACGAGTAGTCTTCAACGCCGAGGTGTCTTCAATGACGGGTGCCTATACTGACGGGTTGTCTTCAATGACGAGTTGTCTTCAATGACGAGATGTCTTCAATGACGAGGTTGTCTTAAATGACGAGTTGTCTTCAATGACGAGTTGTCTTCAATGACGAGTTGTCTTCAATGACGAGTTGTCTTCAATGACGAGATGTCTTCAATGACGAGGTTGTCTTAAACGACGAGTTGTCTTCAATGACGAGTTGTCTTCAATGACGAGTTGTCTTCAATGACGAGTTGTCTTCAATGACAGGTTGTCTTCAATGACGAGTTATCTTCAATGACGAGTTGTCTTCAATGACAGGTTGTCTTAAATGACGAGTAGTCTTCAACGACGAGGTGTCTTCAATGATGGGTGTCTATACTAACGGGTTGTCTTCAATGACGAGTTGTCTTCAATGACGAGTTGTCTTCAATGACGGGTTGTCTTAAATGATGGGTTGTCTTCAATGACGGGTGTCTATACTGACGGGTTGTCTTCAATGACGGGTGTCTATACTGATGGAATGTCTTTTTGACTTTAGGAAGTAATTTAACTGGATCTATCTTCTTTGACTGGATGAACATCAGAAAAACCTTTGGGATTTAACTGGACTTGTCTTCTTTGACTGGATTTGTCTTCTTTGACTGGGTTGGTCTCTTTCGATTGTATCTGTCTTCTTTGACATAGCTAATCATTTAACTGTATCCTTCCTGAAAGGTAAGGTCAGTCACATGCAATGCATGACATGGATCAAGCGATGATGTTCTCAACATAAAATGAGATTGTATGATGTGTACATGCATGTATCATGATGATGTGATGTTTATGAATGTATTCTCGTATAGGAAAATAAATCCTTGACGGATGCCGGGAGTTTATTGAATCCTGGGCTTGATTTTTGAAGAGTGGAGTTCTTCGTTTCCGCTGGGGATGATGGTTGCAAGAATAAACCGGTAGGAGAAGATGACTCCATTGGGGTAATAAACTTGTTGGAGAGATTACTCTGCGGGGAATACTCTGTGGGAAGAGATACTTCGCTGAGGTTTTGAAATTGATGATAACTCTGCTGGGGATACCGTTGATAAGCTTTGTTGGGGATTTGATGAACTCCGCTGGGGATAGGAAGAGCTTCGCCGAGGACGATCTTTCCGTGGCAATTAGCTGAGGATAACCCAGTTATACCCTGGTGGGGAAATAACCTTTGAATAAAGCCGGGGAGACGCGTTCGTACTCTGCAGGTGATAAGCTTCCAGAATCTACTGGGGATAAGCTTCCTACTGGGGGGATTGATTCAACTCTCCTGGGGTGACTTTTTTGAACTGTACTGGGGAGGTGGCTCCGCTGGGGTGTCGGGTGTTCCGCCGGGGAACAATCTTAGATCAAGACTGCCGAGGATGCTTGCTTAGGAACATCTGTATACTCCGCTGGGGAATATTGAGATCTTCTGGGGATACCCAACTTCCTTAAGGCTGACAGTAGACTAACTCTGCTTGGGGAGAGTGTCGCTGACTTGTTGGAGATACTGTGCCTTTTCAGGGCTGATGGGAGACCAACTCTGTTTGGGAAGAATTGTTGAATCTTGTCTTACTCTGTGGGGAGTGAAGGTATCTGGGTTATGTTCTTCAGCCGAACCTACCTTGGTACCTTGGTTGACAGAGCAACTAGATCGCTTGGACAACTCATTATTGCCCCTGTTTCTGATGTGGGAGAAGAAGATACCTGTGGAGGTGCTTGATAACTGCCGATTGACAAATCTTTTTCTGGTAGGCAAGTGACGAGATGACGGGACATAGTCGTACGCTTTTGATCCCTAACTTTTGCCTGGACCGCCCTCTCGGGTTTTCAGTCCATCAGGATACCCATTTTTGCCCAAGCCGCCTTTTCAGGTTTTCGACTTGCCGGGTGTACAGATTTTTTCGCTTTCATCCCTTATTTTTGCCCGAACCCTTTTGGTTCGTCGGGAAGCCCTTATTTTTGCCTAGGTGTGTCAACCTAGCGGGTCTTTGATTTTGCGTAGTATTTTTTCCGACTATGTCCATGCTTTCAGAATGCAGGGAGTTGTTACTGTCAGTAGCATTGCCATGTTACCAGAAGATCTTCGTTTGATCGTCCAATGCCCCAAGTGATCCAAATGGAGATTTTCCCCAAGCTGGTTGGCCTTTTGAGAGATTCTCCGAATCTTGACTTAACTGCCCCAGATGATGGACAATGATCATGTCTGCCCCTTGGTTGGAAGTGCTTTTGTTCACTAGATATTCTTCGTGCGAATTTCTCTGCTGTTCGAACAAAAAGTCATATGCAAACAAATATTATTTCAAAATGCAAAGCTTATGCCTGTCTTGAAGTTTTTGAAAATGTATTTTTTTCATAAAACAAGTGAATTTTTTTGTAAACTGTGATGTCAACTCGTTATTTTACCGCAAGCCCTAAGGAGTCAGGATACCTTTGTAATAGTATGCTTTCGAACTAACCCATGCTTCAGCTAGGACTTTTAAGGGTTATAACGTGGTCTGGTTCACGGTTTGAGAAGCAAAGGATAAAGCTCAAAATGTAATTGTACCCACCCGCTCTTCGTGATGTTCTTCAAACCTAAACTCAGCTAATCGTGCATTAGACCTTGTTTGAGTCTTTGTCCTGATATTCCAATGATGGTTCGGATATTGACAGTTTATCTTAAATAGGCAGTCATTTCCTTTTGTGTTGAGGGTTTGTAGGACCTCTTTCTTTTTTGATTTAGTTATCCCTATTTTTGCCTGAACTGTTTCTTTTATGATTACAGTCAACAGGATGCCCCAGTTTTGTAAGTCTCCTTCATAGGTTTTGACTTATTGGGCTCTAGTTTTTTTTTGTAATGACTTCCTGTCTCTATGATTATTTAGGACCATCACTGTCTTTTGTTTTGTAAGGACTTCTTTGGTGCCACTCGTTGTGTACCTGGATCAAACTGAGAGAACTACCCTGCCCCAGGTTATAATTAAGGGTTTTGATTTTGAAAAGAAAAACTCCTACTTCTTTGGCTCAAAGGGGTTGACGAGGGATTATCTTCCTTATAACTCCGGTGTTTAGGAATTGAAACAATGCCTGTACCTCATCAGCGGGGTCTGTTCAAAAGCATACTGTAAAGATCGTGGTATCGTTTTCATCATCCTCCCTCAAGAGGCTTAGAATTATTAATCGAGCGTTGAACATCAAGAAAAAATAAAAGCAATTTTGAATATAGAGAACACAATTACTTCAAAACAGACACGTGTAATGCATTAATGAAATAATAGAGTTTGATATGAATAAAATGTTTAAACAATCAAAGAAAAATACAACTTGAACATTCGAATGAACAAAAGTTTCTTAGTTTGAACTAGTCATCTCAGATGGAAGATTCTCAGCAGAAGATGTTCATTTTACCACCCGGCATGAACTCTAGCACCCTTCCGTCGATCAAGTCTTGAATCTTGTTCCTCAGGCTCCAACAGTCGTCAGTGTCATGTCCAGGGCTGTCAGAATGGTAGGCACACCTTTCATCAGGATTGTATTTTAGGGAGGTTATGTTGAGAGTCTTAGGAGGATCCTTTAAAGCAATCAGCTTGACCTCCAACAAGCGTCTCAGTATCAGTGATGATGGTATACCAGTCTCCGAGAAATGTCTTCCAAATATATTTCGCTTACGCCGATCACCCTGTTGACGCTGGTGAGACTGATGCTGGGCTTGTGACCCTGAAGCAAACTGAGGAGCTTTTCCCCGGTCTTCTTGCCCCACAAGTGGTTGAATGATGGCTTGCTCTTCAACCTTAGATGTTTGCCCCAGTTGGTTATCCCGAAGCAGTTGGTTGACGAGAACCCTGAGCTCTCCTTGTTTTTGAGATAAGTCTTGGACAAGAGCCATTTGCCCCAGCATCTAGGTTCTCATTGTATCCACCTTAGCTTGTAGACGTTTCAGCCGTTCGTCCTTATCATCCTCAGAACTGTTCCTGACCAAAGTCCCCATGAGGAGTGTTCTCAATTCTTCCTGCCCCTTGGATAGGTTTAGGAGGATTGCCTTGAACCGAGTCTCTTGAGCATAAAGATCCTGATTGTCTTGTTGGGAAGCCATTGCTGAAATAAACAGCGAAGAAGGTAAGTGACCTGTCAAAAGGGTACCTGCAATGCAATGATATGTATGTATGCATGCAACGCTTTCAAGGATCTCGCGGGGTAAACAAGAGAAGCTTGTTAGAATTTAAATCCGGTGGCTTGATTGAAGGAACTGTATATTGTTGAGAGTACTTGTTCAAGAGTCAAGGCTCACCATATCAAGTGGGTCATAGCCCCTGACTCAAGTTATCAACCTTGGCTAGAGGAAAATAAATCCCCTTTGCCCCTTGCTAGACAGTTGGTTCATCATGACCTGCATCACAAGCCCTTGAGATCCTTGAAATGGATTAGTTTTTATGCAAGATGCATGCAATGGTATGATGTTATGCTATGCGTGGAGTAATGTAGGTAAACCCTGTTATGAGTCCAGATTAAGGACTGTAAACAAAACCTGCAAGAAACTCAAGTGTCAGATAACAAGCATGCAAGTAGTCAAGTTTGAAGGCACACAAGTCACACCAGACATCCCTTAGAGTTTAGGCCAGCATGAAGTCTGGGGTACTACCCTTTTGAAGTTAGTGGGCTCAAACCTGTCCTATCAAAAGTAACCGGTTTCTAGAGGATCCCAATATCACTGACTACCCTCAATCGGTCATAACTCCAGCGTCGTAATCTTTTCTTGCGGCCAGAACCATCGCGAGAGTTTAGCCTCAATGGGTGTAGCATACTGCTACTGTTCTATGGACAAGTTGGGTCACATTAGGGTTCTAAGGTCGGTTGGTGCTTAATGACTCCTCAGAAGACCCATATTCTCCTCGTTGCAACATAAGGGATATCGGTACAGACCAAGGTGCCACACCAATGTAGCCACTGCTTCACCCGTGTCGGTCTATGCCGGACAGGTCCCTCACAGCTTATGCTACCTAAAAGGGTATCCCCAGATCCGGGTTAGGATCTATGAAACTCCGATGCAAAGCCCACAAATATAAAGCAATCAAAGCAAAGCAATTGAAAACATAAGTATGATCTAATCCTAAGGTACACCTCACTTTTATAGTTTATTCCCCAGCAGAGTCGCCAGTTCTGTGATCGGTGGAAATAGAACTGACTGTTTTTTAGCTGGTTTCGCGAAATGTCGCGGTAAGCAAGAGTCGCCACCGTCTTTTATATTCTCCAACATGGAAAGGACAAAAGCACAACAAAATTCCTTCTTTGAGAATGTTTCTCGGTTCGGGAGGTAGATTTATAGAAAGGGAAGGTGTTAGCACCCTTTCTATCCGTGGTTATCCACGGGCTCTTAGGTACTTGCTCTTATGTTTTCAAAATTTGTTTGCTTTTCAAGTGTGTGTGGGTTTTGAAAAAGTTTCGTTTGGAAAACTTCTAAGTAACTCTTGTATCAGTCCTCAAGAGTGTATGAAGTGTTTTGTTTGAAAACTTTTTGAAAGTGTGGGGTGCGAAAAGTTGTTTTTTTTTGTTTGTTTTGAAAAGAGCAAGTACTTAAGAGAATATACCTACCCTAAGGAATTAAGCTGTGTAAGAGTCCTTTAGATAGTGCTATCCCACCATTGAGAGGTAGGTAGCACCGTCGTTGGAGGTGTTCGGGTCAATTCGATTATCGGGACAATGTGGTCACCGAAGCAATGGTAGGACACCTTAGAAGTAACCCTAATGTCCTAAATCCTTTTATCCGAGGCAACCGTTTCGAGGCAACTGGATCTTTAGACAAAGGGCGACCTCTAAGACGTCCTATACTTGATGACCACGTTTCGAGGCAACGAGTGAAGCGTACCATAGGAGTGGCATGTGCTTTGTGTGTTGTTTTTCAGTTAATGTTTTGTACATGTTATTTGTGAGCTACGGATTAATTTTATTTTTTCATACATTCTTTCATGCATTTAACAGTTAGGGGTGCGGAAAGTAAATTACAGAAATATAAATTCTACGCTATTACAAGGCGCGGGTCTATACATCGTCAAAAATACAAAGACCCGTTTTGATAAAGTGCGGAAAGTAAAGAAAGCAATAAACCTAATTACTATTACATTCTTGAAGCAGTTACATAATAATCAAAATAAAATAAATGCGCGCGAATAAAAATTAATCGGGAATGCCTTAAGGGTTTTGACCCTTTTAAGAAAAGAAATGAATTTTTTTTGTCTTTTTTTTGTGATTAAATGAAATAAAAACTAATGATTAACTAATTAATTAATTAATTAAAAGAAAAATGTTTTTTTTTGTGTTTTTATGTTTTTAATGAAATAAAATAAAAAGGAATTAAAATTAAAAGTTAATAAAATCTAATTCTAAATTTATTTTAGTTATTAAAAAAAAGATTAAAATTGCCTAATTAAACTAATTAATTAATTATAATTTAATTACAAAACAATGAATTAAAGTGAAATTAATAAATAAGAATAATAAAAATATTAGTTTTTTGGATTTTTTTTGTTTATGAAAATAATTATCTATGAATTAAATAATAATAATAATAGTTAATAATAATAATTAGTTAAAAGAAAATAAAAAAGGAAAAGAAAACAAAAGAAAATATGAAAGAACCATGGAGGTGTTGGCCCAGGTATGGAGGTTTGAGGAAGCAATATGGCCCAATAAGCTTAAGCCTTTGTTGACTTTAGGAATTGCCTGCACGTGCTTTGACTTGGAGCATGGTATCCAACATCTCATAGCCCCTGGATTGATCTTTGAGGCCACTTGGCGCATGATCGTTTGATGCACATGGTGGAAAGCCTTTGTGAAACCTGCACAGAAACATGTTATGGAAAAATATAAATAAGCATTTAGGGGACCCGAGATGTTGATGGAGTGCTTGGAAGTAGTTGAATCTGGCTAGATCAGGTCTTTCGAGCTTGACAACTTCAAGGAAATTTTTGCAATTTTGGGGCGTTCTCTAGGCTGTGTGTATTTGTCTGTAATGCTTTCTCATGGCTTGTATTTATAGAGGAGATGGAGGGGACAAAGAAATAAGGCAAGAATCCAAGCCATAAAGCCATGCTTTCAAACCAAAATCCAACAAATTAAAAAGCTTCCAAAATTTGCAAAACTTTCCCTTTCCATGCTTACATGTATCTGGACATCTTGGCACAAATTCAAAATTTTGTGTACAAAAAATAGCTTGCACGAATTTGGCAGCTAGTAAATGGAATATAAAGGTCATTCAAACCACAAAGATCCCCTTTAATTAATTTTTTTGATTTTATTTGAATTTTATGGATTTAAAATGGATTAAATCAATAAAAATTAAATAAAATAGAAAAATTAATGTTTAATCTTTAAATTAATCATGGGACACGTGGGTGGCATAACAAGGCTGAATCAAGTGGAAAAAAGTGGGCCCTTTTGTCAAAAATTGAAGTTTCAAGGATAGTTGACTTTTGCCATTTCACAAAAATTTCTCAACTTCTCCAATGCATATCTTGCTCAATTTTGATCATATGAACATGTTCTTGGACAGTTTGGAAAGGTCTTGAAGTCTTCTAACCAATGCCTTTGGTCCCATGTAATTTTGATTTACCAATCTCAAGTTATGGTCTTTGACTTAAAGTGCCTTTTTGTTGACTTTTGAAAATGACCTATAATGTTGAAATTGATAACTTTTTGTGAGAGAATTTCTTGGACTTGGAATGTGAAGATGAGTTGTAGGAAATGTCCTCCCCTTCAAGATGAGCATTGGATGGGATTTTTCTGATGAACCATGAAAAAGTTATGCCTTGGTCAAGTTACAATTGACTTTTCAACTGTCAAAAAATGGAAACGTTTGCATCTTGATGATTTTTGAGCCATTCTTGTGGAATCATGATCAATATTTGATCCAATGATGATTGTGGCTTCAAAATAAGATGTTGACCAAAATTTTTGACTTTTGACTGCCAAATGACCATTTTACCCCTACAGTTGATTGTGAAGCAATTAGGGTTTTTGACTGTGCAACTTGACCTTGTGAGCCTTGAAACTTGACATGTAGGTGCTTGACAATGTATATGAGCATATGGGACTTGATTGAGCCCTTGAAAACCTCAACTTCCTTGCAAGAACCAAAACCCTAATTTTGACTGGCTTAGGAGGATGGTTTACTGTGTAGCCCTTGAGTAAACTTTGAACCATTTGAGGTGATGCTTGGAAAAACTTTGGAGATTATGGGAGGGCAAATTTTGGGGTACAACAGTTGCCCCTGTTCAATCTTCTTAGACCTGAGGATGTAGATTGGCTTGTGTGCCTTTCGTGATCCGAAGGTTGAAGATGATTGAACACTAGAGTGCCCAGAAATTTGCACTCACATAGTAGAGTATCAGCAGTGTGATGGCGGGAATGGGCTTACAGATGCCATTTGGAGAGATAATGGATAGTAGGATGGGCTTATAGATGCCATCTGGAAATGTGACAGAACCTTGTCGGGAATGGGCTTATAGATGCCATTTGGGACTGTAATGGGAGGATGGGCTTATAGATGCCATCTAGGTGTCGATCGCGTAAGAGATTCCTTAGCAAGAACTTGCGTACCTGAGAAAGAAAGACAATTACCTGGCCTGTTACAGGGGTCGATCTTCACTCAGTCGCTCACAGACATGCCCTGGCTAGATACAGGTATCGAATCTGGAACTTCAAAAGGTTGATGGGTTGTCTCTACTGACAGGTTATCTCAGAAAAATCTTTGGGATTTAACCGAACCAGAGGAGGTTTTGTCTTTCTTGACGAGTTGTCTCTTTGGACGGGTTATCTTCATGGACGGGTTGTCTTTAACGACGAGTGATCTTCAATAACGAGTTGTCTTCAATGACGAGTTGTCTTTAATGACGAGTTGTCTTTAATGACGAGTTGCCTTAAATGACGAGTAGTCTTCAACGCCGAGGTGTCTTCAATGACGGGTGTCTATACTGACGGGTTGTCTTCAATGACGAGTTGTCTTCAATGAAGAGATGTCTTCAATGACGAGGTTGTCTTAAATGACGAGTTGTCTTCAATGACGAGTTGTCTTCAATGACGAGGTTATCTTAAATGACGAGTTGTCTTCAATGACGAGTTGTCTTCAATGACGAGTTATCTTCAATGACGAGTTGTCTTCAATGACAGGTTGTCTTCAATGACGAGTTGTCTTCAATGACGAGTTGTCTTCAATGACAGGTTGTCTTAAATGACGAGTAGTCTTCAACGACGAGGTGTCTTCAAAGAATACCTACAAGAACCTCCTATTCTCATGCCTCCAGTTGAAGGAAGACCCTTGATCATGTACTTGACTGTATTAGAGAACTCTATGGGGTGTGTGTTGGGCCAACATGACGAGTCTGGACGAAAAGAGCATGCTATTTATTACCTGAGCAAAAAGTTTACCGACTGTGAAACCAGATATTCACTGCTCGAGAAAACTTGTTGCGCTCTGGCATGGGCTGCTCGCCGGCTAAGACAGTATATGTTGACTCATACCACTTTGTTGATTTCTAAAATGGACCCAATCAAGTACATCTTCGAGAAACCTGCCCTTTCTGGACGGATAGCCAGATATCAAATGATCTTGACTGAGTACGACATTCAATACACGACTTGAAAAGCCATTAAAGGAAGTGTACTAGCAGATCATTTGGCCTATCAAGCCGTGGATGATTATCAGTTAATAAACTTCGACTTCCCTGATGAGGACATCATGCTGGTAACCGACTGTGCGAAACCTGGACCGTATGACGGACCTGAACAAGGATCCCGATGGACTATGGTGTTCGATGGGGCTTCCAACACCTTAGGTAACAAAATTGGTGCTGTGATCATCTCTCCTGAAGGTTGCCACACTCCTTTCACTTCCAGATTATGCTTCGATTGCACAAACAATATGGTTGAGTATGAAGCATGCATCTTAGGTCTGAAAGATGCCATTGACTTAAGGATCGAGCATTTGGATGTGTTTGGAGATTCTGCCTTGGTGATCAGCCAAGTAAATGGAGATTGGGACACTAAACACCCTAATCTTATCCCTTACAAGGAACTTGTGCTATCCCTAATTCCTTACTTCGAAGAGATCACGTTCGAGCACTTCCCTAGGGAAGAAAACCAGTTGGCTGACGCTTTGGCAACCATGTCTTCAATGTTCAAAGTCATATGGGACAACGAAGCCCCTATGATAACAATTGAAATATTCGATGAACCTGCACATTGCTATGAGCTTGACACCGATGTGGAAAAGCCATGGTACCATGAGGTGATGAGATACCTTGAAACACAAGAGTATCCAGAGGGGGCATCTATCAATGATAGAAAGTTCTTGCGAAGATTTGCAGCCAAATTCTTCCTAAGCAACGGGATATTGTACAAATGCAACCATGATTCGACTCTACTCAGATGTGTAGACAAGAAGGAGGCAGAGGAAATTATGGAAGACATGCACGATGGTCTCTTCAGTACTCACTCAAGTGGGCATACGATGGCCAAGAAAATATTAAGAGCAGGTTACTATTGGTAAACAATGGAGACTGATTGCCATCAATATTCAAGGACCTGTCACAAATGCCAAATCTATGCTGACAAGGTCCATGTGCCTCCTATCCCTCTGAATGTCATGACCGCTCCGTGGCCATTTACAATGTGGGGAATTGACATGATTGGAGAGATCAAGCCCACAGCTTCCAACGGACATCGCTTCATTCTCGTTGCTATCGACTATTTCACCAAATGGATCGAAGCCACCTCATTTTCCTCAGTCACCAAGAATGTGGTAGCCAGATTCATTAGACACAACCTCATCTGTCGTTATGGTATCCCCGAAAGTATCATCACCGACAATGGGACTAACCTCAATAATGCTATGATTACTGAGCTTTGCACTCAGTTTAAGATCAAGCATCACAATTCTTCTCCATATAGACCAAAAATGAATGGCACAATCGAAGCAGCCAACAAAAATATCAAGAAGATTGTGCAGAAGATGGTAGTAACCTATAAGTATTGGCATGAGATGTTGCCATTTACTCTCCATGGTTACCGTACTTCAGCTAGAACCTCAACTGGGGAAACTCCCTTTTCCTTAGTTTATGGCATGGGAGTTGTTCTGCCAGTGGAAGTTCAGATTCCCTTGCTGAGGATTATGATTGAGGCAGGCTTAGCCGAAGACGAGTGGATTCAAACGAGATTGGATCATTTGAACTTGATTGACGAAAAATGGTTAGCTGTTGTTTGCCATGGTCAGATGTACCAAAAACGGATGATCAAGGCTTTCAACAAAAAGATCAAGCCTCGAGTATATCAAGCTGGTGACTTGGTGATAAAATGCATCCTTCTACCACAAGGCGACCCCAGAGGAAAATGGAATCCCACCTATGATGGGCCATTTGTTGTCAAGAGAGTTTTCTCTGGCGGTGCCATGATGCTGACTACCATGGATGGCGAGGATTTCCCACATCCCATAAACACGGACATAGTTAAAAAATACTACGTATAAGAGACCCGTTAGGTTGACACACCTAAGCAAAATAAGGGCATCCCGAAAAACCAAAGGTTTGGGCAAAAATTAGGGATATACGCAAAAGATTGTACACCCAGCAAGCTGAAAACCTGAAAGGGCGACTTGGGCAAAAAGGGGTATCTTGGTGGGCTGAAAATCCGAAAGGGCGGTCCAGGAAAAAGTTAAGGATTAAAAGCGTATGACTATGTCCCATGGAATCAATACAGTCAATTTTATCATCAAGGTCCAAGTTCAAACGGTCCAAGATCAATCCAATCAACTTCTATCAACGACAAGAGACATTCGAAGACATTGGGGCAATAACAGAGTTGGAAGGCAATAAGATCATTTCACATGGCTATTTTGTTTTCATCCTCAATGTTTGTTTTCCTTTCGATGATTTCCTATTACTAGGATCTCCGTCTCTCTGTACAAAAACGCCTATTCATGGGCAAAATATCAATACAAATACACTTTGAAGTGAAAAATTTCTGTCTTTGTATTAAATGCAAATTTATCCAATGACTAAAATTGAATAAACATATGCATATGAACATAATTAAAAACTATTTGGCACATATGTCCTGCTAAGAAGCAGTAAGCATCTCTTTAATGTGTAGGAAATATGCCCACAAAGTTATCTCATTATCATTATCCCCATGAGGGCGACTACGATAAACCTTTCCCCTAACGGAGTTGCCCACAAAGTCTCTTTGCATGGGATAATCCCCGTCCAAAGTCTCAATCTCTTGGTCGCTTTCTCCCTAGCTAAGTCAATTTTTACAAGTTGAAGCCTCATAGATCTCTTCCTAAAGGAAATTCACTTCCTCAACGGGGTTTATTTCCCCAACAAGGTTATTTCCCCATCCGAATTCAAATTTCGCAACATACAACAATCAAGACACCACAAAGTTCCTCAGCTGAGCATATCTTCCCCAGCCAAGACTATTATCCCCAAGCAGAGTTTATCCTCCCCAGTTGAGTATATCCTCCTTAAGTTGAGTTTGTCCTACCCGACTAAGTCTACACTCTCCAGTTTGAATTTTCTTTCAGATTGTTGCAAATCATAGGGCCACAACCCCTGATCCCCAGTAAAGCCGTCAGAAAAGCCTTTACTATTTCAAAAAAAGATACTATGAAGCCTGGATCCGACCAGGTATTAGCATAATTTTCAAGTTATTACTAGAGCCTGGACCCAACCAGATAATAGTTTGACTTCTTCAAGTTGCTGAAACCTGGACTCGACCAGATAACCGTTTGAGTATATGAAACCTGGACCCGACCAGATAACAATTGATCTCAATTTCAAGATGCTATGAAACCTGGACCCGACCAGATAATAGTCTAACTCTTCAAAGATGTAGAAGAACCTGGACTCAATCCGACTATGGTTTAATTTCTTTTCCCCAGTATAGTTTGCCTCTACCCCAACAAGTTGTTGTGAAGCCTGGATCTGACCAAACAGTTTATTGTGAAACCTGGACCCGACCAGATAGCAATTGACCTCATCAACCTCATAAATCTGCAAAGCCTGGACCCGACCAGATGACAATTTTTCAAACAGTTTATTGTGACACCTAGACCCGACCAGATAGCAATTGACCTCATCAACCTAAGAAATCTGCAAAGCCTGGACCCGACCAGATGACAATTTTTCAAACAGTTTATTATGAAACCTGGACCCGACCAGATAGCAATCGACCTCATCAACCTCAGAAATCTGCAAAGCATGGACCCGACTAGATGACAGTTTTTCAAACAGTTTATTGTGAAACCTGGAACCCGACCAGATAACAATAACTATGATCCCCAGAGAGACACTGATGCGGTGGGAGAACTGACTTGAGGTTTTGCGTTTGTGTTCGCAAATGTTTCGGTTTAGCAAGAGTCGCCACTGACTTTTTATTTTATCCAAAGGAAAGGTAAAAAAGCACAGGAAAGACCTTTGAGATGTTTTCTTGGGTTCGGGGGGTAGATTATGAAAAGGGAAGGTGCAAACACCATTTTCATCCATGGTTATCCATGGGCTTTTAGTGACTTGTTTAGATCACTTGCTTTTGCTTTTCAATTGTTTGAAATGGTGCTTTGTGTGTGGTTTTAAAAAGAGGCCATCATTGTGGCAACCTTTGTAATGATTCTTGTTTGAATGTATACAAAGGTGTATTTGTCTTTTGAAAAGATATTTCAATGTTTGAAAGTTTGTTTTGGGAAATGTTTTGAAATTGTGTTGTGAGGTGTGTTTGAAAATAGCAAGGATGTTTTTGCAAGTTTTGATCAAGCAACTAAGAGTTATCTACCCTATTTTACTCAAAGATCTTTCCTACACATTTTTAACCCTTTTGACAGTGTTTTTTACCATTGTATTTGGTAAACAACCTTGTATTTGGATGTTAAACGGGACAAGCGCGGGTCATCGTATTGACCATGATAGCAATTGTGCTAAGTATCTTTAGCAAATTTTTTTGAGGAACTAGATCATTTTTTGTATAGGCAACCAAGATAGCGTCATCGAGGGACTATGATCTTTTGTTTTTTAGTTTTGCCAAAGTACTCAACATGCATAACATGGCCATTTTAAAGGCAACAAGTGGATGAAACCCTAGGGGTGCATGTGTGTATTGTGTTGTCAATTTTCATGCCTTTTTGTCTTTGTATTAGTCAAGCTATTTGTTTGATTTTGGATTTTTGCATACAAACCCTAATCTCTATCATGGCATATTTGAAAGTTATAAATGCGTAAAATAAATCTACGACTATTACAATATTGATATGGGAAGGGGGATACAATTTTTTGAATGGGGGATTTGCAAGAAAATAAAACCCTAATATTTACTATTACATCCAAATTGAATAAATGGTACAAATAAATAAATAGGCAAGTATTTAAATGGTCAATTAAATAAACATGCAAAATATTATGAATATGCAAAAAATGTTTTTGTTTGTTTTTATGTATGTAAGAATAAAATATTTAATGTATTAAAAAGAAAGAAAATAAAAAGTTATTTTTGTTAAGGGAAAAACCCTAAATTTTGTTTTAAGAAAGTATATTTATTAATATTATTTATTTATGTATAATAAAAAATAAAAATATATTCAAGTGTCAAAAAATAAAATATATTAGAAAAAAATATTATTTTTAATAAGGGTGGAAACCCTAGTTTTTTTTTGTTTTAAGATAATATATATTATATTATTTATTTTATGTACAAGAATATATATAAACATATATACAAGGATATTAAAAAATAAAACATATGAAAAAAATATTAGTTTATACGTATGAATAATAAAAATAAAATATATAATATTTCTATAATGTTTATAAGTTTTTATTAAAGAAAATAAAGGTATATACCAATTAATAATTATTTTTATGTCTAAAAAATAATAAAAAGTAAAAAAATAAAATGTGAAAATTTCTGAAAATATTTTTAGTATTTTTTATGTTTAGAAAAAATATAATAAAATCAGAAATGAAAAATAAATAATAAAAATACAAAAATATAAAGAAATGGGCCAGGGGGGTGCAATCAGTAAAGAGGGGGTGTCAAAAACAATGCCAGAACCAAGCCCAACCCACTGAACTTCATCTTCAACCTTTGTCAAACAAAAACACGCGCGCCTGACTCAAATATGGAAAACCTGCTTACGTGCTCTAATGCAAAAACTCATAACATCAAAGTTGTAGCATTTGTCAAGATGATTTCAACCGTATAAAGAACTTAATCTAACTCTCAAAGACCAGAGAGAATTTCTCTGGCCCTAATTTCTAACCTAACTTTTTCAGGAAGTTCATGAACCAAATTCTCTTAACACGATTAAAAGAAATGAAATCTAAGCATATGTACAGCTTCAGGGCTATGAGTACTACATTTTTTATTCACAAACCTAAGCCTAATGATTCCTAAATAGAGAGATAGGAAGTTGACAAAAACCTGTTTCAGTTGAACTTGTGTATGGCAATGTGGGGCTTTTCAATGAGGCATGAACTTCTTTTGAGCTTGCTTGAATCTCCTCTGACCTTCCCCAATACTTAGTTTGCTTTGGATGTGCTTGAACAAGCTTGCAGAAGTCAACCTGCATAAGCTGAAAACAAAAATGGTGAAGCTTGCAAATGGAGTTACAGTCAGTGGCCAATGATTTGTATTGCTTGGATAAGTTATATGGAAGGTATTGGAAAAAGTTTGGGGAAAAACGCATGAGTAACTTGGTGAGATGGAAGGGAAACTGCAGGGAGTGCCCTGTTTTGCAAGAGGAAGGTGATTTTATGTTTTGGAAGGCTTGAGGGTTCAATCACTCGTGTTTCTTGCTCAAGGCAATGTCAAGAACTTGTTTCAAATGCTTGCAAGGGTTGGTTATAACAGATATGCAAGTTGTGGCTCTTTGGCAAGTTTACTTGTATTTTAAGCAAAAGTAAGAAATGATGCAAGACAGGCCTATACAGGCTATCTACCAGCCTGCACTTTATGATCTTGGCCCCCTCAGTTTGTGGATATTGTTTGCTGTATAAGATTTTGTTCAAGGCTCAAGAATGCAATTTGACATAAAGCAATTTTGACAAAAATGGCAATGTTGCCTTTTTGCTATTTTTGGATTAATCTCTTGTGTAATCCTCTAATGACCAGAACAAAGCCTCAAACCAATGGATTTGCATTTGATTATTGAGTATGAAAGGGTTTAGGGACCTGTAATCAAGTACAAACAATGCTGGATGGAAGTTGCAACTTGTATCAACATGAAAATGCCATGGATCAAAAGTGAGTTTTTGCCAAATTCAAACCTTCGATTCTCCATAACCACAAATGATTTTGGAGAGTTTTTGGACATTTTGGAAAGTTTGTAACATGCTCTACAATCCATATTTGAAATTAATTTTGAGATTCCAAGTGGAACTATGTGAAAAATGGTCATGAAGATAGGTCAAAATCCTGCCTAAACTAGGGCAAAATTTCACTAAGTTAAAAGTTTCATGGACCCTTGTTCCAAAAATCATAACTTGATATCCAAGCTTCTTTTGAGAAAACTTTGTGAATCAAAGTTGTAGATTTTGTGGAATAATACAACTTTCATGTTGGAAGTTTTTTTTTAATCCAATTGCATCATGGTGAAAATGTTGGGCAAAGTTGGGAAAAAATAAGAAAATTTCATAACTTAGAAAAATTCTAAGTTACGAAAATTTTCAATCTTAAACCCTAATTTGCAAAATTAGGTTTATTGATGAACAAGTTTCATGTTTTGACACCTCTTGATGAAAAATGACCCTTGGCACTTGATTTTGACCAAAAAGTCAAAGTTTGACTTTTCAGTGTACAGTCAAATTTTGATCAGTTGACTGAAAAATTCATCTGTCAATCCAATGCATTTGAGATCTTTTGAACCTTGTGAATAGGTCAAGATGATGCCATTTAGTCCTTGAATCCATGCTTGAACCCAATTTGCCATTGGCTAGGTGAAAAATCAGAAATTGCCCTTATACAGTCAAAACCCTAAAAATGACCATTTTGCCCTTTTGATGATCTGATCAAATTTCTTGAGGAGTTGTGGTCCAAACTTGATCAAATGGTTCATATGAGTCTATAATGTTGACGTGGATAAAAAATTATGAGGTTTGAATGTAAATTGGCCACAATTGACTTTTTCCCCAATACAGTTGATTTCTAGGTCAACTGTCCAATTGACTGGGTAAAAATTTGATTCAAGGCTTGAAACTTGGTAGAGGCAATCTTGTAAGTCCAACATGAAGTATGAAAGTCACATTGAGCATTGAAATTCCAAAAATCCCTGTGCAAACTCAAACCCTAATTTAGGTCATCAGTGCAAGGAGATGTCTTGAGCAGAGCAAACCCTAATTTGGTCTTGAGTCCAAAGAGTCTTGTGAGGGGAAATCTTGATAAAATGAGAGGGAAAATTTTGGGGTACAACAGACACTATGAAGCCTGGACTCGACCAGATAATAGTACAGCTTTCCAAAAACCATGAAACCTGGATCCGACCAGATAGTAGTTACCATTTCAAGTTACTGCGAAGCCCGGATCTGACCAGATAACAGTTAACTTCTGTATACCCAACAAGTTGTTGTGAAGCCTGGATCCGACCATATAATTAGACAATTTCAATAAATTTTCCGCAAAGCCTGGAATCCGACCAGATAACAGTTAATTCATCTCTTCCCCCAGTAAGTTGCCGTGAATCTTGGATCCGACCAAATAGCAGTTGACTACTTCATCCTCAGCAAATTGTGAAGCCTGGATCCGACCAGATAACAACTAACATTCAAGAGATATTCCCCAATGAAAGCATCCTTTCAACAAAGTTTGAAGATGTGCATATTCTTCACCCCCAACGGCAATCAGGGATTCAACCCTCCAGAATTTCCTTAGCAGCAGTCCGGGATTTATTTTCCCAGACAGAAATATACATCTCACGACCATACATCATACCATGTACATACCCTATGCATTTAGCATAATACCACATCTGGTGTACATCATGCATGCATCTTCATTTTACTAACTCTTTTTCTCACAGGTAAAACATCAAGTTTTAATATAAATCAACAAGAGATTTGTGCTGATATTTCTTCTAATGTTTATCAACTTTCCTCCAAATGGCATCTATAAGCCCATTCACCATCCATCTTCGAGTGCAAATTTCTAGGACCTCTAGTGTTCAATCATCTTCACCTTCAAGTCACGAATGGCAGACTCACCAATCTAACTCTTCAGGTTTAAGAAGATTGAATAGGGGCAACTGTTGTACCCCAAAAATTTCCCTCTCATTTATCAAGAATTCTCTCACAAGATCTTCTATGACGTCAAGTTTGCAACACTCATACATCAATTTAGGCTTGGAATTGGCACAAGGGCCAAATGGTCAATTGCATATTAGAAAGTCAAACTTTGACTTTTTGGTCAACATTACATTCCAAAGATCAAATTTCGTCAAGACATTAAAGAATAACAAGCTTGATCATCAAGAAGTCAAAAAAGTCAAAAGTAAACTTGAAAAGTCAAGATTTCCAAGACTTAGAAATTTTCTAAGTGTTTTATACATGATAATTTCATCACTTCATGCCATTCTTTCATCAAGATGCAAGACAGTTCAAGGGAAACTTTCAACATGAAAGTTGTAGATCTCCATGATATCTACAACATTGATTTATATAACTTCTCCTAGAAGTGCTTGGATTTTGAGTTATAAATTCATGAGTCATGACATTTTCATTTTACGCTTAGAGAAATTTTCAACAGATTTTGTTCAGGATTTTATCCCAACTTCTTGGCATTTTTTCACATAGTTCCAAGATGATTTTGTCAAAATGGCCAACATGAAAGTTATAGAGGATGTTTCAAGATTTTCAAAACATCCAAGAGCATAAATTTATCATACTTGAGCTAGGAGATTCAAGGGCTTGAAGTTGGCCATCCATCTTTGAATTGCAAGTCATTCTATTGAAGAACACATAACAAAACCCTTATGCTATGCTGCATAATCTTATGTTGCACACCTTCTTGCTTGCAAATATATACATTATTTAATGTTTACACAAGAGCTTGAGCTATTACCCAAGTGTTTGAGCCATTGTCCAAAAGATCTTTCCATTTATGGCATAAAGGCACCATTGCTATTCTTGAAAGCAAGCTTTTTGTACAAAGTTTGTCTTGAGCCCATACCTTGCTTGTTGCTGATTATACTCCACCATAAATCATGGGAAGTAGCTCCTCTATACCAACAACTTTGGTACTTCACCTTGGGACTATGGAGTACTTGACATAGTTTGATTTTTGTAATCCAACCAAACCATAACATGCTGTCTTGCAAACTTAGTCAGCTCATATGCACAAACCTCCTGTCTATAAATAGAAGAAGATTTACAAGGAAAAGAGGTTGGAAAAGGAGAGAGAGAGAGGTAAAAAATAGAAGGAAAACCAGAAGTCTTGTTGTAAACTAACCATCAAAAGCCATAACAGTCTACAAAACTTCCACTCTTGAGTTTTAAAGTCCAAACCTTTGAACCTCTCATGCCTTGCAAATCCAGTCCAACCATCTAAACACTCCACATACATCATATAAAAGTAGTTCAAACATAAGAAAAACTTCTGTAACATCACTATCATCACTTCCCAAGCTCAACAACAACCCATACAACAGCTCAAACTCAAAGCACCAAATTTCAGTTTCAAGGTAAGTTTTCTTGACTTTAAACTCTTCATTTCAATCATAATCATTTGGTTCATTTTTGAGGCTAAAGTGCAGTGACCTATGGAGAAAAGGTTTGTAAAAATTCATGAACAATTGCCAAGATTGAGTGAAAAGTTTTCCATGAAATAGCATCATGAACAAGCAGGTGTAAGGCAGCTGTTTTTCAAAACCATACAGTGTGCAATCGATTGCACAACCATGAAAATCGATTGCACGGGGTTCCAGTAGCCAGATTTCCAATTTTTTTGAGTGTGCAATCGATTGCACAACCATGCAAATTGATTGCACGGGGTTCCAGTAGCCAGATTTCCAAATATTTTGAGTGTGCAATCGATTGCACAACCATGCAAATCGATTGCACTGGAAGTGAGTAGCCATGTTTTGAAAAACTGAAGTATGCAATCGATTGCACTAACATGCAAATCGATTGAACTCAAATGAAAATTAAATTTTTTCTTTGAAAATACTTGAATAAATAGTTGGACAATATAAAATGTTTCTTTTGACCATTGAGCATCTATATCTTAAGTTCTAGGTAAGTATTATCATTATACCTTAAAATTTGCTAAGGGCTTGAACCAAAGACTTCATCCAAAGAGGATTTTAGCTTGATCAATAATTTTTGCCATCTTTATAAATCGAGATTTGTATTCATCAAAGCAAAAGTGCATTCGAGAAGCTTGATTTCACGACATGTGTCGACACATAATGATTCAAAGTTGTTGTACCCCAAAATTTACCCTCTTTTCATACACGCATATTATTGGTTTTATGGTTATAGATTAAAGGTATATTTATCAAGCTTCTTCAGGTTACAAGTGACGTTTATTTCGCCAATGGATGTTCTCAGAGTATTTTCTGTGCTGAAGATCGGTTCGCTGTTTTGCAATGATTTGGGGTTCAAAGATTCACAAGTTTAATCTGGCGCGTCATATTCAGGTGTTCTTTCGCCAAGATATCTCTGATAATGTATTATCAAATTCAGGTTCGGCTCAAGAGTCAATTCTTTAAAGAAGGTCTCTGAATGTGTGAGTTTTCTCGAAGAAATATGGTGAAAAAGTGTGTTGAAAGTGCAGTTTTTACGCACTAAAAAATTCATAACTTGAAGACCGTGGCTCGTTTTGAACCTGTTCCGGTGGCCAAAATTCCATCTTGACGTCATCTACGTTTTCATCTCTCATGGATGGAAGCCAATTTCGATCAGAAGGTCATCAAGAATGCGGATTTATCAAGTATTTCCGTACAAAAAATTTGTGCAAGAAGTTTATTTGCGTCATGTTCAGAAAATCATAACTTGGTCGATTTTCATCGTATCGAGCTGGTTCCAACGCCAAAATTTCACAAATTGAGTTGACTAAATTTTCACAGGAGGTATCGAGCTCGAACGATATTCAAAAGGCCTTCGTTTTTTTCTGAGTGCGTGTGATGCGCCGAAAATCCTGAATGCTGAATATTATTACATCTGGGTCAAAACTTCGAAAATTTATAACTCGGTCAATTCTTATCGGATTGAGCCCATATTTTTACACAAGGTCATTGACTCAGAGATATACAACTTTTCTTCCAAAGTCGAGACCAGGTTATGCTCCGATCAATACCAGTTTTTTATTGAAGAACATGTCAGAGTCGACACTAGAGTCTAAAATAAGTTTGTCTGAGCTAAAACTTCAAAAATTCATAACTAATTTACCGTTTATCCGATTGAGCCCATTTTCGGACAGGAGTTAGTTTTCAATGTCGGATACATTTTGTTTTCACATTTCAACTTCAAAAATTTCACTTAATCCCCTGCGATTTAGCCTGGAACATGACGAACTCAAGTGAATATTGGAGGCCCAATTGCACATTCAAAGCCCATATCTTTGCTCTAATTTCCATTATATAATCTCATTCTTTTCACACAAAGAAGGGGAGAACGAAAAAAAAAAACCTTTGCCACAACCATGTCAGAATACCAAATTCTTTCAAGAATCCTAAAAGCTTTAAATCCTTATTATAAATCCCCATCTCACTACAAACAAGCCATCCTTGTTACAAATCCTCATCTCACTACAAACAAGACATCCTTGTTACAAATTCATATCTTACTACTTCTCCAGTAAGGGCAAGACTGGTTTGATCTCCATGATCAAAAGGGTATAATCATTCATACATGCCATATCGGTTTTAACATTAATTTTTTTCATATATTTGCTTTATTTGTATTTCATGATATATAGTAATTTATTTAATGTGTTCATGAGATTCAACACTGCAGATTTAGACAGGGTCCCATGCAGGTTCATTGCAAAACACTGAGGTCAAAATAGAACAACCACCAATGCATGATTCATGGCAAGGCAGACATCCTGAGGAGGCTAAGGGCGTGGGTTCAACAACCACCCCTATTGGTTTTGGTTTTCTTCCTTCCTATTTATCCTTTTACTTATTTTTATTCTTTCTGTTTAAAATCTTTTTCATAAAACTTAACATTTTTCAGAAACCTTTGATTTTTCATAATAAACTCGAATAATTAATTTTAGGTTTTAAATTAATTTTTGGGTCAACACTCACCCCTGACAATATGTATAATTTTGCTTATTTTTAACCCTTTGTACATCATTTCTTTCTCTTTAATATCTTCCTTGAAAATCCTAAATTCATATAAACTCTAATTTTATTTAAATAAAAAACCCTATTAATTGACAAACTTAACCTTTTTTACAAACCCTAATTAATTTAGGTTTTAATTTTTTATATATTATTATTAACTCTTTTTTATTAACTATTTAATTTAATTAATTAACTTTTTTTTCTGCAAATTAGGAAAACAATTAGGTTTTAGTTTTTTCTTTGTAATTAACCCTTCAATTAACCATTTTTTAAACAAATTAGGATTAGGTTTTTGTTTTAGTTAGTAACTGAATTTTTGGTTTTTTTTTCATTTATTAATAAATTAAGTTAATTAACTCTTTTATTAAAATTAGTTAGAATTAGGTTTTTTAATTAACTTATAATTATTTTCTAAAAAAAAAACACCAAAAACATTAACTTAGAATTTTAGGTTTTAATTTTTCCTTAATTTCTTTTTATTTATTCTTTTACATTTTAATTTCTAGAAAAATTGTATAGGTCCCATTATCAATGTAATAGCGTAGATTTATCTTTTCTCGCATTTTTTCTAACTATGCAATTGCTTCTGGGATGTAATAGTAATTAGGGTTTTAAATTCCGCATCTTTATTTTTAGTCTAAAATAATTATGTATCTGCAAAAGCCTTGTAATAGTTAGGACTTTAAACTTTCCGCGTTTTATTTTCGCAAACTATAAACTGCTTAGATGTATGTTAATAGGATTGTATGGCAAGAATGTTTGGAAAATTAAAATGGTAGATAACCTAATGTGCAAAGATTAAATAAGTGAAACAAATCATATGCACATATTGCTCCTAGGGTACTCCTCACTTGGTTGCCTCGGAAAAAAATGGTCATGTCCCTCGAACGTAGGGATATCTTAGCAAAAGACCCTCAATCTAAAAGTCATCATAAAGATCATAGTCCCTTAACGTTCCTCGAGTTACCTACAAGAAATGATCTTGTCCCTCGATGTTGCCTACAAATATATGATGACAGTCCCTTCAAAATGCTAAGGTATCCTTACATGTTACCTTCAATGACCATTACGTCCCTTTCGATAGTCCCTCAAACTCCAACGACGGTACTACCTACTCCTTAATAGTGGGATAACATTGTCTAAAGGAAATAGAACAAAAACAATCTTTGTTCGAGTACGTAGATGCTAGTAGGTACTTGCTAAAGTAAAAAGTTTTCACACAAACACCTTTCAAAACAATTTTCAAAACAAACTTCGTCACACCTTTGAGGACTGATACAAGGGTTATCACGAAGTAAAACATTTTCGAAAAAAAAAGCACACACACAAGCAATTTTAAAAGATGAGCAAGTACCTAAGAGCCCATGGTTTAAAAAATGAGCAAGTACCTAAGAGCCCATGGAAAACCATGGATAGAAAGGGTGCTAACACCTTCCCTTTCTATAATCTACCCCCCGTACTCAGAATATCTCGAAAAAGGATTTTTCTGTACTTTTTTCCTTTCCGGTTGGATAAAAGAAAAGTCGGTGGCAACTCTTGCTTACCGCGACATTTGCGAATACAAAACGCAAACCTGTATTAAACAGTCGGTTCTGCTACCGTATCACAAAAGTGTTTTCTTTTCCTTTCATTTTTCTTTACTTTTACATGCTTCATATATTTTCTTCATGGCTATTCAATATGGTTGTAATAGATAATCAGGACTATAATTTCTTGAAATCCCCATTTGTAAACTTGTACACCCCATCCCCAAATGATTGTAATAGCGTAGGGTATTTACTTTCCGTAATTTATCGCTTTATATAACATGTTAATAATTATGGTTTGTATGGCAAGATAAAACCAATCGAATAGAAAATCCTAATTCAAGACAAAATCAAGCATGAAAATGACACACTTGTACACAAACACCCCTAGGGTTACTCCACTTGGCTGCCTTGAACAAAATGGCCATATTATGCATGTAAGGTATCTTAGCAAAACAAACAACAAGATCATAGTCCCTCGATGACGCTATTCAAAGTTGCCTTACAAAAATAATCTTAGTCCCTCAAAATGCTAAGATACTTTGCAACATTGCTAATCATGGTCATACGATGACCCACACCCGTCCCGTTTACATCCAAAGATAGTGTTGTTTACTAAATCAATGGTAAGACAACAATATCAAAGGAAAAGAAAATGAACAAGAAAGAAATTTGAGTAGGTAGATTACTTTTGGTTACTTGCTCCATTTCAAACAAATATCCTTGCTATTTTCAAAACAAACACACACATTTCAAAACATATTACAAACTTGAAAACATTTTCAAAAAGACAAGCATCTTTGTGTACATTCTTATGAACGAGAATCATTACAAAGATTGCCTAAACAATATCCTATTTTACAAAATACTTTCAAAACCATACAAAGCACAATTTCAAACAAAAGCAAGTGATCTAGCAAGTAACTAAGAGCCCATGGAAAACCATGGATGAAAAGGGTGCTAATACCTTCCCTTTTCATAATCTACCCCCCAAACTCAAGAAACAATCTCAAAGGTCTTTCCTGTGCTTTTTCACCTTTCCTTTTGGATAAAAGAAAAGTCGGTGGCGACTCTTGCTAAACTGCACCATTTGCGATAAAACGCAAAACCTTCAAGTCAGTTCTCCCACCGTATCACAAGTGTCAAAATGAATCTATATCTATATCATATCTGAAATGTATTTGGAATGAGTTCCAGAATGAATCTATATCTAGATCGTATCTGAATTGTATCTAGAAGAGAATCTGGAATGAGTGCCAGAATAATCTATATCTAGATTGTATCTGAACTGTATCTGGAAGAGAATCCAAAATAAGTGTCAGAATGAATCTATATCTAGATAGTATTTGGATTGTATCTAGAAGAGAATCTAGAATGAGTGCTAGAGTGAATCTATATCTTGATCGTATATGAACTGTATCTAAGAGAATCTAGAATAAGTGTCAGGATGAATCTATATCTAGATTGTATCTGAACTATATCTAGAAGAGAATCTAGAATGAGTGCCGGAATAAATATATATCTAGATCATATCTCAATTGTATCTGGAAGATAATCTGGAATGAGTGCCAGGAAGAATCTATATCTAGATCGTATCTGAACTGTATCTAGAAGAGAATCTAGAATGAGTGCCAGAATGAATCTATATCTAGATCGTATCTGAACTGTATCTGGAAGATAATTTGGAATGAGTGCCAGAAAGAATCTATATCTAGATCATATCTGAACTGTATCTAGAAGAGAATCTGGAATGAGTGCCATAATGAATCTATATCTAGATCGTATCTGAACTATATCTAGAAGAGAATCCGAAATAAGTGTCAGAATAAATCTATATCTAGTTGTATCTGAACTGCATCTGGAAGAGAATCTGGAATGAGTGCCAAAATTAATCTACATCTAGATCGTATTTGAACTGTATCTAAAAGAAAATCTAGAATGAGTTCCAGAATGAATCTATATCTAGATCGTATCTGAACTGTATCTAGAAGATGATAAACTTTTGTCAATCTTTATCTGTTCGGGAACTAACCTGAAAAGACAAAGTTAGTTTTATGCAATGGCATGATGTAGGTAATGCATTGCGTAATGATGTTCTCAAAATAAATGAGATTGTGCTATATGCATTTTGTATGCATATGCTATGACATTTGTAAATGATGTATGAATGTGAAATGTTATTGAAGTGTATTTGTAAACAAGTGCAATATCTTTGTCTGGGAAAATAAATCCCCGAATATTGCAGGGGATAAAGAGTACGTGTATCTTTGATCTTGATGGGTATTCATGTTTTCTGTTTAAGGAAACTCCATTGGAGGATGTTGATTCCTGTTTTGAGGAGAAGAGTCCAAAAGCATTGGTTGTTCACTGCTCTACTAGTGATTTAAGTTCTTATATACCCTGATTGGGGATAAAAGAGATGGATAACCTTTCGAGGTGTTGTCTGACCGAGTTTCTGATACGGACGCTGTTGTACCCCAAAATTTGCCCTCTTATTTTATCAAGATTCTCCTCACAAGACTTCTTGGACTCAAGACATTTCCTTGCACTGTTGACCTGAAATTAGGGTTTGAGTTTGCACAGAGATTTTTGGACTTCCAATGCCTCATGTGACCTTCATACTTCATGTTGGACCCCTAAGATTGCTCATACCAAGTTTCAAGCCTTGAATCACAATTTTGCCCAGTCAATTGGACAATTGACCCAAAAATCAACTATATTTGGGAAAAACTCAACTGTGGCCAATATACAGTCAAACCTCATAATTTTTGATCCACATTAACATTATAGACTCATATGAACCATTTTATCAAGTTTGGACCACAACTCCTCAAGAAATTTGATCAGATCATCAAAAGGGCAAAATGGTCAAAATTAGGGTTTTGACTGAGGAAGGGAAATTTCTGATTTTTCACCTAGCCAATGGAAAATTGGGTTCAAGCATGGTTTCAAGGACTTAATGGCATCATCTTGACCTAATCACAAGGTTCAAAAGATCTCAAATGCATTGGATTGACAGATGAATTTTCCAGTCAACTGATCAAAAATCAACTATACACTGAAAAGTCAAACTTTGACTTTTTGGTCAAAATCAAGTGCCAAGGGTCATTTTTCATCAAGATGTGTCAAAACATGAAACTTGTTGACCAAGAAACCTAATTTTGAAAAATAGGGTTTAAGTTTGAAATTTTTCATAACTTAGAAATTTTCTAAGTTATGAAAATTTCTTATTTTTTCCCAACTTTTCCCAACTTTTTTACCATGATGCAATTGGATTCAAAGAAAACTTCCAACATCAAAGTTGTATTCCTCCACAAAATCTACAACTTTGATTCGCAAAGTTTTCCCAAAAGATGCTTGGATCTCAAGTTATGATTTTGTGAATAAGGGTCCATGAAACTTTTAACTTAGTGAAATTTTGCCCTAGTTTAGGCAGATTTTTGACCTATCTTCATGGAAACTTTTCACATAGTTACAAGTGGAATATCAAAATTCATTTCAAAAATGGATTTTAGAGCATGTTACAAGATTTCCAAAATGTCCAAGAACTCTCCAAGACCATTTATGGTTAGGGAGAATCAAAGATTTGAAAATGGCCATTTCTCACTTTTGTCCATGGCATTTTGCACATTGCTACAAGTTGCAAATATGTCCTAAGCATGCTTGTACTTGTTTTACAGGTCTTAAATCTTTACACACTCCAAAATTGAATGCAAATACATTGGTTAATGGCATTGTTTTGATCTTTGAAGCTTTGCACAAGGGTTTAATCCAAAAATGGCAAAAAGGTTACATTGCTACTTTGATAAAGCACACTTTATGCAATTTTGTTTATCTTGAGCATTGAACCTGATCTTTGGCCACAAACAAGATCCAAAAACTTGAGGCAAAGTACACAAACTATGCTCAGACCTCAAGCTAGCCTGTACAAGCTTTAAGCTTTGTCAACTCAACTTTTCTTCAAAAACAAGCCAACTTCCAAAAGTGAACATAACTTGAGTATCTGTTAAAACCAAGTCTTGCTATGATTCTAAACAAGTTCAACACATTTTATCAAGCCAAAAACATGAATTGCCAAGCTCTCAAACACCCTAAAACACAAAATCACAAGTTCTTGCCCAAACAAGGCATCATCTGCAGAACCACTTCCAAAACCAAATTGGCTTGTGCGTTTTATCTTGAACCACTTCAAACACATTCCCTACAACCCACCTAAACTATCCAAGCCATTGTTCAGCAACTGTAACCTCATTTTCAAGCTTCACCATTTTCAATTTCTGAGTTTGCAGGTTGACTTCTATAAGGAAATTCAAGCCATTTCAAAGCAAGCTGAGCATTGGGAAAGGTCAAGGGAACTTCAAGCAAGCTCAAAAGAACTTCAGGCCTCACTCAAAGTTGCTACATTGCCATATTCGAACATGACTGAACAAGGTAATTTTCAAAGTTCTATCTCCTTATTTAGACATCCTTAGGCTTAGGTTTGTGAAGCAAAAATGTAGTCTTTAATGTGTTCGAGCTGTACATATGCATAGTTCTTATTTATATTAACTGAGCTAGGAGAATTTGGATGTTGAAGTTGCTGAAAAAACTAGGTTAGAATTTAGGGCCACTGAAATTCTCTCTGTCCTTTGAGAGTTAGGTCACAAAATGGATATGGTTGGAATCGTGATTGAAAATGCTATGACTTTCATGTTGTAAAATTTTGATTTCATGCAAGCAATAGAGAGAACAGGATTCAAGCACAGAACCAGGGCGTGCGCGCGTTTGTTCAGAGGACAAGGATGAAGTGAATTGGGCTTGGCGCGCTTGGGCTTTGTTTCTTTCTGCACCCCCCTTTTGCTTTCTGCACCCCCTTGGCCCATTTGTTTTATTTTTGTATATTTTTCATTTCTTTTATATTTTCTGACTTTATTTATTTTTTCCAAACATTGAAAAATCTCAAAAATATTTTCTTAATTTTTTACATTTTATTTTATTATTCTTATTATTTTTTGGGCATAAAAACAGTTTATTAATAATAATATAACTTATTTTTTCTAAATAAACTTGCAAATAGTACAAAAATATTATATATTTTTATTTTAATTATTTATATACTTAAATTAATATTTTCATATAATATTTAATTTTTTAATATTTTTGTATATATTATTATTATTTTTCTTAAACAAAAATGAATAAATAAATAATATAAAGCATATTTTCTTTTAAAACAAAAATTAGGGTTTTCCCCCTTTCAAAAATAATCATTTTATTTTCTTATTTTTTTAAGACATAAATAAATTTATTTTACATACATAAAATAAATACAAAAAACATTTGTGCATATTTACATTTTATTGTACATTTAAATAATTGTTCATTTATTTATTGTATAAATTCAATTGGGTTGTAATAGTAAATTAGGGTTTTTATTTTGTGTAAATACCCCCTATTTAAACTTGTACCCCCTTTCTCATAATAATGTTGTAATAGTCTAGATTTACTTTACGCATTTATTGCTTTTATATGCCATGATAGTAAATTAGGGTTTTGTATGCAAAAGACCAAAAATCAAAACAAATGGCATGACTAAATGCAAGACAAAAAAGCATGAAAATAACAACACAATACATACAAGCACCCCTAGGGTTTCATCCACTTTGTTGCCTTAAAATGGCCATGGTATGCATGATAGGTATCTTGGCAAAACAAAACAAAACAAAAATATATAGTCCCTCGATGACACTATCTTGGTTGCCTAAACAAAAATGATCTAGTCCCTCAAAAACTTGCTAAGATACTTGGAACCATTGCTATCATGGTCATACGATGACCCACACCCGTCCCGTTTAAACATCCAAAGATAGGGTTATCTACCAAAACAATGGTAGAATAACAACATCAAAGGAATGAAAAAATGTGTAGGAAAGACTTTTGATTAGGGTGGACAACTCCTAGTTACTTGATCTCTTGCAAACCATCCTTGATATTTTCAAACTATCATACACACAATTTCAAAACATTTTCCAAACAAACTTTCAAACATTGAAACATTTTTCAAAAGACAAACACCTTTGTATACATTCAAACAAGAATCATTACAAAGGTTGCCAAAACGATGGCCTCTTTTAAAAATAATTTCAAAACCACACACAAAAGCACTATTTCAAACAATTGAAAAGCAAAAGCAAGTAATCTAAAACAAGTAACTAAGAGCCCATGGAAAACCATGGATGAAAAGGGTGCTAGCACCTTCCCTTTTCATAATCTATCCCCCGAACTCAAAAAACAATCTCAAAGGTCTTTCCTGTGCTTTTTTATCTTTGCTTTTGGATAAAATAAAAGTCGGTGGTGACTCTTGCTAAACCGCAACATTTGCGAACACAAACGCAAAACCTCAAGTCAGTTCTCCCACCGTATCACAGAACTGGCGACTCTGCTGTGGAAAATTATAAAAGTGGGGTTACCTTAGGGTTTTAGATCACCTTTACATGCTTATCTTGCTTGACTTGATTGATTTACATTTGGTTCTATTGTTTGGGTTTGAATCCTCTACCCAGATTTGGGAAACATTCATAGGTAAATAGCAATACGTTGTGGAAACTGTGCGGGGTATACTAACATAGTTGAAGCAATAGCTATATTAGTGCGACATATTTGTGGGTACCGGTAGCCTTTGAATCAATCAAAGAGAATACAGGGCCGCTGAGTGATGTCATGAAGCATTAATGGACTTTTAGAACCTTTACTTGACCAACTTGGCCTTTTAGGATGTAATGAGATGATCGGCTTTGGTGCAGTCGGAAGTTGGTAGATACTCGATACTATACTCATTGAGGGTCATTTTCATTGAATATTTCGGTCGCCAGTAAAGTGGCTAAACTGAAACAATGAACACAGAAAATAATTCAGTTATATTGAGCTCTTTAGAACCCGATTACTATTTCTAGGACAGGTTAAGCCAACTAAACTTCAAGAGAGTGCTTACCTATGAAACCCCATGCAAGCCTGAAACTAGGAACTTGTGTGATTTGTTTGTACATATATACTTGTGCATAACATCATGGACATCATGAAGCATCATATGCATCCACTAACCATTTCAAGGATTTGGATTTTCATCTTTGTTCCTATTTTGTAGGTAATGGATTCACTTCGCAGGAAAACTATCCAAGTCAACCTTGTAAGGATTCCTCCTCAACTCAAGGAGCTAGCTTCAAGGATTCCTGAAAATTCTCCATTCACCGAGAGGCATGGTCGTCTTCTCAACTTAGTCACTGTCAACACTGAGGAGGATATGCTGAAAGTTCTTTTCCAGTTCTTTGACACTTTGCATCATTGCTGTACATTTCCTGACTACCAACTTATGCCTACTTTGGAGGAATTTTCTCAACTCTTGAGGATTCCTATTCTCAATCAACTACCCTTCAACGGTACTGAAAGAGATCCAAAGCCTGAAGATGTTGCTCAAGCCCTACACTTGCAACCATCTGATATCTTAGGCCATTGGGAAACTAGAAGTGGTGTCAAAGGTTTCTTGTCAAAGTTTTTGTTTGAGAAGGCCCAAAGCTGCTGGAACTCATTGGACTTACAACCTTTTGAGGAGATTGTAGCTCTTCTCATCTATGGGATGGTCTTGTTCCCTAACCCTGACCAACTTATAGACGTAAGTGCTGTCAAAATCTTCATGGCTCACAACCCGGTGCCTACATTGCTTGGGGATATCCTCCACTCTTTTAACACTCGAACAATGAGGAAAAGAGGTGTTCTCATATGTTGCACTCCTCTACTGGTAATATGGTTTATTTCTCATCTTCCCCAATCAGTCTTGAAGAATGAGTAAGGTTTGAGGTGGTCACAACGGTTGATGACCCTTACACATTCAGATATTCATTGGTGTTCTCGATCAAAAGTGAATGTTATCATCATTGACCGTTATGGGGAATTCCCTAATGTCCCTCTACTTGGAATTAGGGGAGGCATCACCTATAACCCCTGCTTGGCTCTGAGACAATTTGGTTATGCCCGAAGGGATGGCCCACATGACATGCTGATTCCAGACTTGATTTTTGACTTCGACAACGACGATCAATGACTACGACAAAGGTTTATCCGATCTTGGAGGATGCCTAACAAGGTGGACAGTAAGACCTTGGGACACAAGAATCCCATCCCCCTTGAGCCTTATCTCAAGTGGGTACGAACCCTCGCCCAAAGTCTTATGATGCCTAACCCTACATTCTCCCTGTGATTAAAGAACCTGTTATGGAAGGAGAGGTTCCGTACACCCTCCTACATCCTGACATGCCAACATCACTAGAAGATTTACAAAGGAGTTGGATACAGCTCAAGGGAGAACGTGATACTTTTGAAGCCCAATTCTACGCCAGTGAGAAGAAGGTTTTGGAACTTACTCGTCAACTTCACGAAGAGCAGAATCTCAACACCTACATTGCACCAAAGAGGATGTGCAATGTCTTTTTACCTTAGAATTTTGTATTATTTTTCCCATGGGGCATTGATGTACTAACAAATTCTATCTTATTAATATGACGTGTGTTCCTTTTTTGTTTAAAACAAATTTGAATTTCTAAATCCTTTAATGAATTACATGAGTACATATCATTCATCATATGCATAAACAAGTCTTCACACCAAATTTCCTTATCTCTCTATTGTTTATTTCAGCAAGATGGATATTGAACAGACGGTCAAAGACTTGCAAGCGCAGAATTCACAGTTTTAACAGCTACTTCTGACCTTGGCTAAGCGGCAGGAGGAGCTCAAAACCTTGCTGGAAAAGGAAAAAGAGAAAAAGAAGAAGAAGAGGGATGGTGTGGCTACCATGGGTAGAAGATTTAAAGGTCAAGCCAAAAGGGTCCTGGATTTCCCCTCAACATCTGATGAATGGGTAAGAAAGGGTAAAGAGACCACAGTGCCATCTGACTCTGAGGAAGAAGAGGAGGAGGAGGATGAAGACTATTCTGAACAGCAGTACCCTCCTACAGATGACAAATACAAGAACCTGGAAGAGCGTCTAGCTGCCATGGAAATACAGAGAGTGCTTGGGCTGGACTTTGAAGAGTTAGAGCTGGTTTCTGGAATTGTCATCCCCCCTAAATTTAAGGTGCCTCTATTTGCTAAGTACGATGGGTTGTCTTGTCCCAAGATGCACCTACGATCTTATGTCAGGAAAATCCAACCATATTCTTCTGACAAAGACTTATGGGTTCATTTCTTCCAGGACAGTTTATCAGGGACGCAGTTGGATTGGTTTTACCAATTGGAGAGGTATGATGTGCATAATTGGGAAGATTTGGCGGCCTCCTTCTACAAACTGTATCAATATAATACGGACTTAGCACCAACCCGTACTCAATTACAGAGTATGGGCATGGTCTCAAATGAAGGTTTCAAAGAGTATGCCCGGAAATGGAGAGACTTGGCAGGACGAGTACAACCACCTCTATCTGAGAGGGAGCTAGTAGACATGTTCTTGGGTACACTATTAGGTCCTTTTTTTCAATCACCTGATTGGAAGTTCATCTGTGGGGTTCACCTAGTTGATTCTAACTGGTGAGAGAGTTGAAGCCGACATAAAAAGCGGAAAAATTCAGAAAGATGCATCTGCTTCTGCTGCCATCAAAAAGAATTTTCCAGCAAAGAAGGAAGTCTCAACTGTCTACACCCAAAGAGGTCAAGGAATAGTTGAGCGCCGGCCAGCGGTGGGGGCCGTAATGATTTAGAAGTTTGCAGCTGATCAGCCTAGAAACAATCAACCCAGAACCAACCAAGCAAGGGTGGAAAGGCCTGTACGGCAATTTACCCAGATAAACATGACTCCTGCTCAGGTTCTACGCCATCTCTTGAAGTTAAACCTTGCAAGTTTGAAAGAGGCCTCGAAGAATCCGAATACATCCTCTCCTTACTACCATTCGAACGCCAAGTGTGCTTATCATCCAGACAGCCTAGGGCACGATACCAACAATTTTTGGGCCCTAAAGAATAAGATTCGGGATTTGATAGATGCTAAAGAAGTAGAATTCGACGCCCCTGAAAAGCCGAATGTGATCTCTGCTACAATGCCAAAACATGGCCATAATGCCCATGCTGTTGAAGAAGATCTTTTTGTTGCTACTGTTGATGATTTGATGACTCCGCTACCGATAATCAAGTTGAATTTGCTGAAGGCTGGGATTTTCCCAGGTTGTGAAGAAGATTGCTGCCTTTGTTCATCCTTACCAACCGATTGTCCATTGTTGAAGTTAGGCATCCAACGCCTAATGGATAACCAAGAAATCCTTTTTGAAAAGACTCCTGTTACACCGACTCCTGTCAATGATGTTTCAATAATTACCATATCCGCCAATCTTTCCAAGGTCTCCAAAAGACCTGTTAAGATTACATCTGATCCGAAGATTGCATCTCTAAAGATAACCATGTCGAGGCCCGTCCCGTACAAGTCCAACAAATCAATACCGTGGAACTATGGTGGAGAAATCTACTATCACGGTGTTAAACATATTGAATCAACTGAAGAGAGTTCTTATGAAGAGACTTTCGACATTGGAAACATTTCCGGAACGAGTAAAATCACCCGCAGTGGAAGAATTTTCTCTCCGGAGATTGCCCATCCAAAGGCAATCTTCGTACCCTCAGCTGCTCCTAAGGTTACCCCTGCGCCGGTAAACATATCTGCAAGAACTCCAATTATTGAAGAAGTTATAACTCCTGTGTTTGTCCCCTCTACTGCTGCTGATGATAGAGGGAAAGGGATCCAAGAAGAGCCCATCAGGACGAGGGCTCAGCCATTGGTCATCCCTGAAACCTCTCAAAAAGAAATGGAAGAGATTTTGAAAATAATAATGAAAAGTGATTATGATGTTGTGGAACAACTAGGGCAAACCCCCTCAAAGATCTCTATGTTGGCCCTACTGCTTTGTTCGGAAGCTCATGCTAAAGCTCTGATTAGATTTTTGAAGACAACCCACGTGCCACAAGAAACCTCTGCGGATCAGTTCCAGGAATGTGTAGCTAGCTTAACAGCTGACAATGGTCTAGGATTCTCCGATGCCGATTTAACATCAAAAGGGAGAAAACATGATGACGCTTTGCATGTCTCAGTGGAATGCAGAGGGAATACTCTATCACATATACTGGTAGACACTGGTTCATCGCTGAACGTCTTGCCAAAGAAAGCTTTGGATAGACTGGATTGTGAAGGCCTAAATTTGAAGCCCAGCAACATCATTGTCAGAGCCTTTGATGGTTCTAAAAGGATGGTCCACGGGGAGGTGGACATCCCGATTAAAGTGGGAACTGAAACCTTCAACTCCATATTCCATGTGATGGACATCCGTCCTTCCTATTCTTGCTTGTTGGGAAGACCCTGGATCCACAATGCTGGAGCCGTTACTTCTACTCTGCATCAAATGCTCAAGTACCCTGTCCAGGGGAAAATCATAATTGTTCACGGCAAAGAGGAATACATGATAAGCCATCTAAATTCTTTCCGCTATGTAGAATTGGATGGCGAATTTATTGAAACCCCTTTTTCAGCATTTTGAAGAGGTAGCTCAGGAGATTGCGGCAACCAAGATAGTTTCTTCTGTATCCATGGTTACCAGACCTACGCCTCAGATGTCCTCTCTCAAAGATGCAAAGGCTGTGATTGAAGAAGGAGGAAGCACAATCTGGGGGCAGCTTCCAGACTTTCCTTTTAAATCAGACAAATTCGGCTTGGGATTCACTTCTTCTACTTAAAAGGTTGTACGCCGCTCCTGGGCTGGAGGGCCACTAGTGAAGATCACCCATCATGGAGTCAATTCTTTGGAGGATAGTGAAGAGGAGAGAAACTTGGAAGACTGGATTTTCCCTACTGTTGACGGAGGACTGTGCAACTGGGAGGCAAAAGACTTTATTCCGATTACTTTCATACCGCAGTAATTTATCTTTCAAACAATTTTTTGGTTTGTAATAATTCTCAAAACAATTCATACACTTTTAACCTTGTGCCTTACCCGAGGCACATAGGTCCATTTGTAAGGGTTTGATTTTTCATCTTCATATGCCATTTTAATGAATCATGGACGTTTTCACATATAAACTTTTGTGTTCATTGTCTTTCTTTTTGCATTTTATTTGTTTAAAGATGGCTATCCCTTACACACACCCACACTCACAAATGCAGGTACCCTTCCATTCTGGATTCATGGGTAACAATTCTGCTATGGCCTTCAGTGACTCTGAAGATCTGGTCTACCATGCCAAATACGAAGGTGAGGAAGATTGTGAGGTGTCAGGAGAATTGGCTAGATTGCTACAACAGGAAGAAAGGGCTATTCTACCTCATGAGGAGCTGTTAGAGACAATCAACTTGGGTACTGAGGAAGACAGAAAAGAAGTTAGAGTGGGTGCCAACCTAGAACCAAGTGTCAAGGAGTGCTTAATTCAGCTGTTGAATGAATATGTTGAGATCTTTGCCTGGTCTTACGAAGACATGTCGGGACTTGATACAGATATTGTGGTACACCATCTACCCACCAGAGAAGACTATCCGCCAGTCAAACAGAAAGTCCGCCGCATGAGGCCCGACATGTCTGAAAAGATCAAAGCTGAAGTTATGAAGCAGTTCAATGCTGGATTTCTGGCTGTTACTTCCTATCCATAATGGGTTGCTAACAATGTGCCTGTGCCTAAGATGGACGGCAAAGTGAGAATGTGCGTGGATTATAGAGACTTAAACAGGGACAGCCCTAAAGATGACTTTCCACTTCTGCACATTGACATCCTGGTTGACAACACAGCTCAGTACAAAGTATTTTCTTTCATGGACGGATTCTCAGGCTATAACCAGATCAAAACGGCACCTGAGGACATGGAGAAAACTACTTTTGTTACACAGTGGGGTACGTTCTGCTACAAAGTGATGCCATCCGGACTAAAGAATGCCGGGGTAACCTATCAATGCGCCATGGTAGCTTTGTTTCATGATATGATACATCATGAGATAGAGGTCTACGTAGATGACATGATAGCCCAATCACAAATTGAAGAAGAACACCTTGATCACTTGCAAAAGTTGTTTGTTAGGTTGAAGGAGTACAAGCTCAGATTGAATCTAAACAAGTGCACATTTTGAGTCCGGTCTGGTAAACTCTTAGGATTCATTGTCAGCAACAAAGGCATCGAGGTTGATTCTACCAAAGTCAAATCTATACAAGAAATGCCTGCTCCTCGCACTGAGTAGGAAGTTAGAGGTTTCTTGGGACGCCTAAACTACATTGCAAGGTTCATTTCTCACCTAACATCTACCTGTGAACCAATCTTCAAGCTGTTGAAGAAAGATCAGGTAGTTAAATGGAATGATGATTGTCAAATTGCTTTCGATAAAATCAAGGAGTATTTGCTAGAACCTCCTATATTGATGCCACCCGTCGAAGGAAGACCACTAATCATGTATCTGACCGTCCTAGAGAATTAAATGGGGTGCGTACTGGGCCAACATGACGAGTCTGGCCGAAAAGAGCATGCCATTTATTACCTTAGCAAAAAGTTTACCGACTGTGAGACCCGATACTCACTGCTCGAGAAAACTTGCTGCGCTTTGGTATGGGCTGCTCGCCGGCTAAGGCAGTACATGTTGACTCATACCACTTTGCTGATATCTAAGATGGATCCGATCAAGCACATCTTTGAGAAGCCTGCTTTATCTGGAAGAATAACTAGATGGAAGATGATCCTAACGGAATACGACATATAGTACACGACCCAAAAAGCTATAAAGGGGAGTGTACTAGCTGACTATCTGGCTCATCAAGCTGTCGAAGATTACCAATCCATGAGGTTTGACTTCCCCAACGAGGACATTATGACATTGGAAAACATTGAAGAGAACAGACCATATGACGGACCTGAACAAGGATCCCGATGGACACTGTACTTTGATGGTGCCTCCAATGCACTTGGAAACGGTATCGGCACGGTACTCATCTCCCCAGAAGGTTGCCATACACCTTTCACTGCCCGACTTTGCTTTAACTGCACCAACAACATGGCCGGGTATGAAGCTTGTATCTTTGGTCTCAAGGCTGCTATTGACTTGGGAATCAAATCTTTCATTGTGTTTGGAGACTCAACTTTGGTCATCAGTCAGATCAAAGGAGAGTGGGATACTAAACATCCAAACCTCATCCCTTACAAAGAACACGTCTTGACATTGTTACCACATTTCGAGCAGATTACCTTCGAGCACTTCCCACGAGAAGAAAATCAGCTAGCAGATGCTCTAGCTACAATGTCATCCATGTTTAAACTTAACTGGGATAATGAGGCTCCCCAAATCACCATTGAACGGATGGACGAACCTGCATATTGTCACGAGATTAATACCGAAGAAGTAATGGACCGACCTTGGTTTCATGAAGTCAAAAGGTATCTCGAGGCACAAGAATACCCTGAAGGAGCTTCAGTCAACGACAAAAAGTTCTTAAGGAGATTCTCTGCCAAGTTCTTCCTGAGCAATGGCATCCTATACAAGCGTAATCATGATTGCATTCTACTCCGTTGTGTGGACAAGATCGAAGCTGAACAGATCATGGCTGAACTGCACAATGGTACCTTTGGCACTCACTCTAGCATGCATACGATGGCTAAGAAGATTCTACGGGCAGGCTATTACTGGTCTACCATGGAAGCTGAGTGCTATCAATATTCCAGGACTTGTCACAAATGTCAAATCTATGCGGACAAGGTACATATACCTCCAGTTCCTCTCAATGTCTTAACAGCTCCTTGGTCATTCGCTATGTGGGGAATCGACATGATTGGAGAGATCAAGCCTACAACATCCAATGGACACCGTTTCATCCTAGTGGCCATTGACTACTTTACCAAGTGGGTCGAAGCAGCGTCCTTCTCATCCGTCACAAAGAATGTTGTTGCTCGGTTCATCAAGCATAACCTCATTTGCCGGTACGGTATCCCCGAAAGGGTCATCATTGACAATGGTACAAACCTTAACAATACTATGATCACTTCCTTGTGCGAGCAGTTCTAAATTCAACATCACAATTCATCTCCCTATCGGCCAAAGATGAACAGTGTTGTCGAAGCTGCGAACAAAAATATCAAGAAGATCATACAAAAGATAACAGTCACCTACAAGGACTGGCATGAGATGTTACCGTTTTCTCTTCACGGGTACCGTACCACGACACGTACATTAACTGGGGCAACACCCTATTCTTTGGTATATGGCATGGAAGTTGTTTTACCTATCGAGGTTCAGATTCCATCCTTGAGAATCATGAAGGATGCTGGTTTGAGTGAAGACGAATGGATTCAGACCCGGATTGATCAACTTACCTTGATTGACGAAAAGAGACTTACTGCTGTTTGCCGTGGTCAGGCGTATCAAAAACGAATGATCAAGGCTTTTAACAAGAAAGTCAGACGCCATGTATATCAAGTCGGGGATTTGGTAATCAAGCGGATCATCTTGCCGCAAAGTGATCCCAGGGGCAAATGGACTCCTACCTACGAAGGACCATTTGTGATCAAAAACATCTTTTCTGGTGGGGCAATGATCTTAACCACCATGGACAGCGACGGCCTGCCGCACCCTGCAAGCGCAGACATAGTCAAAAGATACTACACATAAATTACTCGCTAGGTTGACACACCTAGGCAAAAAAAGGGGCATCCCGGTGAATCGAAAACCTGAAAGGGAGGTTCAGGCAAAAATTAGGGATAAACAAAAAAAATTTGTACACCCGGCAAGTTGAAAACCCGAAAGGGAGACTTGGGAAAAAAAGGGTTTCCCGGTGGATCGAAAACCCGAAAGGGCGGTCTGGGCAAAAGTTAGGGAATTAAAGCGTATGACTATGTCTCGTTGGATCACTTTAAGGACAACCTCTTCACGGACAAGCTCAGGGCATCTGTTTAATTCAATCATCTTCGGACGAAGCAACGAATGGACAGGATATTCATTGTTATGAAGGCTATAGCAGAATGGGAACCCCATGGAATTTTTACACATAGCCATCTTTCTTTGTATAAATTTTTCTCATTTTTTATGACAATATTCTCTTACTAGGATGTTTGTCTCCTTTGTACAAAATACTTACACAAAGTTAATACAAAGCTACTTCAAAGTGCAGAAAACTATTTGCCTTTTTTTTTACACTTGTGTTTTATTTGAAAAACGTCCAATGATTTATTAAATGAGCATATGCATTTGAATATAATCATTGTTTACAAATAAACGAAATGGAAAAGAATAATTACTGACAGGTTGAAAGTATAGGAAAACGTATTTAGGCTATTCTAGGAGAAATCCCCTGCAGTACATCATCTAGATCCCCAGCGGAGCTAAAACCTTGAAATACATATCCCCGGCGGAGTTATAATTTCAAACCCTTAATTCCCATCAGAGTTAAAACTTCAAACTCCCAATCCCTAGCGGAGTAAAAACTTTGAACGACAGACCCTCAGTGGAGATGAAACCTTCTTCCACAGTCAAGTCAATATTTCCAACAATCAATCCCCAGCGGGAACCGTTCAGTTTTCCCCAAATTCCCCAACAAGTGATCTTAAAGTCTGAGAATCAACCAGATAACGATTAACTTTTATCCCCAATATAGGATAATTCCCCAGTAGATTGGCATACAACCCAAACTCCTGATCTCCCCAGGAATAAGCTTTTCCCCAAGAGTTCTGAACTTACTCTCCAGCAGTAGGCCTTCTTCCCCACAGAGTTTTTCACTCCCCAACAGAATGAAGATTCTCATTCTTGATTCCCTAGTGAAGTTTCCAGAGTGTTCATTGCTCCCCAACATGAATTTGTCAGAATTTTTAATCCCCTGCAGATCGAAGATTCTCATTCTTGACTCCCCAGCATGAAGTCACCAAAGTTTTCATTACTCCTCAATAGATTGAAGATTCTCATTCTTAGTTCCCCGCAGAAGCCATAAGAGTTTTCCTTATTCTCCAGCAGATCAAGGTTTTCCTTTGTTTGATCCCCAGTAGAGATCGTCAGAGTTTTCCCTATTCCCCAGCCGAGTAAGGATTTCCTTTGTTTAACCCCCAATAGAATTCGTCATAGTTCTCTGGATTTCCCAAGCAGATCTCTCAAGGAGTCTGACATTACTCTCACAACAGATTTTGTCAATACTCCAACTTCAAGACATGAAGGATTCTCACATCCCCATAGAAGTTATCAAAGATTTTAAATCTCCAGCAGCGGTCAAGGATTTATTTGCCTCGGCAGCAGTCAAAGGATTTACTATCTGCAACAGTCAATGATTTATTTTCCTCAGCAAGACAACAAATCAGCTTACATGCACATACATTACACTCATATATCATAAACATTGATAAAACACATTTATTGCATCATACATTTCATGCAACATAACTTTGTGTTTCAGCTAACATTTTACCCTTTTCAGGATAAGATTAACAACTATCTTTAACAGATATTCAAAGATTTCAGATATAGTACGGATACACTCCAAACACAGAAGTCATTCTGTTACTCATTCAGAATTCAAAGTCAAGATACAGTACAAATACACTCTAGACACGGAAGTCATTCTGATACTTATTCAGACCTTAACTTCAGATACAGTCCAGATATGCTCCAGACGCGGTTGCCATTCTATCACTCATTCTGATTTTTCCAAGTTCAGATACACTCCAAACATGAAAGTCATTCTATCACCTATTCAGATACATATTAGATACGCTCCAGATATGGAAGCCATTCTATTTCTCATTCAGATTCAATTATCAATTTCAAGTTCAGATACACTCCAAACACGGAAGTCATTCTGTCACTTATTCAGATCCCAGTTACAGTTCAGATACACTCCAGACACGGAAGTCATTCTGCTACTCATACGGATCTCAACTTCAGATACAGTCCAGATACGCTCCAGACACGGTTGCCATTCTGTCACTTATTCTGACATTTTCCCCCAGCCCAAATACGCTATAGACACGGATGCCATTCTGTCGCTCATTCAAATTTCAGATTCAGATACAATACAGATACACTCCAGACACGGAAGTCATTTTGTTATTCATTCAGAATCAAATACAGTTACAACTCGGATATGCTCCAGACACGGACGCCATTCCATTGCTCATACAGACTCAGTCTCTAGATACAGTTTAGATACGTTCCAAATACGGACACCATTCTGATACTCATTATTTTGACTTACAACTTGCAGTTCAACAAACATTCTTGGATGGCATCTACAAGCCCATCTCCGACAAGATTCTGTCACCTCTCTAAATGGCATCTTTAAGCCCATTTCCTCAAACTACATTTTGACGAATGCAAATTTACGGGCACTCTAGTGTCCAATCATCTTTTACCTTCGAGTCACAAATGGCAAACTCGCCAATCTAACTCTTCAGGTTCAAGAAGATTGAAAAGGGAAATTTTTTGTACCCCAAAATTTTCCCTCTCATTTTATCAAGATTCTCCTCACAAGACTTCTTGGACTCAAGACCAGATTAGGGTTTTGCTCAGCTCAAGACATTTCCTTGCACTGTTGACCTAAAATTAGGGTTTGAGTTTGCACAGGGATTTTTGGACTTCCAATGCCTCATGTGACCTTCATACTTCATGTTGGACCCCTAAGATTTCTCATACCAAGTTTCAAGCCTTGAATCACAATTTTGCCCAGTCAATTGGACAGTTGACCCAAAAATCAACTGTATTTGGGAAAAAGTCAATTGTGGCCAATTTACAGTCAAACCTCATAATTTTTTATCCACATTAACATTATAGACTCATATGAACCATTTTATCAAGTTTGGACCACAACTCCTCAAGAAATTTGATCAGATCATCAAAAGGGCAAAATGGTCAAAATTAGGGTTTTGACTGAGGAAGGGAAATTTCTGATTTTTCACCTAGCCAATGGAAAATTGGGTTCAAGCATGGTTTAAAGGACTTAATGGCACCATCTTGACCTAATCACAAGGTTCAAAAGATCTCAAATGCATTGGATTGACAGATGAATTTTTCAGTCAACTGATCAAAAATCAACTATACACTGAAAAGTCAAACTTTGACTTTTTGGTCAAAATCAAGTGCCAAGGGTCATTTTTCATCAAGATGTGTCAAAACATGAAACTTGTTGACCAAGAAACCTAATTTTGAAAATTAGCATTTAAGTTTGAAATTTTTCATAACTTAGAAATTTTCTAAGTTATGAAAATTTCTTATTTTTCCCCAACTTTTCCCAACTTTTTCACCATGATGCAATTGGATTCAAAGAAAACTTCCAACATGAAAGTTGTAGTCCTACATAAATTCTACAACTTTTATTCACAAACTTTTCCCAAAATATGCTTGGATCTCAAGTTATGATTTTGTGAATAAGGGTCCATGAAACTTTTAACTTAGTGAAATTTTGCCCTAGTTTAGGCAGATTTTTGACCTATCTTCATGGAAACTTTTCACATAGTTCCAAGTGGAATATCAAAATTCATTTCAAAGATGGATTATAGAGCATGTTACAATATTTCCAAAATGTCCAAGAACTCTCCAGGAACATTTATGGTTAGGGAGAATCGAAGATTTGAAAATGGCCATTTCTCACTTTTGTCCATGGCATTTTGCACATTGCTACAAGTTGCAAATTTGTCCTAAGCATGCTTGTACTTGTTTTACAGGTCTTAAACCTTTACAAACTCCAAAATTGAATGCAAATACATTGGTTAATGGCATTGTTTTGATCTTTGAAGCTTTGCACAAGGGTTTAATCCAAAAATGGCAAAAAGGTTACATTGCTACTTTGATAAAGCACACTTTATGCAATTTTGTTTATCTTGAGCATTGAACCTGATCTTTGGCCACAAACAAGATCCTCAAACTTGAGGCAAAATATACCAACTATGCTCAGACCTCAAGCTAGCCTGTACAAGCTTTGAGCTTTGTCAACTCAACTTTTCTTCAAAAACAAGCCAACTTGCAAAAGTGAACATAACTTAAGTATCTGTTAAAACCAAGTCTTGCTATGATTCTAAACAAGTTCAACACATTGTATCAAGCCAGAAACACAAATTTCCAAGCTCTCAAACACCCTAAAACACAAAATCACAAGTTCTTGCCCAAACAGGGCATCATCTGCAGAACCACTTCCAAAACCAAATTGGCTCGTGCGTTTTGTCTTGAACCACTTCAAACACATTCCCTACAACCCACCTAAACTATCCAAGCCATTGTTCAACAACTGTAACCTCATTTTCAAGCTTCACCATTTTCAATTTCTGAGTTTGCAGGTTGACGTCTACAAGGAGATTCAAGCCATTTCAAAGCAAGCTGAGCATTGGGAAAGGTCAAGGGAACTTCAAGCAAGCTCAAAAGAACTTCAGGCCTCACTCAAAGTTGCTACATTGCCATATTCGAACTTGACTAAACAAGGTAATTTTCAAAGTTCTATCTCCTTATTTAGACATCCTTAGGCTTAGGTTTGTGAAGCAAAAATGTAGTCTTTAATGTGCTTGAGTTGTACATATGCATAGTTCTTATTTATATTAATTGAGCTAGGAGAATTTGGATGTTGAAGTTGCTGAAAAAACTAGGTTAGAACTTAGGGCCACTGAAATTCTTTCTGTCCTTTGAGAGTTAGGTCACAAAATGGATATGGTTGGAATCGTGATTGAAAATGCTATAACTTTCATGTTGTAAAATTTTGATTTCATGCAAGCAATAGAGAGAACAAGATTCAAGCACAGAACTAGGGCGCGCGCGCGTTTGTTCAGAGGACAGGGATGAAGTGAAGTGGGCCTGGCGCGCTTGGGCTTTGTTTCTTTCTACACCCCCATTTTGCTTTCTGCATCCCCTTGGCCCATTTGTTTTATTTTTGTATATTTTTCATTTCTTTTATATTTTCTGACTTTATTTATTTTTTCTAAACATTGAAAAATCTCAAAAATATTTTCTTAATTTTTTTCATTTTATTTTGTTATTTTTATTATTTTTGGGCATAAAAATAGTTTATTAATAATAATATAACTTATTTTTTCTAAATAAACTTACAAATAGTACAAAAATATTATATATTTTTATTTTTATTATTTATATACTTAAATTAATATTTTCATATAATATTTAATTTTTTAATATTTTTGTATATTATTATTATTATTATTATTATTATTCTTAAACAAAAATGAATAAATAAATAATATAAAACATATTTTCTTTTAAAACAAAAATTAGGGTTTTCCCCCTTTCAAAAATAATCATTTTATTTTCTTATTTTTTTTAAGACATAAATAAATTTATTTTACATACATAAAATAAATACAAAAAACATTTGTGCATATTTACATTTTATTGTACATTTAAATAATTGTTCATTTATTTATTGTATAAATTCAATTGGGTTGTAATAGTAAATTAGGGTTTTTATTTTGTGCAAATACCCCCTATTCAAACTTGTTCCCCCTTTCCCATAATAATGTTGTAATAGTCTAGATTTACTTTACGCATTTATTGCTTTTATATGCCATGATAGTAAATTAGGGTTTTGTATGCAAAAGACCAAAAATCAAAACAAATAGCATGACTAAATGCAAGACAGAAAAGCATAAAAATAACAACACAATGCACACAAGCACCCCTAGGATTTCATCCACTTTGTTGACTTAAAATGGCCATGGTATGCATGCTAGGTATCTTGGCAAAACAAAACAAAACAAAAAGATCATAGTCCCTCGATGACGCTATCTTGGTTGCCTAAACAAAAATGATCTAGTCCCTCAAAAACTTGCTAAGATACTTGGCACCATTGCTATCATTGTCATACGATGACCCACGCCCGTCCCGTTTAAACATCCAAAGATAGGGTTATCTACCAAAACAATGGTAGAATAACAACATCAAAGGAATGAAAAAATATGTAGGAAAGACTTTTGATTAGGGTGGACAACTCCTAGTTACTTGATCTCTTGCAAACCATCCTTGCTATTTTCAAACTATCATACACACAATTTCAAAACATTTTCTAAACAAACTTTCAAACATTGAAACATTTTTCAAAAGACAAACACCTTTGTATACATTCAAACAAGAATCATTACGAAGGTTTCCAAAACGATGGCCTCTTTTCAAAATACTTTCAAAACCACACACAAAAGCACTATTTTAAACAATTGAAAAGCAAAAGCAAGTGATCTAAAACAAGTAACTAAGAGCCCATGGAAAACCATGGATGAAAAGGGTGCTAGCACCTTCCCTTTTCATAATCTATCCCCCGAACTCAAAAACAATCTCAAAGGTCTTTCCTGTGCTTTTTTTACCTTTGCTTTTGGATAAAATAAAAGTCGGTGGCGACTCTTGCTAAACCGTAACATTTGTAAACACAAACGCAAAACCTCAAGTCAGTTCTCCCACCGCATCACAGAACTGGTGACTCTGCTGGGGAAAATTATAAAAGTGGGGTTACCTTAGGGTTTTAGATCACCTTTACATGCTTATCTTGCTTGACTTGATTGCTTTACATTTGGTTCTATTGTTTGGGTTTGAATCCTCTACTCAGATTTGGGAAACATTCATAGGTAAATAGCAATACGTTGTGGAAACTGTGCGGGGTATACCGACATGGTTGAAGCAATAGCTATATTAGTGCGACATATTTGTGGGTACCGGTAGCCTTTGAGTCAATCAAAGAGAATACGGGGCCGCTGAGTGATGTCATGAAGCACTAATGGACTTTTAGAACCTTTACTTGACCAACGTGGCCTTTTAGGATGTAGTGAGATGACCGGCTTTGGTGCAGTCCGAAGTTGGTAGATACTCGATACTACACTCATTGAGGGTTGTTTTCTTGGAATATTTTGGTCGCCAGTAAAGTGGCTAAACTGAAACAATGAACATAGAAAATAATCCAGTGATATTGAGCTCCTTAGAACCCGGTTACTATTTCTAGGACAGGTTGAGCCAACTAAACTTCAAGAGGGTACTTACCTATGAAACCTCATGCAAGCCTGAAACTAGGAACTTGTGTGATTTGTTTGTACATATATACTTGTGCATAACATCATGGACATCATGAAGCATCATATGCATCCACTAACCATTTCAAGGATTTGGATTTTCATCTTTGTTCCTATTTTGTAGGTAATGGATTCACTTCGCAGGAAAACTATCCAAGTCAACCTTGTAAGGATTCCTCCTCAACTCAAGGAGCTAGCTTCAAGGATTCTTGAGAATTCTCCATTCACCGAGAGGCATGGTCGTCTTCTCAACTTAGTCACTGTCAATACTGAGGAGGATATGCTGAAAGTTCTTTTCCAGTTCTTTGACCCTTTGCATCATTGCTTTACATTTCCTGACTACCAACTTGTGCCCACTTTGGAGGAATTTTCTCAACTCTTGAGGATTCCTATTATCAATCAACTACCCTTCAACGGTACGGAAAGAGATCCAAAGCCTGAAGATGTTGCTCAAGCCCTACACTTGCAACCATCTGATATCTTAGGCCATTGGGAAACTAGAAGTGGTGTCAAAGGTTTCTTGTCAAAGTTTTTGTTTGAGAAGGCCCAAAGCTGCTGGAACTCATTGGACTTATAAGCTTTTGAGGAGATTGTAGCTCTTCTCATCTATGGAATGGTCTTGTTCCCTAACCCTGACCAACTTATAGACGTAAGTGTTGTCAAAATCTTCATGGCTCATAACCCGGTGCCTACATTGCTTGGGGATATCCTTCACTCTTTTCACACTCGAACAATGAGGAAAAGAGGTGTTCTCATGTGTTACACTCCTCTACTGGCAAGATGGTTTATTTCTCATCTTCCCCAATCAGTCTTGAAGAATGAGCAAGGTTTGAGGTGGTCACAATGGTTGATGACCCTTACACATTCAGATATTCATTGGTGTTCTCGATCAAAAGAGAATGTTATCATCATTGACCATTGTGGGGAATTCCCTAATGTCCCTCTACTTGGCATTAGGGGAGGCATCACCTACAACCCCTGCTTGGCTCTAAGACAGTCTGGTTATGCCCGAAGGGATGGCCCACATGACATGCTGATTCCAGACTTGGTTTTTGACTTCAGCAACGAAGATCAAGGACTTCGACAAAGGTTTATCCAAGCTTGGAGGATGCCCAACAAGGTGGACAGTAAGACCTTGGGACATAAGAATTACATCCCCCTTGAGCCTTACCTCAAGTGGGTACGAACCCGCTCCCAAAGTCTTATGATGCCTTACCCCTACATTCTCCCTGTGATTAAAGAACCTGTTATGGAAGGAGAGGTTCCGTACACCCTCCTACATCCTGACATGCCAACATCACTAGAAGATTTACAAAGGAGCAGACTCTCAACACATACATTGCACCAAAGAGGATGCACAATGTCTTTTTACCTTAGAATTTTGTATTATTTTGCCCATGGGGCATTGATGTACTAATAAATTCTATCTTATTAATATGACGTGTGTTCCTTTTTTGTTTAAAACAAATTTGAATTTCTGAATCCTTGAATGCATTACATGAATACATACCATTCATCATATGCATAAATAGGTCTTCACACCAAATTTCCTCATCTCTCTGTTGTTTATTTCAGCAAGATGGATATTGAACAGACGGTCAAAGACTTGCAAGCGCAGAATTCACAGTTTCAACAACTACTTATGACCTTGGCTAAGGGGCAGGAGGAGTTCAAAACCTTGCTGGAAAAGGAAAAAGAGAAAAATAAGAAGAAGAGGGTTGGTGTGGCTACCATGGGTAGAAGATTTGAAGGTCAAGCCAGAAGGGTCCTGGATTTCCCCTCAACATCTAATGAAGGGGTAAGAAAGGGTAAAGAGACCGCAGTGCCATCTGACTCTGAGGAAGAATTAGAGGAGGAGGATGAAGACTATTCTGAACAACAGTACCCTCTTGCAGATGACAAATACAAGAACCTGGAAGAGCGTCTAGCTGCCATGGAAATACAGAGAGTGCCTGGGCTGGACTTTGAAGAGTTAGGGCTGGTTTCTGGAATTGCCATCCCCCCTAAATTTAAGGTGCCTCTATTTGCTAAGTACGATGGGTTGTCTTGTCCCAAGATGCACCTACGATCTTATGTCAGGAAAATCCAACCACATTCTTCTGACAAAAGACTTGCGGGTTCATTTCTTCCAGGACAGTTTATCGGGGATGCAGCTGGATTGGTTTTACCAGTTGGAGAGGTCTGATGTACATAATTGGGAAGATTTGGCAGACGCCTTCTACAAACAGTATCAATATAATGCGGACTTAACACCAACCCGTACTCAATTACAGAGTATGGGTATGGTCTCAAATGAAGGTTTCAAAGAGTATGCCCAAAAATGGAGAGACTTGGCAGGACGAGTACAACCACCTCTATCTAAGAGGGAGCTAGTAGACATGTTATTGGGTACACTGTCAGGTCCTTTTTTTCAATCACCTGATTGGAAGTTCGTCTGCGGGGTTCACCGAGTTGATTCTAACTGGTGAGAGAGTTGAAGCCGGCATAAAAAGCAGAAAAATTCAGAAAGATGCATCTGCTTCCGTTGCCATCAAAAAGACTTTTCCAGCAAAGAAGGAAGTCTCAAATGTCTACTCCCAAAGAGGTCAAGGAAGAGTTGAGCGCCGGCCAGCGGTGGGGGCCGTAATGATTCAGAAGTCTGCAGCTGATCAGCCTAGAAACAATCAACCCAGAACCAACCAAGCAAGGGTGGAAAGGCCTGTACGACAATTCACCCAGATAAACATGACTCATGCTCAGGTTCTACCCCATCTCTTGAAGTTAAACCTTGCAAGTTTGAAAAAGGCCCCGAAGAATCCGAATACATCCTCTCCTTACTACCATTCAAACGCCAAGTGTGCTTATCTTTCAGACAGCCTGAGGCACGACACCAACAATTGTTGGGCCCTAAAGAATAAGATTCAGGATTTGATAGATGCTAAAGAAGTTGAATTTGACGCCCCTGAAAAGCCGAATGTGATCTCTGCTCCAATGCCAAAACATGGCCACAATGCCCATGCCGTTGAAGAAGATCTTTTCGACTTGCCGGGCATACAATTTTATTTGTATATCCCTAATTTTTGCTCGAACTCTTATGATTCATCCGGGATGCCCTTATTTTTTTCCTAGGCCAATTAACCTAGCGAGTCTTTTTTCATGCGTAGTATTTTTCGACTATGTCCGTGTTTGTAGGGTATGGAGAATTGTCAATGTCCATAGTAGTAAGTAATGTAGCACTGCCAGAAAATGTTTGCTTGATTGTATGTGACCTTTCATATGTGCGAGTCTGTTCGCCCCTGGGGTTAGTCTGGTGCACCCGATGTTTGAAGTTATTAATCAACCATAGATTTCCAAGTTTCTGATAGTCTTGACCTTCCTCAGTATTTTTCTAAGAACTGTCATGGCATAATGACACCATCTGATACTACTGACATGGATAAGAAATTTGGTGATACCGAAGATTCAAATTTCATAGTGGCTTTTTCTGAAACCCGTGATCAATGTAACATACCCCAAGTGATTCAGATGGAGATCTGCCCCTGGCTATTCAACACTTTTATGAGAGATTCTTTGAATCTCGACTTGACTGCCACATATGTGTTGGACAATAACATGTCATGCCCCTTGATTTAACCAATTGTGTCCATTAAAGGCTTGTTACTGGAAGTGTCTTTCTCTTTGACCCATCCTCTGAAGTAATTCTGTCCATTGGGAGGATTTCTATTCATTGAATATTCATCATGCAAATTTCTCTGTTGTCGAACAATTAGTTATATGCAAACAGTGGTATTTAAAAATGCAAAGCTTATATCTATCTTGAAGTTTTGAAAATTAATTTTTAATAAACAACATAATTTTGTAAGAATATAAATTCAACTCAGGATTTATAGTAAGTCTTACAGGAGTCGGGATACCTTTTTGTAATAGTATGCTTTCAAACCAACCTATGCTTTAGTAAGGACTTTTAAAGGTTGTAACGTGGCCTGGTTCACGGTTTAAGAAACAAAGGATAAAGGCTCAAACATTATTTGTAGTGATGTTCTTCAACCCTATACTCAGTTAATTGTACATTTAGATTCCAATTGATTCTGGAATGATATCTTGGTGATGGTTCGGATACTGGAAGTTTATTTGAGAAGGCAGTCATTTTTTGTAACATTTTTCTGTTGTTGAGGGTTTGTAGCGACTTTTTATTTTATTTTATTTTATTATCCCTACCTTTTTCCTGAACTGTTTCTTCTGTGATTACAATCAGCGGGATACCCCAGTTTTTTTCTTAAGTCTCCTTAATAGGTTTTGATTTAGCGGGCTTTTCTTCTGAGAGATAATGACTGCCTATTTTATGAGGAACCATCACCGTCTCTTTATTTAGAAGGATGTTTTTGATACTATCCATTGTGTACAGAGTGAACGTTTATGAATGAATGCACATTTTAATTAACTAAGAAACTACCCTGCCCAAGGTTATGATTAAAGATTTCAATTTGTATGAAAAATAAAACTCCCACTTCTTAGGCTCAAAGGGGCTGACTAGGGATTATCTTCCTTATAACTCCATTATTTAGGATTTGAAACAACACTTGTACATCGTCAACAAGGTCTGTTCAAAAGCATACTGTAGAGATTATGGTATCTTTTTCGTCATCCTCCCTCTAAAGGCTTATAACTTTTAGCGAGAGTTGAACATCACAAAAAGGAAGTAAAAAAGCACAGTTTAAATATAGTGAAAACGAATGGATTAATTCAAGATAAACATATGCAATGCATTAATGGAAAGAAAGCAAGAAAATTTTTTTTTTGACATAAAGATAAGTGTTCGAACAAACAAAAGAAATTATAATTGAAAATTCAAATGAACTGGACATTCTCAATCTTAGTCATAATTTGGCATGGGAGCAGTAATCACATTAGGAGTCTCAAGAGGGTCAAACTCAATCTTCTTATCATCAATCATATCTTGAATGTTGTTCTTCAACGTCCAACAACTATTTGTATCATGTCCAGGACTATTAGAATGATATGTGTAATACGGTGGGAGAACTAACTTGGGTTTTGTGTTTTATCGCAATTCTTGCAGATAGCAAGAGTCCCCATCGACTTTTATTTTATCCAATAAAGGGAAGGGTGAAAAGAACAAGAAAGACCTTTTGAGATATTTTCTTGAATTCAGGGGGTAGGTTATGAAAAGGGAAGGTGTTAGCACCCTTTTTATCCGTAGTTTATCTACAGGATCTTAGGTGCTAGCTCACTTTGAAATGCTTTATGAACGTGTTTGTTTTTGAAAGTATTTTTGAAAAGTGCCTTCGTTTAGGCGAACTTTGTAATGATTCTCGTCTCTATAAGAATGTATAAAAAGTCTCAACTTTTGAAATTATTTCATGGAAATTGTTGGTGTGTTTGAAAGATGTTTTGAAATGTTTGTGAGCAAGCAACTACAAACGTTCTACCTACTCAAAAAGTCTTTGTTCTTTTCCTTCTCTTTTAGATAGTGTTGTCTGTACCATTAGTTAGTAGGAACCCCTATCATTGGATGTGAAAGGACATGCGTAGAGTCATTGTACGGTCATCGAAGGCAACATTGTAGGATACCTTAGCATTTTATCGCAAGGGTCTAAGATCGTTTACCGAAGGCAACATCGAAGGGTCATCGAGGGACTACGATCTTGTAATCAAGGGTCTTTGCTAAAGTATCTCACGTTCGAGGGACATGATTGTTTTATTTTAAGGCAACAAGTGTGGGTTAACCCTAGAGGTGCAAGTGTGTAAAGTGTTTTGTTTTCATGCATTTTTGTCTTGAATTAGGGTTGTCTATTATTTGGTTTTAAGTCTTGCCATACAAACCCTAATTACTAGCAATAATATTGAAAGTGATAAGTTGCGGAATTTAAAGTCCTACGCTATTACATCATTTAGGGGATGGTGGTACAAATTACAAATGGGGATGAAAGAAATTAAAACCTAATCACTATTACAACCATATTGAATAATTCCAAATAAAATGTACAAGAATATAGAGATAATGTAAAAGAAAAGAAAATTGTTTTTTTATGGTTTTTTGTTATGAAAAGATTTTAATATTAACCTAATTAAATTAATAAATAGAAATTAATTAATTAATTAATTATGGTATAAGTTGATTTAATTAAAAGAACAAATTAAAAATAAAAGCTAAGTCTAAATTTATTTTAATTAAGAAAAGAAATTAAATTTGTTAAGAAAATATTTTTTAGGGTTTTTTAAAGGAAGTGAAATAAAGTAAAAATAAAATAATAACCTTTAGTCTAATAAAAATATTTTTTTATATTTTTTTAATAAAATAATAACAAAAAAAAAATTAAAAAAAAAAGGAAATAAAATAAAATATAAAAATTGGGTCAGGGGGTTGAAAAATGGAAATGGGGGTTAAAAATAGTAAAAAGGGCTAGGCCCAAAACGTGGTTTTTGTAATCTGGAAAAAAATGCATGAATGGGCCTGTATTAAAAAGTTAAATGGTGGTGAGATTCAGCAATTCAGACTGGGCCCAAGGCAATGACCCAGCTCCTATTTGGATCAAGTGTGGCTGAATTCCTGAGGTATACCATGTGCTTGCATTGGAATGTGTTAGATTTATCTTTACAATGATCTGATGGTGGTAAGATGAAGGCGCCTCGTACAGGCGCGTTGCTTGCTTGCACAGGATCTGTAATGTAATGTTATAAAAAGAAAAATACCTCACGCCTGGATCGAACACAGGACCAGGCATAGTTATGACTTATACGCGCACGCTCTACTACTGGGGTGGCTATACATTCGGTGTTTAATACACAAACCAATAAATATATTACAAACTCAATCCTAAATGTGTCATCTTCTTCTTCCTCGCGCCAGATTCCATGGACAAGATTTTTGAATCTCTGATCTTAGTCATTTCTCAACCATTTGCAAAAGTGTAAACATGAAACTTGCTCCATTTTTTACCACGACTCCAACCATATAAATTTCATGAACTATCAATCAAAGATGAATGAGAATTTTATTTGGACCCAAATTAAAACCTAACTTTTCTGGATTTTCAATTCTAAAATTCTCAACACATGGTTAATGAAAATGAAAAGTGAGCATATGGTTAGCTTCAGGGCAATGATATCTACATTTTATCTTCACAAATGAACCAATAATGATGCTTATAGAGAGAGTTCAAAGTTGAGGAAACTTACCTCATAACTGAAAATCTTATTATGAGTTTGAGACCTCCTCAAGGTGTTGTGATGATCAAAATAACTTCAGTGGACTCCTAGGAAGCTAATGCAACTCTTACTTTGGATTGAGAGTGGATGAATCTTCTTGTAGAAGTCAATGTGAATAACTATGTTTTTGACTTTGGAAGATGATGAAGATGGATTTACAGTTGTGGAACAAGGATAGGGATGGACTATATTTGATGTATGGAATCTTTGAAATTGGTTTAGAGAGATAACGCACGAGGCAAATGTGAGTTTGAGGTGCAAGGTCAGAATCTGCACAAAAATGGAGTTTGTATGCAAATTTTGGTTTGAAGGAGTTTGGGAGAGTTTTAAGGCTTATGAATTCTTTTCCTAGGTTGTAAATACATCCTCTATTTATAGAGAAAAGGTCTGAGGTCTTGAAGTAACTTGAATTGAAAGATAACAAGTTATGGTTTGAAAAAGGTGAAAAATCAAGTTGGATGAGTTTATGTGGTTCCAAGGCTCAATTACAAGCATGGTCTATGGTTTGTTGGCTGCATGGATATTGCCTCTGATTTTAGAGATTGCTTGTACTCAGATACAACAAGTTGGGAGCTCAAGAAGTTGACTTTTGCAAAAAGCTTGCTTTACAAGAATGAAAATGATAACTTTGTGCCATTAATGGAAATGCAAATTGGATAATGGCTCAAATGCTTGGACAATGGCTCTAACAGTTGTGTAATCAATTAATTATGGAGTGAAACATAAGTTAGAAGCATGCAAAGTGAGATTATGCAGCATAGGTTTGAGATTTGGTTGAATGTCCATCATCAAAATGACCTAAAAATCAAGAATGAAATCTCAACTTCTTCTCTTCGATTCTCTTTGATCAAGTATGATCTCTTCAAGTTATTGGACATTTTAGAAAGCTTGAAACATTGTATACAACCTTCATGTTTACCATTTTTACAAAATCATATTGGAGCTTGGTGAAAATTGGCCAAGAAGTTAGGTAAAAAAATCTGCCTAAACTAGGTGAAAATTTCACTAAGTGTTTTATGAAAAATGCCATGACTTTATGAATTTATAACTCAAAATACAAGCACTTCTAGGACTTTATCAGAAAAGAAAAGTTGTAGATATCATCAAGATCTACAACTTTCATGTTGAAAGATTTCTTTGAATCATCTTGTATCTTGGTGAAAAAATGTCATGAAGTAGTGAAATAATCATGTCTTAAAACACTTAGAAAATTTCTAAGTATTGAAAAGTTTGACTTTTCAATGGACTTTCTTGACTTTCTTGATTCTTGATGATCAAGTTAGATATTTTTTAATATCTTGATGAATTGTGATCTTTGAGATTGAATTTGACCAAAAAGTCAAAGTTTGACTTTTTGTGCATTAGTTGACTTTTCATTAGTTGATCAAATTTCAACTATCAATCTATTGATCTTGAGGAATATTTTGAACCATGAAATCAAGTCAACATGTTGTATTTGAATCCTTGATATTATGCTTCAAGCCATTAGATCATGTATTAGGTCAAAAGTCACTTATCAATCAAAACCCTAATTTTGACTATTTTGTCCTTTTGATGAATTGAGTGCCTTGCTTGAGGAATTGTGATCAACACTTGATAAAATGATGAATATGACCTTATAATGTTAATGTTGGCCAAAAATCATGAAGTTTGAGTATAGGTTGACTACAATTGACTTTTTACCCAATACAATTGATTTTAGTCCTATGAGCAATTGACTGAGCAAAATTGTGATGTAAGGCTTAAAACTTGACATGAGCAATCTTGGAAGCCTATGATGGGCCATGAAGGTCATTTGAATCATAAAAAGTACAATTGTCCTTGAGAAAACCAAAACCTTAATTTGTGATCTTGGTGCTAAGGGGAAGAGTTTAACCTAATAAACACTTGTGAACTTGAGCTATGGGAGATCTTTGTGAGAAATGTCTTAATAAAAGAGAGGGAAAATTTTGGGGTACAACAACTTCCCCTGTTCAATCTTCTTAAACCCGAAGAGTTAGATTGGCATGCTTTTTACATTCATGACTTGAAGGTGGAAGAGAATTGAAGACTTAAGTGCCCAGAAATTTGCACTCGCCTGTGCTGGAAGTGAAATTGTTTGTTGATTATGTTAGGAATGGGCTTAGAGATTCCATTTGGAGAGTTTCTAGAGAGTAGTCAGGGATGGGCTTAGAGATGCCATTTGGAATGACTGTTGATAGATGTATCATAATGAGCACACATTTGAGTGTATCTGAAAAGAAATATCAGAATAAATCTTTGGTTGATTTAATCTGAGTCAGAGAAAGTTTAGAGTAAATGTTTGTCATGTAGATAGTTGCACCATAATGTTTCGGGAGTTAATCTACAACCTGATCTCATAGATGGTTGCCCCATCTTGTTTCGGGAATTAATCTATAATCTGTGTTATTGGTAAATCTGTCCTGTTTCGGGAGTTCATACCATTGGTGATAAAGATAGTCGCCCCGTCCTATTTTGGGAATTAATATTTGATCCGATCATGTAGATAGTTATCCTGTCTTGTTTCAGGTATTGACCTACAATCAGTTGTTCATAGATAGTTGTCCTGTCTTGTTTCAGGTATTAATCTGTGGTTGTTTTTTTGTTGGTCATCTGAGATAGTTTCCCTGTCTTGTTTGAGGAATTAATCTCTGACCTGGTCTCATAGATGGTTCCCCCGTCTTGTTTCGGGAATTAATCTTGGACCTGTTGTTCACAGATATTTGCCTTGTCTTGTTTCAGGAATTAATCCGTTTCTGGTTATCCGGATAGTTGCCTTGTCTTATTTCAGGAATTAATCTGGAACCTGCTTTGAAAATTGTTGACGATATTCGTCTGTTGATTGGTCTTTCCTGAAAAGGTAAAGATTTAGATGTATGCAATATCATGATGTATGAAATTCATCACGTAATTATATTCTCAAAATAAATGAGATTGTGCCATATCCGTTTCGTATGCATATGCTATGATGTATGAATGTGAAATGTTGTTGCAGTGTATTTGTAAACCCATGTGGTATCTTTGTCTGGGAAAATAAATCCATGACTACTGCTGGGGAGTTTTGGGAAGCTAAATCCCAGACTACTACTAGAGATGAAGAGTATGTGTATCTTCGACCTTGTTTAGAATGCTTCTAATGGGGACTTCTGTTTGCTGTTTGAGGAAACTCTATAGGGGACTATTGATTTCTGCTTGGGAAGTAGAATTTTAGGAACATTGGTCGTTCGTTGATCTACTGGGGCATTTATATCCTGACTGGGGATAAGAGAGATGGATAACCTTTAAGGAAGATAATTCTTATATACCCTTACTGGGGATAAAAGAGATGGACAATCTTCTGACTTGTTTGGTAAAGTTAATTGGTATCTGGTTGGAATCCAGACTTCGTAATAACTTTCTGGAGATAGCATCAACTCTACTGGGGGAGAGGGGTTTTGTCAATTGATTTGTAGTAGTTGTAGGAATAAACTCAAGGTGGGAGACTGTAGTCTGTTGGGAAATAAACCCTATTGAGGGAAGTACTCTGGTGATCTTACTGGGGAAATGAATTCTTCTGGGGAAGAACTTTTGCAAGGTTTCCTTCCCAGCCTTGGAAGACCAAACTTGGCTGGGGAAAGAATTTCCAGGAGATGTATTAATTGGGACTCTGTAAGGATATTAAAGAGAACGTGTCGATTACTCTCTGGGGATATATGGATAGCATGAGTGTTACCCTGGCTCCTTGAGTAAGTGCTTATTCATGTTCTTATGCGTACATTTTTTAACAGTTAATCATGTTCATATGCATATGTTCATTCAATTTTAGTCATTGGACACTTTTGCACTCAAAACAGAAAAAACAAAAAGTTTTCACTTTAAAGTATATTTGTATTGATAATCTGCCTATAAACAGGCGTTTTTGTATAGGCAGACAGAAATCCTAGTAAGAGAAAGTCATCGAAAAAAAGGAAAAGAATACAAAGTGAAAACAGAAATTGTATAGCCATGTGGAATTGATCTCATTGGGTTCCAACTCTGCTATTGCCCCTATGTCTTCGAACATCATCCCTTACCATTTTAACTTTTGACCTTGTTAATAAAAACTGGCTGCAATGATTCAACGAGACATAGTCATACGCTTTAATCCTTAACTTTTGCCTGGACCGCCCTTTCGGGTTTTCAGTCCACCAAGATACCCTTTTTTTCCCAAGTCGCCCTTTCAGGTTTTCGACTTGTCGGGTGTATAATCTTTTGTATATATCCCTAAGTTTTTCCCGAACCTTTTGGTTCGTCGGGATGCCCTTATTTTTACCTAGGTATGTCAACATAGTGGGTCATTCTTATGCCTAGTATTTTTTGACTATGTCCGCATTCACATGATGTGGTAAATCTTCACTGTCCATAGTGGTTAGCATCATAGCACCTCCAGAGAATACTTTCTTGACTACAAATGGACCTTCGTAAGTGGGAGTCCATTTTCCCCTGGGATCGCCTTGTGGTAAAATGATGCGCTTTATTACCAAGTCGCCATCCTGGTACACTCGATGCTTGATCTTCTTGTTAAATGCTTTGATCATATGCTTTTGGTACATTTGACCATGACAAACAACAACCATCCTATTTTCATCAATCAAATTCAACTGATCTAACCTAGTTTGAATCCATTCGTCCTCTCCTAAATCTGCTTCTTTCATAATCCTTAGAGAAGGAATCTGAACTTCGACGGACAGGATGACTTCCATGCCATAGACTAAAGATAATGGGGTTGCCCCAGTTGATGTTCTCGCCGAGGTACGATAGTCGTGAAGATAAAATGGCAACATCTCATGCCAGTCTTTATAGGTTACCACCATCTTTTACATAATCTTCTTTATGTTCTTGTTGGCAGCTTCCCTTGCGCCATTCATCTTAGGTCTGCAGGGAGAAGAATTGTGATGCTTGATATTGAACTGCATGCAGAGCTCAGTGATCATGGCTTTATTGAGATTGGTACCATTTTCAGTGATAATCCTCTCTGGTATGCTGTACCGACATATGAGGTTATGCTTGATGAACGGGGCTATAACATTCTTGGTGATTGAGGCAAATGAAGCTGCTTCAACCCATTTTGTGAAGTAATTGATGGCAAGAAGGATGAAACAATGTCCATTGGAGGCAGTTGGCTTAATTTCTCCAATCATGTCAATGCCCCACATTGCAAATGGCCACAGAGAAGTCATGACATTCAAAGGAATTAGGGACACATGAACCTTATCCACATAGATCTGGCACTTATGGCAGGTCCTCGAGTGATGGTGACAATCAGTTTCCATTGTCGACCAATAGTAACCAGCCCTCAGAATATTCTTGGACATAGTGTGTACACTAGAATGAGTTCCGAAGATACCGTCATGCATGTTCTCCATGATCTTTTCCACCTCCTTTTTATCCATACAACAGAGTAGAGTTGAATCATGTTTGCGTTTGTATAAAACCCCATTGCTTAGGAAGAACTTGGCTGAGAACCTCCGTAGGAATTTCTTGTTGTTGATTGAAGCTCCTTCAGGATATTCTTGTGCTTAAATATACCTCCTTAATTCATGATACCAAGTGTTTTACCCAAAAATTTGCCCTCTCATTTATCAAGAATTTGCTCACAAGATCTCCCTTGACTCAAGACTGCACTAGGGTTGATCAGCTCAAGACATCTCCTTAAGCACTGATGACCAAAATTAGGGTTTGAGTTTGCACAAGGATTTTTGAAATTCTAATGCCCCATATGACTTTCATGGATCATTATGGACCCCCAATATTAATCATGCCAAGTTTCAAGCCTTGAATCACATTTTTGCTCAGTCAATTGAGTAGTTCACCTAAAAATCAATTGTATAGGGAAAAAGTCAACTATGACCAATTTATAGTCAAACTTCATAATTTTCGATCCACATCAACATTTTAAACTCATATGTGTCATTTGATCAAGTTTGGACCACAACTCCTCAATAAATTTGATCAAATCTCCAAAAGGGCAAAATGGTCAAAATTAGGGTTTTGACTGAGAAAGAGCAATTTCTGATTTTTGAACTAGCAAATGGCCAATTGGTTTAAGGCATGATGTCAAGATTCCAATTTCATAATTTTGACCTAATGGCATGGTTCAAAACATTGCAAGTCCATTGGATTGACAGATGAATTTTCAATCAACTGATCAAAAGTCAACTGTATACTAAAAAGTCAAACTTTGACTTTTTGGTCAAATTCAAGTGCCAAAGATTATAATTCATCAAAACATATCAAAATATGAAACTTATTCATCAAGAAATCAAAAAGTCAAGATTTCATTTTGAAAAGTCAAAATTTTTAAACTTAGAAATTTTTCTAAGTGTTGGAAATTTCATGTTTTTTTATAACTTTGAACAAAATTTTCACCATGATGCAAGACGATTCAAGGTAAACTTTCAACATGAAAGTTGTAGATCTCCATGAAATATACAACTTTTCTTTACACAACTCCTTCCAAAAATGCTTGTATCTCAAGTTATAATTTTATGAACATGTGGTCATGAAACTAAACACTTAGTGAAAATTTGCCCTAATTTGGTCAGGATTTTGACCTAACTTCATGGCACTTTTTCATATAGTTCCAAGGGGAATATTCAAAAGTAATTCAAATAGGGGTTGTAGATCACATTATAAGCTTTCCAAAATGTCCAATAACTCCTTAAGATCATTCTTCAGTAGAGAGAATCAAAGAGATGAAGTTAGGGTTTTCACACTTGAATTACAAGTCATTTTTTGATGAACAAGAATTCAATTTCAAACCTATACCGCACAACTTTGTTTTGCAGAACTCTAAACCTCAAGATCTATCCATAATCATAAGATTACACTTACTTTTGAGCTATTATCCACTTGATTCAAGCTTTGTCCAAGTAAATTTTCTATTAATGGAACAAAGTTCACACTTCCATTTTGGAAAAGTGACTTTATTCACAAAGTCAACTTGTATAGAGCTTTGAACATGTTCTTTCTGCATAAGCATGCTCTATAAACTCAGAATAAACATGTTTAAAGTGGCAAGCCACCCTACAAGACATGTACCTGGCATTGAAACCATGTTTTTCAAGATAACTTCAAAAACAAGTCAAAAACTCATAACATGGGATCTTTGTTTTCTGACCTCCTCAAGTCCTCTAACCTTTTCCATATATTTATACAAGTGCATTGCAAGCTAACACACGATGGAACAAATCCTAAAACTCCCCAAAACCAGAAATTGCCATACAAGCACAAAAACTTGTCATTTCTGATTTTTGAACCCAACTTCCAAATCCCCTCGTGCGTTTCTTGGCCAAACCATCCACAAAAATTCTAATACACATATAGAAACTATCTCAACCCCTGTTTTCAAACTGTAAAACCATTTACACCATTGTCCATTTTCAAAAATAGGGCATTGTAGTTGGACTTCTCCAGGCAATTTCAGCCACCCTCAACTCAAGCTAAGCATTGTATTAGCTTCCTAGAGGTCCAAGGAAGCTAACCTGATCATCACCACTTCCTGAAACAAGCTCAAATCCATTTCATAATTTCCAATTTTGAGGTATTTTTCTTGAACTTCTATCTTCATATTTAGGCATTGTTAAGCTTTGATTTGTGAAGATAAAGTGTAGATAACATTGCCACGAAGCTGTACATATCCATAGTTTGCATTTATATGGCCCGAGCTTAGAGAATTTTAGAGTTGAAGTTTTATGAAATTTTTAGGTTTTAAATTAGGGCCAGGAAAATTCTCATTCATCTTTGACTGTTAGCTTAAGTTATTTATATGGTTGGATTCGTGGGAAGAAATGTCACAACTTTCATGTTTGAACTTTTCATTTTTGTTGAGAAATGAAGAAGATACAGGTCCTTTGGCTTGAGGTTGAAGATGAAGTGCATTCCAGGCACGTTTTGTGTTATGTATTTATTTTTCAGTTATATTAACAGATGTATAGCCACCCCAATGGTAAAGCGCGCGCCTGTTCACCCTTAGGTCCTAGGTTCAAGCTCCAACGTGACCTTTTGCTATTTTTACAATTTTCTGACTTTTGTGTGTGTTCTTTTTGGCAGCGCTTGGGCTCTTCATATGGGCCTAGTTTTTTTTTCTCATAATACTCCTTACATTACTGATTAACCCCCCCCCCCCCCCCCCCCTTTGACTTTTCTTTATTTTTTTATTTTTATTTTATTTTTCTTTATTATTATTATTATTATTTTTATTATTATTATTATTATTATTATTATTATTATTATTATTATTATTATTATTATTATTATTTTCATAAAATCATAAAAAAATCCAAATTTATTTTTACTTATTTTTATACTAATGTATTTTATTTTCCATAAAACAAAAGGATAAAAAACATTTTTTTCTTAAAATAAATAAATTTTCTTTCTTTTCATAAATAATTTTAGACTTAGGATAAATTAATATATTATTTTGTTTTCTTACAAGATCATAGTCTCTCGATGACGCTATCTAAGTTTCCTTACAAATAATCTTAGTCCCTCAAAAAGAATGCTAAGATACCTTGCAACATTGTTAATCATGGTTATACGATGATCCACGTCCATCCCATTTACATCCAAAGATAGGGTTGTTTACCAAATCAATGGTAAGACAACAATGTCAAAGGAAAAGAAAATGAACAAGAAAGACATTTGAGTAGGTATATTGCTCCTAATTACTTGCCCCATTTCAAAACAAACATCCTTGCTATTTTCAAAAATAATCACCTACGCTTTCAAACATCTTACAAACTGGAAAAAAATTTCAAAAGATCAACATCTTTGTATACATTTTTATGAACAAGAATCATTACAAAGATTGCCTAAACAATGACCTATTTACAAAATACTTTCAAAAAACCACACAAAGCACAATTCCAAACAAAAGCAAGTGATCTAGCAAGTAACTAAGAGCCCATGGAAAACCATGGATGGAAATGGTTCTAATACCTTCCCTTTTCATAATCTACCCCCCCGAATCAAGAAAATTCGGTGGCGACTCTTGCTAACCGCAACATTTGCGCTCAAATGCAAAACCTTCAAGCCAGTTCTCCAACCGTATCACACCAAGGCTTATCCTCATCAGTTTCAATCTCATAACAGTGTGCCGGTTCGTAAAATCTTTCAATAGTAATTCTGGGAGCCTAGTTGTACCAATTAACCTTGAACATATATGACATAGTTGCTAAAGCATCTGCCAACTGATTTTCTTCCCTTGGGATATGTTCAAAGGTGATCTCTTCAAATTATGGGATCAAGGTTAGAAAAGCTCTTTGTAAGGGATTATATTTGGATGTTTGGTATCCCACTCTCCTTTAACTTGACTATTACCAGGGCCCAGTCTCCATATACGCTTAAGAATTTGATTCTTAGGTCAATAGCAGCCTTTAGACCTAAGATGCATGCTTCATACTCAACCATGTTATTTGTACAGTCAAAGCAGAGTCTAGTAGTGAATGGAGTATGACAACCTTCGGGGGAAATGATCACAACACCAATTCCGTTACCTAAAGCATTGGAAGCTCCATCAAAAACCATAGTCCATCGGGATCCTTGTTCAGGTCCTTCAGACTGTCCATGCTTTTCACAATCAGTTATCAGCATGATATTCTCGTCCGGGAATTCAAAGTTCATGGATTGGTAGTCATCAACAGCTTGATGGTCCAAATGATCCTCCAACACACTTCCCCTGATTGCTTTTTGTGTTGTGTACTGGATGTCATATTCAGTTTAGATCATTTTCCTTCTAGCTATTCGTCTGGAGAGAGCTAGTTTCTCGAAGATATACTTGATGGGATACATCTTAGAAATTAATAAGGTAGTATGAGTCAACATATACTGTCTTATCCGGTGAGTAGTCCATTCCAAAGCACAACAAGTTTTCTCGAGCAGTGAATATCTGGTTTCATAATCAGTAAACTTTTTGCTAAGGTAGTATATTGCATGCTCTTTTCGGCCAGACACGTCATGTTGACCCAACACACACCCCTTTGAATTCTATAATACAGTCAAATACATAATTAGAGGTCTTTCTTCAACTGGAGGAATCAGGGTTGGAGGTTCTTGTAAGTACTCTTTGATCTTGTCAAAAGCTGCTTGGCAATCGTCGTTCCATCTGACTACTTGATCTTTCTTTAATAGTTTGACGATTGACTCACAAGTAGTAGTTAAGTGAGATATGAACTGGGCAATGTAGTTGATCGACCTAAGAAACCTCTAGCCTCCTTCTCAGTACAGGGAGCTGACATATCTTATATGGCTTTAACTTTTGCAGGTCAACTTCAATACCTTTTCCACTGACTACGAAGCCTAGGATTTTTCAGACCTCACTCCAAAGGTGAACTTGTTAGGATTCAGCCTTAACTTGTATTTCTTCAGCCTTTCAAATAGCTTGGGCAAATGATCAAGGTGTTCTTCCTCAGTTTGAAATCTTGCAATCATGTCATCAACATAAACTTATATCTCATGATGAATCATATCATAAAATAAAGCTACCATAACCCTTTGATAAGTTGTGCCTGCATTCTTTAAACCAAATGGCATGACCTTGTAACAGAAGGTGCCCCACTGTGTGATAAAAGTAGTTTTCTCCATTTCTTCAGGCGCCATTTTGATTTGGTTGTAACTGGAGAATCCATTCATGAAGGAGAAAACTTTGTGTTAAGCAGTGTTATCAACCAAGACATCAATGTATGGTAGTGGGAAATCATCCTTGGGGATTTCCCTATTCAAATCCCTGTAGTCTACACACATACGGATTTTACCGTCTTTCTTCGGCACTGGGACCACATTTGCAACCCATTAGGGCTATGACGTCACTGCCAGGAAACCTACATTGAATTGTTTCATTACCTCGACATTGAATTGTTTATCTAAGCTTGGGTAAATGGATGGGGGATGACTCTCTATTTATAGGGAAGCAAAAGGGATCAAAAGGAAGAGTGAATGATGTGTTTTGGAGGGAATTCGTGTGGGTCTGCATCATGAAGAAAGTGTGACTCAAACTTGATCAAAACTCAGCCAAAACGTGCGTTTCATGATGCTAATCACTTCTGGCAAGTTGCTAATCATGATTAGAAACAAAAATGCGTGGAAAACTTGTGATTAGAAGCGAAAACAAAGATTTCAAAATCCTGACTTTGTGAAAAATTCAATCTCAAACTACCAAATTCAAATCCATGGCATTTCCAACTCAAGGGGTCTTAGGGCATAATTCTCGATGCTTTGGAAAGATGAGGTTACAAGCTTTGCAATGGAAAAATAATGGAATCAAATGGATGCTTGAGCTGAAAGTTACATGGAGTCAAAATTGAAGAAAAAGAGTTGACTTTCCATACTTAGAAATATTTCAAATTCTTCTTTAAAAATGACCTATAATATTTTGTATCCAAACATGGCCTTCCACTTAGAATTTTATCTTGACCAAAAAAGATGTAATGAAGTAGATCTCTTGAATGAAATTTTGAAATTTGAAACACTCAAAATCTCCAAAAATTGAGCAAGTTATGACTTGTTGAAGTTGGCCAAAAATCATGAAATGACCTATAATCTTTTGCATTAATAAGGAAACTTCCATCCATTTTCTTACTTTACACATAAAAGAAGGCATGAAGTAAACATCCTTAAGATCATATTGGGAAAAGAATGGGCTCAAGGTGATAAAAATTGACCAAGTTATGACCATTTCAAGTCACATATGGAAGATTGGGGATTCATCTGGATGACTTGTAATCTTTCTTCTTCACCAAGTTCCTCCCACATGACAAATCCATGGAACTTTTGAAGTGATTTGTTGGTTACTCTTTGAAGAGAAATATGTCTCTGGAATCACTCAAAAATACCAAAAGATGAGCAATATATGCTCCTTTGAAGTTCAAAAGCCTAGCCTCTAGATCAAGAGAATGCTTTGAGGAACTTTGACAAGTTTGAACAAACTTCTTGTGCCAATATTCTTCCTTTGTGAATAGAAGTTGTTGAGGATGATGATGAGGACTCATATCCACCAAAACCACTTCCATATATTTAAATTAAAGATTAATATGCTCTTGTGACCAATAGGAACAAGACCTTGTCCAATCATGACAACTTCTTCCCTTAACCCTTTGTATTTTTGAATCAATTTTGAAAACTTTGAGATATGTTGAACCAAAATAAGCCTTGTCACGCCATTTCTTACAAAATCACTCCAATAGTGAAGTTTTAATTTCTCAAGTGTTGTACCCCAAAATTTGCCCTCCCATATTTCTCAAAACATGGCAAGAAAGATCTCCAAGTTGCTCAAGGTTACTCAAGGATTGGTCAGACAAACTCTCTCCTAAGGCAGTCTACCTCAAATTAGGGTTTCATGTTGCATCAATATCCTTGAGTCCAAGTGACCCCAATTTCTCACCAATGTCCTAATATGTTCTCAAGATCATCCATGTCAAGTTTCAAGCCCTGCAGAGGAATTTTGCTCAGTCAATTGCTCAAAGGTCCAAAAATCGACTATGCTAGGGCAAAAGTCAACTGTGGCCCACATACAGTCAAACTTCAAATTTTTTTGTCAACATCCTCATTTTGAAGTATATTTCATCATTTTATCAATGTTTGATCATGATTCATCAAGGATTGCTCATAATTCATCAAGATTCAAAAGTTGCTAAATTAGGATTTTGTAGGAAAAGTCAACTCAACTTTGACCAAGCATAACTTTCTCATACTTTATGATAAATGACCCATACAAAGCTCATTTTTAAGAGGATTCAATTCCCTATAATCCATATTCAGTTACCAAGATCAAAATGTGCACTCACAAGAAGTTATGCATTTGGACATTATAGGTCATTTTGAAAAGTCAACAAAAACACCTTTTTTATCAAAGCTTCATACATGATCATGGAATATCAAATTGAGATGATACCAAAAGGGTTGTTTATAGGACATCTCAAGATTTCTAAAAAGTCCAAGAACACATCCAAAGAGTCAAAATTGAGGAAGTTATGCATTGTTGAAGTTGACCTTTTTTGCAAAATTGTCAAAAGTCAACTATGCCCAAAACTTCAAATTTTGCCAAATGGGCCCATTCTTTTTCAGTTGTTTTGAGTTGGGATTATAGCCCACGTGCTCTAGCCTTGGCCATGTGTCCATGTCATTTTTTTGTTAAATGTTTTGATTTTTATTTGAATTAATTTGAATTAAATCAAAACAAATCAAATAAAATCAAAATTATTGAAAACCAAAGATCTTTTGATGATTTCAGGCTTCATTGGACAACTAGCACCATTCCAAATTCGCATCAAGGCAATTGTGTACAAAAAGATTCAAAATAAGCCAATTTTGGAAAGCTTTAAAGGAGGATTAAATCAAATATCAATTTTATTGAAAGAGGAAGATTTGGGCAAGGCAATCAACCCTAATGCATTGTGTGGTACATAAGGGTTACGTGCAGACCAAAATAAGGGTTGGAGATCAAGCATAGAGAGCAAACAAAATCTGAAAAAATCAAAGAAAAGTGTAAGATCAAAATCCCAATTAGAGACATCCTTAAGGCTTGGCAATTGTCCCAATCGTCTCTTGGCAATCTCCACAAGCGAAAGCAACCAAAAGCAGGCATTCTCGAGCCATCCAGTGCATTGTAAGTCGTTCACAGAACCACCATATTCTTGAATTCGAAAAGCTTCATTCTTGCATCTACAATGAAAAATAATTGCATATTCTTGATCACCATGATGTTTGCAAGCTTTTTCCAATAGTCAATTTCATTTATATGTCCTATATCGTGAATCACCATTGCTAGGGTTTTGTATTTGGTTTTAGGATTTTTCTTTTCAGGAACAATTGGCCCTAATAATGGCTATGGTTATGATCAGAAGAAGATGACGAGTCTAACCATGGTCTTAGAATTCGTTTACATGGCCTGTAGGAGATTTTGGAATAAGCCTGACTTGTAGCAACGAACAGCGTCCGTGGGTATAAGCCCTTGTATTTTTAGCCACGGTGCAGAGGACATGGACGATGAGTTGTCACGCCACCACTCATCCATTCAAATATTGGCGCGTTTTGCTGACAATTATCCATTAATTTTTATTTTGTTATATTATCATTATTTTGTATTATACTAACAATAAGAAACAAGTGTCCCAGCGGAAGCCGGCTAAGCTCTCAAAGCGTTAGAGGCTAGAGGTCAGGGGTTCGATCCCTGCCTCCAACATTTGTTATTTTTCCAAATTCTTACAGGAAATCTAGTGCATGCCTAAGCTGGAGACCCACCATCGACACTCACCCTTCAGCGTGCCAGATAGCCAGATGGCCAGATCTGGTGGCCAGCATTGAAGGTGTACCAAAAGGCCAAGTTAATGCATACGCATGGGATCACAAAAGTCAATTGGATCTTCACAATTGGGCCAGAAAATTGCTATTGACACCCTTGATATTCAGGCCCATTCTCTCCCTTTTTATATTTTGTTTATTTTCATTTAATTATTTTATTTTTATTTAATTTAATTGTTAACCAATAGAATAATTTCTTTTTATCAAAAAATCACAAAAAATATTTTTTATCCAATTAAATTTCAGAACTTTATTTTTTATTAATAAATATTAATTAAATAATTAGGTTGATTAATTAGGTAACTTAAATTTATTTTGTAAATATTTAAAACTAATTAGAATTAATAGATTTTAACCCTAATTTAATTATTTTATTTTCTTTCCTAAAATAACAAAAACTCCAAAAATATGTCATTTAATATTTTTCATTAATTAATTTATTTAATAATTAATTTAGCCTTTAATTTTAGGATTTAATTTCTTTTCATAAAAATAAAAACAACAAAAAATATTTTCTTTTAAAGGGTCAAAACCCTAGTTCCGCATTCGATTTAATTTCGCATCGCGCACTTTATTTTTCTTTATCTAATTAATGTATCTGCTCCCGGTTTGTAATAATTAATTAGGATATTTATTTTTCCGCTTTTAAATTTCAAAGGGTTACTTTTGGCGATGTAAATACCCGACGCCTTGTAATAATTTAGTTTAATTTCCGCACCTTTAATTTCCGCAAATATTCAACTGCTAGATGTTTGATAATAGGGTTTTGCATGACAAGAATGAATGTTTAATCTTAAAAAGGTTAGATCACCCTAAACATGTGCAAAGATAAAAATAACTGAAATCAACACAATCGCACATGCGCACTCCTAGGATACACCCCACTTGGTTGCCTTCGTAAACGGTCATTGAGTATAGGTTATTTTAGAGGTCGCCCTTTTATCTAAAAGATCATAGTTGCCTCGAAATGGTTGCCTCAGATATTGTTTCCTCGAATACATGATCTAAGATATTAGGGTTACCGTTAAGACGTCCTAACATTGCTTTAGTGACCGTACGTCCCTCTTTCGAATTGACCCTCAAACTCCAACGATGGTGCTACCTACTCACTAATAGTGGGATAGCATTGTCTAAAGGGAATTAGCATAGAACGATTCCTTTTTCGAGTAGGTAAATTAGTTCTTAGATACTTGCTCATCCAAAAAAACAAACTTTTTCCACACTTACACTCTTTTACAAGCAAGTTTTTTTTTCAAAAACACTTCATTACACTCTTGAGGACAGAAGCAAAAGTTAAATCGAAGTTAAAACAAAAAAACTTTTCAAAACCCACAAGCACAAAGAAAACAATTTTGAAAATGATGAGCAAGTACCTAAGAGCCCGTAGATAACTATAGATAGAAAGGGTGCTAATACCTTCCCTTTCTATAATCTACCCCCTGTACTCAGAAATATCTCGAAAAAAGGAATTTTTCTGTGCTTTTTTCCTTTCCTTGTTGGATAAAATAAAATTCGGTGGCGACTCTTGCTTACCGCGAAATTTTGCGAACACAAACGCAAAACACGAACCAGCATTCCAAAAACAGTCAGTTCTTCCCACCGTATCACAGAACTGGCGACTCTGTTAGGGATTTAATAAGTGGGGTGTACCTTAGGAATAGTTCATCATAATGTTTTCAATTTCTTGATTTGTATGCTTTATCTTTGTGGGTTTGAATCAGAGTTACTATAGATCCTAACCCGGATCTGGGGATACCTTTTAGGTAAGTAGCAATATACTGTGAGGGAACTGTACAGCGTAAACCGATACGGTTGAAGCAGTAGCTACGTTGGTGTGGCACTTTAGTTTGTACTGATATCCCTTGTGGTGGAACAAGGAGAATATGGGTCAACTAAGGGGTTATTAAGCACCAACTGACCTTAGAACCTATAATTGACCAACTTGGCCATAGAAAAGTAGCAATATGCTACACTCATTGAGACCAAACTCTCGCGATGATTCCGACCGCAAGAAAAGGTTGCTAAACTGGAATTATGACCGATCGAGGGTGGTCAGTGATATTGAGATCCTCTAGAACCCAGTTACTATTACTAGGACAGGTTGAACCAACTAAACTGAAAGAGGATAGTACCTAAAACTCCATGCCAGCCTGAAATCTAAGGGATATTGTGTGACTTGTTTTCCCTTACCATGTTTGCTATCTGTGAATACTTGTGGTGTGTTTCTCTTATGACATCATGCATAATAACATTGCATGCATATTTCATCAGACTAACCCATTTCAAAGACCGAGGGGATTCATCTTTGTTCTGTTTTGTAGGTCATGGCATCTATGCGTAGAAACACTATTCAGATCAACTTTGTACAGATTCCTACTCAGCTTAGAGATTTGGTTTCCAAGGTTCCTGATACTTCTTCTTTTGTCAGAAGACATGGTCACCTCCTTGGTTTGGTCACTTCTAAGATGGATGAGCAGATGCTGAGTGTCTTGTGCCAATTCTTTGACCCGTTACACCACTACTTCACCTTCCTGAACTATCAGTTGGTCCCTACTTTGGAGGAGTTCTCTGATTTGCTTGGTATTTCTATTCTAGAGCAGATGTTGTTTACAGGTTAGGAGGTAGCTCTTAGGCCAGAAGATGTTGCTACAGCCCTACATCTGACAAAGGCTGAAGTAATGTCTAACTGGTAGACTCGGAGTGGGACAAAAGGCTTCTTGGCTAAGTTCTTGGTTGATCAGGCTAATCAGTTTTGGGACAGTTTTGATTTTCAAGCATTCGAAGACATCCTGGAACTTCTCATACATGGTCTGGTTTTGTTCCTTAATTCAAATTCTTTCGTCGACGTGAACGCAGTGAAGATATTTATGTCCCGTAATCCGGTGCCCACTCTCTTAGGTGACATTTTGCATGCTCTTTATGCCCGTACTGCTCGGAAACGGGGAACCCTTATGTGTTGTGCACCATTGCTGGCGAGGTGGTTTATTTCTCACCTTCCTAAATCTCTTTTGAAGAACAAGGAAGATATGGGTTGGGCCTACAGAATTATGTCCCTGGCTCATACGGACATCATCTGGAGCACTAAAGACATGGAAGAAGTGGCTATTATTGATCGGTGCGGAGAATACCCCTTTACTTGGAATTAGGGGAGGAATCACCTATAATCCTTGTTTGGCCTTACGACAGTTTGGGCGAGCTAGAAGGGACGGTCCTCATGAGTGGCTGATTCTGAGTATTGTCTTTGACTTCCAAGGGGATAGTGAGGTACATCGCCGCAGATTTATACGAGCTTGGAATAGGGTTAACAGATCTGATTCGCATGAGCTGGGAGTAAAGACTTCTCTTCCGATGGAACCGTATCTCCGGTGGGCTCGGGCCTGTGCCCAAAAGCTAGGGATACCGTACGAAGTTGTCTTACCGGTAATTGTTGAGAATGCTGATGAAGAAGGGGTTCCTCATACTGTCCTCCACCCATACATGCCTATTGACATTGAGGAATTAAAGAGGTCTTGGATGCAACTAAGAGAAGAGCGAGATACTTACCGAGAAAAGTATCATGCACAAGAACGAAAGATCCTAAAGCTTACAAGGCAGCTAGAGAATGACAAGGTCCTCAACGACTATGTCAACACAGGAGGAAAACGACCATGGGAGTGCCGATGTCTTTTTCTATTTTCTAGTTTTGATTTACTTTTCAGTTTTTCTTTTTTTGTAACGCCTTAAAGGAATTTGTCAAACATTGTTTCAAGTTTTTTATCTAATAAAAGTATGTTTCATTTTGGTTTAAGAATTTGAATCCCTAAAGTCTATGAAATTATACCATATGCATTCCATTCCCATGCACCTCATCACAGGTACCCTTACAGGTCTCTTATCTTCTTCGTTGTTTATTTCAGCATCATGTCTGCTGAAACATCCGCTGATCAAGCTATTAAGGCTCTTCAAGCTCAGAACGCTCAATTCTAGGAAATGTTCATGAACCTGGCCAATGGGCAGAAATATCTGAAGACTCTTATCTTGAAGGATAAGAAGAAGAAGAAGAAGAAGACGGTCCTCCTGAACATGGGTCACAGGTTTGGAAACAGATTGCGAGATGAAGTTGATATGTCCCACTCATTTGACGAAGACCAGTATCCTCCGACTGAGGATAGGTATAAACAGCTTGAAGACCGGTTAAGTGCGATGGAGATCCAGAAGATACCTGGATTAGACTTTGGTGATTGGGGTCTAGCATCTGGGGTGGTGATTCCCCACAAGTTCAAAGCACCAATCTTTTCTCAGTACGACGGGGTCTCCTGCCCAAAGCTACACATTCGTTCGTATGTTAGAAAGATTCAGCCATATACTGCTGACAGGAATCTCTGGATTCACTTTTTTCAAGATAGTCTTTCAGGGACTCAACTTGAGTGGTTCTATCAGCTAGAAGGAGCTAACGTTCATAATTGGGAGGACCTAGCTGCTGCTTTTTACAAGCAGTACCAATATAATGCCGACCTTGCTCCCACGCGTACCCAACTTCAGGGTATGTCTATGGGTGCGAGCGAAGGTTTTAAAGATTACGCTCAGAAGTGGAGAGATCTTGTCGGTAGAGTCCAACCCCCTCTGGTTGACAGGGAGTTGGTGGATATGTTTTTGGGGACTTTGTCTGGTCCGTATTTCAACCATTTGATCGGAAGTTCATCGTCAGGTTTTACTGAGTTAATTATGATTGGGGAGAGAATCGAAGCCTGTATCAAGAGCGACAAGTTACAGAAAGGTGCTTCATCAAGTACCGAGAAGAAGCCCTTCAAGAAGGAGTCTAGTGCAGTTTACAGCTCTAGGAACCAAAGTCGACCCGAGCGCCGCCAAGCAGTTAATGCGGTAGTTATTTCAAGACCAACTGTTGCCACACAATGCAACACTCAGCCAAGGGCAGAGAGGCCTCAAAGACAGTTTACTCGGCTCAGCATGTCTTTATCTCAAATTCTACCACAGTTGTTGAAGACTAACTTGGTGATTCCGAGGGAAGCTCCGAAGAATCCCAACACCACCTCACCGCTGTACAATCCAAACGCCCGTTGTGCTTATCACTCTGATATCCCGGGGCATGATACCAATAATTGTTGGGCTTTGAAGAATAAGGTACATGATCTGATTGACGCTAAGGAGATTGAGTTTGAAGCGCTAGAAAAACCTAATGTTATGACTGCTCCTATGCCAAATCATGGAGTGAATGTTGTGGATGATGATGTGTTTGTATCCTCTGTGGAAGACATTGCTACTCCATTGATGACTGTGAAGAAGAACCTTTTGTTAGCCGGTTTATTTCTGGGATGTGGTGAAGGTTGTCATCTGTGTTCTGTCGTACCTACCAGTTTCCATCTTTTAAAGTCAGGTGTCCAACGCCTGATGGATAGTAAAGAAATCTTGTTCGAGAAAACTGTTGTTCCTTTGGTTCTTGTTGAAGAAGTTTCCATAATCACAATTTTCGCCAATTCTTCCAAGGCTTCCTTGAGAAAGCCTATTAGAATTACATCTGTTTCGAGAATTGCTCATTTGATCATTATTGTTCCTGGACCTATCCCCTATACGTCGGATAAGGTTGTCCCATGGCACTATGGGGCTGATGTATATTATCACGGAGTTAAACAAGACTTGAGGGATGAAAAGGTTGATACTGATGTTAGCAATATTGTTGGATCTAGTAAAGTCACCCGAAGCGGAAGACTTTTCTCCCCTGAGATCTCTCCACCAACTGTTCAAAAGCCAATTGTTATTACACCTGCCAGTACATCTGCTACTATCCCTGTTCAAGTTCCAATCCTTACCCCTGTTGCCGAATCATCTGACACTCGGGGCAAAGGGATTACCGGTGAGCCTGCCCAGACGGAGGCACCGAGGAAGATTACTGTTGAAGCCTCTAGATAAGAGATAGATGAAATTTTAAAGATCATCAAGAAAAGCGACTACAATGTAGTCGAATAGCTGGGGAAAACCCCGTCAAAGATCTCTATGTTGTCTTTATTGCTATGTTCAGAGGCCTATGCTAAGGCTCGGATTGCTTTCCTGAAGACTGCGCACGTGCCGCAGGAGACATCAGCTGATCAGTTCAAAGATTGCGTGGCTAGTCTGACAGTAGATAACAGGTTGGGTTTCTCCGACGCAGATTTGACTGCTAAGGGGAAGAATCACAATGACGCCCTACAAGTCTCCATTGAATGCAGGGGCACTACTTTAGCTCACATGCTGGTGGATACTGGGTCCTCGTTGAACGTTCTACCCAAGAAAGCGTTAGACCGGTTAGACTGTGAAGGGTTGGTGCTGAAGCCGGGTAACATTGTGGTTAGGGCCTTTGACGGGTCCAAGAGGATGGTACATGGAGAGGTGGATATTCCGGTTAAGGTTGGTTCTCATATCTTCGCGTCTATATTCTATGTGATGGACATTCGGCCATCTTATTCTTGTTTGCTGGGTCGCCCGTGGATCCATAAAGCTGGGGAAGTAACTTCTACGCTCCACCAGATGCTGAAATACCCAGTGAAAGGGAAAATTGTTACGGTACGAGGAGAAGAGGAGTACATGGTGAGCCACCTCAACTATTTTCGGTATGTGGAGATGGACGGGGAGTTCATTGAAACCCCGTGTCAACATTTTGAGGAAGTCCCCCAGACGCTAGCATCAACTGAAATTGTTACTGAAGATCCTCCAATGAAGATGGCTTCCCTAAAGGATGCCCAGGCTGTTATTGAGAAAGGTGGGTGTGCAAATTGGGGCCAACTCCCCGACTTTGCACATAAGACTGACAAGTTCGGTTTGGGTTTCACTGCAGAATCTCAATGGGTTGTTCGGCGGGCGCGAATTGGAAGACCTCCCCTGCGTATTACTAATCCTGAAGTGAATATGATTGAAGACGATGATGAAGAGTATGAGTTTGATAGATGGATTTACCCAACTATCGACGGCAGACTGAGAAATTAGACGGTGAAGGACTTCGTGCCAATTTCTTTTATCACACAGTAATAGACTTTTGTTTCGAATTTGTAATAGACAATTTTTAAAACTTTACGGCCCGGTGCCTTACCTGAGACACCGTGGCTTTGTTTGTGAGGGCTTTATGTGTGTCATTTCCATATATCATTAATAAAAGCATTGGACGTTTTCTTGCATTTCAAATTTTGCACTCCTTGTTTTTCTTTTTTATCTTGCAAAACAACTATTTTACACACACTCACATATACAGGTCTACATCCACTCTGGATCCCACTAATAACGACTCTGCTACTGCCAATTATGACTTTGAAAGTCCGATCAACCAAGCCGAGGACGAAGGTGAGGATAATTGTGAGGTGCCTGGTGAACTTGCTAGACTGTTTCTTCAGAAAGAGAGGGCCATACAGCTGCATGAAGAGCCAGTGGAATCAGTAAATCTGGGTACAGAGGTAGACAAGAAAGAGGTCAAGATCGATGCAAATATGGAAGCTAGTGTTAAGCAACAGTTGATTCAGATGTTGCGTGACTATGTTGAGACATTTGTCTGGTCTTATGAAGATATGCCTAGGTTGGATACTGATATCGTGGTTCATCGTTTGCCTACCAAGGAAGACTGTCCTCCAGTGAAACAGAAAGTCTGCCGAACGCGCCCAGAGATGTCTGAGAAAATCAAGGTTGAAGTTATGAAGCAGTTTGATGCCGGTTTTCTAGCAGTTACTTCTTACCCACAGTGGGTTGCCAACGTGGTTCCAGTGCTGAACAAGGATGGTAAAGTTTGGATGTGTGTTGATTATAGGGATCTGAATAGGGAAATCCCCAAGGATGATTTCCCTCTACTTCATATCGACGTTCTGGTTGACAATACCGCACAACACAAGGTCTTCTCCTTTATGGATGGTTTCTCCGGTTATAATCAGATTAAGACGGCTCCCAAAGACATGGAGAAGACAACCTTTGTTACTCATTGGGGTACCTTTTTCTACAAGGTCATGTCGTTTGGATTGAAGAATGTTGGGGCAACGTATCAGCGTGCCATGGTTGCTCTGTTCCACGACATGACCCATCATGAGATTGAGGTATACGTCGATGATATGATTGCAAGGTCCTGGACTGAGGAAGAACATCTGAACCATCTTTAGAAGTTATTTGACAGGTTGAAGTTGTACAAACTGAGATTAAACCCGAACAAGTGCACCTTCGGGGTGAGGTCTGGTAAGCTGCTGGTTTTCGTCGTAAGTGATAAAGTTATTCAAGTGGATCCTGCAAAGGTGAAGTCTATACATGAAATGCCAGCTTCCCAAACAGAAAAAGAAGTCAGAGGCTTTCTGGGACGTTTAAACTATATTGCCCGATTCATCTCACACCTGACTGCTACTTGTGAGCCAATCTTCAAGCTGCTGAAGAAAGATCAAGTGGTAAGATGGAACGATGAATGTCAGGCCGCTTTTGAAAGGATCAAAGATTATCTCCAAGATCCACCTATTCTGATGCCTCCAATTGAAGGGAGACCTTTAATCTTATACTTGACAGTACTCGATAATTCAATGGGGTGCATGTTGGGGCAGAATGACGAGTCTGGCCAAAAAGAGCATGCTATTTATTACCTTAGCAAAAAAGTTTACCGACTGCGAGACCCGATACTCGTTGCTTGAGAAAACTTGTTGCACTTTGGCATGGGCTGCTCACCGGCTGAGACAGTATATGCTGACTCACACTACTCTATTGATATCAAAGATGGATCCAATCAAGTATATCTTCGAGAAGCCTGCCTTGTCCGGAAGAATAGCAAGATGGCAGATGATCTTGAATGAGTATGACATCCAATACACAACCCAGAAAACAATCAAAGGAAGTGTGTTGGCAGATCATTTGGCACATCAGGCAGTGGATGATTACCAGTCTATGAACTTCGAATTCCCGGATGAGAATATCATGATAGTAACTGACTGTGAGACACCTGGACCGGATGAAGGACCTGAGGAGGGATCCCGATGGTCTATGTACTTTGATGGAGCTTCAAACGCATGGGTAATGGCATTGGAGCCATAATCATATCTCCTGGAGGCTCTCATACTCCGTTCACCGCCCGACTATGTTTCAACTGCACCAACAACATGGCGGAGTATAAGGCATGCATCATGGGTCTTCGAGCAGCTATTGACCTAAGGATTAAGTTTCTAAGTGTTTTCAGAGATTCCACTCTCGTGATCAGCCATATCAAAGGCGAGTGGGATACGAAACACCCTAATCTTATTCCTTACAAAGAGTATGTATTGACGTTGTTTCCCCAATTCGAGGAGATAACCTTTGAACACTTCCCTAGAGAGGAGAATCAGTTGGCGGACGCGTTAGCTACGATGTCTTATATGTTCAAAGTCAGATGGGACAATGAAGCTCCCTAGATTACCATTGAGAGGTTGGACGAACCTGCCCATTTCTTTGACATTGAGACTGAAGAGGTAACAGATAAACCCTGGTTTCACGAGGTGAAGAGGTATCTTGAAGCTCAGGAGTACCCCAGGGGTGCATCTGTTAATGATAAGAAGTTTCTGAGGAGGTTCGCGGCGAAATTCTTCATCAGAAATGGCATTCTTTACAAGCGTAATCATGATTCAACCTTACTGCAATGTGTGGATAAAAACAAAGCAGAAAAGATTATGGTGGAGTTACATGAAGGTACTTTCGGCACTCATTCCAGTGGACATACCATGGCGAAGAAAATCCTACAGGAAGGATATTATTGGTCTACAATGGAATCAGACTGTTATCAGCATTCTCGGACCTGTCATAAGTGCCAAGTCTATGCTGATAAGGTGCACATACCTCTAGTACCTCTGAATGTCTTGACAGCTCCTTGGCCTTTTGCAATGTGGGGCATCAGCATTATTGGTGAGATCAGACCTACTACGTCCAATGGGTATCATTTCATCCTGGTAGCAATTGATTACTTTACAAAATGGGTTGAGGCATCTTATTTTGCTACAGTAACCAAGAACTTCGTGGCACGGTTTATTCGGCATAATCTGATCTGTCGATATGGTGTACCAGAGAGGATCATTACAGACAATGGTACAAATCTCAATAATACGATGATCACCGAGCTCTGCAAGCAGGTCAAGATACAACATCACAACTCTTTTCCTTACCGGTCAAAGATGAATGGGGTTGTAGAGGCGGCTAATAAGAACATTAAGAAGATTGTGCAGAAGATGACGATAACATATAAAGACTGACACGAGATGCTACCGTTTTCTCTTCATGGTTACCGTACCTTAGTGCGGACGTCAACAGGGGAAACACCCTATTCCTTGGTTTATGTCATGGAGGTGGTCTTGCCCATTGAAGTTCAGATACCCTCTCTTCAGATTATGAAGGATGTAGGTTTGAGCGAAAATGACTGGATTCAGACCCAGCTTGATCAACTAAATTTAATTGACAAAAAGAGACTTACTGCTATTTTTCATGGTCAAATGTACCAAAAATGGATGATCAAGGCATTTAACAAGAAAGTCGGACCGACAAGAGTATCAAGTTGGGGATCTGGTGATCAAGAGCATCATTCTACCTCAAGGTGATCCCAGGGGCAAATGGACCCCCACATACGAAGGGCCATTTGTGGTCAAGAACATTTTCTCAGGAGGAGCTATGATTCTAACCACCATGGATGGTGACAACCTTCCTCACCCTGTCAATGCAGACATAGTGAAAAGATACTACGCATAAATCAAAGACCCGCTAGGTTGACTGGCCTAGGCAAAAATAAGGGCTTCCCGGCGAACCAAAAGGGTTCGGGCAAAAATAAGGGATGAAAATGAAAAAATCTGTACACCCGGCAAGTCGAAAACTTGAAAAGGCGGCTTGGGCAAAAAAGGGTATCCCGGTGGACTGAAAACCCGAAAGGGCAGTCCAAGCAAAAATTAGGGATCAAAGCGTAACACTATGTCTCATTGGATCACCTTATAACCAGACTTCAGTATTGACTACCAAGACCGGACGACACCAATCAATCTGATCTACCTTCAACCAAGTAGCAAAGTGATGAGATGCTCGAAGACATAAAGGCAATAGCAGAGTTGGAACCCAGTGGGATTATTCACATAGCTGGTTTTCTTTGTTTTTCACAAATTGTATAAATTCCATTTGTTCGGCGGCATTCTCTTACTAGGACGTCAGCCTCTTGTACAAAAATGCCTATTTACAGGCCAAACTTCAAAATCAATACAATTCATTTTCACAAATAAATTTCAAACTGTTTTCCTTTTTTCTGTTTTGTTTTGCAAAAAAACGTCCAATGTTCATTTTTGATATATGCATTTGACATTGATTGCTGCTCATAAATATTTACATGCGAAACAAAAAACGATTACTTGTAATATCATAAACAGGGGCAAACGAGAAATGTCCAAACCATACAATTGCTCTATTCACCAGGTATAGGGATAGACCTAGCTGGAGAAAACGATTGAAAGTACATTCACTCCCCGTAGAGTAAGAGAAAGACAGTGGTGTTAGATCTCCCCAGCTGAGACTCGTAACTGTGAATGAATCGGTAATATTCTCCCCAAGCAGAGTTTATCTACCATTAACACTGAAAAGTCTTACTATCCCCAGCGGAGTATAAAAATATCCCCAGTGGAGTTGGAAGAATTGTTACCAGTAGGCTCCGGAAGATCATCCCCAGTAAAGTCTAAAAGGGCTATCCCCAGTAAGGTCGCTATTGGAAAGTCATCCCCAGCGGAGTTCTTTCCTTTCACAAAGCAGAAGTTCAATCCCTAACAAGGTTCATTATCACTACCAGCGGTAATTCTTCCCCAGCTGAATTTATCAACGGAGTCCTCAACAGAGCATCTCTTCCCCACAGAGTCATTCTCTCATCAGTTTATTCCCCCAGAGAAGTTATCCTCTCCCGCGGGTTTATTCTCACAAACATCTTAATCTATTATCTCCAGCGGAAACGAAGAATTCATTCTTTTCTCCAACAGCAATCTGGGATTTATTTTCCCAGCTAAAAACATCACATTTTCATACATCATGACATACATACGCATCATACGACACAATCTCATTTATTTTGAGAACATCATTGCTTGATACATATCATGCATTACATACGACTAACCTTTACCTTTCAGGAAACATTCTCACAAAGTTCAAGCCATGAAGCTTCTACCTCTGTCGAATTACGGACGAGTTCCTAAATCTCGACAGATATTTCATCAGTTGAATTACGGACAAGCTCCTTAATCTTAGCAGATATTACCCCAGTTGAATTACGAACGATGTTCCTAAATCTAAACAAAGTTGTCGAAGTACGGACGAGTTCCTAAATCACGACAGATATTTCATCAGTTGAATTACAGACAGGCTCCTAAATCTCAGTAGAGTTGTTAAATTACGAACAAGTTCCTAAATCTCGACAAAAGTATTTCCTCAGTTGAATTACGAACGATGTTCCTAAATCTCAGCAAAGTATTCGAATTACGGACGAGTTCCTAAATCTCGACAGATGTTTCCTCAGTTGAATTACGGACGAGTTCCTAAATCTCAGCAGAGATGGTTTCTTAGTAGAATTACGGACAAGTTCCTAAATCTCGAAAAAAGTGTTCCTTAGTTGAATTACGGACAAGCTCCTAAATCTTAGCGAAGATGTTACCTCAGTTGAATTAAGGACAAGCTCCTAAATCTCAGCAAAGCAGCTGGATTACAGACAAGCTCCTAAATCTCGACAAAATCAGTTGAATTATGGACAAGCTCCTAAATCTCGACAAAATCAGCTGAATTATGGACAAGCTCCTAAATCTCGACAAAATCAGTTGAATTACGGACAAGCTCCTAAATCACTCCAAAGGTGAACTTGTTAGGATTCAGCCTTAACTTGTATTTCTTCAGCCTTTCAAATAGCTTGGGCAAATGATCTAGGTGTTCTTCCTCAGTTTGAAATCTTGCAATCATGTCATCAACATAAACTTATATCTCATGATGAATCATATCATAAAATAAAGCTACCATAACCCTTTGATAAGTTGCGCCTGCATTCTTTAAACCAAATGGCATGACCTTGTAATAGAAGGTGCCCCACTATGTGATAAAAGTGGTTTTCTCCATGTCTTCAGGCGCCATTTTGATTTGGTTGTAACTGGAGAATCCATTCATGAAGGAGAAAACTTTGTGTTGAGAAGTGTTATCAACCAAGACATCAATGTGTGGTAGTGGTAAATCATCCTTGGGGATTTCCCTATTCAAATCCCTGTAGTCTATGCACATACGGATTTTACCGTCTTTCTTCGGCACTGGGACCACATTTGCAACCCATTAGGGATATGACATCACTGTCGGGAAACCTGCATTGAATTGTTTCATTACCTCAACATTGAATTGTTTATCTAAGCTTGGGAAAATGGATGGGGGATGATCCTCTATTTATAGGGAAGCAAAAGGGATCAAAAGGAATAGTGAATGATGCGTTTTGGAGGGAATTCATATGGGTCTGCATCATGAAGAAAGTGTGACTCAAACTTGATCAAAACTCAGCCAAAACATGCGTTTCATGATGCTAATAACTTATGGCAAGTTGCTAATCATGATTAGAAACAAAAACGCATGGAAAACTTATGATTAGAAGCTAAAACAAAGATTTCAAAATCCTGACTTTGTGAAAAATTCAGTCTCAAACTACCAAATTCAAATCCATGGCATTTCCAACTCAAGGGGTGTTAGGGCATAATTCTTGATACTTTGGAAAGATGAGATTACAAGCTTTGCAATGGAAAAAGAATGGAATCAAATGGATGCTTGAGCTGAAAGTTACATGGAGTCAAAGTTGAAGAAAAAGAGTTGACTTTCCATACTTAGAAATATTTCAAATTCTTCTTTAAAAATGACCTGTAATATTTTGTATCCAAACATGGCCTTCAACTTAGAATTTTCTATTGACCAAAAAAGATGGAATGAAGTAGATCTCTTGAATGAAATTTTGAAATTTGAAACACTCAAAATCTCCAAAAATTGAGCAAGTTATGACTTGTTGAAGTTGGCCAAAAATCATGAAATGACCTATAATCTTTTGCATTCTTAAGGAAACTTCCATCTATTTTCTTACTTTGCACATAAAAGAAGGCATGAAGTACACATCCTTAAGATCATCATGGAAAAAGAATGGGCTCAAGGTGATAAAAATTGACCAAGTTATGACCATTTGAAGTCACATATGGAAGATTGGGGATTCATCTGGATGACTTGTAATCTTTCTTCTTCACCAAGTTCCTTCCACATGAAAACTCCTTGGAACTTTTCAAGTGATTTGTTGGTTACTCTTTGAAGAGAAATATGTCTTTGGAATCACTCAAAAATACCAAAATATGAGCAATATATGCTCCTTTGAAGTTCAAAACCCTAGCCTCTAGATCAAGAGAATGCTTTGAGGAACTTTGACAAGTTTGAACAAACATGGCAAGAAAGATCTCCAAGTTGCTCAACGTTGCTCAAGGATTGGCCAGACAAGCTCTCTCCTAAGGCAGTCTACCTCAAATTAGGGTTTCATGTTGCATCAAGATCCTTGAGTCCAAGTGACCCCAAATGCTCACCAATGTCCTAATATGTTCTCAAGATCATCCATGTCAAGTTTCAAGCCCTGCAGAGGAATTTTGCTCAGTCAATTGCTCAAAGGTCCAAAAATCGACTATGCTAGGGCAAAAGTCAACTGTGGCCCACATACAGTCAAACTTCAAAAAATTTTGTCAACATCCTCATTTTGAAGTATATTTCATCATTTTATCAATGTTTGATCATGATTCATCAAGGATTGCTCATAATTCATCAAGATTCAAAAGTTGCTAAATTAGGATTTTGTAGGAAAAGTCAACTCAACTTTGACCAAGCATAACTTTCTCATACTTTATGATAAATGACCCATACAAAGCTCATTTTTAAGAGGATTCAATTCCCTATAATCCATATTCAGTTACCAAGATCAAAATGTGCACTCACAAGAAGTTATGCATTTGGACATTATAGGTCATTTTGAAAAGTCAACAAAAACACCTTTTTTATCAAAGCTTCATACATGATCATGGAATATCAAATTGAGATGATACCAAAAGGGTTGTTTATAGGACATCTCAAGATTTCTAAAAAGTCCAAGAACACATCCAAAGAGTCAAAATTAGGAAGTTATGCATTGTTGAAGTTGACCTTTTTTACAAAATTGCCAAAAGTCAACTATGCCCAAAACTTCGAATTTTGCCAAATGGGCCATTCTTTTTCACTTGTTTTGAGTTGGCATTATAGCCCACATGCTCTAGCCTTGGCCTTGTGCCTATGTCATATTTTTATTAATTGTTTTGATTTTTATTTGAATTAATTTGAATTAAATCAAAACAAATCAAATAAAATCAAAATTATTGAAAACCAAAGATCTTTTGATGATTTCAGGCTTCATTGGACAGCTAGCACCATTCCAAATTCGCATCAAGGCAATTGTGTACAAAAAGATTCAAAATAAGCCAATTTTGGAAAGCTTTAAAGGAGGATCAAATCAAATATCAATTTTATTGAAAGAGGACGATTTGGGCAAGGCAATCAACCCTAATGCATTGTGTGGTACATAAGGGTTACGTGCAGACCAAAATGAGGGTTGGAGATCAAGCATAGAGAGCAAACAAAATCTGAAAAAATCAAAGAAAAGTGTGAGATCAAAATCCCACTTAGAGACATCCTCAAGGCTTGGCAATTGTCCCAATCGTCTCCTGGAAATCTCCACAAGCGAAAGCAACCAAAAGCAGGCGTTCTCGAGCCCTCCAGTGCACTGTAAGTCGTTCACGGAACCACCATATTCTTGAATTCGAAAAGCTTCATCTTGCATCTATAATGAAAAATAATTGCATATTCTTGATCACTGTGATGTTTGCAAGCTTTTGCCAATAGCCAATTTCATTTATATGTCATATATCGTGAATAACCATTGCTAGGGTTTTGTATTTGGTTTTAGGGTTTTTCTTTTCAGGAACAATTGGCCCTAATAATGGCTATGGTTGTGATCAGAAGAAGATGATGAGTCTAACCATGGTCTTAGAATTCGTTTACATGGCCTGTAGGAGATTTTGGAATAAGCCTGACTTGTAGCAACGGACAGCGTTCGTGGGTATAGGCCCTTGTATTTTTAGCCACGGTGCAGAGGATAGGGACGATGAGTTGTCACGCTACCACTCGTCTATTCAAATATTGGCGCGTTTTGCTGATAATTATCTATTAATTTTTGTTTTGTTATATTATCATTATTTTGTATTATACTAACAATAAGAAACAAGTGTCCCAGCAGAAGCCAGCTAAGCTCTCAAAGCGTTAGAGGCTGGAGTTCAGGGGTTCGATCCCTGTGTTTACCTTGGGTTTTGGTAAACAACCGCTGATCCTCCAAATGGTTACTTATTTGGTTACTCGCAGGATCGATCAGATTGATCCTATGGACATAGGTTGATTTTGAAGTTTGATTAAGGTGGATAAGGCTTTAAATAAAATGTTTCAAGTAAATTGCATAAAGGAAAGGCTTGGTAAAATAAACAAGGCTTTAAAGTAAAGGTTCGACAGGAATTTAAAGGAGAAAAGCAAGTAAAATACTGGAAAAGTAAATGACTTTAATTGATAAAATTGGTGTTTCACACATACATTTCTCAACAATTCTTTCGCTCACACTGGGTACTTGAATCTAAATGAGTGACTATGTATCTATTTGTGAACACACACGAGAAACTACATGTCTACTCCTATTTATACTAAAACATTCCAAGTAACCGTCGGGCAGTTACACTGCTTCGAGATTAAGCCACTTGGCACGTTCTCCATGCTCGACGCTCCAGATCCTTGCACGTTTGCACGTAATAACTGCTGGAAACCGTTTTCCCCCCAAAGCTTTGAATTTCAAACTGCTCCACTCTGGACCATCGAACACTTTCATCAAAAACGTCTTCGACGAAAACTCCTTCGACGTCGAAGGCAATCAGCCTTCTTCCTTGGAAGAAATCTTCTAAGTATTTTGCCATCTTTCGACGGGCACTTCGACAGGCTTAGCCAGTCGAAAGCATCTTTCAACTTTTAATGGCTGCCATCAATCAAAACAAAGGTGTCGAATTTAGGAGCCAACAAATTGCCCCCCAAGAATGCCTTATTTCGACTCTGAAAGAAAAAGGCATTCTTTGAAAACGCCATTCGACACCTGTTTTTCCACGCTTAGTCACAAGTTAACTTGTGCACTTTTTTGTTGCTTTTTACCAACTATTGGCAATCCCAAGAAACCATCATTGATTTGATCCTAGGACGTCACTTTCAGTACGGCGTGCAGTACCAAACATCACTTCAGAATTTGTCATTATGACAAATCCCAAAAACGAGGACGCACGCTGCGTCTCTCTGTTTCTGCAGAAACGGCCAAAACAACAGGATGCTGCCACGCGTCCCACTAATTCCTGCAGCATTAAATGACATTTAATGTCCTCGTTATTGGGAATTTCTCCCACTACTATAAATAGTAGTGAATATCCCATTGTGGGACTTTTTACGCAAACTAGCCCTCAAACTCCCTTGCTTTCGTACAAACTTGCTCCCTTTGCAGAAAAACTCTTCCTTTTTCACTTCATCTTCATCCTCAACAATGGCCTCTGCTTCTACTGCCCCCAAGACTAACGCACCAACTGAACAACTTGTTAAACCCAAGGTCTTTGTTACTGCTCCGGTAGTGAACTCTACAGGGAAACGAAGGGTTCCTGAACCTTCTGACATCTCCGTTCGCGATGCTTACTCGCGTCACTTGATGATCCCGGTTGGATACTCCAACCAGATCTTCGCAATGTCTGGCCCCATGAACCCAAGCATCTCTGAAGCTCTGAAGATCAAGAGCTATTTCCCCATCGTCGAGAAACTCAAGCCAGTAGCATGCGCCAAGAAGGACGCAGAAGACAACGAAGACCCTACACGCGAGAAAATCGACCTCCGTTTCTTCAACAGAAGTGTTAGGGTCTTCAGGTCTTGCCCTAATCTGACCTCTGACTATGTTGCTTGGCTAACAAAGTTGGAGAAACATCAAACTCCAGTATGGAAGGAAATGGGAATCTTTGACCTAGTAATGCTGTCGAAGACAGGCTTAAACTACTCCCCAGAGATGCTTATAGCTTCGCTGTTGTTTTGGGATTACTCTCACTTCACCTTTCACCTTCCATGTGGGATGTTAACCCCCACACTCTTCGACGTAGCGGCCATTACTGGCCTTCGACCAACCGGAGATTACTTCGACCCGGAGGAGATGTCGGAGGACCAAATTGGCTTCTCTGAGACCAAGCCAACATACACCACCTTTATCAACCATTATCACGACAGATCGACGGATACAGTGTCGGATGTCGAACACATAGCGTTTCTAGCCTTATGGCTAACTCGCTTTGTGTTTTGCTCGAAGTCTCTACAAGTGACCAAAAAGATGGTCACTCTTGCCACCCAACTGCATCACCGCCAAAACATTTGTTTGGCAGAACTAATTCTGGCCAGTCTTTATGACTCAATCAGCAATGGGGTTACTCTCTTGAAACATATCGAAGATAGGGCCAGTTTGCTGCTCGCTGGGCCTTTCTGGCTACTTCAACTGTGGCTCAACGCCACTTTCGAATCTTTCTTACCCAAGAAGATTCAGATAAATGAACAAGCCCCAGCGATAGCTAATAGACGTATCGAAGGAATTAGGCTGGCTCTACTGACACCTGTGGAAGATGGGCTGGAGTTTCAACAAACCTTCACTAACTTCGTTCTGATGTTCGCTCGAAGGAAGGAATTTGTTTCAACTATGGCTCCATTTGCTCAACGGAGGGTGGGGCCAGCATGGTTTACAAGGCCACATCCAAAGGAGTCGAGTGGTCCCAATGTCGATGAGCACACTGTACTTTGGGAGGCGTTCCTGACACCCAGGATCATGCCTCTTCGATTTAAGAGTTCCAAGACTCATTTGAGTCTGCTTGCCTATCAACCAAATCTGGTATCTCGCCAGTTTGGTATCATCCAAACCCTGCCTTCTCCTATTTTTCAAAGAGAGAAGTCAATGTTGTACTTCTGCAACGATTATACAGAAGACGCTGCCATCAAGCATATCGGAAGATATGCTGGTCGAACAATCCTCTCGCTGTTTGACTACCAGCTTAATTTCCTTTGCTCACCATCTTTTGAGGAGTGGTGGAGAAGCTATTATGCTGAGTACTTCTTCGACGAGAAGGACTTCATGGCAGAGTTGTAGAAGTCTTTTGTCCTTGTGTTGGACAAAGTAAAGAAATGTAAGTTCATGCTCTCACATTACTTTTAATCTTTCTCTTCGACTGTTAACCTGTTAACTTTCCTTTTCGCTTTCAGTTGTTCGAAATCCCCTAGCCAAGAAGGCTACAGAAGGCCCACAAGGAGGAGTCCCTTCGACAAAACCTCCACCGCCGGCGAAGACTATAGCGCCGGCGAAGACAACAGGCAACCAACAGGGGGAAGGCTCTTCGAGGAGGCCTCCTGCATCGGTAACCATATTTTCTTCATTTTTCTTCTGGCTTTCGATTTTTTATTTTCGATGTAATTATTCAATCGAATTCCTATTGGTTTTCTAGGCCCCTTCGCCCAAGAAAAGGGCAGCATTGGTGGTCGAATCGGGGAGTGATGACGAAAGTGATTCCCCTCCTGCTCCCTTAAAGAGGCGAAAGTTAACGAAGGACGCTTCTGTTCCTACTCCTGCCCCTGAAGGTCGAACCGTCAGAATAAAGGTCGCTGTGAGAAAGCCTAGGCCACCTGCAGTGATCATCGAGGAGCCAACTGAGGAGGAACTGAACGCTCTTCTTACCAAGCCTGTCGAAAGTGACAATTCCAGCCCTGGGGCTGAAGTTAATCCACAGGTAATCTATTGGACTCTTCTTATAACTTAGGCGTAGATACGAGTATTCGATTATGTCTCTTTCGACATCTGAAGATTTGTCTTCTTTCTCTTTTTCAGGACACTACTGAAAGTTCTCCACCAAGGACTTCAGAAACTCTAGAATCTGCTGACCTTAGCAGGCCTCAGGAAAAAGATTTGGGCAATGACGAAGCCCACACTGAGAATGAGGCCAATGCTGAAACAGTGGAGAAGACAACAGAAGAACCTATGGTGGAGAAAACACAGCCAGGAACAGTTCCTGTGGTGGACTTGTCGTCAGAAGAGAATCCTGAAGGAAGAGACCAAGGCAATGGCGAAGAGGATCAAGATGCCGTTGACGAAGATCACCAAGGTGGTACTGGCGAAGAACACCAGGGTGACGCTAGCGAAGAGCCACAAAATGACGCTGGCGAAGGACCCCAAGGTGATGTTAACGAAGAACCACAAGTCGACGCTAGTACCGCCTCAGTCCAAGTCGAAGAGCAACCAAACGAGGCACTCAGCATTCAACAGCCTCAAGCCCAAGATAATACTGTGACAAGGGTCACCTCCTCAAAGCACAGGTCAAAAGAGGACTTGGAAATCTTGAAACAAACTGACCCTGTCAGCTACCTCAATGCAATCATCGAGAGTAAGAGTTCTTCTGACACTAGTCAGGAAATTCCTACCCTGTCGGGGAAATCTACTGAAACTTCTCCTCTTGATGATGCGTTGGCGAAGGTTAAGGCCCAGTTCTTCAAGAGAGATTTAATGAAGACTTTAGAGGGGGACCCCACTGCTCCATCATGCTTAAAAGAGGTTTTGAATGCTGTTGACTTCGAAGCTGTAGCCCCAGAAATCTCAGACTTAATCATGGAATTACATTCTATGATTGATCAAGTCTCAGCGGATTACAGGCGCCAACGAGGTTTTAACAGTCAGCTCGAAGTGCTGCATGGCAAAAGCTCATCTGCGTGGACTGTTGTCTCAGATTCGACTTCTCGAATTGCCGAGTTGTCGAAACAGAAAGCGTCTGCATAGGAAAGGGTCGATGCTATTGAGCGAGAGAATGTCTCCTTCCGAGCACAAATTGCAGAGATAGAGGCAAAGATAAACGCCAACACTGTACTCCAGGAGGAAATTCTTTCGACCATCCCAGACACTGAGAGCCAGACTGAGATCAAGCAAGGCCTGGAATTCGCTGAGAGGGCTCAAAGCCTCGACGCTCAAATTGCCAAACTAGTGCAAGAAAACTCTTGGTGCAAAAAGAGGTTGGAGCTGCAGTATGCCAAGTATCTTCGACTCAAGAATTCTCTTACCTTTTGATTGATTCTCTTTTGTAACCATCTTTTGTAATCGTTTTCGACAACAATTGCCATCTTGGCTGAAATTAATAAAAATTTCCATTTTGGCATTTTCATGGTTAATTTAGTTTGTTCTTTTTATTATTTTATTTTTATCTCTTGAAGTATAGGCTTATATTTTTTCAAATATTTACCATTTACTCTCAAGAGCCTTTTATCACCACTTATCTCTTCGACCTCATAGGCTCCACCAGAAAAAGTTTGGATAACTCTGAAGGGTCCTTCCCATTTGGGTGACCATTTCCCCATGCTTCGATCCCGTCGATCCATGGGAAGAATTACCTTCCAAACTAAATCTTCAGGCAAAAATACCTTAGGTTTTACCTTTCTATTATAAGAGTCTTCTACTCTTTTCTTCTGAAGCCTGAGTAAGTCGAGAGCGTGTAATCTCTCTTCGTCTAAATCCACCAATTCATCTAACATCATATTCCAATAAACCTCAGAAGGAATATCATAATGCCTCTGAACTCTTGCAGATTGAAGACAAATTTCTGCTGGCAACACTGCATCATGGCCAAAAGTTAGCCTATATGGCGTTGTACCAGTGGCTTCTTTTGGGGACGTTCGACAAGCCCATAAAATCTGGTCTAACGTCTTATGCCAATTCTTTGGTTTCTTCCCAACATGTTTCTTTATCAAGCCAATCACTACTTTGTTAGCTGCTTCGACTTGACCATTCGCCTGTGCATAGTAAGGCGTGGATGTTAGAAGTTTGAAACCTGTTTCCTGAGCAAATTCCTGCATCTTTCGACCAGTGAAAACTGAACCTTGATCAGTTGTTATTGTCTCAGGGATTCCATACCTAAATATAATGTTCTTTTGAATGAATTCAATGACATTTTCTTGGTCTACATTGACTAAAGGGACAGCTTCGATCCACTTAGTAAAATAATCAATGCCTACCAATATGTATTTCTGACTCTTTGATGATGCTGGTCGAATCTCTCCAATAAGATCCAATGCCCATCCTCGAAAGGGCCAAGGCTTCACTATCGAGTGAAGTTCGCTTGCTGGTACGTGCTGGATGCCTGTATGAACTTGACACTCTTGGCAACCTTTGGCGAACTCAACACAATCTTTCAGCATAGTGGGCCAATATAGTCCTTGTCGAAACAACAACCATTTCATCTTATGGCCTGCTTGGTGAGCCCCACATGCCCCAGCATGTGTAGTCGAAAGGGCTATATATGCTTCAGTTTCACTTAGACATTTCAGCAACACCCCTTCAGGCGTCTTCTTGAATAACTCATTACCCATGAGTACAAAACTCAACGCCCTGTATTTTGTTTTTCGTTCTGTCGGAGCTCCTGGATTTTGAAGATAGTCCACAATGGGTTTCCTCCAATCTTGCTCTGACAAATTATCAATGAACGAAATCTCGAAGTTTGAGTGATCAGCATAACCTAGCCTCGTCGATTCCAAGTCTGATGGTGCTAGACAAGTTGCCTTTATCTTTTCTCGGACTTCGATTGCTCTTTGTAATCTCGTTTTTGAAATCTTATACCCTGATGCAATTTGTGCCAAGTCATTGGCTATTTGATTTTCGACTCTGGGTATGTGTCGAACATTGACACTTTCAAATTGTTTCAATAAACGATTTGCTATCACAAAGTACATAATGAGATTCTCTCTTATGCATTTATACTCCTTTGTGACTTGCTTGATGACTAACTCTGAGTCTCCCATTATTTCGACTCGAGTTGCCCCCAATTCCAACAATATTTCAAGGCCAGTAATTAGAGATTCATACTCAGCCTCGTTGTTCGAACAAGAACCTTCTATTTGGTACTTGAATGTTGTTGGAATTTTATCTGGAGAAATAATCAAGACTCCTACTCCTGTTCCATTTTTATGGCTGGAACCATCGAAGTAGAATTTCCAAGGTTCTATCTCCACATAATTAATATCCTCGACTTGAATTGAGTGGTCGACTATGAAGTCTGCAACCACTTGTCCTTTTACTGCCTTAAGAGGCATAAAGGTCAAGGAGTATTCAGTCAATGCTAATGCCCACTTGCCAATTCGACTATGCAAGATAGGTTTCGACAACATATATTTGAAAACATCAAAATGAGACGAAACATAAACATCAACTGGTTTTATATATTGCTTGAGTTTTGTACAAGAGAAATACAGACATAGACACAATTTTTCAACTTCGCTATATCTAGTTTCTGCATCATTCAAGACTCGACTGAGATAATAAATGGGTCTTTCGACTCCATTCTCATCCTCTTGGGCTAACATACTTCCCAGAGTTTTGTCAGATGCAGCTATGTACAATCTCATACTCCTATTGCTACAAGGAGGCACCAAAATAGGTGGCTTAGTGAGGTACCCTTTGATTTTGTCGAAGGATTCTTGCTGCTCTTGCCCCCATTCGAACCCCTCTTTATTCAGTCGAAGTAAGGGTGAAAAGGCCTGAGCTTTCCCACTTAGGTTAGATATAAACCTTCTCAAGAAATTTATCTTGCCTAAGAGAGATTGCAATTCCTTCTTATTCGATGGCGCTTTCGCTTCCAAAATTGCCTTCGTCTTGTTCTGATTGATTTCGATTCCTTTCTTGTGGACAACGAAACCCAAGAAATCTCCAGCTTTCACACAGAACGCACACTTCAAAGGGTTCATCTTCAGACCATGTTCTCTCATTCTTTCGAATGATTGTCGAAGGTGGTCAATGTGACTCTTCCTGGAAACAGATTTTATAACAATATCATCAATATAAACTTGCATAAAAGTGTTAATAAAATCATGGAAGATAGTATTCATTGCTCGCTGGTACGTTGCCCCAGCGTTTTTTAGGCCAAAAGGCATCACTACCCATTCGTAAGTGCCTAAGGCCCCTGGGCATCGAAAAGCTGTTTTCGACACATCCTCTTCAGCAATGAATATTTGATTATATCCTGAATAACCATCGAGCATACTCAGGTATTCGTAGCCAGCGGCAGAATCGACTAGCATTTCCGCCACAGGCATAGGATATTCATCTTTGGGGGTGGCAGCATTCAAATCTCTGAAATCTATGCACACCCTTAATGTGCCATTTTTCTTAATTACTGGCACAATATTTGCAATCCATTCGACATACCTTGTAACACGGATGAATTTGCATTTCAGAAGTCTTTCGACCTCCGTTTTGATCTTCGACAATATTTCTGGAGCGAAGCGTCTTGGATTTTGCTTGATTGGCTTCTTTCCAGGCTTGATTGGCAACTGAAGTTCTACCAATCCTCTGTCGAGACCAGGCATTTCGTCATAATCCCATGCAAAACAGTCTTTAAACTCTTTCAGCAATTGGATTACTTCCAACCTAAGTTCTGGATCAAGTTTGGCGCTGATGTAAGTTGGCCTATTCTCTGATCCTTCGCCTAAGTTGATTTCTTCTAAAGGGTCTTGTGCTAACATCTTAATGTTGTTCGCCAAGGGATCCTTTTCGAAGCCCAAAGGCTCATCGTCATAGATGGCGTCGAGCCTCTGTTCCTGCATTTCGTCTGGCATGATATCAGGAGGTCTTGGATCGAAATCCTTTCCTGGGCCAACAGCAGATAATTGTTGATCATTGGCCTGTGTGGCCATGTACTTTACTTCGGCTTCGAGAGCCGTTATCATCTTGGTTTCGGCCACATAAGCCGAAATTCGCTTCAGAGATTGTGACTCAGTCATTATCACTGAATTCACTTCCCCAACCAGTTGGTTGGATATCAGTTAGCCCACTGAAGTCTATGTGGGACAAGTCTTCTCTGTCCCATTGGAAACCATGCTCAGGATGCAGGTATAGGGAACAAAAGGTGTTTGGCGCTGGCGCCATGTCGAAGTCAGGAGTTGGACATGGCCCTATGTGAGCCAAGTTTTTGTCGAAATCTGTTACACACAAGTGATTCACTTCGCCAAGGTAGTAACTTTGGTCCGCCTCTATGTTTTCGACCATCCCATCTGGACGCCATAGCAGCAGTCTTTGATGCATCGATGAAGGCACAGCGCCAACACCATGAATCCACTCACGGCCTAACAAAAGGTTGTAGTTAGGTTTGGCCGATATGACCATGAACATTGTTGGTCGAAGGATCGACCCAACTTTTATGTCTAGCTGGATCACTCCCATGGTGGTCCCAATGCCTCCCTCATAGTTAGACAGGACCATATTGTGAGGTTTGATTTCCTCATCTCTTTTGCCAATCTTTCTTAGCATAGAATGAGGGATAATATTTATAGTGGCCCCACAGTCGACCAATATTTTGTTCACAGTGGTCTCTTCGAGCTTAGCCCTTATGAACAAAGGTTTGAGGTGATTTTTCATCGCCTCTGTAGGTGGCTCGAAGAAGCCATTTTGTTCCTCTGTAGTGCCATTGTCCATGACAAAATAGCACACTGGCCTATGTTTGGCCATTTCTTGTTCCACCTCCCAATCACTGGCTTCGACTTCTACCTGTCGATTGAATTACCTAGGCAGTACTGAAACAATATTCACCATTATATCCAGAGTATCGTCGGACTCAGCGTCATCTTCGTCTTCGACTTCACTTTGGTTAGGCCAAACTAGCCTGTTGGTAACTGGTTCTCTCTCAAGAGGCTTTCTTTGTTTCCTTTGAGGCACATTCGAACTAGTTTCTGCCTTAGGTTCGTTGGCAGCCTCCCTTTCAGCTTTTCGCCTTCTTTGATATCTCCTCCATTGGGATCTCGACATAGGATTTTTTCCTTTGTAGTTGCTGGACACTTGAGCAACCTTGGGTGCAGCAACTTGAGGCTCTTTCTTCTGGATTAAAGAGGAACCTCTTGGCACATCGAAAGAATGCCATTTCTCTTCACTTGGCCTTTTCCGGCCAGATGTTTTGTACCAAGTGTCTACTGGTACATTTGTTGGAGGCCTGAAAGTCAATGGCCTCTTGTCTTGATTAGAACCCCTCCTGGGATCATGTCGAAGGTCAGCATTCTCCCTTCTCTTGTTCGCTGCTCTCACGCCTTGTATGTGCTCAGCAGCTTTTTTGTCAAAGATAGAACTGCATCTTGGACACAGCATCACCTCTGATTTCTTCTTCTGGCATCTTTGTAAAAAATCTGCCAAGTTTTCGTTTTCCCTAGGGAAAGCCGTTTTATTTGCCTGCTCTTGCCTTATGGCTTCTTCTGATGCTTTAGGGTCAGAAAGTTCAACCATGTTGATATTCATTGTATCCTTATTAGCAAGAGTTAGTTGCTTCATTTGTGTCTCCAGGTTCTCCGTCTGGCCTTGTACAGTGGCCAAGTGGGAACTGGGCTTTGGTCCAGTTTTTTGTGCTTCAGCAGTCTTCGACTTCGGGTCTTCGACCGCTTTCTGGACAGCCTCAATTGTCTTCCTGGATAAATTTCCAGAAAAACTGCCAAAGATTGGCATGTTGATGTGGTCCTTTGAGACTTCGACCATGGTAATTCCTGGCTTCTTCGACGGGATGCTGGTCGCCTCTATCATGTTCACTTCAGAGGGTTCTGCGTAGTGGGCTTCAGCCTTTAGTGGATTGGAGTCGACAGCCATGGGGGATTTGTCAGCAAACTTTAATCTCCCTTCCTCAATAGCGTCTTGCACAAGATTCCTGAAAAGAAAACATTGAGAAGTTTTATGGCCCAAAAAATTATGATATTTGCAAAAACCTCTCTTCTTTCTTTGATCAAGAGGAGGCACTTTTACCCCAGGGGGTACTATCATTTGGCCATCTTTAACTAGCAAGTCGAATATTTCATCACATTTTGTGATATCAAAACTATAAGTCTTTTTTGGGAACCTATCGTTGGTCCTATCCGGACCAATGGGATTTTTCCCATTTGAGGGGACTAACTGTTTACAAGAGTATGGTGGCCCTTGTTTTAGTTCTGCTAAATCGACTTCTCCTTCTTCGACAGTTAAAGTATCGTCGAAGGATTCTAGATCGTCGTCGTCCATCTCTACATACGCTATTCTCTCTCTTTTGTGAGTCTTAGTTGCCTTAGCTTTTTCAGCTTTGAGGCGTTCGACCTGTCGAACTCTATCGGCCAGTTGGGCCATGTCTCTTAGGTACTGGGTATCTAGCTTCTTCCTAATGGAATAATCTAAGCCGCCTGCGGCTATTTCGACCAACTCATGTTCTGGCACTTGTGTAAAACATCTCGCCTTAAGCAACCTAAACCTATTCAGATATTCGTCTATAGGTTCAGTGAAACGTCTCTTCACACTCGCCAGTTCTTTCAGGCTTATCTTGGTTTGCCCCATATAGAATTGTTCATGGAACAACCTTTCCAACTGGGTCCAATGGTGGATCGAATTGGGGGGTAGAGTTGTGAACCAAGTAAAAGCGTTCTTGGTTAAGGAACTTGGGAAGTATTTGATCCTTAGGTTTTCATTATTTGAAATGTCTCCTGCTTCGATCAAATACCTCGCCACATGTTCGACAGTAGATTCTGTCGTGTCCCCAGAGAACTTAGTAAATTTGGGGACTTTGCTCCTAGGAGGTAAATCCGATTGTAATACGTATTCTGACAATGGAGATGTAAAGTTGGGCCTTCGAAAGCCCATGTTCATCCCATTCTGATTCATGATCCTTTCGATCATGTTTGCCAGATTATTTTCCAAACCCATGTTTTGGTGTTGGATATGCTGAACCACTTCGTCAGCATTTTGGTTTCTGTTAACTAACCTTACCTCTGGGGCTATTACCCTAGGTTCTTCGACAGGTTGTTCGACAGGCTGTTGAGCCTGATTAATGGTGGTTTCTTCCTCTACAAATATCCCCTGATTTCCTCTTGTCTGCGCCCTTTGGGGCTGTCGAATAGGTGGGGGTACTCCAAAGAAGTCAGCCAAACGCGTCATTTGCGCTGTAACTTGCTGATTCGATTGAGTAGTATTTTGTATTAGAGGATTTAGCACTGTACTCAAAGTTTGTGCCAACATTTGCACCATATCATGGTTGCTTTCGTCCATCTGTTGCCTCAAGACTGCTGTCGAGGCATTTGTAAGGCCATGGGCTACTTGGGACGTTCCTCCTAAGAGTTGGGTCCTATTTCTATTCGCCATGCCTACTCCAGAGCCTTGGAGTGGCGAAGAGGCACTCACGAAAGGGTCTGAATAAGTGGACGCAGCATTCGTCAGGCTTGCCACTTCAGAAGTTGGCATACCATAGAATGGAATAAATCCTGGGGGAACCACTGGCCTTGTGCCTATATTTCCCCTTGGAGGGGGGGTTCCCAAAGGTATTCTGGGGCCTGTTAACGAAGTTATTGGCCCCGTGGTTGTGACTGACACTGCTGGTGTCGAACCAACATTCGTCGCTTCACTCACGGTCATATTAACCGTTGCTCCCACACTCGTTTGTGGGATTTCATTATTGTTTGGCGGATTCGCCATCTCTTCCCTTCTTCTGGCAGTATTGTTATCGTTAGTGTATATTCTACCACTCCTCAATAACATACAACTCGAAAAGGTGAGATTATTTTTCAACAATCAACACACAGTCCCACCGGGTGTGCCAATTTGTTTACCTTGGGTTTTGGTAAACAACCGCTGATCCTCCAAATGGTTACTTATTTGGTTACTCGCAGGATCGATCAGATTGATCCTATGGACATAGGTTGATTTTGAAGTTTGATTAAGGTGGATAAGGCTTTAAGTAAAATGTTTCAAGTAAATTGCATAAAGGAAAGGCTTGGTAAAATAAACAAGGCTTTAAAGTAAAGGTTCGACAGGAATTTAAAGGAGAAAAGCAAGTAAAATACTGGAAAAGTAAATGACTTTAATTGATAAAATTGGTGTTTCACACATACATTTCTCAACAATTCTTTCGCTCACACTGGGTACTTGAATCTAAATGAGTGACTATGTATCTATTTGTGAACACACACGAGAAACTACATGTCTACTCCTATTTATACTAAAACATTCCAAGTAACCGTCGGGCAGTTACACTGCTTCGAGATTAAGCCACTTGGCACGTTCTCCATGCTCGACGCTCCAGATCCTTGCACGTTTGCACGTAGTAACTGCTGGAAACCGTTTTCCCCCCAAAGCTTTGAATTTCAAACTGCTCCACTCTGGACCATCGAACACTTTCATCAAAAACGTCTTCGACGAAAACTCCTTCGACGTCGAAGGCAATCAGCCTTCTTCCTTGGAAGAAATCTTCTAAGTATTTTGCCATCTTTCGACGGGCACTTCGACAGGCTTAGCCAGTCAAAAGCATCTTTCAACTTTTAATGGCTGCCATCAATCAAAACAAAGGTGTCGAATTTAGGAGCCAACACCCTGCCTCCAGCATTTGTTATTTTTCCAAATTCTTGCAGGAAATCTAGTGCACGCTGTTGTACCCCAAAATTTGCCCTCGCATTTTTCCACAAGAAATTACAGCTTCGGGCGTTTCCTGATTTTTCAAACTGGCTCAAGAATCGGTCAAACAGACTTTTCTCGTCAGTCAGGACACAATTAGGGTTTTATTGATTTTCAGGGCTCTGGAATGTTTCACACAGTTGGATTAGGGTTTTTGTTTATTTTGGCTCAACTTTGATCAAGCGAACGCTCTTTGGAATTTAATCAGGAATTAGGGTTTTTGTGGGCACGTTCTCAGAAGGATTTAAATTCTACAGCACTTTGCAAGTTATTCCGAGATTTGGGTTGGATTCGCATTGTTTGACTTAATCAGTAAAAAGAATGCATTTGGTTTGAATTCACGTTCGTTTGATTATACCAGTCAAAGGATACATTCAGTTTGGATTCACAAGTGTTTGGTAAGAAATCAGTGAAAAGGGAATGCGCCTGATCAGTTGTTTTGATTAACTGTTGTTTTGCTGTGGACGTTGGAAATGCCAGGTTTAACTGATCAATTACTAAAGCATTGTTTATTTAAATTATTTATTATTCTAAAAATTGAGTGATTGAAATTTATTTTTCAATTATTTTAATTCAAAGAGTGTTAAATAATAAATAAACAATAAAGGAGGAAATAGAATTAATTGGATAATAAAAACTTTTATTTATTTTTAAACTATTCGTACAATTATTGTTTACAATTTATTTACAACAATGATTTTACATTAGTTTAAATTTAAATAAAAATGAAACTATCCTATTTTTTCTAATTCTTCATTCTTCATTTAATACCCCTCTCCATCCAAATATTCATCTGCAAAAAGAAAAGAAGAAAAGTCAAATAGCAGATAAATAAATAATGACAGATAAATAAAAGACAGTTCATCATTAAGGGCCACTGATTGGGATCAGTTAACCCTCTCTGCAAATCACGGGATTTCTCCCGGTTCACAAAGAGGGAAGAATTTTTATTTGCTAATCATGAATGCACAAGGTTGAAAAAATGCAAAGTTTGTCAACATACTGCATAGTTCAAGTCTCAAACAAACTGCACAGTTCAAATCAAACTAAAAATCCAAATTCCAACTTTCTGTCAAAAAATGCCAAAAAAGTACAAGTTGCTGTCACAAGTACAAGAAGCTGTCAAAAGAAGATTTTGGAAAGATATCAAAGACTAGAAGCTGTCAAAAAGAAGAGATAAAATATGCAGAGAAAAAGTGATATGCAAGCAAAATACATTTTCTTTTCATCATTTCCCAAAATAAGGTGGCCCTTTCAGAACAAGAAGTACAGCACAAACATAGTTTAATATATTAACTGTACTGAGAGAGAGAGAAGGAGAAAAGAAGGCAGGTTTAGGCTTTAGGCAGGAAGATAACATATACAAAAGCTGAACACAGTGGATAAGAGGGGGCAAACAAATACAAAGAATATACACAAAACTGTATAAGCATGATAACCATCACAAAACCTGTTCATAAAACCTTCCACCCACTGTCAAAGGCCTAACCTGAGAGAAGAGCCCCAAGGCCATCAACCTGAAATATCAAACCTTAAGCAAAAACCTGCCTAAGCATCCAACCTGCCTAAGCATCAAACCTGAAGCATTAAACCTTCCTAAACAAGCCATACCAGCAGAAGCACGAAACCTGCCTTAACCATCAAACATTAAAGCCTCTAAAAACCTATTCAAACTAATTCCAAAAGCCATAACCTGTCAAAACCTTACCAAAAGGCAAGACCCTGTCCAACCTCACTAAAACTAAAACCTGTGAAACATCACAAGCCTCACCCTGCCTGAAGCCTAACAAGAAAACAGAAAAGCCTCAAGCCTCACCCTGTCAAAAACCTCCCAAGCCTAAAACTTGCCCAGCTCAAAGCTTAAGCAAAAATATCCAACATCACAAGCCTCAGACAGCATCATCATAGGCCAATAATTCAAGCATACAGTAGAAGAAGAAGGAGAGAGGCTAATCAAAACAAAAGTTTCAACAATAGCATGTTACAATCATAGCATTCAAGTCCTCAGACAGCATCATCATAGGACAAAAAAAAATCAAAGGGCAACAAACGTTCAGAGGCATCTCAAGGCAGCGCAAAGCAAATCAAAAAAAGGCAACTCAAAGAAGATACAGAAGCATACAAAAGGCAAGCGTACAAAGGTATCTCAAAGCATTTCAACAAGCATTAAAGGCAACAAAGGCAAGCCAACGAGGAGAAGAGACAAAGAAGTGAATTTTCAAAAAAAAAGGGTTTTCAGTTTGTCACATATCATCATGAAACCCTAAACAAAAGAGAAAAGTACAGAAATACCAAGTTTTCCCAAAGCTAGCTTCCGTCATTATGCATATCTCGCCGCCTTGGCCACCCACAGCGCCTCTAGGCCACCGTCCTCATTCGTCTCCCCCTAAGGTATAAACCCCTTCCCTTCCTTTTTCCCTTTCACAGAAACAACAACAATGAACACAATGAAAAAGCAAAAACACCAAGATGTAAAAAGCTCGAACCCTAACGCAATGGAGATAGAAATTGATACCTTGTAAGCTACCACTTGAACAAGTCCACGGAGAAGAAGAGGTGGCGATGGCGCTTGACGGCTTTGGGCGAAGAGAAGGCTCAGAGGTTCGCTAGAGAAGACAAAGAAGAGGACGAACAAACACGAACGTCGCCGCTGCTCACAAAACCCTAAGCGTATCCCAACTGAAGACTAACCTTCAAACCCTAAAACTTGTTTAGGACATTTGGGCCTAACATGTCATCAAACGCCCAAGCTTTTTTCTGTTTTCCATCACACACCCCCTCATTTCTTTTCCATTTGGGCCATAACCTCCTTAAGGCCCGTCCTAAAACTTAACTTTTTTTTAATATAAAGCCATTTTTTCATTTCTCTTTTGTTAATTAAATTAACAAAACATAACTTTTTAAAACTAACAATATTTTTTATAGAAACTTATACAAATAACATTTTTCTCTATAAATAAACTTACATTTTTCTTTTATTTCTCTATACATAGAATATTAGTTTTTTTTAAAATAAATACTTCTCTTTTATTTTTAAGAAACATTATTTTTATACGTAAATAATAAAAATACATTTTTTATTACACAATACAATTAAATGTAAAACCTTTTTCTTTTAACTAAAATACCATTCTTTGTACATAATATAATTTAAGGTATTTATTGGAAATTTTCTATTTATACATAAATATATAATTTTTCTAAAGATTAATACAACAATACATTAATACTTTAACACTTTTAAAATATATTTTTCAATATACATAAACTTTAAAACATTTAATTAAAATACTTTTTGTATATAACAAATGAAAATACTTTCTTATATATACATAATTAGAACTTAGAACATTTAATCAAAACATTCTTTTTTGTACATATTAAAAATATACAAGATTACAAGGATTAATTAAACAAACATTTAATTCTTTAAGTCAAAACAATACTTAATACACATTCAATTTCACATCTCTAACCTGTAAATAATTACATACACGTATACACATACACTTACACAATGTGCTTATACTTGACGCATTACACATTTGCTTATCTTTGTATATTCGTTACATTTACATTTGATCGCAAATTCGATTTGGTTGTAACTTATTGGACACTATATTCCTAAGTCTCATCCCCATTCGTAAATTTGTACCCCCACTCCCGGATACTTATTTTGTAATAGCGTAGATTTTACATTTTCGCAATTTACCGCTTTCAATTATACCATGGTTAGACCTAGGGTTTGCTTGTACATAAAATCAAATTCTAGATAACCTAATACAAGACAAATACATGAAATCAATACACAATCACACTTGCACCCTCTAGGGTAATCCCACATGTTGCCTTCCAAAATGGGCCATGCTTGCACGTCGAGTATCTTTGGCAAAATGAATTCAAAATGATCATAAGTCCCTCGATGACGCTTTCGAATGTTTCCTAAATGGAATGATCATAGTCCCTTCAAAGCAAATTGCCAAAGACACTTGGCACCATTGCATTCATGGTCCATACGATGACCCGCGCCCGTCCCGAACAAACTTCCTAAACGCAAGATTGTCCACCAAATTCAATGGTGGAACAAAATTGTTAAAAAGGGTTGAAAACATAGAGAAAACCTTTGAGTACAATAGGGTAGACAAAACTCTTAGTTACTTGAGATCAACTTGCAAAAACACTTGCCTTCTTTTCAAAAAACCACATTCCACAAGCACTTTCAAAACAAACTCTCAAAACATTTTGAAAACATCTTTTCAAAAAGATACACACATTTGTAAAATATTCGAGTAAAGAATTATTACAAGGGTAGTCTAAAACAAGGCATCTTCTTCCAAAACATTTTCAAAAACACACACATACACACCATTTTCAAGCAATCGAAAATCAAAGCAAGTGATCTAAAAACCAAGTAACTAAGAGCCCATGGATAACCATGGATGAAAAGGGTGCTAATACCTTCCCTTTTCATAATCTACCCCCCGAACCCACGAAATATCTCAAAAGGTTTTTGCTGTGCTTTTTAACCTTTCCTTTAGGATAAAATAAAAAGTTGGTGGCGACTCTTGCTCAACCGAACAAGTGCGAGTACAAACGCCAAACTCATAGTCAGTTCTCCCACCGTATCACAAAACTGGCGACTCTGCTGGGGACAACTTAAAATTGGGGTTACCTTAGGGTTTAGATCACCTTTACTTTCTTGCTTTGATTGACTTGATTGCTTTATCTTTTGGGTTCTTTGTTTGGGTTTGTTGTAAATCCTCCACCCGGATTTGGGGCACCTTTTTAGGTAAATAGCAAAAAAACTGCGAGGGAACTGTGTGGGGTATACCGACATGGTTGAAGCAGTAAGCTATGTTAGTGTGACATATTTGTGAGTACCGGTAACCCTTGAGTTCAATCAAGGAGAGTACGGGGCCGCTGTGTGATGTCATGAAGCACTAACGAACTCTTAGAACCTTAATTGACCATCTTAGCCTTTTAGGGGTAGTGAGATGACCGACTTTGGTGCAGTCCGAAGTTGGTAGATCCTCGATACTACACTCTTTTGAGGATTGTTTTCTTGGAATATTTTGGTCGCCAGTAAGTGGCTAAACCGAAACAATGAACACAGAAAACAATCCAATGATATTGAGCTCCTTAGAACCCAGTTTCTATTTTAGGACAGGATGAGCCAACTAACTTCAAGAGGGTACTTACCTAAACCTCATGCAAGCCTAAACCTCAGGACTTGTTTGCTTTGTGTGAATATGTTTGCCTGTATATACACTCACTTGCTATTTGCATACATGTACATAACATCATAACATCATACCATAGCATTTTCAATAACCATTTCAAGGATCTCGAGGGTTCTTTTGATGCAGGGTTACGTTGAACCAGACGTCTATCAAGGGGCAAGGGGTTTCTCCTCTAACCAATGCAATCAAAGATCAAGTGCAACAACTTGAATCAGTGGCTATGACCCACTCGACATGGTGAGCTTGATTCTCGTGGAAAGACATCCACCGATACAAAGTTCTCCAGTCAAAGTTCAAATACAACAACTTGAATCAAGTGGCTATGACCCACTTGACATGGTGAGCTTGATTCTCGTGGAAAGACGTCCACCGGTGCGGAGATCTCCAATCCAAGAGCAAAGTTCAACCTCTAACATTTTCTTGTGTTTACCTCAAGAGATCCTTGAAAGCATGCATCCACATATCATGCATTGCATTTTGACAGTCTTTCCTTTTTCAGGTTTCCTTACTCTCCTGCTGTTTATTTCAGCAAGAGATGGCTCTAGAAAGGTCTGTCAAAGACATCCAAGACCAGACTGCTCAGCTGTAGGAGATGTTCCTGAACTTGTCTTTGGGGCAAGAAGAGATGAAAGCTCTCCTCACAAAGGGCTTGGAGAATTCCAACAATGCCAGGAGTGACCAGCTTGCAGAGCTACAGTTCGATCTGAAAACCTTGAGGACCCAAGTGATGGGACAGTTGGTGGGCCAGATGGCTCTCATCCAAGACCTATCTCAAAGACAAGAGGAACTCAGAGTTCTCATCTGCCAACTGCTTCCAAACAACCAACTGGGGAAAATAGCTGAGGTTAAAGAGCAAGTTACCGCTCAACCTCCATCCACTCAAGAAGACAAGGGGAAAGCTCCTTTGCTTGCTTCAGGGTCACAAGCCCATCAACAACCTCGCCAGCGTCAACGGGGTAATCGGCGTAAGCAAGAAACGTCGGGAAGACAGTTCACCGAGACTGAAATACCATCATTTTTCATACTAAAGCGCCTGTTGGAGGTCAATTTGCTTACCTTAAAGGACCCTCCTCAGAAGCCCAATATCTCCTCTCCTCACTATTATCCCGACGCATTTTGTGTTTACCACTCCTACAGCCCGGGACACGACACCAACGACTGTTGGGCCTTGAAGAACAAGATTCAAGATCTGATCGACATTGGGGTGTTGGAATTCATGCCAGACGGTGAGATGAAGATCTTCCGTTAAAGGGTTATCCACCTGAAATGACGAAGCTCAAGCTGAAAGACTTTTGCTTCTTTTTGAATTTTCAAAGTTGTAATTTCTTTTGCTGTCAAACAATGATCTGTTGATGTTAAACTCTGTTTTCATTAATGCATTGCATATGTTTGTCTTGAATTCATCCATTCGTTTCACTACTCTTATGCTTTTCTTTATGATATTTGACTCTTGATAAAAAGCTGCAAGCCTTTTGAGGGAGGATGACGAAACAATACCATGATCTTATACAGTATGCTTTTGAACAGACCTTGCTGATGATGTACAGGCATTTCTTTTAATTCCCAAACACTGGAGTTATAAGGAAGTTAATCCCTAGTCAACCCCTTCGAGCCAAAGAAGTAGGAGTTTTCTGTTCTAAACGATCAAAACCTTTGATATAAACCCGGGGCAGGGTAGTACCTCAGTTAATTCAAAAGAAGATGCGCATTGAAGTCGTAAACTCTCAGTTCGTAATACAACGAACGATGTCAAAAAAGAAAGCATTCCTTTGGAATCAAAAGACAGGGGTGGTTCCCTATCACATAGACAGTCAATCTCTCAAAAGAGAAAAGCCCACCAAGCCAAAACCTATAAAGGAGGCTTAAGAAAGCTGGGGCATCCCGCTGACGGTAATCCCGGAAAACGGTAACAGTCAGGCAAAAGTTAGGGATAACAAATCAAAATCAAAATAGTGAGGTCATTACAAAATCCTCGACAACGTGAAAAATGTTGAAAAAGAAAAGGAAATGATGACTGTCTCCCCAAATTCAACTGGTGAACCATCGCCCAAAAGTCGCTCCAAACTCAAAACAGAGTGTGACGCACAATTAACTGAGCTTAGGTTGGAGAACATCACGAAGAGCGGGTGGGTATTAATATACTGTGAGCTTTTATCCTTTGTTTCTTAAACCATGAACCAAGCCACGTTACAACCCTTCAAAACTCCTAATTGAAGCTTGGGTTAGTTCGAAAGCATACTGTTACAAAAGGTATCCTGACTCCTGTAAGGCTTTGCTCTAAATTTTGTGTTGATCTGTCTTATGAAAAGTTTTCTGCTAAAAACGCATTTTTCAAAACTTCGAGACAAACATAAACTTTGCATTGCTTGAATATCACTGTCTGCATTTGGTTTTTTGATTGACAGCGAAGAAATTCATACAGCGAATGTTCGGAGGAACGAAAACTCTCTCAGTAAGTAAAATCATTTCAAGAGGATAACACTTCCATTGCAAATCTCTTATCAGCAGGGGGCATGACATGTCACCATCCAATTAACCTGGGGCAGTCCAGTCTAGATTTCAAGAAATCTCTCAATATGTAGAGTAATCTGATTCAAATTATCATCATCACCACTTGAGGCATTCGAATGTCAAAAGTGTTCAAAAACCCGATGCAGTTTTACACGAGCTCATCCTCAGGAAGCCCTACACTGGTTCCTCTTCAAGACTTCTGAAAACAGTTTATGGATTCTTCCCAACAACGGATGTTAATCTATTACTTGTTCAGATGCAACTTTTGAAAACAGTTTACAGACGCTTCCCAACAACGGACGCTGCTCTATTGCTTATTCAACTTCAAGATTTCTGAAAATAGTTCACGGGTTCTCCAAGTAACGGATGTTAACCTATCACTTGTTCAGATTCTTCTCAAGACTTCTGAAAACAGTTTATGGATTCTTCCCAACAACGGATGTTAATCTATCAGCTTGTTCAGATGCAACCATTGAAAACAGTTTACAGACGCTTCCCAATAACGGATGCTGCTTTATTGCTTATTCAATCTCAAGATTTCTGAAAACAGTTCACGGGTTCTCCAAGTAACGGATGTTAACCTATCACTTGTTCAGATTCTTCTCAAGTATTCTGAAAACAGTTTATGGATTCTTCCCAACAACGGATGTTAATCTATCAGCTTGTTCAAATGCAACCTTCGAAAACAGTTTATGGACGCTTCCCAACAACGGACGCTGCTCTATTGCTTATTCAATCTCAAGATTTCTGAAAACAGTTCACAGGTTCTCCAGTAACGGATGTTAACATATCGCTTGTTCAGACACTTCTCAAATGTTCTGAATAAAGTTTACGGATTCTCCAGTAACGGATGTCAATCTATCGCTTGTTCAGATTCCAAGCCTTCACCTGCAGCAATTAGAGGACTCTCGCAATCCCCAGCCAGAGAACCGTCCAGAAGCTAACTCCACTCAGAGCCAAGTTTCATTATCCCCAGCGAAGCTAAAACTTCAAAGCCAGACTAATGAACCTTCTCCCCACAGAGTTTTGGGAGGGCAAATCTTGAGTTCCCCAGTGAAGTCGCCAGAAATACTTCCCACCAAACTGAAGATTCTCAGTCTTACATCCCCAGCATGAGTCTATTAGATTGGAACTCCCCAGTAGAGGTCATCAGGAATTCTTTTCCCCAGCAGCAGCCAGAGAATTATTCTCCCAGGCAGCAGTCAAGATTCTTTTATCTGCAGCCAACTCAGGATTCATTTATCCTCGGCAAGATAGCTCATCAGCTTACATGGGCATTCATCACATTCATGTCATAAACATTGATGTCACATACATTGCATCATGAATCATGACATTGCATACAACTAACCCTTTACTTTTTCAGGTAAGATCAGTCGACAGACAAAGACCATCTCCCGAGATTCATCCAGAAATAGTTCAGATGTGACCCGGACACGGCGACATTCTGATACTTATTTCAGATCCATTCAGACGCATCATCAGGAAACCCTACACCGGTTCCTCTTCAACTTCAAGACTTCTGAAAACAGTTCACGGGTTCTCCAGTAACGGATGTTAACCTATCACTTGTTCAGATTCTTCTCAAGACTTCTGAAAACAGTTTACAGATTCTTCCCAACAACGGATGTTAATCTACCAACTTGTTCAGATGCCAACTTTCGAAAACAGTTTACGGACGCTTCCCAACAACGGATGTGGCTCTATTGCTTATTCAATCTCAAATTCAAAATAGTTTACGGATTCTCCAAACATGGATGTCAATCTATTGCTTACTCGGACCCCCAATTCAGAGATGTTCCAAAACATGGGTGCCTTTCTGATACTCATCCACCACCCTTGACATACAGTTCAACCTCTCCAAATGGCATCTTTAAGCCCATTATTAGATGGCATCTTTAAGCCCATTCCCTGATGGCATCTCTAAGCCCATCCCCCGACAAGATTCTATCGCATCAGATGGCATCTTTAAGCCCATCACCAAATGGCATCTTTAAGCCCATTCACCTCTACCATCACATCGCCGAGTACAAATTTTCTGGGTACTTTAGTGTCCAATCTTCTTTTACCTTCAAGTCGCGAAAGGCAAACTTGCCAATCTAACTCTTCAGGTTCAAGAAGATTGAACAGGGGCAACTGTTGTACCCCAAAATTTGCCCTCGCATTTTTCCACAAGAAATTACAGCTTCAGGCGTTTCCTGATTTTTCAAACTGGCTCAAGAATCGGTCAAACAGACTTTTCTCGTCAGTCATGACACAATTAGGGTTTTATTGATTTTCAGGGCTCTGGAATGTTTCACACAGTTGGATTAGGGTTTTTGTTGATTTTGGCTCAACTTTGATCAAGCGAACGCTCTTTGGAATTTAATCAGGAATTAGGGTTTTTGTGGGCACGTTCTCAGAAGGATTTAAATTCTACAGCACTTTGCAAGTTATTCCGAGATTTGGGTTGGATTCGCATTGTTTGACTTAATCAGTAAAAAGAATGCATTTGGTTTGAATTCACGTTCGTTTGATTATACCAGTCAAAGGATACATTCAGTTTGGATTCACAAGTGTTTGGTAAGAAATCAGTGAAAAGGGAATGCGCCTGATCAGTTGTTTTGATTAACTGTTGTTTTGCTGTGGACGTTGGAAATGCCAGGTTTAACTGATCAATTACTAAAGCATTGTTTATTTAAATTATTTATTATTCTAAAAATTGAGTGATTGAAATTTATTTTTCAATTATTTTAATTCAAAGAGTGTTAAATAATAAATAAACAATAAAGGAGGAAATAGAATTAATTGGATAATAAAAACTTTTATTTATTTTTAAACTATTCGTACAATTATTGTTTACAATTTATTTACAACAATGATTTTACATTAGTTTAAATTTAAATAAAAATGAAACTATCCTATTTTTTCTAATTCTTCATTCTTCATTTAATACCCCTCTCCATCCAAATATTCATCTGCAAAAAGAAAAGAAGAAAAGTCAAATAGCAGATAAATAAATAATGACAGATAAATAAAAGACAGTTCATCATTAAGGGCCACTGATTGGGATCAGTTAACCCTCTCTGCAAATCACGGGATTTCTCCCGGTTCACAAAGAGGGAAGAATTTTTATTTTCTAATCATGAATGCACAAGGTTGAAAAAATGCAAAGTTTGTCAACATACTGCATAGTTCAAGTCTCAAACAAACTGCACAGTTCAAATCAAACTAAAAATCCAAATTCCAACTTTCTGTCAAAAATGCCAAAAAAGTACAAGTTGTTGTCACAAGTACAAGAAGCTGTCAAAAGAAGATTTTGGAAAGATATCAAAGACTAGAAGCTGTCAAAAAGAAGAGATAAAATATGCAGAGAAAAAGTGATATGCAAGCAAAATACATTTTCTTTTCATCATTTCCCAAAATAAGGTGGCCCTTTCAGAACAAGAAGTACATCACAAACATAGTTTAATATATTAACTGTACTGAGAGAGAGAGAGAAGGAAAAAAGAAGGCAGGTTTAGGCTTTAGGCAGGAAGATAACATATACAAAAGCTGAACACAGTGGATAAGAGGGGGCAAACAAATACAAAGAATATACGCAAAACTGTATAAGCATGATAACCATCACAAAACCTGTTCATAAAACCTTCCACCCACTGTCAAAGGCCTAACCTGAGAGAAGAGCCCCAAGGCCATCAACCTGAAATATCAAACCTTAAGCAAAAACCTGCCTAAGCATCCAACCTGCCTAAGCATCAAACCTGAAGCATTAAACCTGCCTAAACAAGCCATACCAGCAGAAGCACGAAACCTGCCTTAACCATCAAACATTAAAGCCTCTAAAAACCTATTCAAACTAATTCCAAAAGCCATAACCTGTCAAAACCTTACCAAAAGGCAAGACCCTGTCCAGCCTCACTAAAACTAAAACCTGTGAAACATCACAAGCCTCACCCTGCCTGAAGCCTAACAAGAAAACAGAAAAGCCTCAAGCCTCACCATGTCAAAAACCTCCCAAGCCTAAAACTTGCCCAGCTCAAAGCTTAAGCAAAAATATCCAACATCACAAGCCTCAGACAGCATTATCATAGGCCAATAATTCAAGCATACAGTAGAAGAAGAAGGAGAGAGGCTAATCAAAACAAAAGTTTCAACAATAGCATGTTACAATCATAGCATTCAAGTCCTCAGACAGCATCATCATAGGACAAAAAAAATCAAAGGGCAACAAACGTTCAGAGGCATCTCAAGGCAGCGCAAAGCAAATCAAAAAAAGGCAACTCAAAGAAGATACAGAAGCATACAAAAGGCAAGCGTACAAAGGTATCTCAAAGCATTTCAACAAGCATTAAAGGCAACAAAGGCAAGCCAACGAGGAGAAGAGACAAAGAAGTGAATTTTCAAAAAAAAAGGGTTTTCAGTTTGTCACATATCATCATGAAACCCTAAACAAAAGAGAAAAGTACAGAAATACCAAGTTTTCCCAAAGCTAGCTTCCGTCATTATGCATATCTCGCCGCCTTGGCCACCCACAGCGCCTCCAGGCCACCGTCCTCATCCGTCTCCCCCTAAGGTATAAACCCCTTCCCTTCCTTTTTCCCTTTCACAGAAACAACAACAATGAACACAATGAAAAAGCAAAAACACCAAGATGTAAAAAGCTCGAACCCTAACGCAATGGAGATAGAAATTGATACCTTGTAAGCTACCACTTGAACAAGTCCACGGAGAAGAAGAGGTGGCGATGGCGCTTGACGGCTTTGGGCGAAGAGAAGGCTCAGAGGTTCGCTAGAGAAGACAAAGAAGAGGACGAACAAACGCGAACATCGCCGCTGCTCACAAAACCCTAAGCGTATCCCAACTGAAGACTAACCTTCAAATCCTAAAACTTGTTTAGGACATTTGGGCCTAACATGTCATCAAACGCCCAAGCTTTTTTCTGTTTTCCATCACACACCCCCTCATTTCTTTTCCATTTGGGCCATAACCTCCTTAAGGCCCGTCCTAAAACTTAACTTTTTTTTAATATAAAGCCATTTTTTCATTTCTCTTTTGTTAATTAAATTAACAAAACATAACTTTTTAAAACTAACAATATTTTTTATAGAAACTTATACAAATAACATTTTTCTCTATAAATAAACTTACATTTTTCTTTTATTTCTCTATACATAGAATATTAGTTTTTTTTAAAATAAATACTTCTCTTTTATTTTTAAGAAACATTATTTTTATACGTAAATAATAAAAATACATTTTTTATTACACAATACAATTAAATGTAAAACCTTTTTCTTTTAACTAAAATACCATTCTTTGTACATAATATAATTTAAGGTATTTATTGGAAATTTTCTATTTATACATAAATATATAATTTTTCTAAAGATTAATACAACAATACATTAATACTTTAACACTTTTAAAATATATTTTTCAATATACATAAACTTTAAAACATTTAATTAAAATACTTTTTGTATATAACAAATGAAAATACTTTCTTATATATACATAATTAGAACTTAGAACATTTAATCAAAACATTCTTTTTTGTACATATTAAAAATATACAAGATTACAAGGATTAATTAAACAAACATTTAATTCTTTAAGTCAAAACAATACTTAATACACATTCAATTTCACATCTCTAACCTGTAAATAATTACATACACGTATACACATACACTTACACAATGTGCTTATACTTGACGCATTACACATTTGCTTATCTTTGTATATTCGTTACATTTACATTTGATCGCAAATTCGATTTGGTTGTAACTTATTGGACACTATATTCCTAAGTCTCATCCCCATTCGTAAATTTGTACCCCCACTCCCGGATACTTATTTTGTAATAGCGTAGATTTTACATTTTCGCAATTTACCGCTTTCAATTATACCATGGTTAGACCTAGGGTTTGCATGTACATAAAATCAAACGCTAGATAACCTAATACAAGACAAATACATGAAATCAATACACAATCACACTTGCACCCTCTAGGGTAATCCCACATGTTGCCTTCCAAAATGGGCCATGCTTGCACGTCGAGTATCTTTGGCAAAACGAATTCAAAATGATCATAAGTCCCTCGATGACGCTTTCGAATGTTTCCTAAATGGAATGATCATAGTCCCTTCAAAGCAAATTGCCAAAGACACTTGGCACCATTGCATTCATGGTCCATACGATGACCTGCGCCCGTCCCGAACAAACTTCCTAAACACAAGATTGTCCACCAAATTCAATGGTGGAACAAAATTGTTAAAAAGGTTTGAAAACATAGAGAAAACCTTTGAGTACAATTGGGTAGACAAAACTCTTAGTTACTTGAGATCAACTTGCAAAAACACTTGCCTTCTTTTCAAAAAACCACATTCCACAAGCACTTTCAAAACAAACTCTCAAAACATTTTGAAAACATCTTTTCGAAAAGATACACACTTTTGTAAAATATTCGAGTAAAGAATTATTACAAGGGTAGCCTAAAACAAGGCATCTTCTTCCAAAACATTTTCAAAAACACACACATACACACCATTTTCAAGCAATCGAAAATCAAAGCAAGTGATCTAAAAACCAAGTAACTAAGAGCCCATGGATAACCATGGATGAAAAGGGTGCTAATACCTTCCCTTTTCATAATCTACCCCCCGAACCCACGAAATATCTCAAAAGGTTTTTGCTGTGCTTTTTAACCTTTCCTTTAGGATAAAATAAAAAGTTGGTGGCGACTCTTGCTCAACCGAACAAGTGCGAGTACAAACGCCAAACTCATAGTCAGTTCTCCCACCGTATCACAAAACTGGCGACTCTGCTGGGGACAACTTAAAAGTGGGGTTACCTTAGGGTTTAGATCACCTTTACTTTCTTGCTTTGATTGACTTGATTGCTTTATCTTTTGGGTTCTTTGTTTGGGTTTGTTGTAAATCCTCCACCCGGATTTGGGGCACCTTTTTAGGTAAATAGCAAAAAAACTGCGAGGGAACTGTGTGGGGTATACCGACATGGTTGAAGCAGTAAGCTATGTTAGTGTGACATATTTGTGAGTACCGGTAACCCTTGAGTTCAATCAAGGAGAGTACGGGGCCGCTGTGTGATGTCATGAAGCACTAACGAACTCTTAGAACCTTAATTGACCATCTTAGCCTTTTAGGGGTAGTGAGATGACCGACTTTGGTGCAGTCCGAAGTTGGTAGATCCTCGATACTACACTCTTTTGAGGATTGTTTTCTTGGAATATTTTGGTCGCCAGTAAGTGGCTAAACCGAAACAATGAACACAGAAAACAATCCAATGATATTGAGCTCCTTAGAACCCAGTTTCTATTTTAGGACAGGATGAGCCAACTAACTTCAAGAGGGTACTTACCTAAACCTCATGCAAGCCTAAACCTCAGGACTTGTTTGCTTTGTGTGAATATGTTTTCATGTATATACACTCACTTGCTTTTTGCATACATGTACATAACATCATAACATCATACCATAGCATTTTCAATAACCATTTCAAGGATCTCGAGGGTTCTTTTGATGCAGGGTTACGTTGAACCAGACGTCTATCAAGGGGCAAGGGGTTTATCCTCTAACCAATGCAATCAAAGATCAAGTGCAACAAATTGAATCAGTGGCTATGACCCACTCGACATGGTGAGCTTGATTCTCGTGGAAAGACATCCACCGATACAAAGTTCTCCAGTCAAAGTTCAAATACAACAACTTGAATCAAGTGGCTATGACCCACTTGACATGGTGAGCTTGATTCTCGTGGAAAGACGTCCACCGGTGCGGAGATCTCCAATCCAAGAGCAAAGTTCAACCTCTAACATTTTCTTGTGTTTACCCCAAGAGATCCTTGAAAGCATGCATCCACATATCATGCATTGCATTTTGACAGTCTTTCCTTTTTCAGGTTTCCTTACTCTCCTGCTGTTTATTTCAGCAAGAGATGGCTCTAGAAAGGTCTGTCAAAGACATCCAAGACCAGACTGCTCAGCTGCAGGAGATGTTCCTGAACTTGTCTTTGGGGCAAGAAGAGATGAAAGCTCTCCTCACAAAGGGCTTGGAGAATTCCAACAATGCCAGGAGTGACCAGCTTGCAGAGCTACAGTTCGATCTGAAAACCTTGAGGACCCAAGTGATGGGACAGTTGGTGGGCCAGATGGCTCTCATCCAAGATCTATCTCAAAGACAAGAGGAACTCAGAGTTCTCGTCCGCCAACTGCTTCCAAACAACCAACTGGGGAAAATAGCTGAGGTTAAAGAGCAAGTTACCGCTCAACCTCCATCCACTCAAGAAGACAAGGGGAAAGCTCCTTTGCTTGCTTCAGGGTCACAAGCCCATCAACAACCTCGCCAGCATCAACGGGGTAATCAGCGTAAGCAAGAAACATCGGGAAGACAGTTCACGGAGACTGAAATACCATCATTTTTCATACTAAAGCGCCTGTTGGAGGTCAATTTGCTTACCTTAAAGGACCCTCCTCAGAAGCCCAATATCTCCTCTCCTCACTATTATCCCGACGCATTTTGTGTTTACCACTCCTACAGCCCGGGACACGACACCAACGACTGTTGGGCCTTGAAGAACAAGATTCAAGATCTGATCGACATTGGGGTGTTGGAATTCATGCCAGACGGTGAGATGAAGATCTTCCGTTAAAGGGTTATCCACCTGAAATGACGAAGCTCAAGCTGAAAGACTTTTGCTTCTTTTTGAATTTTCAAAGTTGTAATTTCTTTTGCTGTCAAACAATGATCTGTTGATGTTAAACTCTGTTTTCATTAATGCATTGCATATGTTTGTCTTGAATTCATCCATTCGTTTCACTACTCTTATGCTTTTCTTTATGATATTTGACTCTTGATAAAAAGCTGCAAGCCTTTTGAGGGAGGATGACGAAACAATACCATGATCTTATACAGTATGCTTTTGAACAGACCTTGCTGATGATGTACAGGCATTTCTTTTAATTCCCAAACACTGGAGTTATAAGGAAGTTAATCCCTAGTCAACCCCTTCGAGCCAAAGAAGTAGGAGTTTTCTGTTCTAAACGATCAAAACCTTTGATATAAACCCGAGGCAGGGTAGTACCTCAGTTAATTCAAAAGAAGATGCGCATTGAAGTCGTAAACTCTCAGTTCGTAATACAACGAACGATGTCAAAAAAGAAAGCATTCCTTTGGAATCAAAAGACAGGGGTGGTTCCCTATCACATAGACAGTCAATCTCTCAAAAGAGAAAAGCCCACCAAGCCAAAACCTATAAAGGAGGCTTAAGAAAGCTGGGGCATCCCGCTGACGGTAATCCCGGAAAACGGTAACAGTCAGGCAAAAGTTAGGGATAACAAATCAAAATCAAAATAGTGAGGTCATTACAAAATCCTCGACAACGTGAAAAATGTTGAAAAAGAAAAGGAAATGATGACTGTCTCCCCAAATTCAACTGGTGAACCATCGCCCAAAAGTCGTTCCAAACTCAAAACAGAGTGTGACGCACAATTAACTGAGCTTAGGTTGGAGAACATCACGAAGAGCGGGTGGGTATTAATATACTGTGAGCTTTTATCCTTTGTTTCTTAAACCATGAACCAAGCCACGTTACAACCCTTCAAAACTCCTAATTGAAGCTTGGGTTAGTTCGAAAGCATACTGTTACAAAAGGTATCCTGACTCCTGTAAGGCTTTGCTCTAAATTTTGTGTTGATCTGTCTTATGAAAAGTTTTCTGCTAAAAACGCATTTTTCAAAACTTCGAGACAAACATAAACTTTGCATTGCTTGAATATCACTGTCTGCATTTGGTTTTTTGATTGACAGCGAAGAAATTCATACAGCGAATGTTCGGAGGAACGAAAACTCTCTCAGTAAGTAAAATCATTTCAAGAGGATAACACTTCCATTGCAAATCTCTTATCAGCAGGGGGCATGACATGTCACCATCCAATTAACCTGGGGCAGTCCAGTCTAGATTTCAAGAAATCTCTCAATATGTAGAGTAATCTGATTCAAATTATCTACATCACCACTTGGGGCATTCGAATGTCAAAAGTGTTCAAAAACCCGATGCAGTTTTACACGAGCTCATCCTCAGGAAGCCCTACACTGGTTCCTCTTCAAGACTTCTGAAAACAGTTTATGGATTCTTCCCAACAACGGATGTTAATCTATTACTTGTTCAGATGCAACTTTTGAAAACAGTTTACAGACGCTTCCCAACAACGGACGCTGCTCTATTGCTTATTCAACTTCAAGATTTCTGAAAATAGTTCACGGGTTCTCCAAGTAACGGATGTTAACCTATCACTTGTTCAGATTCTTCTCAAGACTTCTGAAAACAGTTTATGGATTCTTCCCAACAACGGATGTTAATCTATCAGCTTGTTCAGATGCAACCATTGAAAACAGTTTACAGACGCTTCCCAATAACGGATGCTACTTTATTGCTTATTCAATCTCAAGATTTCTGAAAACAGTTCACGGGTTCTCCAAGTAACGGATGTTAACCTATCACTTGTTCAGATTCTTCTCAAGTATTCCGAAAACAGTTTATGGATTCTTCCCAACAACGGATGTTAATCTATCAGCTTGTTCAGATGCAACCTTCGAAAACAGTTTACGGACGCTTCCCAACAACGGACGCTGCTCTATTGCTTATTCAATCTCAAGATTTCTGAAAACAGTTCACGGGTTCTCCAGTAACGGATGTTAACCTATCGCTTGTTCAGACACTTCTCAAACGTTCTGAAAAAAGTTTACGGATTCTCCAGTAACGGATGTCAATCTATCGCTTGTTCAGATTCCAAGCCTTCACCTGCAGCAATCAGAGGACTCTCGCAATCCCCAGCCAGAGAACCGTCCAGAAGCTAACTCCACTCAGAGCCAAGTTTCATTATCCCCAGCGAAGCTAAAACTTCAAATTATCAATCCTTAGTGGAGCCAGACTAATGAACCTTCTCCCCACAGAGTTTTGGGAGGGCAAATCTTGAGTTCCCCAGTGAAGTCGCCAGAAATACTTCCCACCAAACTGAAGATTCTCAGTCTTACATCCCCAGCATGAGTCTATTAGATTGGAACTCCCCAGTAGAGGTCATCAGGAATTTTTTTCCCCAGCAGCAACCAGAGAATTATTCTCCCAGGCAGCAGTCAAGATTCTTTTATCTGCAGCCAACTCAGGATTCATTTATCCTCGGCAAGATAGCTCATCAGCTTACATGCGCATTCATCACATTCATGTCATAAACATTGATGTCACATACATTGCATCATGAATCATGACATTGCATACAACTAACCCTTTACTTTTTCAGGTAAGATCAGTCGACAGACAAAGACCATCTCCCGAGATTCATCCAGAAATAGTTCAGATGTGACCCGGACACGGCGACATTCTGATACTTATTTCAGATCCATTCAGACGCATCATCAGGAAACCCTACACCGGTTCCTCTTCAACTTCAAGACTTCTGAAAACAGTTCACGGGTTCTCCAGTAACGGATGTTAACCTATCACTTGTTCAGATTCTTCTCAAGACTTCTGAAAACAGTTTACAGATTCTTCCCAACAACGGATGTTAATCTACCAACTTGTTCAGATGCCAACTTTCGAAAACAGTTTACGGACGCTTCCCAACAACGGATGTGGCTCTATTGCTTATTCAATCTCAACTTCAAAATAGTTTACGGATTCTCCAAACATGGATGTCAATCTATTGCTTACTCAGACCCCCAATTCAGAGATGTTCCAAAACATGGGTGCCTTTCTGATACTCATCCACCACCCTTGACATACAGTTCAACCTCTCCAAATGGCATCTTTAAGCCCATTATTAGATGGCATCTTTAAGCCCATTCCCTGATGGCATCTCTAAGCCCATCCCCCGACAAGATTCTATCGCATCAGATGGCATCTTTAAGCCCATCACCAAATGGCATCTTTAAGCCCATTCACCTCTACCATCACATCGCCGAGTACAAATTTTCTGGGTACTTTAGTGTCCAATCTTCTTTTACCTTCAAGTCGCGAAAGGCAAACTTGCCAATCTAACTCTTCAGGTTCAAGAAGATTGAACAGGGGCAACTGTTGTACCCCAAAATTTGCCCTCGCATTTTTCCACAAGAAATTACAGCTTCAGGCGTTTCCTGATTTTTCAAACTGGCTCAAGAATCGGTCAAACAGACTTTTCTCGTCAGTCAGGACACAATTAGGGTTTTATTGATTTTCAGGGCTCTGGAATGTTTCACACAGTTGGATTAGGGTTTTTGTTGATTTTGGCTCAACTTTGATCAAGCGAACGCTCTTTGGAATTTAATCAGGAATTAGGGTTTTTGTGGGCACGTTCTCAGAAGGATTTAAATTCTACAGCACTTTGCAAGTTATTCCGAGATTTGGGTTGGATTCGCATTGTTTGACTTAATCAGTAAAAAGAATGCATTTGGTTTGAATTCACGTTCGTTTGATTGAACCAGTCAAAGGATACATTCAGTTTGGATTCACAAGTGTTTGGTAAGAAATCAGTGAAAAGGGAATGCGCCTGATCAGTTGTTTTGATTAACTGTTGTTTTGCTGTGGACGTTGGAAATGCCATGTTTAACTGATCAATTACTAAAGCATTGTTTATTTAAATTATTTATTATTCTAAAAATTGAGTGATTGAAATTTATTTTTCAATTATTTTAATTCAAAGAGTGTTAAATAATAAATAAACAATAAAGGAGGAAATAGAATTAATTGGATAATAAAAACTTTTATTTATTTTTAAACTATTCGTACAATTATTGTTTACAATTTATTTACAACAATGATTTTACATTAGTTTAAATTTAAATAAAAATGAAACTATCCTATTTTTTCTAATTCTTCATTCTTCATTTAATACCCCTCTCCATCCAAATATTCATCTGCAAAAAGAAAAGAAGAAAAGTCAAATAGCAGATAAATAAATAATGACAGATAAATAAAAGACAGTTCATCATTAAGGGCCACTGATTGGGATCAGTTAACCCTCTCTGCAAATCACGGGATTTCTCCCGGTTCACAAAGAGGGAAGAATTTTTATTTGCTAATCATGAATGCACAAGGTTGAAAAAATGCAAAGTTTGTCAACATACTGCATAGTTCAAGTCTCAAACAAACTGCACAGTTCAAATCAAACTAAAAATCCAAATTCCAACTTTCTGTCAAAAAATGCCAAAAAAGTACAAGTTGTTGTCACAAGTACAAGAAGCTGTCAAAAGAAGATTTTGGAAAGATATCAAAGACTAGAAGCTGTCAAAAAGAAGAGATAAAATATGCAGAGAAAAAGTGATATGCAAGCAAAATACATTTTCTTTTCATCATTTCCCAAAATAAGGTGGCCCTTTCAGAACAAGAAGTACATCACAAACATAGTTTAATATATTAACTGTACTGAGAGAGAGAGAGAAGGAAAAAAGAAGGCAGGTTTAGGCTTTAGGCAGGAAGATAACATATACAAAAGCTGAACACAGTGGATAAGAGGGGGCAAACAAATACAAAGAATATACGCAAAACTGTATAAGCATGATAACCATCACAAAACCTGTTCATAAAACCTTCCACCCACTGTCAAAGGCCTAACCTGAGAGAAGAGCCCCAAGGCCATCAACCTGAAATATCAAACCTTAAGCAAAAACCTGCCTAAGCATCCAACCTGCCTAAGCATCAAACCTGAAGCATTAAACCTGCCTAAACAAGCCATACCAGCAGAAGCACGAAACCTGCCTTAACCATCAAACATTAAAGCCTCTAAAAACCTATTCAAACTAATTCCAAAAGCCATAACCTGTCAAAACCTTACCAAAAGGCAAGACCCTGTCCAGCCTCACTAAAACTAAAACCTGTGAAACATCACAAGCCTCACCCTGCCTGAAGCCTAACAAGAAAACAGAAAAGCCTCAAGCCTCACCATGTCAAAAACCTCCCAAGCCTAAAACTTGCCCAGCTCAAAGCTTAAGCAAAAATATCCAACATCACAAGCCTCAGACAGCATTATCATAGGCCAATAATTCAAGCATACAGTAGAAGAAGAAGGAGAGAGGCTAATCAAAACAAAAGTTTCAACAATAGCATGTTACAATCATAGCATTCAAGTCCTCAGACAGCATCATCATAGGACAAAAAAAAATCAAAGGGCAACAAACGTTCAGAGGCATCTCAAGGCAGCGCAAAGCAAATCAAAAAAAGGCAACTCAAAGAAGATACAGAAGCATACAAAAGGCAAGCGTACAAAGGTATCTCAAAGCATTTCAACAAGCATTAAAGGCAACAAAGGCAAGCCAACGAGGAGAAGAGACAAAGAAGTGAATTTTCAAAAAAAAAGGGTTTTCAGTTTGTCACATATCATCATGAAACCCTAAACAAAAGAGAAAAGTACAGAAATACCAAGTTTTCCCAAAGCTAGCTTCCGTCATTATGCATATCTCGCCGCCTTGGCCACCCACAGCGCCTCCAGGCCACCGTCCTCATCCGTCTCCCCCTAAGGTATAAACCCCTTCCCTTCCTTTTTCCCTTTCACAGAAACAACAACAATGAACACAATGAAAAAGCAAAAACACCAAGATGTAAAAAGCTCGAACCCTAACGCAATGGAGATAGAAATTGATACCTTGTAAGCTACCACTTGAACAAGTCCACGGAGAAGAAGAGGTGGCGATGGCGCTTGACGGCTTTGGGCGAAGAGAAGGCTCAGAGGTTCGCTAGAGAAGACAAAGAAGAGGACGAACAAACGCGAACGTCGCCGCTGCTCACAAAACCCTAAGCGTATCCCAACTGAAGACTAACCTTCAAATCCTAAAACTTGTTTAGGACATTTGGGCCTAACATGTCATCAAACGCCCAAGCTTTTTTCTGTTTTCCATCACACACCCCCTCATTTCTTTTCCATTTGGGCCATAACCTCCTTAAGGCCCGTCCTAAAACTTAACTTTTTTTTAATATAAAGCCATTTTTTCATTTCTCTTTTGTTAATTAAATTAACAAAACATAACTTTTTAAAACTAACAATATTTTTTATAGAAACTTATACAAATAACATTTTTCTCTATAAATAAACTTACATTTTTCTTTTATTTCTCTATACATAGAATATTAGTTTTTTTTAAAATAAATACTTCTCTTTTATTTTTAAGAAACATTATTTTTATACGTAAATAATAAAAATACATTTTTTATTACACAATACAATTAAATGTAAAACCTTTTTCTTTTAACTAAAATACCATTCTTTGTACATAATATAATTTAAGGTATTTATTGGAAATTTTCTATTTATACATAAATATATAATTTTTCTAAAGATTAATACAACAATACATTAATACTTTAACACTTTTAAAATATATTTTTCAATATACATAAACTTTAAAACATTTAATTAAAATACTTTTTGTATATAACAAATGAAAATACTTTCTTATATATACATAATTAGAACTTAGAACATTTAATCAAAATATTCTTTTTTGTACATATTAAAAATATACAAGATTACAAGGATTAATTAAACAAACATTTAATTCTTTAAGTCAAAACAATACTTAATACACATTCAATTTCACATCTCTAACATGTAAATAATTACATACACGTATACACATACACTTACACAATGTGCTTATACTTGACGCATTACACATTTGCTTATCTTTGTATATTCGTTACATTTACATTTGATCGCAAATTCGATTTGGTTGTAACTTATTGGACACTATATTCCTAAGTCTCATCCCCATTCGTAAATTTGTACCCCCACTCCCGAATACTTATTTTGTAATAGCGTAGATTTTACATTTTCGCAATTTACCGCTTTCAATTATACCATGGTTAGACCTAGGGTTTGCTTGTACATAAAATCAAACGCTAGATAACCTAATACAAGACAAATACATGAAATCAATACACAATCACACTTGCACCCTCTAGGGTAATCCCACATGTTGCCTTCCAAAATGGGCCATGCTTGCACGTCGAGTATCTTTGGCAAAACGAATTCAAAATGATCATAAGTCCCTCGATGACGCTTTCGAATGTTGCCTAAATGTAATGATCATAGTCCCTTCAAAGCAAATTGCCAAAGACACTTGGCACCATTGCATTCATGGTCCATACGATGACCCGCGCCCGTCCCGAACAAACTTCCTAAACGCAAGATTGTCCACCAAATTCAATGGTGGAACAAAATTGTTAAAAAGGGTTGAAAACATAGAGAAAACCTTTGAGTACAATAGGGTAGACAAAACTCTTAGTTACTTGAGATCAACTTGCAAAAACACTTGCCTTCTTTTCAAAAAACCACATTCCACAAGCACTTTCAAAACAAACTCTCAAAACATTTTGAAAACATCTTTTCGAAAAGATACACACTTTTGTAAAATATTCGAGTAAAGAATTGTTACAAGGGTAGCCTAAAACAAGGCATCTTCTTCCAAAACATTTTCAAAAACACACACATACACACCATTTTCAAGCAATCGAAAATCAAAGCAGGTGATCTAAAAACCAAGTAACTAAGAGCCCATGGATAACCATGGATGAAAAGGGTGCTAATACCTTCCCTTTTCATAATCTACCCCCCGAACCCACGAAATATCTCAAAAGGTTTTTGTTGTGCTTTTTAACCTTTCCTTTAGGATAAAATAAAAAGTCGGTGGCGACTCTTGCTCAACCGAACAAGTGCGAATACAAACGCCAAACTCATAGTCAGTTCTCCCACCGTATCACACACGCCTAAGCTGGAGACCCACCATGGACACTCACCCTTCAGCGTGCCAGATAGCCAGATGGCCAGATCTGGTGGCCAGCATTGAAGGTGTACCAAAAGGCCAAGTTAATGCATACGCAGGGGATCACAAAAGTCAATTGGATCTTCACAATTGGGCCAAAAAATTGCTATTGACCCCCTTGATATTCAGGCCCATTCTCTCCCTTTTTATATTTTGTTTAGTTTCATTTAATTATTTTATTTTTATTTAATTTAATTGCTAACCAATAGAATAATTTCTTTTTATCAAAAAATCACAAAAAATATTTTTTATCCAATTAAATTTCAGAACTTTATTTTTTATTAATAAATATTAATTAAATAATTAGGTTGATTAATTAGGTAACTTAAATTTATTTTGTAAATATTTAAAACTAATTAGAATTAATAGATTTTAACCCTAATTTAATTATTTTATTTTCTTTCCTAAAATAACAAAAACTCCAAAAATATGTCATTTAATATTTTTCATTAATTAATTTAGCATTTAATTTTAGGATTTAATTTCTTTTCTTAAAAATAAAAACAACAAAAAATATTTTCTTTTAAAGGGTCAAAACCCTAGTTCCGCATTCGATTTAATTTCACATCGCGCGCTTTATTTTTCTTTATCCAATTAATGTATTTGCTCTCGGTTTGTAATAATTAATTAGGATATTTATTTTTCCGCTTTTAAATTTCAAAGGGTTGCTTTTGGCGATGTAAATACCCGACGCCTTGTAATAATTTAGTTTAATTTTCGCACCTTTAATTTCCGCAAATATTCAACTACTAGATGTTTGATAATAGGGTTTTGCATGACAAGAATGAATGTATCTTAAAACGGTTAGATCACCCTAAACATGTGCAAAGATAAAAATAACTGAAATCAACACAATCGCACATGCGCACTCCTAGGGTACACTCCACTTGGTTGCCTTTGTAAACGATCATTGAGTGTAGGTTATTTTAGAGGTCGCCCTTTTGTCTAAAAGATCATAGTTGCCTCGAAATGGTTGCCTCGAATATTGTTGCCTCGAATACATGATCTAAGACATTAGGGTTACCGCTAAGACGTCCTAACATTGCTTTAGTGACCGTACGTCCCCCTTTCGAATTGACCCTCAAACTCCAACGACGGTGCTACCTACTCACTAATAGTGGGATAGCATTATCTAAAGGGAATTAGCATAGAACGATTCCTTTTTCGAGTAGGTAGATTAGTTCTTAGATACTTGCTCATCCAAAAAAATAAACTTTTTCCACACTTACACTCTTTTACAAACAAGTTTTTTTTCAAAAACACTTCATTACACTCTTGAGGACAGAAGCAAGTGTTAAATCGAAGTTAAAACAAAAAAAAACTTTTCAAAACCCACAAGCACAAAGAAAACAATTTTGAAAATGATGAGCAAGTACCTAAGAGCCCGTAGATAACTACGGATAGAAAGGGTGCTAATACCTTCCCTTTCTATAATCTACCCCCCGTACTCAGAAATATTTTGAAAAAAGGAATTTTTCTGTGCTTTTTTCCTTTCCTTGTTAGATAAAATAAAATTCGGTGGAGACTCTTGCTTACCGCGACATTTTGCAAACACAAACGCAAAACGCGAACCAGCATTCTAAAAACAGTCAGTTCTTCCCACCGTATCACATCAAGCTATTGATTAGGGCATGGAAATAAACTCATGAACCCATGAAGCAACTTGCTAAACCTCATTGCCTTTACCTACATTATTAACAAGTAAGACAAACCAACATTGCATTTTATTAATTAGAGAGAAAATCAAAGCAAAATATTCATTATCACAAAAGAAAACAAGTCAAGGTGTTTGGTAACTCCTCAAAAGAGCAAGGCTAAAGATATGGAGAAGAACCAAAAGCCCTAATGTGATCTTGTTGTGATTGAATCAACATGGTATGATGAAGGAATCTTAGGGGCAAAAATTGGGGTACAACAGCTGCCCTTATTTAAGTTTCTTCTATCCGAAGATATGAAGGTTAAAAATATTCATGTCGACGTGATCAAAGACACTTAAATATAAAACAAACCCTATTTTTGGCCCTAAGATGCCATACAAATGCTTATGCATATGAACAGTACCAAAGAGACGCAAAGTATCACTGGGGATGCAACAAAAATGAAGAAACAAAGGAGCAACCCCACCAGGAAAATAAATCACTGGTGAACCAAAAGAACTGAATCAGAGAGGAAGATAACAAGCATCGACGTTCACTGCCAATGTCCTACCAACCTTCACTGAAGGTAGAAAGAGAATGCATATCATATTATCGTCGTTCAATGACGGTGAACTATCAACGTTCACTGAAGATAGCAAAAAGATAATAAACACTGACGTTCACTGTCGATGTCCTACCAACATTCACTGAAGGTAGAAAGAGAACATATATCATACCACCGCCGTTCACTGACGATGAACTATCAACATTCACTGAAGATAGCAAAAGGATAATAAACACTGACGCTCACTGTCGATGTCCTACCAACATTAACTGAAGGTATAAAGAGAAAATATATCATATCATTGCCGTTCACTGACGATGAACTATCAACATTAACTGAAGATAGCAAAAAGATAATAAACACCAACGTTCACTGCCGATGTCCTACCAACATTCACTGAAGGTAGAAAGAGAAAATATATCATATCACCGCCGTTCACTGACAATGAACTATCAACGTTCACTGAAGATAGCAAAAAGATAATAAACACCGACGTTCACTGCCGATGTCCTACCAATGTTCATTGAAGGTAGAAAGAGAAAATATATCATATCACCGTTGTTCACTGACGATGAACTATCAACGTTCACTGAAGATAGCAAAAAGATAATAAACACCGACGTTCACTGCCGATGTCCTACCAACGTTCACTGAAGGTAGAAAGAGGAAATAAATCATATCACCGCCGTTCACTGGCGATGAACTATCAATGTTCATTGAAGATAGCAAAAAGATAATAATCACCGACGTTCATTGTTGATGTCCTACCAATGTTCACTGAAGGTAGAAAGAGAAAATATATCATATCACCATTGTTCACTGACGATGAACTATCAACATTCACTGAAGATAGAAAAAAGATAATAAACACCGACGTTCACTGCCGATGTCCTACCAACGTTCACTGAAGGTAGAAAGAGAAAATATATCATATCATCACCGTTCACTGACGATGAACTATCAACGTTCACTAAAGATAGCAAAAAGATAATAAACACCGACGTTCACTGCCGATGGCCTACCAACGTTCACTGAAGGTAGAAAGAGGAAATATATCATATCACCGCCGTTCACTGACGATGAACTATCAATGTTCACTGAAGATAACAAAAAGATAATAAACACCGACGTTCACTGCCGATGTCCTACCAACATTCACTGAAGGTAGAAAGAGAGAATATATCAAGTTATCCCCAAAATTCTGGTGTTTCACCTAGAACAGGTCTCAACTTCTTCTTTAACCAAGGAAATTTGCCTGGAAAAGATCAAACATAAGTTGTCTCAAATAAAGAGACTTGTTACTTGTTGTCATGGGGAATTGCAAAGAGAAATGACTTTCTGGGGATAGAAATATGACTTACCGGGTGTTGTACCCCAAAATTTGCCCTCCCATATTCTTCAAAATTCATCAGGAATCATCTTCAAATGGTTCAAGACTACTCAAGGATTGCACAGTCCAACTACCTCCTAAGCCAGCTGAAATTAGGGTTTTGGTTCCTTCAAAGAATTTGAGGTTTTCAATGGCTCAATCAAGTCTCAAGGGTCCATATGCATGCTCAAGCACCTACATGCCAAGTCTCAAGACTCACAATGCCAAATTCCACAATCAAAAGCTCCATTTGAACTACAGTCAACTATAGGGGCAAAATGGTCATTTTACAGTCAAAAGTCAGAATTTTTGGTCAACATCTTATTTTGAGTCCACAATCATCATTTGATCAAGTCTTGATCATGATTCCACAAGAATGGCTCAAAAATCATCAAGATGCAAGAAGTTACTATTTTTGGACAGCAGAAAAGTCAATTGTACCTTTACCAAGGCATAACTTTTTCATGGTTCATCAGAAAAATCCCATCCAATGCTCATTTTGAAGGGGATGACATTTCCTACAACTCATCCTGACACACAATAACATGTGCAAAGATAATTTAACTGAATCCTGACACACTCGCACATGCCACTCCTAGGGTACGCCTCACTTGGTTGCCTCGACGTGGTCATTGAGTATAGGGTGTTTTAGAGGTCTCCCTTCTGTTTAAAGATCCAAGTTGCCTCGAAACGGTTGCCTCAGATAAAAAAGGATCTAGGACATTAGGGTTACCGCTAAGGCGTCCTACTATTGCTTTGGTGACCACATGTCCCTATAATCGAATTGACCCGAAAAACTCCAACAACGGTGCTACCTACTTCTCAATAGTGGGATAGTATTGTCTAAAGGACATTTACACAGCTTAATTTCTTTTGAGTAGGTAGATTTCTCTAAGGTACTTGCTCTTTCAAAACAAAAACAACTTTTCGCACTTACACTTTTCTGACAAAAGTTTTCAAACAAACACTTCATGACACTCTTGAGGATAGATACAAGAGTCAAATCGAAGTTTTCAAGCAAAATTTTTTCAAAACCCACAAACACAAGAAAAGCAAACATTTTTGAAAACATAGTGAGCAAGTACCTAAGAGCCCGTGGATAACCACAGATAGAAAGAGTGCTAACACCTTCCCTTTCTATAATCTACCTCCCGAACCGAGAGACATCTCGAAAAGGAATTTTGCTGTGCTTTTGTCCTTTCCTTGTTGGAGAAAATAAAAGACGGTGGCGACTCTTGCTTACCGTAACATTTCGCGAACCAGCATTTCAAAAACAGTCAGTTCTATTTCCACTGATCACAGAACTGGCGACTCTGCTAGGGACATATAAGTGAGGTGTACCTTAGGATTTGATCATTGTATGTTTTCAATTGTATGCTTTGTTTGCTTTAATATTGTGGGCTTGCATCGGAGTTTCATAGATCCTAACCCGGATCTGGGGAATACCCTTTAGGTAGCAATAAGCTGTGAGGGACCTGTCCGGTGTAGACCGACACGGGTGAAGCAGTAGCTACGTTGGTGTGACACCTTGGTCTGTACCGATATTCCTTGTGTTGGAACGAGGAGAATATGGGTCTTCTGAGGAGTCATTAAGCACCAACTGACCTTAGAACCTTAAATTGACCCAACTTGGCCATAGAACAGTAGCAGTATGCTAGACTCATTGAGGCTAAACTCTCGCGATGGTTCCGGTCGTAAGAAAAGATTGCGAAGCTGGAGTTATGAGCGATTGAGGGTAGTCAGTGATATTGAGATCCTCTAGAACCCGGTTACTATTTTCTAGGACAGGTCTTAACCAACTGAACCGAAAGAGGGTAGTACCTAAACTTCATGCTGGCCTGAACTCTAAGGGCTGTCTTGTGTGACTTGTGTGCCTTACCAAGTTTGCCTTTTGTGAATACTTGTGGTGTGCTTTATCATAACATCATACCATCATGACATTACATGCATCCTGCATAAGGACTAACCCATTTCAAAGACAAGAGGGTTTCATCTTTGCTCTGTTTTGTAGGACATCATGATGCCCGTGCAAAGGAATACTATCTGGCTCAACTTTGTTCACCCACCTGATTTGCTTAAAGAATTGGTTGATAGGATTCCAAACACTACTTCCTTCATCAAGAGGAATGGTTCTCTTCTCGGTTTAGTCACTTCAAAATGGGACCAACAGCTGATGAGTGTCCTGACCCAGTTTTATGATCCCCTATACCATTGCTTCACCTTTCAAGACTTCCAGCTGGTCCCTACCCTGGAAGAATTCTCTGATTTGCTTGGTATCCCTGTTTTGGAGCAGACTACATTCACTGGTTGAGAAAAGACTCTTAGGCTTAAGGAGATTGTTGCAGCCCTTCCCTTGACCAACAAAGAGGTAATGGATAACTGGGAGACTAGAAGCGGAGTTAAAGGCTTTTTGGCTAAGTTTCTGATTGGTAAAGCTAATAGTTTCTGGAATGAATTAGACTTCAGGGCGTACGAAGACATCCTGGCTCTCTTAATCTATGGTCTGGTATTGTTTCCAAATCCTGATACCTTTGTTAATGTCAATGCTATAAGGATCTTCATCTCTCGGAACCCAGTACCCACTCTCTTGGGTGATATCTTGCAACAGCTCTATGCTCGTACTGCCCGAAGATGGGGAACTTTGTGGTGTTGTGATCCTTTGTTAGTGAGGTGGTTTATTTTGCACCTCCCTAAGTTCGTGCTGAAGAACAAAGAAGGAAGGGGTTGGGCTCATAGGTTAATGTCTCTCACTGATAATGACATCATTTGGACTCTCAGAGGTTTAGATGAGGTGGCTGTTATTGATCGTTGCGGAGAGTATCCTAATGTTCCATTGATCGGAACCCAGGGAGGAATCTCTTATAATCCATGTTTAGCTCTCCGTCAGTTTGGAAGACCAGAAGAGCAGGGCCTCATGAGATGTTGGTACCTCACATCAGTTTTGAGTTTCAGGTAGATAGTGACGAGCTACGCCGTAGATTCATCAGGGCTTGGGACAGAATTCACAAAGCTGACCCACATGAGTTGGGACCAAAGACTTCTCTGCCTATGGAATCCTACTACAGATGGGTCCGCATCTGTGCTCAGAAGTTAAGTATGCCATACGAAGCCGTCAGACCTATTATTCTTGAATTTCCTGATAGAGACAGGGTTCCTCCAACTGTTCTCCCTCCTCAGATACCCACTGATGTTGATACACTAAAGAGGTCTTGGGCGCAACTACAGGAAGAACGGGATTCTTATCGGGAAAGGTTCAATGAACAAGAACAGAAAATCCAGAAGCTGACCAAGCAATTGGAGAACGAGCGGATCCTGAATGACTATATCCGTACTGAGAAGAAGAGACCATGGGAGCACTGATGGACTTTGGATGTTTCTTTTACAGCTTTCATTTCCTTTTCAGTACTTTCATTTATGTAACGCCTAAGGGAAATTTCTTGAACAAATTGAAGTTTGAATCTAATAAAGTGTGTTTCCTTTTTGTCTACAAAGTTGAATCCCGATTGTCTTTGAAAACATAAATCATACGCATTCCATTCATCATATGCATAACAGGTACCCTTTTTACAGGTCACTTATCTTCTTCGCTGTTTATTTCAACAATCATCATGACTTCTGAACCATCTACTGAACAAGCTATCAAGGCCCTCCAGGCCCAGAATGCCCAGTTCCAGGAGTTGGTTATGAGCCTAGCCCAGGGTCAACAGGAGTTGAAGACTCTGATTCTGAAGAAGAAGAAGAAGAAGAGGACGGTGCTATTCAACACTGGACGTAGATTCGGGAATGGACTGCAAAACGAGGTTGATCTGACTACTTCCTCTGTAGGGAAAGACAGTCCCCAAGAGAGAAGGGTTCCCAGTCCCGTGGTCTCCGACAACGAGACAGATTATAATGATGAACAGTACCCTCCTGCTGAGGACAAGTACAAACAGCTAGAAGACCGCTTAAGTGCTATGGAGATTCAACATGTGCCCGGGCTGGATTTTGGAGACCTAGGCTTATCCTCTAGGGTGGTGATTCCCCATAAGTTCAAGGCACCTGCTTTTTCAAAGTACGAAGGAGCTTCCTGTCCTAAGCTGCACCTTCGATCGTATGTGAGGAAGATCCAACCTTATACAGCTGACAAGAATTTATGGATCCATTTCTTCCAGGATAGTCTTTCAGGGACTCAACTCGAATGGTTCTATCAGCGAGATGGAGCCAGCGTTCGTAACTGGGAGGACTTGGCTACTGCGTTTTATAAGCAGTATCAATATAATTCCGACCTCGCTCCTACGCGTACCCAACTCCAGGGTATGTCACTAGGGACGGGTGAAGGATTTAAGGAATATGCCTAAAAGTGGAGAGACCTGGCTGGAAGGGTGCAGCCACCTTTGATGGACCGTGAGCTTGTGGATATGTTCCTGGGGACCCTGTCTGGTCCGTTCTTCAACCATCTGATTGGAAATTCTTCTGCTGGGTTTACAGATCTGATCTTGACTGGTGAGAGAATAGAAGTTGGTATCAAGTCTGGAAAGATACAGAAAGGGGCCTCCTCGAGCTCTGAAAAGAAACCATTCAAGAAGGAATCTAGTGCTATCTACGGTTCAAGGAGATAGAATAAACCGGAACGCCGCCAAGCTGTTAATGCGGTGGTAATTTCAAAGCCTGCTGCTGCTCCTCAGCAATATAACCAACCAAGGGGTGAGAGACCTAAAAGGCAGTTCACTCGACTCAGTATGACCTTGTCTCAGATATTGCCGCAATTACTATCAACCAATCTGGTTACTATAAAAGAAGCTCTGAAGGTCGTGAACACAACATCTCCAAAGTACAATCCCAACGCCTGCTGCACTTATCACTCTGACAGCCCGGGACATACTACGGATGATTGTTGGGCTCTGAGGAATAAGGTTCAGGACCTTATTGATGCTAAAGAGATAGAGTTCGAAGCGCCTGAAAGGCCCAATGTTGTGACTGCTCCCATGCCCAAGCATGGAGTGAATGCTGTAGAGGAAGACCTGTATGTAGCCTCTGTGGATGATATTGTTACTCTGTTGTTGACTGTCAAAAGGAACTTGTTGCTAGCCGGTTTATTTCCGGGATGTAGTAAAGGTTGCCATCTATGTTCTGTTTCACCTGCTGGTTGTCCTTTGTTGAAGTCAGGCGTCCAAAACCTGATGGATAACAAAGAGATCTTGTTCGAGAAAATTGTTGTTCCTGTTATCCCTACTGAAGAAGTGTCCATTGTTACTATTTTCAACAATTCTACCAAGGTGCCCTCAAAGAAGCCTGTAAAAATTATGTCTGTTCAGAAGATTGCACCTATCATCATCACTGTTCTGGGGCCTATCCCCTATACATCTGACAAAGCTATCCCGTGGCAATATGGGGAAGATGTTTATGTGCTTGGAGTTAAACAAGAGTTTGATACCAGTACTGGCGTCTGCAACATCACCGGGCCTGCCAAAGTCACCCGCAGTGGTAGGCTCTTCACACCTGATATTGCACCACCAACAATTCAGAGACTTATTGTCATCACACCTACAAGTGTGCCCACTTCCCTGCCTGACCCAGTTCCTATTTCTACCCCTGCTGTCGAGTCATCTGACGCTCGGGGCAAAGGGATTGCTACTGATATGCCTGCCCAGACGGAGGCACCGAAGACAACCACTGTTGAAGCTTCCAAGCAGGAGATGGAAGAGATCCTTAAGATTATCAAGAAAAGTGATTTTAACGTAGTTGAGCAGCTGGGGCACACCCCATCTAAAATTTCTATGTTATCGCTGTTGTTGTGTTCAGAAGCCCATGCCAAGGCTTTGATTACCTTCCTGAAGACGGCCCACGTGCCACAAGAGACGTCAGCTGATCAATTTACCGATTGTGTGGCCAACTTAACTGTTGATAATGGTCTGGGTTTCTCTGATGTTGATCTGACTGCTAAGGGGAAGAATCATAACGATGCCCTGCATGTCTCCATTGAATGCAGGGGCACTACTCTTGCCCATGTGCTGGTTGACACTGGTTCCTCGTTGAACGTATTACCCAAGAAAGCTCTAGATAGGTTGGATTGTGAGGGTTTGGAACTAAAGCCAAGTAACATTGTTGTCCGGGCCTTTGACGGGTCGAAAAGGATGGTACATGGTGAAGTTGATATTCCAATCAGGGTTGGTTCGCAGGTCTTTGATTCAACATTCTATGTGATGGACATCCAATCGTCCTACTCTTGTTTGTTGGGTCGTTCTTGGATCCATAAAGCTGGAGCTGTGACCTCCACATTGCATTAGAAGTGAAATACCCAGTCAAGGGGAAGATTGTGATAGTTCAGTGGGAGGAAGAATACATGGTCAGCCACCTTAACTCGTTCCGGTACATAGAAATGGATGGGGAGTTCATTGAGACCCCCTTTCAACACTTTGAAGAGGTTCCTCCAACACTGGCATCAGCTGAAACTATGATCGAAGATGCTCCGTTGAAGATGGCTTCCTTAAAGGATGCTCGGGCTGTTGTTGAGAAGGGTGAATACGCAAACTGGGGCCGACTTCCTGATTTCACTCAAAAGACTGACAAGTTTGGTTTGGGTTTCACTGCAGAAGCTCAGAGGGTTGTTCGTGAGGCAAGGATTGGAAGACCTCCTGTATTCATCACCAACCCGGGGGTAAATGCCATTGAAGACGACGTGGAGGAATCTGAATTCGACAGCTGGATCTACCCAACGACCAACGGTGGACCAAGCAACTGGACTGTGAAGGACTTCATACCTATTACTTTTGTCACTCAGTAATGAACTCCTTTGTTTTGAATTTGTAACAAACAATAATCTAAAACTTTATGGCCCAGTGTCTTACCCGGGGCACCGTGGCTTCATTTGTGAGGGCTTTTGTGTGTTATTTTCATATATCATTAATAAAAGCATTGGACGTTTTTTTTGCATTTCAAATCTTGTGCTCCTTGTCTTTCTTTATTATATATTGCAAAACAGCTATATTTACACACACTCACATATACAGGTTCCAATCAACTCTGGATCTCACTGGTAACGACTCTGCTACTGTTAGTTATGACTTCGAAAATCCGATCAACTTAGCTGAAGACGAAGGTGAAGATGATTGTGAAGTGCCTGGTGAGCTGGCAAGACTGTTACTCCAGGAAGAGAGGGCCATTCAGCCACATGAAGAGCCAGTGGAAACGGTAAATCTTGGTACTGAGACAGACATAAAGGAAGTCAAGATCGGTGCCAATCTGGAGTCTAGTGTGAAACAACGGTTGATTCAGATGCTGCATGACTACGTGGAAATCTTTGCCTGGTCTTACGAGGATATGCCTGGGTTGGATACTGACATTGTGGTTCATCACTTGCCTACCAAGGAAGAATACCCTCTGGTAAAACAGAAGGTCCGCCGTATGCGTCCAGAGATGTCCGAGAAAATCAAAGCTGAGGTCATGAAACAATTTGATGTCGGGTTTCTAGCAGTGACTTCTTACCCTCAGTGGGTCGCCAATGTGGTTCCAGTACCGAAGAAAGATGGTAAGGTCCGGATGTGTGTTAACTACAGGGATTTGAACAGGGCGAGCCCTAAGGATGACTTCCCTCTGCCTCACATCGATGTTCTGGTTGACAACACCGCTCAGCATAAGGTATTCTCCTTCATGGACGGGTTCTCCGGTTATAATCAAATCAAGATGGCTCCTGAAGACATGGAGAAGACCACCTTTGTTACTCAGTGGGGCACCTTTTGCTACAAGGTCATGCCTTTTGGGTTGAAAAATGCTGGGGCAACCTACCAACGTGCCATGGTTGCTTTGTTTCATGACATGATCCATCACGAGATCGAAGTATATGTCGACGATATGATTGCAAGGTCCCAAACTGAGGAGGAACACCTTGACCATCTGCAGAAGCTGTTTGACCGGTTGAAGTTGTACAAACTGAGGTTGAACCCGAACAAATGCACCTTCGGGGTAAGATCTGGAAAATTGCTGGGCTTCGTCGTGAGCGACAAAGGTATTCAAGTGGACCCTGCCAAGGTGAAATCCATACAAGGGATGCCAGTTCCCAAGATAGAGAAAGAGGTCAGAGGCTTTCTAGGATGGCTGAACTACATTGCCCGATTCATCTCACATCTAACTGCTACCTGTGAACCAATCTTCAAGCTACTGAAGAAAGATCAGGTAGTACGTTGGAACGATGAATGTCAGGCCGCTTTCGAAAGAATCAAAGAGTATCTCCAAGAACCATCCATTCTTATGCCACCGGTTGAAGGGAGACCTCTAATCTTATACTTGACGGTACTTGACAACTCAATGGGGTGTGTGCTGGGGCCGCATGACGAGTCTGGCCGAAAAGAGCACGCTATTTACTACCTTAGCAAAAAGTTTACCGACTGTGAGACCCAATACTCACTGCTCGAGAAAACTTGCTGCGCTTTGGTATGGGCTGCTCGCCGGCTGAGACAGTATATGTTGACTCACACTACTCTGTTGATTTCAAAAATGGATCCAATAAAGTACATCTTCGAAAAGCCTGCCTTGTCCGGTAGAATAGTAAGATGGCAGATGATCTTGACTGAATATGACATTCAGTACACGACTCAGAAAGCAATCAAGGGAAGTGTGTTGGCAGACCATTTGGCACACCAGGCAGTGGATGACTACCAGTCGATGAACTTTGAATTTCCAGACAAGAATATCATGGTAGTGACTGATTGTGAAGTACCTGGACTGGATGAAGGACCTGAGGAAGGATCCCGATGGTCTATGCACTTTGACGGAGCCTCAAACGCTTTGGGTAATGGTATTGGCGTTGTGATCATATCTCCAAAAGGCTCTCATACTCCACTTACCGCCGGACTATGTTTCAACTGCACCAACAACATGGCGGAGTATGAAGCATGCATTATGGGTCTTCGAGCTGCAATTGACCTAAGGATCAAGTTTCTGAGTGTCTTCGGAGATTCTGCTCTTGTGATCAGTCAGATCAAAGGCGAGTGGGATACGAAACACCCAAATCTTATTCCTTACAAGGAGTATGTGTTGATGTTGCTTCCCCATTTCGAGGAGATAACCTTTGAACACTTCCCGAGAGAGGAGAATCAGTTGGCGGACGCGCTAGCTACGATGTCTTCTATGTTCAAAGTCAAATGGGACAACGAGGCTCCCCTGATCATTATTTGGAAATTGGATGAACCTGCACATTGTTGTGATCTTGAGACCGAAGAGGTAACAGAAAAGCCTTGGTATCATGAAGTAAAGAGGTACTTGGAAGCCCAAGAATACCCCGAGGGCGCATCCGTTAATGACAAGAAGTTTCTGAGAAGGTTCGCGGTAAAATTCTTCCTCAGCAATGACATTCTCTACAAACGTAACCATGATTCCACCTTACTGCATTGTGTGGACAAGACTGAAGCAGAAAGGATCATGGCAGAGCTGCATGAAGGTACCTTCAGAACTCATTCCAGTGGACATACCATGGCGAAGAAAATCCTTCGGGCAGGATATTACTGGTCCACAATGGAAGCTGACTGTTACCAACATTCTCGGACATGTCATAAATGCCAGATCTATGCTGATAAGGTGCACATTCCTCCAGTTCCTCTGAACGTCTTAATAGCACCTTGGCCTTTTGCAATGTGGGGCATTGATATGATCGGCGAGATCAGACCTACGGCATCCAACGGGCATCGCTTCATCCTAGTAGCGATTGATTACTTTACGAAGTGGGTTGAAGCAGCCTCCTTTGCCACCGTAACCAAGAACGTCGTGGCACGGTTTATTCGGCACAACCTGATCTGTCGATACGGTGTACCTGAGAGGATCATTACGGATAATGGTACCAATCTTAACAACAAGATGATCACTGAGCTCTACGAGCAATTCAAGATACAGCATCACAACTCTTCTCCTTACCGGCCGAAGATGAATGGGGTTGTAGAAGCGGCTAATAAGAATATTAAGAAGATTGTGCAGAAGATGACAGTGACCTACAAAGATTGGCACGAGATGTTATCGTTTGCTCTTCATGGGTACCGTACCTCAGCAAGAACGTCAACATGGGCAACACCCTTTTCCTTGGTCTATGGCATGGAGGCAGTCCTACCCATTGAAGTGAAGATACCCTCTCTCTGGATAATGAAGGATGCAGGTTTGAGTGAAGATGACTGGATTCAGACTCGGCTTGATCAACTAAACCTAATCGACGAAAAGATACTCACTTCTATTTGCCATGGTCATACGTACCAAAAACGGATGATCAAGGCATTTAACAAGAAATTCAGACGCCAAGAGTATCAAGTTGGGGACCTGGTAATCAAGCGCATCATCCTACCTCAAGGTGATCCCAGCAGAAAATGGACTCCTACGTACGAAGGACCATTTGTGGTTAAGAACATCTTCTCAGGAGGAGCGATGATTCTAATACCATGGATGGTGACGACCTTCCTCACCCTGCCAATGCAGACATAGTAAAAAGATACTACGCATGATTAAAGACCCGCTAGGTCGACTGGCCTAGGCAAAAATAAGGGCTTCCCGGCGAACCAAAAGGGTTCGGGCAAAAATAAGGGATGAAATAAAAAAATTTGTACACCCGGCAAGTCGAAAACCTGAAAAGGCGGCTTGGGCAAAAATGGGTATCCCGGTGGACTGAAAACCCGAAAGGGCGGTCCAGGAAAAAGTTAGGGATTAAAGCGTAATACTATGTCTCATTGGATCACCCTGCATCCAGACCTCGGTATCAGACGACACCAATCAGTCAGCTTCATCTCCAACTAAGCAACAAAGTGATGAGACGCTCAAAGACATAAAGGCGATAGCAGAGTTGGAACCCAGTGGGATTTTTCACATAGCTGTTTTGTTTTCCTTTTTACAAATTGTATAAATTCTATTCTGTTCGGCGGTGTTCTCTTACTAGGACGTCAGCCTCTTGTACACAAAAAAGCCTATTTACAGGCAAATTTCAAAATCAATACAAGCTCATCATTTCCAGACAAATTGCCAATTGTTTTTCCTTTTATCTGTTTTTGTGATCGGTGGAAATAGAACTGACTGTTTAAAGATGGTTCGCGAAATGTCGCGGAAGCAAGAGTCGCCACCGTCTTTTATTTTCTCCAACGTGGAAAGGACAAAAGCACAGCAAAATTCCTTATGAGAACGCTTCTCGGTTCGGGAGGTAGATTTATAGAAAGGGAAGGTGTTAGCACCCTTTCTATCCGTGGTTATCCACGGGCTCTTAGGTACTTGCTCTTATGTTTTCAAAATGTTTGCTTTTCAAAATGTGAGTGGGTTTGAAAAAGGTTTCATTGAAAGATTTCTGAATGACTCTTGCATCTGTCCTCAAAAGTGTTTGAAAAATTTGTTTTGAAAGCTTTTGAAAGTGTCAGTGTGAAAAGATTTTTGTTTGTTTTTTAGAGAGCAAGTACCCATGAGTCATCTACCTACCCTAAGAAATTAGGCTGTGTAAGAGTCATTAAGGTAGTTCCATCCCACCATTGAGAGGTAGGTAGCACCACCGTTGGAGGTGTTCGGGTCAATTCGATTTTAGGGATAGTGTGGTCACCGAAGCAACAGTTAGGATACCTTAGAAGTAACCCTAATGTCCTAGATCCTTTTTAATCCGGGGCAACCGTTTCGAGGCAACTGTTTCGAGGAAACTGGATCTTGGACATAAGAGCGACCGCTAAAACGTCCTATACTTGACGACCACGTTTTGAAGGCAACGAGTGAGGCGTACCCTAGAAGTGGTGTGTACATTGTGTGTTGTTTTCATGTTAACATTTATCTTTGATCATGGCATTGTGAGCTACGAGTTGTTTTTAATTACCATACATTCTTTCATGCAATTTAGCAGTTAGGAGTGCGGAAAATTAAATACGGAAAGGTAAAAGCTACGCTATTACAAGGCGCGGGTCTATACATCGCAAAAATACAAAGACCCGTTTTTGATAAAGATGCGGGAAGTAAAAAAAAAGCAATAAACCTAATTACTATTACATTCCGGAAACAATTACATAATAATCAAAAGAAATAAGAATAACGTGCGAAAGAATAAATTAAACTGAACGTCCGAGGGTTTTGGACCCTTTTGAGAAATTAAATTAAATTAAGGCCTAATTATTGAATTAAAGAAAAGAAAGTATTTTTTATGTTTTTTGTGTTTATTATGGAAATAAAGAAAAAAGGAATTAAAATTAAAGTTAGTGAAACCCTAGTTCTAGATTATTTTAATTATTAAAGAAAATGTCAAAGTTGACCTAATTTACTAATTAATTAATTTACATGTTTATGTACAAAATAATAATAATAATTAATAATGATAATAATAACTAATTAAAAAAAGATAAAAAGTGTCAAAACCTAATTCTATGTAATTTTTATTTATTAAGAAAAAAGGATTAAAAATTAAAACCTAAATTAAACTAAGTTAATTATTAGTATTTATTTACAAAAATATGTTAATGGTGAAATTAAATACTAATTAAAAATAAAAACATTTTTGAGTTTCTGATTTTTATTAGGAAAAAATTATTTTATGGTGAATTAACAATAATTAAACAATTAAAAGAATTAGAAAAGAAAAGAAAATAAAATTTAAATATGCAAACCAAAGGGGTGTGATGGCCCAAAGTGGAGGTGTATTGCTGGAATTCAGGCCCAAGAGAAACCCAAGCCTTGTTGACTTTCATGATTGTGTGCATGCTGGTTGACTGGAGTGCATCATGGACTTCATTCTGTGGCCACTGGATTGGGCATCATGGCCACTTGGCAAGCTAGCGCGTGAAGATGCATGATGGACCATTGAACGAATGCTGCATGTGAACGTTTTAAAACAAAAATCAACAATTATATGGGGGGACCTGGGAATCGAACCCAGGTCCCAGCGTTCCTTGCCATTGTGCCTTTGCCACTGAACCATTCAAACGCATTTGTAATATAAGTGGACAATAATTATTATATAAGAAAAACAATCATAATGGTATAAAACAAAATAAAGCGCGCCAGATTTGTACTACCCAACCATGCACTGCCACGCCATCTCCTTCTTCGTTGAACCTGTAAAAAGAAAACAAGATAGCGGGGGTTTTAAACCCCCACTAACCATAACCACGAAAAATAGCGACTAGAGTTAGGGACAATATAAAAAGGGCGCGATGATTCCATTCAGTTCGTATTGAGCTTCTGAATTTAACTGTATAGGTCTCAAGGTCTGATTTTTCCTCAACAAGAAAGCCCTATTTTGAAAACTCGAAAACCCTAAAATCCATTCATGGTGAATTGTGATTCTGTGAGTTTCAGTGCAATTAAACCATACCAAAAGGTTCATGTATGTTCAAACAATGCAAAACAAACAATCAAACATGTTAAATGCTCATGAGATACAAGTTTCGATTATGAAAAATAAAGGTGAACCGTGAATCTGTTCTGGGCAATTTCTTGGGTGTTAACGTGTGATTTCGATCCCTACGCGTTCCTGGAAGTGTCAGCAATCTATTAGAAACCAGAACAAGCTTTGAATCACGCTGCAATATTGATTTCAGTTTTCCAAGGTTTCTTGAATTTTTGCAAATTGGCTGTGTTTTTGTGGCAGCTTTCATGTGTCTTTGAGTAGGGTTGGCCTCAGCATATGTATGTGATGTGAATTAGGTTAAAACTTTGGCCCAAAAGTCCATGAAATTAAGTTTTCAATCTTTGATTTTCAATCATGTAATTTTCAATCTTTTTCAATGAAAACCTTGCCAAATATGGATGATCTTCCCTTTTTGATTGAGAAACGAGTTTGCCAGCTTGCCCTGATTTGATTTGCTTCACAAAAGATCCAAAAAACATATCTTTTTGATTTTCCTATAATTAAAACCAATTAAATGAATTAATATTAATATAAATTCAATTAATTAATTAAAAATAAGAAAATAAATTATTTTGAGCTCAATGGGTCGTGCATAGGCTTTGGGTAAAGATTCAAGAAAGAATTTGAGGCCCATTAGCAAAAATGAAGTGTTTTAGGCAAAGTTGACTTTTGAAAGTTCCCAAAAATTTCCCAACTTCTCCAATGCATATCTTGCTCAAATTTGAAGCTATGAACATGTTCTTGGACATTTTGGAAAGGTCTTGAAGTCCTCTAACCAATGCCTTTGGTCCCATGTCATTTTGGTTTACCAATCTCAAGTTATGGTCTTTGACTTAAAGTGCCTTTTTGTTGACTTTTGAAAATGACCTATAATGTTGAAATTGATAACTTTTTGTGAGAGCATTTCTTGGACTTGGAATGTGAAGATGAGTTGTAGGAGATGTCATCCCCTTCAAAATGAGCATTGGATGGGATTTTTCTGATAAACCATGAAGAAGTTATGCCTTGGTCAATTTGCAGTTGACTTTTCAACTGTCCAAAAATAGAAACTTTTGCATCTTGAGACTTTTTGAGCCATGCTTGTGGAATCATGATCAAGAATTGATCAAATGATGATTGTGGCTTCAAAATAAGATGTTGATAAAAAAAATTTACTTTTGACTGTCAAATGACCATTTTGCCCTTGCAGTTGACTGTGAAGCAATTAGGGCTTTTGACTGTGCAACTTGATGTTGTGAGTCTTGAAACTTGACATATAGATGCTTGACAATGTATATAGGCATATGGGACTTGATTGGACCCTTGAAAACCTCAATTTCTTTGCAAGAACCAAAACCCTAATTTTGACTGTGTTAGGAGGCAATTGGACTGTGCAACCCTTGAGAGATTTTGAAACATTTGGAGATTGATCTTGGCAACTCTTGAAAAATATGGGAGGGCAAATTTTGGGGTACAACACTTTTGTTTTGCAAAGAACGTCCAATGTTCATTTTTGATATATGCATTTGACATTAATTGCTAACTCATAAATATTTGCATGCGAAACAAAGGACTAATTACGGGTGACATCAGAAACAGGGGCAATAAGAATTGTCTAAGTGATCTAGTTGCTCTGTCCACCAAGGTACCAAGGTAGGTTCGGCTGAAGTATTTGACCAAGATACCTTCACTCCCCGTAGAGTAAGGCAAGATTCAGCAATACTCACCCCAAGCAGAGTTGGTCTCTCATCAGCCCTAAAAAGGCACAGTATCTCCAGCAAGTCAGCAATACTCTCCCCCGAGCAGAGTTGGTCTACCATCAGTCCTGGAAAAGTTGGGTATCCCTAGAGGATCTTAATATTCCCTAGCAGAGTATACAGATATTTCTCAGCAAGCATCCCCGGCAGTCTTGATATTCCTTGACAAAAATATAAGATTGTTCCCTGGCGGAATACAGGATACCCCCAGTGGAGCCATTTCCCCAGTGCAGTCCAAAAAGTTTCCCCAGGAGAGTTGAATCATCCTCCCTAGTAGATTCCAGAAGCTTATCCCCTGCAGAACGCACCTCTCCCGACCATATTCAAAGGTTATTCCCCACCATAGTCTAACTGGGTTATCCTCAGCAAATTACAACGGAAAGATCGTCCTCAGCGAAGTTTTTCCTATCCCCAGCGGAGTTCATCGAAATCCTTAACAGAGCTTATCAATGGCATCCCCAGCGGAGTTATCATTAAAATCTCAGTGAAGCATCTCTTCCCACAGAGTAATTTCCCGCAGAGTAATCTCTTCATCAAGTTGATTCCCCAACGGAGTCATCTTCTCCTACCGGTTTATTCTAGCAATCATCTTTGTTCATCATCCCCAGCGGAAAGGAAGAACTCTACTCTTCAACATCAGCCCAGGATTCAACGAACTTCCCGGCATGCGTCAAGGATTTATTTTCCTAAACGAAAATACATTCATAAACATTTCACATTTCATATCTCCTATTTACATACATGATAAAGTGCATACGACACGATCTCGTTTTGAGAACATCATGACATCATGCATTTCATACATCATGATATTGCATACAACTAATGTTTTGCCTTTTCAGGAAAAAGTCAATCAAAAGATATTACCATCACCTTTTGAAGTTCCAGATTCGATACCTGTATCTAGCTAGGGCATATCTGTGAGCGATTGATCGTAGATCTATACCTGTATCTAGCCAGGAAAGTATCTGCATGAAGAGTTTGAAGATCAACACCTGTAACAGGCCAGGAAACTATCTTTCATTCTCAGGTCAGAGGTCTACACCTGTATCCAGCCAGGAAAGCTATCTCTACCAACCTTTTGAAGTTCCAGATTCGATACCTGTATCTAGCCAGGGCATATCTGTGGACGATTGATTGTAGATCTATACCTGTATCTAGCCAGGAAAGTATCTGCATGAAGAGTTTGAAGATCAACACCTGTAACAGGCCAGGAAACTATCTTTCATTCTCAGGTCAGAGGTCTACACCTGTATCCAGCCAGGAAAGCTATCTCTACCAACCTTTTGAAGTTCCAGATTCGATACCTGTATCTAGCCAGGGAATATCTGTGGACGATTGATTGTAGATCTATACCTGTATCTAGCCAGGAAAGTATCTGCGTGAAGAGTTTGAAGATCAATACCTGTATCTATCTAGGAAGTCATCTTTCATTCTCAGGTCAGAGATCTACACCTGTATCCAACCAGGAAAGCTATCTCGACTAACCTTTTGGAGTTCCAAATCAACACTTGTATCTAGACAGGAAATATCTGTGAGCGATTGATTGTAGATTCGATACCTGTATCTAGCCAGGAAAGTTATCTACATGAAGAGATTGAAGATCAATACCTGTATCTAGCCAGGAAACCATCTTTCATTCTCAGGACAGAGGTCTACACCTGTATCCAGCCAGGAAAGCTATCTCGACCAACCTTTTGAAGTTCGAAATTCGATACCTGTATCCAGCCAGGGCATATCTGTGAGCGATTGATTGTAGATCTATACCTGTATCTAGCCAGGAAAGTATCTGCGTGAAGAGTTTGAAGATCAACACCTGTATCTATCCAGGAAATTATCTTTCATTCTCAGGTCAGAGGTCTACACCTGTATCCATCCAGGAAAGCTATCTCGACCAACCCTTTGAAGTTCCAGATTTGATACCTGTATCTAGCCAGGGCATATCTGTGAGCGATTGATTGTAGATTCGATACCTGTATCTAGCCAGGAAAGTTATCTACATGAAGAGATTGAAGATCAACACCTGTAACAGGCCAGGAAATTATCTTTCTTTCTCAGGTACGCAAGTTCTCGCTAAGGAATCTATTACGCGATCAACATCTCCAGATGGCATCTTTAAGCCCATCTCCACCACTATCTATCATCTCTCCAAATGGCATCTGTAAGCCCATTCCCGATATCACATTGCTGATACTACACTATGCGAGTGCAAATTTCTGGGCACTCTAGTGTTCAATCATCTTCCACCTTCGGATCACGAAAGGCACGCAAGCCAATCTACATCCTCAGGTTTAAGAAGAATGAACAGGGGCAACTGTTGTACCCCAAAATTTTCCCTCCCATATTCTTCAAAATTCATCAGGAATCATCTTCAAATGGTTCAAGACTACTCAAGGATTGCACAGTCCAACTACCTCCTAAGCCAGCTGAAATTAGGGTTTTGGTTCCTTCAAATAATTTGAGGTTTTCAATGGCTCAATCAAGTCTCAAGGGTCCATATGCATGCTCAAGCACCTACATGCCAAGTCTCAAGACTCACAATGCCAAATTCCACAGTCAAAAGCTCCATTTGAACTACAGTCAACTGTAGGGGCAAAATGGTCATTTTACAGTCAAAAGTCAGAATTTTTGGTCAACATCTTATTTTGAGTCCACAATCATCATTTGATCAAGTCTTGATCATGATTCCACAAGAATGGCTCAAAAATCATCAAGATGCAAGAAGTTACTATTTTTGGACAGTAGAAAAGTCAACTGTACCTTGACCAAGGCATAACTTTTTCATGGTTCATCAGAAAAATCCCATCCAATGCTCAATTTTAAGGGGATGACATTTCCTACAACTCATCTTCACATTCCAAGTCCAAGAAATGCTCTCATAAAAAGTTATCAATTTCTACATTATAGGTCAATTTCAAAAGTCAACAAAAATGCACTTTAAGTCAAAGACCATAACTTGATATTGGTAAATACAAATGACATGGGACCAAAGGCATTGGTTAGAGGACTTCAAGACCTTTCCAAAATGTCTAATAACATGTTCATATGATCAAAATTGAGCAAGATATGCATTGGAGAAGTTGGGAAATTTTTATGAATTTGCAAAAGTCAACTTTGCTCAAAACATTTTGTTTTTGCTAGTGGGCCTCAAATTTCTTCTTGAAACCTTATCCTTGGCTTATGCACGACCCATCAAGCCTATTTGAATTTATTTTCTTATTTTTATTAATTAATTGGATTTTTAATTGATTTTAATTCATTTAATTAATTTAAATTGTAGGAAATTCAAAGATATGGTTTTTCAATCTTTTTGTGAAGCAAGAATGACCTAATCATGCTGGCAATTTCGTGTGCAAATCAAAGGGACAAGAATCTCCAAATTTAGCAAGTTTTTCCAATCAAAAAGATTCAAAAATATTTGATTTTCAATCAAATATACAATCATCAATTGCATGGATTTCTTTGCAAGATAGTGACCTAGTTTCATTCTATTATATATACAGAAGTTAACCCTAATGCCACATACGTGAATTTGCTGCAGAAAAGCCATAACCACATTCAAGAAAATTCAAAGAAAAGTCAAAACTGATTTCCATATTCTAGCACGATTCAAAGGCTTTTGTTGATTCAAACACATTGCTGGGAGTGTGAGGAACGTATTGCAATCAAAACCAAGTGCTAAAGCTCAAGAAATCCCCAAGAACAGTCGCACGGTTTGCATATTTTTTTCATAATCGAAACTCATGATTCATGCATCATTAACATGATTTCTCGTTTGTTTTGTGTTTCTAGAACTCACAGGAAACTAATGGCATAGTTTAATTGGATTATAGTGTACAGAATCACAAATTGCCATTAACAAATTCTAGGGTTCATAAGCTCTAAAATTGGGGCTTTATTATCCAGGAAAAATTGGGACTACTAAGGCATATGGTTGAGACCGTCAGAACAAGACGAACATAGCTGGACCCTCGCGAAACATTTATATAGAGCACAGCTCTATTCGCTATTTTTCGTCATCATGCTTTGTGGGGGTTAAAAACCCCCGCTATCTAACTGTATTTTTTACAGGCAAATGAGGAAGACGAAGGACGTGTTAGTATGTGGTTGGCTAATTCAAATAAAACGCGCGCTTGTTTTGTGTTTCCAGCATAATTATTATTTCTTAATATTATATTTACTTATTGATATAATAAAAAACACAGGCAAATGGCATAGTGGTTAATGCGCTGGCTGGTAACCATTGGGACCTGGGTTCGAATCCCAGGTCCACCCAAAACTCATTTATTTTTTTCTTAACATGTTCATGTGCAGGATCCCAAAGGCGTTCCACCATATGCCTCCAATCATCCAAGCGCCATGTGGCTGCCAGCATAGATCCAATGGTCCCAAGCTGGATGACCATCATACTCCTGGTCAATGCACGTGCAGAGAATTACCAAAAGTCAAACAGGCTTGAGATTAATGGGCCAGGAATTGCCAATAACACCTCCTTAATGGGCCATCACCCCCCTGGGTTCTTTTTCTTTCTTTCTTTATATTATTTTTATCTAGTTAATTATTTTATTAATTATTATTATTATATTTACTTAAATTAATTATTTTTCATAATAAAATCAGAAATATAATAATTATTATTATTATTAATTTCACCTTAATTTAATTATTTTTGTAAATAAATACTAATATAACTAATTTAGTTTAATTAGGTTAAATTTGACTTTTTTTTCACAATAAATAAAATTAACATAGAATTAGGGTTTTGACAACTTTTAATTTCTTTTATTTTTATTTTCATTAAGACATTAAAAAACTAAAAAATACTTTTTTTCTTTTAATTATTTAATTAATTAGAATTAGGTTTAATTAAATGCAAAAAGGACCAAAATTCCATTCTTTTCTCAAAAGGGGTCAAAACCCTAAGACTTTTTCCAATTCAATTTCTTTTCGCGCATATTTATTTTTGATTATATTTATGTAATTGTTCCAAGGATGTAATAGCGTAATTAGGACCCCTTTTTATCGCTTTCTTTATTTTCTTGCAATTTACTTTCAAAGGGTTGTTTTTGGCGATGTAAATACCCGACGCCTTGTAATAGCGTAGATTTACTTTCCGCAATTTACTTTTCGCACAATTATTAACTGTTAATTATGCATGACAAGACTTGCCTGAAAATTAAAATCAAATCGTAGCTCACAATAACATGTGCAAAGATAATTTAACTGAATCCTGACACACTCGCACATGCCACTCCTAGGGTACGCCTCACTTGGTTGCCTCGACGTGGTCATTGAGTATAGGGTGTTTTAGAGGTCGCCCTCCTGTCTAAAGATCCAAGTTGCCTCGAAACGGTTGCCTCGGATAAAAAAGGATCTAGGACATTAGGGTTACCGCTAAGGCGTCCTACTATTGCTTTGGTGACCACATGTCCCTATAATCGAATTGACCCGAAAAACTCCAACGACGGTGCTACCTACTTCTCAATAGTGGGATAGTACTGTCTAAAGGACATTTACACAGCTTAATTTCTTTTGAGTAGGTAGATTTCTCTAAGGTACTTGCTCTTTCAAAACAAAAACAACTTTTCGCACTTACACTTTTCTGACAAAAGTTTTCAAACAAACACTTCATGACACTCTTGAGGACAAATACAAGAGTCAAATCAAAGTTTTCAAACAAACTTTTTTCAAAACCCACAAACACAAGAAAAGCAAACATTTTTGAAAACATAGTGAGCAAGTACCTAAGAGCCCGTGGATAACCACAGATAGAAAGGGTGCTAACACCTTCCCTTTCTATAATCTACCTCCCGAACCGAGAGACATCTCGAAAAGGAATTTTGTTGTGCTTTTGTCCTTTCCTTGTTGGAGAAAATAAAAGACGGTGGCGACTCTTGCTTACCGCGACATTTCGCGAACCAGCATTTCAAAAACAGTCAGTTCTATTTCCACCGATCACACTGGGGAAATGCCACGATATTCCTGCTGAGGAGATAAAGTATTCCTGTGCAAAATAAATGCACAAACCAAAACTCAAAGTTTTCAGAAATCCAAAGTAAATAATATTGTCATGCAACCGCAGATCCGAATTAGAAATAAACAGGAGCAAGCCGACAAAAGAAGATACATCCTTTGAGAAATAAAATTCAAGAGGGAAAACCAAATCAACTAAGCGAAGAGCGTTGCAGGAAGGTCAGAACACAATGTCAATAAACGATGATTTTTAGCCATGCATGATGTATGTATGAATGTATGAGTGCTATCGTGCATATGCTGGTAAAAAGGATACACAATCAGTACAAACAAAACAACAAAGCCGCTTCAGGTACTAACAACATCAGGCTAAACTTCAACCAGAAAGATCATTCCAAGAAAGGTAAAAACCAACTGCGAAAACCAAACCTATTGCCTTCCTTGACTTCACTAAGGAGAAACATAATCCTGAGGTAGCCAAATCAAACAGATACCGGAATAGAACATCCTTCTTCCGGCTTCATCGGAAAAACCAATTTTCCAAAAGCAACATGCCTACTGGAGATTGCAAGACCAGCCTCAAATAAAGTAGACGGACGCCGAAACAACCAAACCTCACTGGGGGATTCAAGCCTACCTCTCTGGAGAAAAAATGCGGATTGAAACTTTACATCATGAAAACTTAATCCAACAAAAGATTCCCTTGGATAGCCTCCTTGGGAATCAAGAAGTCAACATTATAGAAAGAGGTCAAACCCACGAGGATTTTAAATTACACCCAGCACTTGGTGGGTGAAATCCCAAAGGTTAATAATCATTTCAACACTTATCAGAAGAGATATTGCCCTGGTCTAGTTGCCTGGGAACTAAATACCAACAATAATGCCAATACTACAGAAAGAGCGACATCTTAGGACACCAAGGGAATAAAACCTTTCATTATATGAGGGAAGACTTCGCTGGGGAATCTGGGACGGAGGCTTCTGACCACGCAAACCCAAAATCCAAAAATGAACCAAGACCTAACTGGGGATAATGGGATCACAAACCCAATATTGTACCTTGCACCCACTGGTATCGTCTTTAACTATCTGAGAAACACACAAAGATTGCGCACATACCAGCAAAATGACCTGAGAAAACCTTCATGAAGGAAGTAAATCTTCTTAAAACAACCAGAGTTTGTTCATTCTTGGGATCACCATTTTTGTTGTCATTGTTTCATCACAAATCCCAAAGTAAATTGAATTGTAAAGATCTCTTTTTTTGAAAAGTCAATTTTGCTTTTTAATCTTTTTGCTTTAAAAGTTATTATCAGTAATAAATGGAGCCTTTGCAAGCTAAATAAAATGAGAACATAAAGAATTGGGTGAAAGATCGAATTTCATTAATAGAATGGTAGTATGCGAATGGCGAGACTCCACGGATGATTACAAAGTTTGGGAAATGGTAATACATAATTGAAAAGATACACTGAGATACAATGACCACTATCCTCCCTAACAACTTTTGAAATCCTGAGCTGTGACTTTTGTTGAAGTATGATGAGGATCCGAGAAGATTGTTGCTTCATCGATCAAGTCTTGTCTGACGTAGTTACTTGCCAAGAAAATCCCTAACTTTTGCCTAAGCTGCCCTTGCGGGTTTTCAACTTAGCGAGAAATTTATTATGTTTATGTCTCTAATTTTTGCCTAGACCGCCCTTTCGGGTTTTCGGCCTACCGAGACATCCTTTTTGACTAAGCCGCCCTTTCGGGTTTTCAACTTAGCGAGCTGTTCTTTTATTTCTTTAGGCGAAGTATTTCTTGACTGCGTTAGCATTCATGGGACGTGGGAACTCCTCGCCATCCATAGTTTCAAGAATTAATGCACCACCAGAGAAGGCTTTCTTGACAACATACGGGCCTTCAAAATTGGGAGTCCACTTGCCCCTAGAATCAGTGTTGAAAGACATGATCTTCCTGAGCACGAGGTCGCCTTCTCTGAATTCACGAGGTTTGACCTTTTTATCAAATGCTTTCTTCATTCTTTTCTGATATAACTACCCATGACATAAAGCTGTCATTATCTTATCTTCAATCAAATTCAATTGGTCAAACCTGTTCTGGACCCATTCAGCCTCTGTCAATTTGGTTTCCATTATCACACGTAACGATGGAATCTCTACTTCGACAGAGAGTACCGCTTCCATTCCATACACCAGGGAGAACGGGGTTGCTCCTGTTAAAGTGCGGACAGATGTTCTATCCATGCAGAGCAAAAGGGAGCATTTCATGTCAATCCTTATAAGTTACAACCATTTTCTGGATAATTCTCTTGATATGCTTATTAGCAGCTTCAACAACCTCATTCATCTTTGTCCTGTATGGAGATGAATTGTGATGGACAATCTTGAATTCTTCGCACAGTTCTGTCATCATCTTGTTGTTTAAATTTGAGCCATTGTCAGTGATGATTCTGCTCGGCACACCATACCAGCATATAAGATTATTTTTTATGAAACGCACCACCACCTATTTGGTAACATTGGCATATGAAGCTGCCTCTACCCATTTGGTAAAGTAGTCAATTGCTACCAAGATAAAATGGTGCCCATTTGAAGCTTTGGGTTCTATCATCCCGATCATGTCAATACCCCACATAGAGAAAGACAAAGAGGAGGAAATCACATTGAGAAATGTCAGAGGCACATGAACCTTGTCTGCATAAACCTGACATTTATGGCACTTCTTTGCAAATTTGTAACAATCAGATTCCATTGTCAACCAATAATAACTTGCCCTTAGCATCTTTTTAGCCATCGAATGTCCATTAGCATGAGTGCCAAATTAACCTTCATGAATCTCATGCATCAACATGTCTGCTTCGTGTATATCCACACATTTGAGCAAGACCATGTCATAATTTCTCTTGTATAACACATTTTCACTGAGGAAGAAATGGTCGGCCAATCTTCTCAGTGTCTTTCTATCTTTCCTCGATGCACCAATCGGGTATTCCCGAGTCTGAAGAAAATGCTTGATATCATAATACTAAGGTTTTTCATCTGCCACCTCTTCTGTCGTAAACACATGAGCGGTCCTATCTAGTCGTCAAACTGTAATTTGGGGTATATCATTCCAAGTATTCACTTGGTACATGAAAGCCAGAGTTGCCAGGGCATCCGCCATTTGATTTTCATCTCTAGGAATGTGATGGAATTCAACTTTATTGAAGAAGGGTAATAATCTTCTAGCATAATCTTTGTAAGGGATCAAGCCAGGGTGACGAGTGTCTCATTCTTCTTTAATCTGATTTATCACCAAAGTAGAATCACCATACACATCTAGAATCTTGATTATGAGATCAATAGCTTCCTCAAGACCCATGATGCAAGCCTCATATTCCGCCATATTATTAGTGCAATCAAATGTCAACCTTGCGGTAATAGGAATGTGCGATCCATGAGGAGTGACAATCACAACACAAATTCCTTTACCATAAGAATTCACCGCTCCATCAAGTATCATACTCCAACGAGATTCAGGGTCAGGGCCCTCCTCAGGAAATGGTTCATCACAATCTTTCACTTTCAGGAACATCATATCCTCATCGGGGAATTCATATTCTGCAGACTGATGATCTTCCATTGGCTGGTGAGCAAGGTAATCTTCCAACACACTACTTTTAATAGCCTTTTGAGTGCGGTACTCGATATCCAATTCAGATAACAACATCTGCCAGCAGGAAATTCTCCCAGTAAGAGCAGGCTTTTCAAAAATATACTTGATTGGATCCATTTTGGAGATCAACCAAGTGGTATGATTCAACATATACTGCCACAAACGCTTTGTCACCCAGGCCAAAGCACAACATGTCTTTTCTAGCATGGAATACCACGACTCACAATCAGTGAACTTTTTGTTGAGATAATAAATGGCGAACTCCTTCTTCCCTGTTTCATCATGCTGTCCCAGAATACAACCCATGGATTTATCTAACACTGATAGATACATAATCAACGGTCTTCCTTCTACGGGAGGGATCAAGATAGGAGCTTCAAGAAGATATTATTTAATACTCTCAAATGCCCTTTGGCAGTCATCTGTCCATACACAACCTTTGTTCTTTCTTTAACAACTTAAAGATCGGTTCGCATGTTGCCATCATGTGGGAAATAAATCTGGAAATATAATTCAAATGCCCGAGGAAACCCCTGACTTGCTTTTCAGTTCTTGGTGCTGGAATTTCTTGAATTGCTTTGACTTTATCAGGGTCAACTTCAATTCCTTTCTGGCTAACAATAAAACCCAATAATTTCCCCGATCTAACACTGAAGGTGCATTTATTTGGATTCAAGCGGAGACGATATTTCCTCAAATGCTGAAACAACTTCAACAAATCTTCTATATGCCCTTCTTCAGTTTGGGATTTGGCAATCATATCATCAACATATACTTCGATTTCTTTGTGCATCAGATCATGGAATAGGATTGTCATAGCCCTCTGGTACGTTGCACCAGCGTTCTTCAACCCGAAGGGCATCACTCTGTAACAGAATGTTCCCCAGGGTGTGATAAACATTGTTTTTTCCATGTCCTCTGGAGCCATTCTTATTTGATTATACCCGGAAAATTCGTCCATGAACGAGAATACTTTGAATTTTGTTGTGATGTCTACTAACATGTCGATGTGAGGCAATGGAAAATCATCTTTTGGACTAGCTTTATTTAGATCTCTGTAATCTACGCACATGCAGACTTTTTCGTCTTTTTTCGGTACTGGGACAATATTGGCAATCCATTAAGGATACACTGACGTCATAAGAAAACCAGCATTAATCTACTTTAGGACCTCCTCTTTGATATTTACTGCCATATATGGGTGGGTTCTTCTCAACTTTTGTTTAACTGGCGGACACTCTGGCTTCAATGGCAAACGATGCTCGACAATGTATGTATCTAGACCAGGCATATCCTGATAAGACCAAGCAAAAATATCCACATACTCTTTCAACAGCTCAATCAACCCGCTCTTTACATCAGGATGCAACGATGCTCCAATCTTGACTTACTTCGGATCTTCTTCTGAACCCAAATTAATCACTTCCAAAGGCTCCTTATATGGCTGAATGGTATTTTCCTCGTGCTCAAGCAACCGTGAGACCTCTTCCGGAATCTCATCATAATCTTCTTCTTCAGCCCCAAACACAGGACATTCAAAGTTGGGAGAGGGTGCAGGGTCATTGTATTCAACGGGTTTTTTAATTAATCTGCACATATGATTTATGATTGCTTTTAGAAACTAACACATATAACAAGTGATCATGCACATTAATTTTCAATTATTATTTATTTTGAAAGGTTTTTATTTTATTTTATTACCATTTCCCAAGAAAAAGCAGAAAACAAAGACATATTTTTGGAAGCAAGGACAACTTTTATTAATGATCTTAAAAGTCATAGCAAACAGATAAGCCCTACAACATTAATACTTCCACCTTGGGCAGAGTGAAAGCTTTTCAAAATAAAGAAACAGATTAACAAAACAAATTACTTTGAAACATGTATGCAAGAAGGAACATCAACGGTGACCCAGTTCTGAACTCGGACTCCATGCGTTACAAAATTCGATACTTCCTATTCTGCTTCATCCTCTTCAACATCATTAATTCCAGAACCAATTGGATGGAGGTAGCCTCCGTTGCAGAAAACATCCTGATAACTGTTCATAGTAGACTTTAACTTCAAACTTTTGCCTTTGCCATTCCTCGAAGAGAAACCCAAACCAACTCTGTTTTTGTTCACGGGTGGATCCACAAGTCGTCCCCAAACTTCATTATGACCATTACGCACAACCTGCTGCACGTCCTTCAAGGAAACCACAGAATTCTCATTCCTCCTTATGTTGTCAATGGATAAGGCTTGGAACTAGGTTCCAACAACAACCTCATCTGCTTCTACAATACTGAAAGAGGATAGATGGGATATCAACAACGCCTGCTCCCCATTTATGATCACTACCTTCCCTTCACGCACAAATTTCAGCTTTTGATGTAGAGTTGAAGTGACAGCCCATGCTTCGTGTATCCATGGCCGTCCTAGCAAACAACTATATACAGGAATAATATCCATGACCTGGAAGGTTATCAAGAACAAATGTGGTCCTATATGGATGGGCAAGTCCACTTCATCGATGACAGATTTCCTCGACCCATCAAAAGCCTTCACAATGAAGCCACTCGGGCGCATAGGTGCTCTTTGATACTTTAACTTCATGAGAGTACTCCTCGGTATAACATGCAACGCAGATCCATTATCAATTAGCACATTGGATAGCGAGTCACTCTTGCAGTTCATAGATATGTGGAGGGCCAGGTTTTGATTCCTCCCTTCATCTGGTAACTCATCATCGCAGAAACTCAAGTTGTTACATGACGTAATGTTTCCAATTACGCTGCTGAATTGATCTAACGGCATGTCACTCTCCACAAAAGCTTGGTATAGTACTCTCATCAGTGATTTTCTATGAGCAGAGGAGTTCATCAATAAAGCCAGGATAGATATCTTTGAAGGAGTCTGCAGTAGATGATCTACAATTATGTAGTCGCTCATCTTAATTATCTTCAAAATATCATCCACTTATTTCTCTAATGTGGCACCGCTAGTCTCTCCTGTAGTCTTCTTAGGCTCATCATTCTCAGCAATTTTCTTTCCAGCAACAAAATCTCTTCGTACAACCGGCGCAAACACACGACCGCTACGGGTCACCCTACTATTTTCAGCTATATTTCCAACATTAGGCATTGGCTGGATGGGAACTTCCACCCCATCTTCTAAGATTGTAGCGTTGTATTTGTAAGGCACAACCTTATCTGATTTATAGGGAATAGGACCTGGCAGACTAATTACCAATAGGGTAACAACTGGTTTGCTATGGTACTCCACTTCAAGATGAGTGGGTGCACCAAAACAAGGTACAATAATGTTTACCCCTTCCTTAACACAATCAGGCATCAAAAAGTCATTTCTGGCAAACAAATCTTCATCTAAAGAGAAATACTCATCCACGGAGGCATACTCTTCCTCTGACTCTTCTTCCATTAAACAAACTTCAACCATATCAATCTCATGATAATCATCTCTTTGACCTGTGATCTTGATAGTTCCATTGTATAACAACAGCTGAACACCCTCCCTCACAATAGAACATCCTCTGGGGTCTCGATAGCAAACTATGCAAGATCCATATTGGTGTTCCATCTGACCAGCAGTACGGTAGAAGGTAGCATACAACTGCACGAAATCCTCATTCAAATACTCCACATCAAAAATTCTGAATTCACCAGGACATCTAGAAACCATATTCACTTCCTCTTCATATTCTTCCCTAGGCATGATTATATGGATTAAACCCTCATCCATCATCTCCTGTAAATCAGCCTTTATCTTCTCGCAACCTTGTATGTCTGTACTACAAGCAGCACAACCGGCATGGTCATGCATATAGTAGCTGAATTCACAGAGGTTTGCGTGCATCTTCACCAAATCTCCTCTAACCAGATTAATATCAAAAATCCAGAAGTCGGTTGGACAACCGGCCACCATATTCACAACATTCACCCCCCCCCCCCCCCCCCCGTGCTTGGGTAGAGGATTATCTTTCACATTAGGTCCCATGTCTTTGAAAGATAGAATTCCAGACTTCACCAACCTTTGCACTTCAGTTCTCAAAGGATAATAATTCTCAATACTATGCCCTGGTGCTCCTTGATGAAAGTCACACGTATGGTCTGCTTTGTAATACCAAGGCAATAGTGATGGTACGGCGAGAGGTGGTCGTGTCTGGACCAACTTCTTTTGAATCAATGCCAGTAGTAGCTCTACATAGATCATGGGAATAGGGTCATAGTTCTCCCTTCTCTGAATATTCCCTTGGTTCCCCTGCTGGGACGGTATTTGATAAGCAACGGTAGTCGGAGCGACACTCATTACAGGAGTAATTGAGGCGACTTGCTGGTGACGCTGATAATTCCTTTTAGGAGCGTTTACCCTCCTCTCTTGTATAACAGCATTTGTATCCCCCTCTTTATTCTTATTAAACCCATAAGATGGCTTCTTCACACCTCTGAATCCTTCACCCTTCATCAAACAGCCTTATCTTACTGCTTCCTCTAGGAGGACACCCATTCCTACCATCTCTGTAAAATCACTTGGGGCACTTGCTACCATTCTTTCGTAGTAGAAAGCTCCTAGTGTCTTCAGAAAAATCTAAGTCATTTCTTTCTCTTCCATGGGAGGAATCACTTGGGCAGCTACTTCGTGCCATCTCTGTGCATACTCTTTGAACGATTCCCTGTCTTTCGGAACCATGGCCCTAAGCTGGTCACGGTCGGGCGCCATGTCCACATTGTATTTGTATTGTTTGATGAATGCTTCCCCCAAATCATTAAAGGTATGCATGTTGGTGTTGTCTAAACTCATGTACCACTTCAACGCTGTGCCGGTCAGACTATCCTGGAAAAATTGAATCAACAGACGCTAATCATCGGTGTGGGTAGACATTCTCCTCACGTACATCACCAAGTGAGCACGAGGGCAAGTGTTTCCCTTGTACTTATCAAACTCCGGGACCTTGAACTTAGCAGGTACTTTAACATTCGGGACCAAACACGGCTCATTCACATTCTGCCCAAATAGATCTTTTCCCTTAAGAGCCTTCATCTCTCTTAGCATTCTATCAAACTGCTCTTGAAAATCATCCATTATGTCATAAAGACCCAAGTCTTCACTTGGAGGAGGAAAAGGACTACACACATCTTCATTAAAAAATGGAACCAGATTCACCGAAGGAGGTGCAGCAGGGACAGCATGCACCACAGAAGGCGCCAGAGTAACAACAGTCGGAACCACTGGAGCATCTTAAGGGCCAAGATTGAAACCTTCAGGTGCGAAATTCTCTGGCATTCCCCACGGATAACCTTGAGGCATACGGTTTTGAATAACAGCCGGAGTAGCGGATATAGGAACAGTTGAAACTTCAGTATTTGCCCTTGTTAGTTGAGGTTGAACACTCGGTGGCTGATTCTGAGCAACCATTAGAGCTTCCATCAGAGTAGTCAAATTAGCCAAGCCAGCCTTCAAAGCAGAAACTTCTTTGCATGGCTTGCGATTCTCCTGTTCTAAGTTGTCCATCTTCTTTTTGAAATTAGCCTGAGTGTTGTAGTGATGAGTCAGCTTGCTGAATGAAGTAAAAAGTTGGGTAAGGCACCTGGATGTGCATAATAAATTCAAGAAATATGTGCAATATGATGCATGATATGCAATGCATATGATTATTTTAATATTTCAAGGGATTTAACGTTTATAGACATATTGCAAACATCAAAATAATAACGCATTTGAAATATTGAAATTTTTTTATTATAATAACTTCAAAATGGATTACAAGTTTCAATGATCCCAAGTACAAGATGAAAATACAATCTAAAAATCTTGAGAAAAATAACTGATAGAGATCAATTTGTACGTTGGCGCTTCTCTGTGAGCCTGGAAATCTGAGCCCTCAACCTCTGGTTTTCTTCCACATGTCTGATGGCAACCTCTTTCCAATCATCTGGATCAGGAAGTGAGTAATCAGCGCCTGTTTGAGGCTTAGGAGAAAATAAATCCCCTTTCTTTTCCATAGACTCTACCGCTCGACTCTTAAGGATCTCGATTAAATCGTCTTTCTCCTACAAGTCTGCTTTGTAGGAACTCTCTAAAATCTGGAACTTGTTCTTCCAAGAATCCCTTTCTTGTTGCATCCTAACCAAAGTGAGTTGCAACTCTTCTAGATCGTCTAATAAGGGAGGAGTGGTTTTCACAAACAAATCAGGCATGGGTGTCTCCCGAGTATATGGAATCTTCAACTGAATGGCTCTCGATCGGACCCACTGAAGATATGGCTCCAAAGAAACAGCACCCATAGGTCCCAAATCCTTCCTACTCTTCTTATGAATGTGACGCCAGGCCTTTGCAATCTGCTCCCTAGCTTCCCTATGGTATTCTCCTTCCTTCAGAAAGAAACTACTCAAATGAATACTATTCGGTTTATCCCTCATCAGATAACCAAGTTTTCGCCGTGCAAGAATAGGGTTATAGTTAATTCCTCCCTTTGTACTAAGAAGAGGCACATTGGGGAAACTACCACAACTTTCAATAATCTCTATATCCTGATAAGCTCGATGGTACCAATCAATATCGGAGTGAGTAAGTGCCATGATCTTAGGAGCCCAACGGAGTTCCTTCTTGACATTCCAAAAAGCATCAGACTGAGGCATATGAGAGATGAACCACCGGTACAACAAAGGCGTGCAACAGATAATAATTCCCCTATGATAAGAACTCCGAAGATGAACAGAGTAATAAGTATCACCCAACAGTGTAGGAACCGGGTTTCCAATCATGAAAATCTTGATAGCGTTAATGTCGACAAACTTGTCCACATTAGGAAATAAGAATAATCCATAAGCAAGTAAAGCAAAGATGGCCTCAAAAGCAAACGTACTCTTCATTCTGGAAAAGTAACAAGCTTTCTCCAATAAGAACTGAGCTGGTAATCCTCGAATCCCTCCTTTAGTAGTCATATGGGCTTCCACCTCAGACTTCCCCAGATGAATCAAAGCAGCAATCTCATGTGGTTTTGGCTCACCCTCCAAACCAGTAAAAGGAACACGATCGGTAACGGGTAAATCCAATAGATAGGAATACTCCTCCAGTGTAGGCATCAACTAATAATCGGGAAAAGTAAAGCAGTGATTCACCGAATCATAGAACTGGACCAAGGTCGAGAGAATACCCTCCTTCATCTTCAGCTTCATGAGAGGAATAATGGATCCATACTTCTTCCGAAAGTCTGCAGAACACTCGATCTCTGGAATTAGAATGATCAACTCATCTATCTTGGGATCCTTGAAATTGTATTTCCCGGTCTTTCTCTTTCCAGAATCCATGGTTAAAAGTACCTGAGATATTCACAAATAGTCAACCTTTAAATCCCTTGAAATATTGTTTTCTTCAAAAGATGCTTATGAGTGCATGGATGCATGATGCAGCAATCACACATAAGATCACACATATAGGGTTCAAAGGTTCAATGTCACGAGCATGAGGTCGAAGGTACTACCCGTAAGGTGTTGGTCTAAGAGTTATCACCTGTCGATCAACGTTCTAGAGGTTCCCAGAGTCTACATCCTTCCTGCGGATATTACCAACTTCCCGATTAACTCGGTAATTAGTAATATTCTCAAGAAAGAGTCGTCTGAGCGTAGTATCGCGTGACAACTATTTCCGGATTACTCCGTCATAGCTACTGCACTACACCTAAAAGGCCAAGATGGGTTTGGTATTCTACAGTCCTCAGTTTCAGCAGGCTCCCAGGTCGAAAGGACTGCGTCTTCCCGATTACTCGGTAAACGATACTACAATCAAAGGGGCCTTCACTGAGTGGGGGATCTCATTCCTCCTTTTTTGGGATTACTCCTTCAAAGTTAACATGACTATACCGCCCGTCCTATCTTAAAGTTTGCCCAAGTCCGGGTATAAGACTTATGAGTACTCACCAAGCACCCTGAAAACCATGAAAATCCAAACAAACATATATACAAAATATAACACACAAATAACAATAGCACATATACAGATAATAATCAAAGATAGGATCAACCCACTTAAGGATGGACCAGCAAGAGGTCAATCTTTCCCCAGTGAAGTCGCCATTTTTCTGTAGCGGTAGAAATGTTCAAGACCAAGCCATTGAATTGACTAGACTTACACAAATCAAAAATAAAAAATCGTCGCCGCACTTTATTGTTTCCAAAGGAAATGGGAAAAGAGCGAATAACCCAAAAAAAAAGGGGAAAGATTCAAGGTAAGGGGGTTGGTTATGCAAAGGGAAGGTATTATCACCCTAAACATCTACGGTACTCTGCAAGAACCTCTTTGTAAAATCTGTATATTTTGGCTATATAAAAAAATGTGTTGTATATAAAATGGATGGTGGAGGTGAGAAAAGAAATATATTTTTATGATTTTTGCACCCGCCGCGGTTGTGAACCTTTAGTGCCTACGTACCACCTTTCATGCAATAGGGGATCAGGGTACACGTAGTTCCTCTTTTTTAAAAAAATTTGAAACACATGTGTGTTGGTTGATTTTAAGAGATAAGACATCATCGTCATTGTCCGTGTGGAAAACATACTTACTACCCACAATCATGAGAAAGGAGAATTTGCATCATCTCAAAGTGGAGGATATGGCTTGGATTTTAAAATCAATAATGCCTCACTCAACACCCAAGTGGAAAATATCTCACTTCACTACATATTGTAGAAGTATAGTTGTTTGCATCACTACAAGGATTGACAAGAGTCTAACCTTTTGAGAAAAGTTTAAAGATAAAAACCAAAGTGGCAAAATGGTTTGAAATGAGATTGATTGACTTTTAGTCTTCTCACAAGAATGTAAAAGTATTATTAAATTGATTGGGGTTTATTTATGAAGAGATTTTGAAAATGCATGGACCTAAGTCCAAGTTTATTATGAAAGTAGTTTAAGTTTCAAAATAAGAAGAGTTTAAAAGGGAGGGAGAAGATTTTTGAAATTAAAGAAGATGGGAGGAGAAGAAGAGACTATCCTAAAGCATAAGGTAAAAGCTAAGGATAAGATCCATCTAACCAACAAGAAGCCAAAGCTTGACATTATGAGCCAAGATAGAATTCCCATTCTTTGGATTGAAACCAAGCAAGCAAAGATACTAGACCTCTTCAAGTGTATTAAGTCTTCATAAAAATTGGGCAGAGTAACAGTTGTATACGGGTGAATTCCAGATTAAAAACAAAGAATGTAATCACAAAAACCTGCACACAAAAACAAATAAGCAACCCAATGTCTTGAGGTAAACCTCAAGAACTCCAGACAAAATAATCAGATAAGATCACAAGGTCTCCAAGATAGGCTAAGGTTTTTAATCCTAAGTCCAAGAAATAGTCCCCTGCTCCATAATGCCAAGGATAGTAACCAAATAGTCCAAGTACCATTAAGAGTTTTTTAGGGTTTATGTTGATTATTAAGTATCTTAAGAAAAGAAAAGAAAAGCTCAAGTGAGCAAAGTAAAAATGACAAGAAAATAAATGCTCAAATGAGCAAAGATGAAAATGGCATGAAATGAAAATGCTAAAAATTAAATAGTACATAAAGCATAAAAAAGAATAAAAGCATAAGATAAACAAGTCAATAATTAGTGGTTAGTTGGATGACCATCTTGAAACTTGCATTTGGAACTCATTAGAGGATTGGTGGAACCAAATCCTCCACACAATAAGTTGCATTTGCTTTTTGTTAAGTATATCATCTATTTGGAATTCTCATAAGTACCATTTAATGATCAACGATGTTTAAGTGATCCGCGTTGACCAAAAGTGTTGTAGATCCATTAGAGGATTGGTAGAACCAAAGCCTCCACACAATGAATCTCAAGGTTATTGGATCAAAGAGATAAAATTAACATACTTGGGCTTGCAATCATAAGTTTGGGCCACCAATGATCATTTATTCGAATCGGGACAAAATTTAGCGCTATGTTAAGCAATCGTAAGTGGACTTATATAGAAGTCGCATCTATTTTGAGGCCGGTCAATAGCAATCTATGCACCATTCATTTTGAGACATGATATAGAGATCATGCTCCAACAACATTTAGTGCAATGAGAAGGGGATGAGATGAAGAGGATTAGGGGAAAAAGATGAATAAACCACTTTTGAATTAAAAATTTAATTAGACTATTATTAAAATCATTCATCCATTTTGGTGGAGTTGAACTCAACACCTAAGATCCAATGATGTTAATAAAGCCATGATCAAAAAATCAACTCAAGACAGCCAGAAGATAATCACAAAATAATATCATGTTTAACATATACATTAAAAGGTTTAAAAATGTTTAAAAAATGGAAAATAATGAGGAAAATATCAATTATGTTCAAATTAATCAAGAAATGAAAAATAAGGCCATAGAAAAATCAGAAATGGATCCAAATATTTTTATAAAAATTTTGGTAATTTTTAAAAGTCAGAAACTATTTTTTTAAAATTAAAATAAATAGGTAAAATAAACAAAAATAGTAAAAAAATAGTAAATTCATAAAAAAAAATAAGGTCATCAATATTTGTCACAATGTCATTGGATCATTCCATAATTTTTTCAGAATTTAAAAATGTATAAAAGTATTTTTAAACATTTTAAACAAATCAAATAAGTGTAAAATTTATAAAAAATACCAAAACACAAAATTAAATTGTGAAAAAATAAAAATCAGAAAGTGAATAATCAAAAATATTTTTCATAATTTTTTCAGATTTTTTGGACTAAAAATGAATTTTCTATGGTTTTTTGAAATTTAAAACAATTAAAATATAAAAATCAGAAAAAGAAAATAAAAGTAAAATATGTGGACCATTGGATGAGAGTCAAAACACGTTAATAATTGTTGTACCCCAAAATTTTCCCTCCCATATTTCTCAACATTTCAAGAAAGATCCCCAAGTTACTCAAGGTAGTCCAAGGGTTGGCCAGACAAGCTCTCTCCTAAGGCAGTCTACCTCAAATTAGGGTTTCATGTTGCATAAAGATACTTGATTCCAAGTGATCCCGAATACTAACCAATGTCCTAATATGTTCTCAAGATCATCCATGTCAAGTTTCAAGCCCTACAAAGAAAGTTTGCTCAGTCAATTGCTCAAAGGCCTGAAAATCGACTGTGCTAGGGCAAAAGTCAATTGTGGCCTGCATACAGTCAAACTTCAAGATTTTTGGTCAACATCCTCATTTTGTAGTATATTTCATCATTTGATCAAGGTTGGATCATGATTCATCAAGGATTTCTCATAATTCATCAAGACTCAAAAGTTGCTAAGTTAGGGTTTTGTAAGAAAAGTCAACTCAACTATGACCAATCATAACTTTCTCATACTTTATGAGAAACGAGCCATCCAAATCTCATTTTGAAGAGGATGCAATTACATACAATCCATCTTCAGCTCCCAAGTTCAAAATATGCACTCACAAGAAGTTATGAATTTGGACATTATAGGTCATTTTGAAAAGTCAACAAAAACACCTTTTTTGTCAAAGCTTCATACATGAGCATGGAATATCAAATTGAGATGAGAAAAAAACGGTTGATTAGAGGACATCTCAAGCTTTCTAAAAAGTCCCGGAACACCTCATAAGAGTCAAAATTGAGGAAGTTATGCATTCGTGAAATTAACCTTTTTTGCAAAATTGCCAAAAGTCAACTATGCCTAAAACTTCAATTTTTGCCAAATGCGCCCAATCTTTTTCACTTGTTTTGAGTTGGTAACATAGTCCAGCTAGCATCAAGTCAAATTCGTATCAAGGCATGGTGTGTACAAAAAGATTGAATTAGGCCATTTTTAGAAAGATTTTTAAGGTGTATCAAATCAAGATCCAATTCATTGATGGAGGAAGATTGAGATCAGTTATCAACCCTAATTCAGTCCTTGATACATATAGAAGCGAGGCAGACCAAAAGAGGCTGGAAAAAAGAGGCGTAGCATCAAGAACAGAACTTGAAAAAATCAGGAAAAAGTGCAAACACGATTTCATTGTTCCAGGCCAATTCAAGACTCTTTGCCCATACCAATTGATTCCTGGTGTTGTACCCCAAAATTTTCCCTCTCATTTTATCAAGATTTCCCCTCACAAGACTCTTTGAATTCCAGACAGAATCAGGGTTTGCTCTGTTCAAGACATCTCCTTGCACTATTGACCTGAAATTAGGGTTTGAGTTTGCACATGGATTTTTGGACTTTCAATGCTCAAAGTGACTTTCACACTTCATGTTGGACTTATAAGATTGCCTCTACCAAGTTTCAAGCCTTGAATCAAGTTTTTTCCCAGTCAATTGGACAGTTGACCTAGAAATCAGCTGTATTGGGGAAAAAGTCAATTGTGGCCAATTTATAGTCAAACCTCATAATTTTTTATCCACATCAACATTATAAACTAATATGGACCATTTGATCAAGTTTGGATCACAACTCCTCAAGAAATTTGATCAGATCATCAAAAGGGCAAAATGGTCATTTTTAGGGTTTTGACTGTATAAGGGCAATTTCTGATTTTTCACCTAGCCAATGGCAAATTGGGTTCAAGTATGGATTCAAGGACTCAATGGCATCATCTTGACCTAATCGCAAGGTTCAAAAGATCTCAAATGCATTGGATTGACAGATGAATTTTACAGTCAACTGATCAAAAATTGATTGTACACTGAAAAGTCAAGCTTTGACTTTTTCGTCAAAATCAAGTGCCAAGGGTCATTTTTCATCAAGATGTGTCAAAAAATGAAATTTTTTCATCAAGAAACCTAAAAGTTGTAGTACTACACAAAATATACAACTTTGATTCACAAAGTCTTCCAAAAAGAAGTTTGGGTCTCAAGTTATGATTTTTGGAACAAGGGTACATGAAACTTTTAACTTAGTGACAATTTGCCCTAGTTTAGGCAGGATTTTGACCTATCTTCATGACCATTTTTCACATAGTTCCACTTAGAATATAAAACTGCATTTCAAATATGGATTGTAGAGAATGTTACAAGCTTTACAAAATGTCCAAGAACTCTCAAAAATGATTTATGGTTAGAGAGAATCGAAGGTTTGAATTTGGCAAAAACTCACTTTTGATCCATGGCATTTTCATGTTGGCACAAGTTGCAAACTCTATCCAGCCTCACTTGTACTTGCTCACAGGTATTTAAACCATTCCACACTCAAAAATTGAATGCAAACTCATTGGTTTAAGGCATTACTCTGATCAATAGAGGTTTACACATTGAATTAATCTTAAAATGGCAAAAAGGTAGCATTTCCATTTTCATAAAGTTGGCTTTATGTCAACTTGCTTACCTTGAGCCTTGGACCTCTCTCTTTGCAGCAAACAAGTTCCATAAACTTAGGAAAAGGTACAACAATCTTGTGCATGCTTGGAGATAGCCTGTACAGGCCTATCTTGTATCACTTCACACTTTTCTTTCAAAACAAGTCAACTTGTCAAAATCACATATCTTGAGTATCTGATATAACCAACTCTTGTAAGCATTTGAAACAAGTTTTGCACATTGCCTTGAGCCAGAAACACGAGCCATCCATCCCTCAAACACCCTTGAACATCAAAACACCAAAAACTTGCAAAATAGGGCACTCTCTGCAGTTTCACTTCCATCTCACAAACCACTCGTGCGTTTTGTCCCAAACCAGTTCCAATACCTTCCATACAACCTACCTAAGCTATCCCAACCATTGGCCATTGACTGTAACTCCATTTGCAAGCTTCACCATTTCTGATTTTAGCTTATGCAAGTTGACTTCTACAGGCTTATTCAAGCAAGCTCAAAGCACACAAAGCATTAGGGAAGGTCAGAGGAAGTTCAGGCAAGCTCACAAACATCTCAGGCCTCATTGAAAACCTCCATATTGCCATACTCGTGTTCAACTGAAGCAGGTATTTTCTAACTTTCTATCTCTCTATTTAGGAATCATTAGGCTTAGGTTTGTGAATAAAAAATGTAGTACTCATAGCCCTTAAGTTGTACATATGCATAGATTCCATTTAAGTTAAGTATGCTGAGAGAATTTGATTGATGAACTTCGTGAAAAAGTTAGGTTAGAAATTAGGGCCAGAGAAATTCTCTCTGGTCTTTGAGAGTTAGATTAAGTTTTTTATATGGTTATAATCGTGGTTTAATGCTATATAAGTTTCATGTTTTGAGTTTTTGATATCAATCCTAATTCAGTCCTTGATACATATAGAAGTGAGGCAGACCAAAAGAGGTTGGAAAAAAGAGGCGTAGCATCAAGAACAGAACTTGAAAAAATCAGGAAAAAGTGCAAACACGATTTCATTGTTCCTGGCCAATTCAAGACTCTTTGCCCATTCCAATTGATTCCTGGGATCCCTAGCAAGAAAAAGCAATCAAAAGCAAGCATTTTCAGGCCCTATATCGCGTTGTAAGTTAGTCAAGATACCTAACTTTTCTTGAAATCGAATTCCATGATTTAGGCATTGATAGCATGAACTAATGGTATATTCTTGATCCTTAAGACATATGCAAGCTTTCTGTATTGTTTAATTGCATTTATATGGCCGGTAGTGGATTTCACCATTATTAGGGTTCCTTGCTTCAAATTGGAATCTTCGTTTACAGGCAAAATTAGGCCATGAAAGGGTCATCATTGAACACAGTAGGTCTAGACGAAATCATTCATGGCTTTAGTTTTGATTTATCTTGCCTATAATTGATTTTGAGAATGTGCAGGCTTATAGCGATGGACCAACGTCCGTAGGTAAAAGTCTGGGACTTTTTACCAACGGACCAAGGACAGGGATGATGGCGTGGCATCACCTCACTCGTCTGTTTGAAAATTCGCGCGCATTATCTCCTTGATTCGCTTATTTATTTTATAATATTTGTTGTTTACATTATGTACAAACGAACACTAGTGGTGCAGTGGTAGTGAGGGCGTGGAAAGAGCTTCAGGACCTGGGTTCGAATCCCAGGTCCCCCAATTTCTCCATGTTATTTTTCTTTTCAGGATCCAACGTGTTTACAAGCCAAAGGACTACTATAGACTCTCAAGATCTAGCCCTTAGATCTCCAGATGGCCAAATCTGATGGCCATCATCTGAAGGTGCATCATGAAGCCTAGTCAACACAGCACACTGAATCCAGGAAGTCAACGTGGACTTCCATCTTTGGGCCCAGAATTCTGATTTTTGCACCCTCCAATTGCTTTTGCAGGCCCAATTTCTTATCCCTTTTTCTTTTTACATTTTATATTTTATTTTAATTTATTTATTTAATTTACTTTACTAACAAATTAATTATTTTCTTTTATCAAAAAATCATAAAAATATTTTTCACCAATTAGACTTGGGTATATTTTTATCAATAAATTTATTAATTTAATTAGATTTAATTCTAGGTAAAATTTTAATTATTTTGTAAATAACTTAAAATTAATTAGAAAATTAGGATTTTTATTTCTAACTTAATTATCTTTTTTTCTTTTTCTTTTAAAATAACCAAAAAAAAGGTCATTTTTATTATTTTCATTAATTAAATTAATTAACTAATTAATTGTATATTTAATTTTAAAACCTAAATTCTTTTCTTTAAAAAATATTAAAAACAACAAAAACATTTTCTCTTTTAATTAGGATAGAAGGGTCAAAACCCTAGTTCGCATTCGTTCTAATTTTCATCGTGCGCTTTATTTTATTATTTTTATCCATATTAATGTAATTGTTCACAGTTTGTAATAGTTTAATTAGGACTTTACTTTCATTTATCGCTTTATTTTCAAAGGGTTTGTTTTTGGCTATGTAAATACCTGAAGCCTTGTAATAGCTTAGTTTAATTTCCGCACTTTAAATTCCGCAAAATATAAACTGTTAGATGTATGATATAGGGATGCATGACAAAAATGTATGTTAAACTTTAAAACAGTTAGATAACCCTAAAATGTGCAAAGATAATAAATCTGAAACTGAATCACTCGCACATGCGCACTCCTAGGGTACACCCACACTTGGTTTCCTTCGGTAAACGGTCATTGAGTATAGGATTCTTTAGTGGTAGTCCTTTTGTCCAAAGATCAAAGTTGCCTCGGAAAGGTTGCCTCAGATATTGTTGCCTCAGAGAAATGATCTAAGACATTAGGGTTATTACTAAGACGTCCTAACATTGCTTTAGTGACCGTACGTCCCTTTCGAATTGACCCTTAAAACTCCAATGGCAGTGCTACCTACTCACTAATAGTGGGATATCATTGTCTAAAGGAAACAAGCATAGAACGATTCTTTTTTCGAGTAGGTAGATTAGCTCTTAAGTACTTGCTCAAACAAAACAAACTTTTTCACACTTACACTCCTTTACAAACAAAGTTTTTAAAACACTTCATTACACTCTTGAAGACAGAAGCAAGAGTTAAATCAAAGTCAAAACAAAAACTTTTCAAAGCACACAAACACAAAGAAAACAATTTTGAAAATGATGAGCGAGTACTTAAGAGCCCATAGATAACTACGGATAGAAAGGGTGCTAATACCTTCCCTTTCTATAATCTACCCCCCGTACTCAGAAATATCTCGAAAAAGGAATTTTTCTGGGCTTTTTTCCTTTCCTTGTTGGATAAAATAAAAGTCGATGGTGACTCTTGCTTACCGCGACATTTTGCAAACACAAACGCAAAACGCAAACCAGTATTCCTGAAAAAACCGTCCCGGTTCTGGCCACCGTATTACAGAACTGGCGACTCTGCTGGGGAAGAATAAGTGGGGTGTACCTTAGGATTAGTTCATCATATTGTTTTCAATTGATTGATTTGTTTGCTTTATTTTTGTGGGCTTTGAATCAGAGTTACTATAGATCCTAACCCGGATCTGGGGATACCTTTTAGGTAAGTAGCAATAGACTGTGAGGGAACTGTACGGTGTAGATCGATACGGTTGAAGTAGTAGCTATGTTGATGTGGCACATTAGTTGGTACCGATATCCCTTATGGAAAAACAAGGAGAGTATGGGGCTGCTAATGGGTCATTAATCATCAACTGACCTTAGAACCTATAATTGACCAACTTGGCCATAGAAAGTAGCAGTATGCTACACTCATTGAGACCATACTCTCGAGATGGTTCAGGCCACGAGAAAAGATTGTGTGTCTGGAATTATGACCGATGGAGGATGGTCAGTGATATTGAGAACCTCTAGAACCCGGTTACTATTATTAGGACAGGTTGAACCAACTAAACTGAAAGAGGGTAATACCTAAACTCCATGCCATCCTGAAATTTAAGGGCTGCTATGTGACTTGTTTGCCTTACCATGTTTGCTATCTGTGATACCCGTGGTATGTTTTTATCATGACATCATGCATCATGACATCGCATGCATATTTCATTAGACTAACCATTTCAAAGATCGAGGGGATTCATCTTTGTTCTGTTTTGCAGATCATGGCCTCTATGCGCAGAAATACCATTTGAGTCAACTTCGTGCAAATCCCTGCTCAGCTTAGAGAGTTGGTTTCAAAGGTTCCTGATACTTCTTCCTTTGTTAGAATACATGGTCATCTCCTTAGCCTGGTCACTTCAAAGTTGGATGAGAAAATGATGAGTGTCATGTTCCAGTTCTTTGACCCGTTGCATCACTGTTTCACCTTCCCGGATTATCAGTTAGTCCCTACTTTGGAGGAGTTTTCTGATTTACTTGGCATATCTATTCTAGAGCAGACACCCTTTACAGGTTTGGAGATAGCTCTTAGGCCAGAGGATATTGCTTCAGCCCTGCATCTGAAAATGGCTGATGTAGTGTCTAACTGGGAGATTCGGAGTAGGGTTAAAGGTTTCTTGGATAAGTTTTTGATCGATCAAGCTCAACAGTTCTGGGACAACTTAGACTTTCAAGCTTTTGAAGACATCCTGGCTCTCCTCATCTACGGCTTAGTCCTGTACCTGAATCCAGATGCCTTCATAGATGTGAACACAGTCAAGGTCTTCACGTCTCGTAACCCAGTGCCTACTCTCTTAGGTGATATTCTGCATGCTCTTTATACCCGTACTGTTCGGAGAAGGGGAACTCTCATGTGTTGTACACCGCTGCTGGCGAGGTGGTTTATTTCTCACCTCCCCAAATCTGTATTGAAGAATGAGGAAGGTATGGGTTGGGCTTACAGAATCATGTCCCTTGATCATACGGACATCCTTTGGAGTACTAAGGATATGGAAAGGGTAGCTGTCATTGATTGATGTGGGGAATACCCAAATGTTCCATTGCTGGGAATTAGAGGAGGAATAACCTATAATCCTTGTTTAGCCTTACGGCAGTTTGGACGAGCTCGAAGGAACGATCCTCATGAGCTGCTAATTACAGGCATTGTCTTTGACTTCAAGGGGGATGTTGAGGGACATCGTCGCAGGTTTATACGAGCTTGGGACAGGGTGAACAGGTCTGACCCCCATGAGCTAGGAATGAAGACTTCTCTCCCAATGCAACCGTATCTCCAGTGGGTTCGAGCCCGTGCTCAAAAGCTGGGAAGGCCATATGAAGTTGTTTTACCGGTGATTGTGGAGCATGCTGATGAAGAAGGGGTTCCTTATACAGTCCTCCATTCATACATGCCTACTGATCTTGGGGCGTTGAAGAGATCCTAGATCCAGCTAAGGGAAGAAAGGGATACCTACAGAGAGAAGTATCATGAGCAGGAACGAAAGATCCTGAAGCTTACAAGGCAGCTTGAGAACGAGAGGACAATCAACGATTATGTCAGCATGAAGGGAAAACTACCATGGGATTTCTGATGTTTTTTATTGTTTCTAGTTTAGATTTGCTTTTTAGTATTTCCTTTGTAACGCCATTTGTTAAACATTGTTACAAGTTTTAATCTAATAAAGTGTGTTTTATTTTTGTTTACAAATTTGAATCTCCCAAAGTCTTTGAAATCATTTCATACGCATTCCATTCATATGCACCTCATTACAGGTACCCTTACAGGTTTCTTATCTTCTTCACTGTTTATTTCAGCACAACATGTCTTCTGAAACACCTACTGATCAAGCCATCAAGGCTCTGCAAGCTCAGAATGTTCAGTTCCAGGAGATGTTTTTGAACTTGACCAAGAGTCAACAACATTTGAAGACTCTTATCTTGAAGAACAAGAAGAAGAAGAAGAAGAAGAAGAAGAAGAAGAAGAAGAAGAAGAAGAAGAAGGTGGTCCTCCTGAATATGGGTCACAGGTTTGGGAATAGGTTGCGAGAAGAAGTGGATTTGTCTCATTCATCTGGAGGAGGAGAGAATCAAGAGGAAAGGAAGGGTCCTAGCCCTGTGGTTTCTGATAATGACACTGACTTTGATGAATACCAGTATCCTCCTACCGAGGATAGGTATAAGCAACTCGAAGACCGGTTGAGCGCAATGGAGATCCAGAAGATACCTGGGTTGGACTTTGGAGATTTGGGTCTGGCATCTGGGGTGGTGATCCCCCACAAGTTTAAAGCGCTTGTCTTTGCTAAGTACGATGGGGTCTCCTGCCCAAAGTTACACCTCCGCTCATATGTCAGAAAGATTCAACCATATACCGCTGATAGGAACCTCTGGGTTCATTTATTTCAAGATAGTCTGTCATGGACTCAACTTGAATGGTTCTATCAACTGGAAGGAGCTAATGTCTGCAACTGGGAGGACCTCGTTGCTGCTTTTTACAAGCAATACCAGTATAATGCCGACCTTGCTCCCACGCGTACTTAACTTCAGGGTATGTCTATGGGTGCGAGCGAAGGTTTTAAGGACTACGCTCAGAAGTGGAGAGATCTTGCTGGAAGAGTACAACCCCCTCTGGCTGATAGGGAGTTGGTGGATATGTTTCTTGGGACTTTGTCTGGTCCATACTTCAATCATTTGATCGGTATTTCATCGCCTGGTTTTACTGAATTGATTATGACTGGGGAGAGAGTTGAAGCTGGTATTAAAAGTGGCAAGATACAGAAAGGTGCTTCGTCAAGTACAGAGAAGAAGTCTTTCAGAAAAGAAGCTAGTGCAGTTTACAGCTTGAGGAGCCAAAACCAACATGAGCGCCGCCAAGCGGTTAATGCGGTAGTAATATCAAGACCTGTTGTTGCCCCATAACGCAACAATTAGAAAAGAGTAGAAAGACCGCAAAGGCAGTATACTCGGCTCAGTATGACTCTATCTCAAATTCTGCCGCAATTGTTGAAAACCAACTTGGTGACTCTGAAGGAGGCTCCAAAGAATCCCAGTACTACATCACCGTTGTATAATCTGAACGCCAGCTGTGCTTATCACTCCGATAGCCCAGGCCATGATACAAATAACTGTTGGGCTTTGAAGAATAAAGTGCAGGATCTGATTGATGCTAAGGAGATCGAGTTTGAAGCATCGGAAAAGCCTAATGTCATGACTGCTCCTATGCCCAAACGTGGAGTAAATGTTGTGGATGATGATTCGTTTGTAACCTTTGTGGAAGACATTTCTACTCCGTTGTTGACCGTTAAGAAGAACTTATTGTTGGTCAGTTTATTTCCAGGATGTGGCGAAGGTTGCCACCTATGTTCCATCCTACCTGCTGGTTGTCATTTGTTGAAATCAGGTGTTCAGCACCTGATGGACAACAAAGAGATCTTGTTCGAGAAAACTTTGGTTCTGTTGATTCCTGTTGAAGATGTTTCCATAATCACCATTTCCACCAATTCTTCCAAGGCTTCCTCAAGAAAGCCTGTTAGGATTACATCTGTTCTGAGAGTTGCTCCATTGATCATTACTATTCCTGGACCTATCCCTTACACGTCGGATAAGGTTGTCCTGTGGCACTATGGGGCTGATGTGTATTATCATGGGATTAAACAAGACTTGAAGGTTGAAGAGGCTGATACTGATGTCAGCAATATTGTTGGGTCTAGCAAAGTCACCTGAAGCGGAATACTTTTCTCTCCTGAGATCTCCCCACAAATTGTTCGGAAGCCTGTTGCTATCTCACCTGCTAGTACATCTGCTACTATCCATGTTCATGTTCTAAGCATTACCCCTGTCACCGAGTCATTTGACGCTCAGGGCAAAGAAATTACCGGTGAGCCTGCCCGGACGGAGGCACCGAAGAAGATTTTTGTTGAAACCTCTAGGCAGGAGATAGAGGAGATTTTGAAGATCATCAAGAAAAGCGACTACAACATAGTCGAGCAGCTGGGGCAAACCTCGTCGAAGATCTCCATGTTATCTTTATTGTTGTGCTCAGAAGCCCATGTTAAGGCTTTAATTGCTTTCCTGAAAACTACGCATGTGCCGCAGGAGATATCTGTTGATCAATTCAAAGACTGTGTGGCTAGTTTGACCGTTGACAACGGGTTGGGTTTCTCCGATGCAGATCTGACTGCTAAAGGAAAGAATCACAATGACGCTCTGCACGTTTCAATCGAGTTCAGGGGCACTACTCTGGCCCACGTGCTAGTGGATACTGGGTCCTCGTTAAATGTTTTACCCAAGAAAGCATTAGATCGCCTGGACTGTGAAGGGTTGGTTCTGAAGCCAAGTAATATTGTGGTTAGGGCCTTTGACGGGTCCAAAAGGATGGTACACAGGGAGGTGGATGTCCCTATTAAAGTTAGTTCATATACTTTCGCATCTATATTCTATGTGATGGACATCCGACCTTCTTATTCTTGCTTGTTGGGTTGCCCATGGATTCATAAAGTTGGGGCAGTGACTTCCATGCTCCATCAGATGTTAAAATATCCAGTGAAGGGGAAAATTGTTACAGTACGAGGAGAAGAGGAGTACATGGTGATCCACCTTAACTATTTTAGGTATGTAGAGATGGATGGGGAGTTCATTGAAACCCCGTGTCAGAACTTTGAAGAAGTCCCTCAGACGCTGGTGTCGACTGAAACTGTTGTTGAAGATCCTCCAATGAAGATGGCTTCCCTCAAGGATGCCCAAGCTGTTATTAAAAAAGGTGGGTGTGCGAATTGGGGTCAACTCCCTGACTTTGCACACAAGACTGACAAGTTTGGTTTGGGTTTTACTACAGAAGCTCAAAGGGTTGTTCGGCGTGCGCAGATTGGAAGACCTCCCCTACGTATCAGTAATCCGGGAGTGAATGCGATTGAAGATGATGATGAAGAGTCTGAGTTTGACAGCTGGATTTAACCGACTACCGACGGAGGATTAAGCAATTGGACGGCAAAGGACTTCGTGCCCATTTCTTTTATTACACAGTAATAAGACTTTTTTTTTAGATTTGTAACAGACAATTTGAAACTTTTACGGCCCGGTGCCTTGCCCGAGACACCGTGGCTTTGTTTGTGAGGGCTTAATATTTGTAATTTCCATATATCATCAATAAAAGCATTGGATGTTTTCTTGCATTACAAATTTTGCGCTCCTTGTATTTCTTCACTTTATCAAAACAGCTATTGTCTTACACACACTCACATATACAGGTCCATATCCACTCTGGATCCCACTGATAACGACTATGCTACTGCCAATTATGACTTCGAAAGTCCGATCAACCAAGCCGAGGAAGAAGGTAAGGATGATTGCGAAGTGCCTGGGGAACTTGCTAGATTGTTACTTCAGAAAGAGAGGGCCATACAGCCGCATGAAGAGCCAGTGGAAACAGTAAATCTGGGTACAGAAGTAGACAAGAAAGAGGTCAAAGTCGGTGCAAATTTGGAGCCTAGAGTCAAGCAACGACTGATACAGATGCTGCGTGACTATGTTGAGATCTTTGTCTGGTCTTATGAAGACATGCCTGGGTTGGATACTGATATTGTGGTTCACCGCTTGCCAACTAAGGAACAATGTCCTCCAGTGAAGCAGAAAGTTTGTCGAATGCGCCCGGAGATGTCTGAGAAAATCAAAGCTGAGGTTATGAAACAGTTTGATGTCGGTTTTCTAGAAGTTACTTCTTACCCGCAGTGGGTTGCCAACGTGGTCCTGGTGCTGAAGAAAGATGGTAAAGTACGGATGTGTGTTGACTATAGGGATCTGAATAGGGCAAGCCCCAAGGACGATTTCCCTCTGCCTCATATCGACGTTCTGGTTGAAAATACCGCACAACATAAGGTCTTCTCCTTTATGGACGGTTTCTCTGGTTACAATCAGATTAAGATGGCTCCCGAGGATATGGAAAATACAACCTTGGTTACGCAATGGGGTACCTTTTGCTACAAGGTCATGTCGTTTGGATTAAAGAATGTTGGGGCAACGTATCAGCGCGCCATGGTCACTTTGTTCCACGACATGATTCACCATTAGATTGAGGTATACGTTGACGACATGATTGCAAGATCCCAGACTGAAGAGGAACATCTTGACCATCTCCAGAAGCTATTTGACAGGTTGAAGAAGTACAAATTGAGGTTAAACTCGAACAAGTGCATCTTCGAAGTAAGTTCTGGTAAGCTGCTGGGTTTCGTCGTTAGTGATAAAGGTATTCAAGTGGATCCTGCAAAGGTGAAGGCTATACAGGAAATGCCAGCTCCCCGAACAAAAAAAGAAGTCAGAGGCTTTTTGGGACGGTTGAACTACATTGACCAGTTCATTTCGCACCTGACTGCTACTTGTGAACCAATCTTTAAGCTGTTGAAGAAAGATCAAGTGGTAAGATGGAATGATGAATGTCAAGCCGCTTTCGAAAGGATCAAGGAATATCTCCAAGAGCCACCTATTATGATGCCTCCAGTTGAAGGGAGACCTCTGATCTTATACTTGACAGTACTCGACAATTCGATGGGGTGTGTGCTGGGGCAGCATGACGAGTCTGGCCGAAAAGAGCATGCTATTTACTACCTTAGCAAAAAGTTTATCGACAGCGAGACCCGATACTCGTTGCTTGAGAAAACTTGCTGCGCTTTGGCATGGGCTGCTCACCGGTTGAGACAGTATATGCTGACTCACACTACTCTATTGATATCAAAGATGGATCCAATCAAGTATATTTCGAAAAGTTTGTCTTGTCCGGAAGAATAGCGAGATGACATATGATCTTGACTGAGTATGACATCCAATACACAACCCAAAAAGCAATTAAGGGGAGTGTGTTGGCAGATCATTTGGTGCATCAGGAAGTGGATGATTACCAGTCTATGAACTTCGAATTCCCGAATGAGAACATCATGTTGGTGACTGACTGTGAAACACCTGGACCGGATGAAGGACCTGAGGAAGGATCCTGATGGTCTATGTATTTTGACGGAGCTTCAAACGCTTTGGGTAATGGCATTGGCACCGTGTTCGTCTATCCTGAAGGCTGTCATACTCTGTTCACCGCCTGATTATGTTTTAACTGCACCAACAACATGGCGGAGTATGAAGCGTGCATTATGGGTCTTCGAGCAGCTATTGACCTAAGGATTAAGTTCTTGAGTGTATTAGGAGATTCCGCTCTCGTGATCAGTCAGATCAAAGGCGAGTGGGATATGAAGCACCCAAATCTTATTCCTTACAAAGAGTATGTGTTGACGTTGCTTCCGCACTTCGAGGAGATAACCTTTGAACACTTCCCCAGAGAGGAGAATCAGTTGGTGGACGCGCTAGCTACGATGTCTTCTATGTTCAAAGTCAGGTGGGACAACGAGGCTCCCCATATTACCATTGAGAGATTGGACGAACCTGCACATTGCTATGACATTGAGACTGAGGAAGTAGCAGATAAACCCTGGTTTCACGAGGTAAAAAGGTATCTTGAGGCTCAAGAATACCCTGAGGGTGCATCTATTAATGATAAGAAGTTTCTGAGAAGGTTCGCGGCGAAGTTCTTCATCAGTAATGGTATCCTTTACAAGCATAACCATGATTCGACCTTACTGCGTTGTGTAGATAAGAACGAGGCAGAAAGGATCATGGAGGATTTACATGAAGGTACTTTCGGAACTCATTCCAGTGGACACACCATGGCAAAGAAAATCCTACGGGCAGGATATTATTGGTCTACCATGGAAGCCGACTGTTATCAGCATTCTCAGACTTGTCATAAGTGCCAAGTATATGCTGATAAAGTGCACACACCTCCAGTACCTCTGAATGTCTTGACAGCTCCTTGGCCTTTTGCAATGTGGGGCATCGATATGATCGGCGAGATCAGACCTACTGCATCCAACGGGCATCGTTTCATCCTGGTAGCAATTGATTACTTTACAAAATGGGTTGAGGCATCTTATTTTGCTACAGTAACCAAGAACTTTGTGGCACGGTTTATTCGGCACAATCTGATCTGTCGATATGGTGTACCAGAGAGGATCATTACAGACAATGGTACAAATCTCAATAATACGATGATCACCGAGCTCTGCAAGCAGTTCAAGATACAACATCACAACTCTTCTCCTTACCGGCCGAAGATGAATGGGGTTGTAGAGGCGGCTAATAAGAACATTAAGAAGATTGTGCAGAAGATGACGATAACATATAAAGACTGACACGAGATGCTATCGTTTGCTTTTCATGGTTACCGTACCTTAGCGCGGACGTCAACAGGGGCAACACCCTACTCTTTGATATATGGCATGGAAGCAGTCTTACCTATTGAAGTTCAGATACCCTCTCTTCGGATTATGAAGGATGTAGGTTTGAGTGAGGATGATTGGATCCAGACCCGGCTTGATCAGCTGAACTTAATCGATGAGAAGAGACTCACTGCTATTTGTCATGGTCAGACGTATCAAAAGCGAATGATCAAGGCATTTAACAAGAAAGTTAAACGACAAGAGTATCAAGTTGGGGATCTGGTGATCAAGCGCATAATATTGCCGCAAGGTGATCCCAGGGGCAAATGGACCCCCACGTACGAAGGGCCATTTGTGGTTAAGAACATTTTCTCAAGAGGAGCTATGATTCTAACCACCATGGATGATGACGACCTTCCTCACCCCGTCAATGCAGACATAGTGAAAAAATACTATGCATAATCAAAGACCAGCTAGGTTGACTGGCCTGGGCAAAAATAAGGGCATCCCGGCGAACCAAAAGGGTTCGGGCAAAAATAAGGGATGAAAATGAAAAAATCTATACACCCGGCAAGTCGAAAACCTGAAAAGGAGGCTTGGGCAAAAAAGGGTATCCCGGTGGACTGGGAACCCGAAAGGCCGGTCCAGGAAAAAATTAGGGATCAAAGCGTAACACTATGTCTCAATGGATCACCTTGCAACCAGACTTCGATATCGACTATCAGGCCGAACGACGCCAAACAATCTGATATACCTTCAACCAAGTAGCAAAGTGATGAGATGATCGAGGACATAAAGGCAATAGCAAAGTTGGAACCCAGTGGGATTGTTCACATAGCTGTTTTTATTTATTTTTTCACAAATTGTATAAATTCTGCTTTTTCGACGGTGTTCTCTTACTAGGACGTTAGCCTCTTGTACAAAACGCCTATTTACAGGCCAACTTCAAAGTTAATACAATTCATTTTCACAAAGAAATTTCAAATTGTTTTCTTTTTCTGTTTTGCAAGAACGTCCAATGGTTCATTTTTTATATATGCATTTGACAATAATTGTTGCTCATAAATATTTACATGCGAAACAAAAGACGATTACTCGTAATATCAGAAACAGGGGCAAATAAGAAATGCCTGAACCGTACAGTTGCTCTATCCACCAGGTATAGGGATAGACCTAGTTGGAGAAAAACGATTGAAAGTACATTCACTACCCGCAGAGTAAGAAAAAGATAGTGACATTAGCGGTCCCGAACAGGACATCACTCTCCCCAGCTGAGGCTCACAACTGCGTATGAGTCAGCGATATTCTCCCCCAAGCAGAGTTTATCTATCGTCAGCACTAGAAAATTATCCCTAGTGGAGTTTGAAGAATTCTCCCCAGTAGACTCTGGAGGATTGTCCCCAGTAGAGTCTAAAAGATTATCCCCGATGAAGTCGCAACTGGAAAATCATCCCCAACGGAGTTCATTCCTTTCACAAACAGAAACTCAATTCCCAACAGAGTTTATCATCGCCGACAACGGTGATTCATCCCCAGCTGAGATTATTTCTCCAAATCAACAGGTCCTCTAGCAGAATATGACCCCCCATAGAGTCATTTCCTCGTCAGTTTATTCCCCAGCGGAGTTATCCTCTCCTGCAGGTTTATTCTCACAATCATCTTCATTCATTATCCCCAGCGGAAACGAAGAATTCAACTCTTTTCTCCGGCAGCAATCCGGGATTTATTTTCCCCATCTAAAAACATCACATTTCCATACATCATGACACATGCATATACGCATCATACAAACACAATCTCATTTATTTTGAGAACATCATTGCTCGATACATATCACGCATTACATACAGTTAACCTTTACCTTTCAGGAAAGATATAATCAAAATTCAAGTTGTGAAGCCCAGGTACGAGTGGATAATAGTTTAATCCCCAGTAAGTCGCTACGAAGCCTGGACCACGACCAGATAGTAGTTCATTCTCAACTTTCCTCTTCAACAGAGATGTTTCCTCAGTAGAATACGGACGACCGAAGTTCCTAAAATTCAACAGAGATGTTTCCTCAGTCGAATACGGACGATTGAAGTTCCTAAAATTCAACAGAGATGTTTCCTCAGTCGAATACGGACGACCGAAGTTCCTAAAATTCAACAGAGATGTTTCCTCAGTCGAATACGGACGACCGAAGTTCCTAAAACTCAACAGAGATGTTTCCTCAGTAGAATACGAACGACTGAAGTTCCTAAAATTCAATAGAGATGTTTCCTCAGTAGAATACGGACGACTGGAGTTCCTAAAATTCAACAGAGATGTTTCCTCAGTCGAATACGAACGACCGAAGTTCCTAAAATTCAACAGAGATGATTCCTCAGTCGAATACGGACGACCGAAGTTCCTAAAATTCAACAGATATGATTCCTCAATCGAATACGGACGACCGAAGTTCCTAAAATTCAATAGAGATGATTCCTCAGTCGAATACAGACGACCGAAGTTCCTAAAATTAAACAGAGATGTTTCCTCAGTCGAATACGGACGACCGAAGTTCCTAAAATTCAACAGAGATGTTTCCTCAGTAGAATATGGACGACCGAAGTTCCTAAAATTCAACAGAGATGTTTCCTCAGTAGAATACGGACGACCGGAGTTCCTAACATTCAACAGAGATGTTTCCTCAGTGGAATACGGACGACCGAAGTTCCTAAAATTCAACAGAGATGATTCCCCAGTCAAATACGGATGACCGAAGTTCCTAAAATTCAATAGAGATGATTCCTCAGTCGAATACGAATGACCGAAGTTCCTAAAATTCAACAGAGATGATTCCTCAGTCGAATACGGACGACCGAAGTTCCTAAAATTCAATAGAGATGATTTCTCGGCAGAATAACGAACGACCGAAGTTCCTAAAATTCAAACATAGACGACTCACCATCAGAATAACGGATGATCGAAGCTCCTAAAATTCTACTTCTCTCAACAAAGATCAGCCTTCCCCAGCGGAATCTTCCTCAACAACAGGTATACAAGCTCTCGCTAAGGAATCTCTTATGCGATCGACACTCCTTCAGATGGAATCTTTAAGCCCATCCCCTCGTCAGCAATTTCCAAATGGCATCTGTAAGCCCATTCCAGATATCGCAAGACGGACACCACTTCATGCGAGTGCAAATTTCTGGGCACTCTAGTGTTCAATCATCTTCCACCTTCGGACCACGAAAGGCACGAAAGCCAATCTACATCCTCAGGTTTAAGAAGATTGAACAGGGGCAGTTGTTGTACCCCAAAATTTTCCCTCACATATTTCTCAAAACATTTCAAGAAAGATCCCCAAGTTGCTCAAGGTAGTCCAAGGGTTGGCCAGACAAGCTCTCTCCTAAGGCAGTCTACCTCAAATTAGGGTTTCATGTTGCATCAAGATACTTGATTCCAAGGGATCCCAAATTCTCACCAATGTCCTAATATGTTCTAAAGATCATCCATGTCAAGTTTCAAGCCCTACAGAGAAAGTTTGCTCAGTCAATTGCTCAAAGGCCTGAAAATCGACTATGCTAGGGCAAAAGTCAATTGTGGCCTGCATACAGTCAAACTTCAAGATTTTTGGTCAACATCATCACTTTGAAGTATACTTCATCATTTGATCAAGTATGGATCATGATTCATCAAGGATTGCTCATAATTCATCAAGACTCAAAAGTTGCTAAACTAGGGTTTTGCAGGAAAAGTCAACTCAACTTTGACCAAGTATAACTTTCTCATACTTTATGAGAAATGAGCCATCCAAAGCTCATTTTAAATAGGACGCAATTCCCTACAATCCATCTTCAGCTCTCAAGTTCAAAATATGCACTCACAAGAAGTTATGAATTTGGACATTATAGGTCATTTTGAAAAGTCAACAAAAACACCTTTTTTGTCAAAGCTTCATACATGAGCATGGAATATCAAATTGAGATGAGACCAAAAGGGTTGATTAGAGGACTTAAGCTTTCTAAAAGTCCAAGAACACCTCCAAAGAGTCAAAATTGAGGAAGTTATACATTGGTGAAGTTGACCTTTTTTGCAAAATTACCAAAAGTCAACTATGCCTAAAACTTCAATTTTTGCCAAATGGGCCCAATCTTTTTCACTTGTTTTGAGTTGGAAACATATTCCACAAGCTCTAGCCCTTGCCACTTGTCATTATCATGCTTTTATTATTTATTTTGATTTTTATTTGATTTAAATCAATTTTAATCAAAATAAATCATATAAAATCCAAAGTATTGAAAACTAAATATTTTTTACATGATTCAGGTCTTAATGTCCAGCTAGCATCAAGTCAAATTCGTATCAAGGCATGGTGTGTACAAAAAGATTGAATTAGGCCATTTTGGAAAGATTTTTAAGGTGTATCAAATCAAGATCCAATTCATTGATGGAGGAAGATTGAGATAAGTTATCAACCCTAATTCAGTCCTTGATACATATAGAAGTGAGGCAGACCAAAAGAGGCTGGAAAAAAGAGGCGTAGCATCAAGAACAGAACTTGAAAAATCAGGAAAAAGTGCAAACACAATTTCATTGTTCCAGGCCAATTCAAGACTCTTTGCCCATTCCAATTGATTCCTGGTGTTGTACCCCAAAATTTTCCCTCTCATTTTATCAAGATTTCCCCTCACAAGACTCTTTGAATTCCAGACAGAATCAGGGTTTGCTCTGTTCAAGACATCTCCTTGCACTGTTGACCTGAAATTAAGGTTTGAGTTTGCACAGGGATTTTTGGACTTTAAATGCTCAAAGTGACTTTCACACTTCATGTTGGACTTATAAGATTGCCTCTACCACGTTTCAAGCCTTAAATCAAGTTTTTGCCCAGTCAATTGGACAGTTGACCTAGAAATCAGCTGTATTGGGAAAAAATTCAACTGTGGCCAATTTACAGTCAAACCTCATAATTTTAGATCCACATCAACATTATAAACTCATATGAACCATTTTATCAAGTTTGGATCACAACTCCTCAAGAAATTTGATCAGATCATCAAAAGGGCAAAATGGTCATTTTTGGGTTTTGACTATATAAGGGCAATTTCTGATTTTTCACCTAGCCAATGGAAAATTGGGTTCAAGTATGTATTCAAGGAGTCAATGGCATCATCTTGACCTAATCACAAGGTTCAAAAGATCTCAAATGCATTAGATTGACAGATGAATTTTCCAGTCAACTGATCAAAAATTAACTGTACACTGAAAAGTCATGCTTTGACTTTTTCGTCAAAATCAAGTGCCAAGGGTCATTTTTCATCAAGATGTGTCAAAACATGAAATTTGTTCATTAAGAAACCTAATTTGGCAAATTAGGGTTTAAGATTGAAAAAATTTCATAACTTAGAATTTTTCTAAGTTATGAAATTTTCTTATTTTTTCCCAACTTTGCCCAACATTTTCACCATGATGAAATTGGATTCAAACAAAACTTACAACATGAAAGTTGTAGTCCTCCACAAAATATACAACTTTGATTCACAAATATTTCCCAAAAGTAGCTTGGATATCAAGTTATGGTTTTTGGAACAAGGGTACATGAAACTTTTAACTTAGTGAAATTTTGCCCTAGTTTAGGCAGGATTTTAACCTATCTTCATGACCATTTTTCACATAGTTCCACTTGGAATCTCAAAATGAATTTCAAAGATGGATTGTATATCATGTTACAAGCTTTCCAAAATGTCCAGTAACTCTCCAAAATCATTTATGGTTAGAGAGAATCAAATATTTGAATTTGGCAAAAACTCACTTTTGATCCATGGCATTTTCATGTTGGCACAAGTTGCAAACTCTATCCAGCCTCACTTGTACTTTCTCACAGGTCTTTAAACCCTTCCACACTCAAAAATTGAATGCAAACTCATTGGTTTAAGGCATTACTCTGATCAATAGAGGTTTACACATTGAATTAATCTTAAAATGGCAAAAAGGTAGCATTTCCATTTTCATAAAGTTGGCTTTATGTCAACTTGCTTCCCTTGAGCATTGGACCTCTCTCTTTGCAGCAAACAAGTTCCATAAACTTAGGCAAAGGTACAACAATCTTGTGCATGCTTGGAGATAGCCTGTACAGGCCTATCTTGTATCACTTCACACTTTTCTTTCAAAACAAGTCAACTTGCCAAAATCACATATCTTGAGTATCTGATATAACCAACTCTTGTAAGCATTTGAAACAAGTTTTGCACATTGCCTTGAGCCAGAAACACGAGTCATCCATCCCTCAAACACCCTTGAACATTAAAACACCCAAAACTTATAAAACATGGCACTCTCTGCAGTTTCATTTCCATCTCACAAACCACTCGTGCGTTTTGTCCCAAACCAGTTCCAATACCTTCCATACAACCTACCTAAGCTATCCCAACCATTGGCCATTGACTGTAACTCCATTTGCAAGCTTCACCATTTCTGATTTCAGCTTGTGCAGGTTGACTTCTACAGGCTTATTCAAGCAAGCTCAAAGCAAACAAAGCATTGGGGAAGGTCAGTGGAAGTTCAGGCAAGCTCACAAACATCTCAGGCCTCATTGAAAACCTCCACATTTCCATAATCGTGTTCAACTGAAGCAGGTATTTTCCAACTTTCTATCTCTCTATTTAGGAATCATTAGGCTTAGGTTTGTGAATAAAAAATGTAGTACTCATAGCCCTTAAGCTGTACATATGCAGAGATTCCATTTAAGTTAAGTATGCTGAGAGAATTTGATTGATGAACTTCCTGAAAAAGTTAGGTTAGAAATTAGGGCCAGAGAAATTCTCTTTGGTCTTTGAGAGTTAGATTAAGTTTTTTATATGGTTAGAATCGTGGTTTAATGCTCTATAAGTTTCATGTTTTGAGTTTTTGATTTCATGCAAAGAATAGAGAGAACATTGTTGGAGTTGCAGGGCGTGCGTTTTTGTTCAAAGGTTGAAGATGAAGATCAGTTTGGGCTGGGCTTGGCCTTGGCTTGCTTTTGACACCCTCATTTCTGTTATTTGCACCCCCTGGCCCATTTCATTATTTTTTTTATACTTTTTCTATTTTTATTTACATTTCTGATTTTATTTTATTTTTTCTAATCATAAAAAATTACCAAAAACATTTTCATAAATTTTCATATTTTATTTTGCATTTTTTAATTATTTTTCTAACATAAAAATAATTATTAAATAACATGCTCTTTATTTTCTTTAATAAAAACTTGTAAATATTATAAAAATATTATTTATTTTTATTTTTATTATTTATATATGTAAAATAATATTTTCTCACATGTTTTATTTCTTAATATTTTTGTATATATTTATATTTATTTTCTTGTACATAAATAAATAATATAATATATATTATCTTAAAACAAAAAACTAGGGTTTCCACCCTTAATAAAAATAATATTTTTTCTAATATATTTATATTTTTTGACATTTGTATATATTTTATTATTTTATTGTACATAAATAATATAATTAATATACGTATACTTTCTTAAAACAAATTAGGGTTTCCATCCTTAACAAAAATAACTTTTTTTTTTTATACATTAAATATTATATTTTTACACACATAAAAATAAACAAAAACTTTTTTGCATATTTATTTAATTGTCTATTTAAATATTGCTTATTCATCATTTGTACAAAGAAATTCAATTTGGTTGTAATAACTTAGGGTTTTAATTTCTTGCAAAATAATCCCCTATTCAAAATTGTATCCCCCTCCCATATCAATGTTGTAATAGCTTAGATTACTTTTACGCATTTATGTTTTCAAATATGCCATGATAGAGGTTAGGTTTTGTATGCAATATCCAAAATCAAAACAAATAGCTAGACCTAAAACAAGACAAAAAATGCATGAAAATGACAACACAATACACACATGCACCCCTAGGGTTTCACCCACTTGTTGCCTTTAAAATGGCCATGGTATGCATGTTGAGTATCTTGGCAAAAAAAAAAACAAAAAAAAGATCATAGTCCCTCGATGACGCTATCTTGGTTGCCTATACAAAATGATCTAGTCCCTCAAAAAATTGCTAAAGATACTTAGCACAATTGCTATCATGGTCAATATGATGACCTGCGCCTGTCTCGTTTAACATCCAAATACAAGGTTGTTTACCAAATGCAATGGTAAAACAAAAATGTAAAAGGGTTAAAAATTTGTAGGAAAGATTCTTGAGTAGATAGGGTAGACAACTCTTAGTTACTTGATCAAAACTTGCAAACATCCTTGCTAAATTTCAAAACATACAATTTTAAAACATTTCCCAAAACAAACTTCCAAACTTTCAAACATTGAAACATCTTTTCAAAAGACAAACACCTTTGTATACATTCAAACAAGAATCATTACAAAGGTTGCCTAGACAAAAGGCCTCTTTTCAAAACATTTTCAAAACCACACACAAAGCACAATTTCAAACAATTGAAAAGCAAAAGCAAGTGATCTAAACAAGTAACTAAGAGCCCATGGATAACCATGGATGAAAAGGGTGCTTGCACCTTCCCTTTTCATAATCTACCCCCCGAACCCAAGAAAACATCTCAAAGGTCTTTCCTGTGCTTTTTGACCTTTCCTTTGGATAAAATAAAAAGTCGATGGTGACTCTTGCTAAACCGAAACATTTGCGAACACAAACGTAAAACCTCAAGTCAGTTCTCCCACCGTATCACAGAACTGGAAACTCTATTGGGGAATATAAATAAAAGTGGGGTTACCTTAGGGTTTAGATCATATTTATATGCTTACCTTGTTTGCTTTGATTGCTTTACATTTGGTTTTATTGTTTGGGTTTGAAATCCTCTACCCGGATTTGGGAAACATTCATAGGTAAATAGTAATACATTGTGGAAACTATACGGGGTATACCGACATGGTTGAAGCAATAGCTATATTAGTGCGACATATTTGTGGGTACCGGTAGTCTTTGAGTCAATCAAAGAGAATACGGGGCCGCTGAGTGATGTCATGAAGCACTAATGGACTTTTAGAACCTTTACTTGACCATCTTGGCCTTATTAGGGGTAGGGAGATGGCCGGCTTTGGTGCAGTCCGAAGTTGGTAGATACTCGATAATACACTCAATAAGGGTTGTTTTCTTGGAATATTTCGTTCGCCAGTTAAGTGGCTAAACTGAAACAATGAACACAGAAAATAATCCAGTGACATTGAGCTCCTTAGAACCCGGTTACTATTTATATGACAGGTTGAGCCAACTAACTTCAAGAGGGTACTTACCTATGAAATCCCATGCAAGCCTGAAACTAGGATCTTGTGTGATTTGCTTGTACATACGCTTGTGCATAAACATCATGAGCATCATAAAGCATCTTGTGCATCCACTAACCATTTCAAGGGTTTGGATCTTCATCTTTGTTCCTGTTTTGTAGGTTATGGAATCACTTCACAGGAAAACAATCCAAGTCAACCTTGTGAGAATTCCTCCTCAACTTTCCAAGATTCCAGATAATTCTCCCTTCACTGAAAGACATGGTAGACTTCTCAGCTTGGTCAACTCCAACATTGAAGAAGACATGGTGAAAGTTCTCTTCCAGTTCTTTGACCCCCTACACCATTGCTTTACATTTCCTGATTACCAACTAGTGCCTACTTTGGAGGAATTTTCTCAACTCCTGAGGATTCCTATTCTCCATCAACTACCCTACAACGGTACGGAAAGAGAACCAAAGCCTGAAGATGTTGATCAAGCCTTACACTTGCAACCATCTGATATCAAAGGTCATTGGGAAACCAAAAGTGGTGTCAAGGGTTTCTTGGCAAAGTTTCTGTTTGAGAAGGCACAAGACTGCTGAAATCCTCTAGATCTGGAAGCTTTTGAGGAGATTGTAGCACTTCTCATCTATGGGTTGGTCTTGCTCCCAAACCCTGATCAGCTTATAGATGTGAATGCTGTCAAGATTTTCATTTCTCAGAATCCTGTGCCCACATTACTTGGGGATATCCTCCACTCATTTCACACACGAACAATGAGAAAAAGAGGTGTTCTCATGTGTTGTACTCCCCTTCTAGCAAGGTGGTTTATTTCTCACCTTCCCCGGTCAGTTCTGAAGAATGAGCAAGGCTTGAGGTGGTCACAACGATTGATGACTCTTACACATTCTGATATTCATTGGTGTTCTCGGTCCAGAGAAAATGTCATCATCATTGATCGTTGTGGGGAATTCCCTAAGGTCCCATTACTTGGCATTAGGGGAGGCATTTCCTACAACCCCTGCTTGGCTCTGAGACAATTTGGGTATGCCCGAAGGGATGGCCCTCATGACATGCTAATTCCGGACTTGGTTTTTGACTTCGACAACAAGGCTCAAGGAATTTGACAAAGGTTTATTCGAGCTTGGAGAATGCCCAACAAGGTGGACAGTAAGACACTGGGACACAAGAATTCCATCCCCCTTGAGCCTTACCTCAAGTGGGTACGAACCCGCGCCTAGAGTCTTATGATGCCTTACCCCTACATTCTCCCTGTGATCAAAGAGCCTGTTATGGAAGGAGAGGTTCCATACACCCTCATACATCCTGACATGCCAACATCATTGGAAGATTTGCAAAAGAGTTGGATACAGCTCAAGGAAGAACGGAACACTTTTGAAGCCAGCTTCTACGCCAGTGAGAAGAAGGTTTTGGAACTTACTCGTCGACTCCACGAAGAGCAGACTCTCAACACCTACATAGCACCAAAGAGGATGCACAACGTCTTTTTACCTTAGAATTTTGTATTATTTTGCCCATGGGGCATTTATGTACTAACAATTCTATCTTATTAATATGATGTGCGTTCTTTTTATTTACAACAAATTTGAATTTCTGAATCCTTGAATGCATTACATGAATAACATATCATTCATCATATGCATAAGCAGGTCTTCACACCATGTTTCCTTATCTCTCTGATGTTTATTTCAGCAAAATGGATATAGAGCAGACGATTAAAGACTTACAAGCGCAGAATCCACAGTTCCAACAACTACTCATGACCTTGGCAAAGGGTCAGGAGGATCTTAAAGCACTGCTGGAAAAGGAAAAGGAAAAAGAAAAGGAGAAAAAGAAAAAGAAAAAGAAAAGAGTGGGTGTACCTACTTTGGGAAGAAGATTTGAGAATCAAGCTAGAAGGGTCCTTGATTTCCCCTCATCATTTGAGGAAGGGGCGGGAAAGGGAGTTGCAGTACAACCTGAGTCTGAGGAAGAAAAAGAAGAAGAGGATGAAGATTACTCTGAACATCAGTACCCTCCTGTAGACGACAAGTACAAGAATCTGGAAGAGCGGCTGGCAGCTATGGAGGTACAAAGAGTGTCTGGAATGGATTTCGAGGAGCTGGGGTTGGTTGCTGGGATTGTGATTCCCCCTAAATTTAAGGTGTCTACATTTGCTAAATACGATGGTTTGTCTTGTCCGAAGATGCACCTACGGTCTTACGTCAGAAATATCCAACCTCATTCTTCTGATAAGGATCTGTGGGTCCACTTTTTCAAGATAGTTTGTCGGGTACGCAATTGGATTGGTTCTACCAGCTTGAAAGATCTGATATGCACAATTGGGAGGATATGGCTGCTGCCTTCTACCGAAAATATCAATATAATGCGGACTTAGCACCTACTCGTACTCAATTACAGAGTATGGGTATAGTCTCTAATGAAGGCTTTAAGGAGTATGCCCAGAAATGGAGGGACTTGGATGGAAGGGTGCAGCCACCATTGTCTGAGAGAGAGCTTGTGGATATGTTTTTGGGGACCCTGTCAGGTCCATTCTTTAATCACTTGATCGGGAGTTCGTCTACGGGGTTCACCGAGTTAATTCTGACTGGTGAAAGAGTTGAAGTTGGAATCAAGAGCGGTAAAATTCAAAAGGATGCATCTGCTTCCGCTGCTATCAAGAAGACCTTTCCAGCCAAGAAAGAAGTCTCATTTGTTTACTCCCAGAAAAGTCAAGGAAGAATTGAGCGCCGACCAGCGGTGGGGGCTGTATTGATTTAGAATTCCGCAGCTAATCAACCTCGAAACAGTCAACCAAGAACCAACCAAGCAAGGGCAGAAAGTCATGCACGACAGTTCACCCGGATCAATATGACACCTGCTCGGGTTCTCCATCATCTGTTGAAGTTAAACCTTACAAGCTTGAAAGAGGCGCCAAAGAATCCAAATACCTTTTCTCCCTACTACCATTCAAATGCAAAGTATGCCTATCATTCAGATAGCGTGGGGCACGACACCAATAATTGTTGGGCCCTCAAAAATAAGATCCATGATTTAATAGATGCCAAAGAGGTGGAGTTTGACGCCCATGAGAAACCTAATTTGATATCTGCTCCAATGCCAAAACATGGTCATAATGTCCATGCTATTGAAGAAGATCTTTATGTTGCTGCTGTTGATGACTTAATGACTCCACTACCAATGATCAAGATGAATCTGTTGAAAGCCGGGATTTTCCCAGGCTGTGAAAAAGATTGTTACCTTTGTTCGTCCTTGCAATTTGACTGTCTGTTATTGAAGTTAGGCATCCAACGCCTAATGGATAATCAAGAAATCCTCTTTGAGAAAGCTCCTGTTACTCCTGTTACTCCAATTCCTATCAATGATGTTACTATAATTACCATTTCCGACAATATTTCTAAGGTCTCTAAAATACCTATTAAGATTACACCCGATCCAAAGATTGTACCTCTGAAAATAACTATGTCGGGGCCTATCCCATACAAGTCCAACAAGACAATATCGTGGAACTATAGAGGAGAGATCTTCTACCACGGTGTTAAGCAGATTGAATCAGTTGTAGAAAGTTACGATGAAGAGACTCCTGACATAGGAAATATTGCTGGGACGAGTAAGATCACCCGCAGCGGAAGAATCTTCTCTCCGGAGATTGCTCCTCCAAGGGCAATCTTCGGACCCTCAAATGCTCCTAAGGTTACTCCTGTGCCAGTCAATACATCTATGCGAACTCCAGTGATTGAAGAAATTGTTACTCCCAAAGTTGTACCCTCTGCTGTTACCACTGATAAAGGTAAGGGGATCCAAGAAGCGCCCGTCAGGACGAGGGCTCAGCCTTTGGTAATCCTCGAGACCACTTAAAAGGAAATGGAGGAGATTTTAAAAATAATTAAGAAAAGTGACTATGATGTCGTAGAACAGCTGGGGCAAACCCCTTCAAAAATCTTTATGCTGGCCCTATTGCTCTGTTCCAAAGCTCACGCCAAAGCTTTGATCAAGTTCTTGAAGACGGCCCATGTGCCTCAGGAAACCTCTGCGGACCAGTTCCAGGAGTGTGTAGCCAGCTTAACAGCCGGCAACGGTCTTGGCTTCTCCGGTGCCGATTTAACATCTAAGGGGAGAAAGCATAATGACGCGCTGCATGTCTTGGTGGAATGCAGAGGGAGTACTCTTGCTCACGTTCTGGTGGACATTGGATCGTCTTTAAATGTCTTGCCTAATAAAGCATTGGACAGACTAGATTGTGAAGGTCTAATTTTGAAGCCCAGCAACATCATTGTAAGAGCCTTTGATGGTTCTAAGCGGATGGTCCACGGGGAGGTGGACATCCCGATTAAAGTGGGTACTGAAACTTTCAACTCCACATTCTATGTCATGGATATCCGTCCCTCCTACTCTTGCTTGTTATGAAGGCCCTGGATTCATCATGCTGGAGCCGTCACATCTACCCTGCATCAGAAGCTTAAGTACCCTGTCCAGGGGAAAATTGTGATAGTTTGCAGTGAGGAGGAGTATATGATAAGCCATTTGAATTCATTCCGCTATGTTGAATTAGATGGTTAATTCATCGAGACCCCCTTTCAGCACTTTGAAGAGGTTTCTCCTGAAGTTGCGGTAGCCAAGACAATGACTTCTGTGCCCATCATTACCAAACTTGTGTCCCGGATGTCATCCCTTAAAGATGTGAAGGTTGTGATTGAGGAAGGAGGAAGCACAGTATGGGGTCAACTGCCAGATTTTCCTTACAAGACATATAAGTTCGGTTTGGGTTTCACTGCTGCTAGTCAGAAGGCTGTGTGCCGCTCCCGGGCTGGAGGGCCACTATTGAGATCACCCACCATGGAGTTCATGCTTTGGAGGATGGTGAAGATGAGAGCGATTTTGAAGACTGGATTTCCCCTACCGTTGAAGGAGCATTGAATAACTGGGAGGTGAAAGACTTTATTCCCATTACTTTCATCAATCAGTAATTTATCTTTCGAACATTTTCTCTTGGTTTGTAATAATTATTAAACAATTCGTACACTTTTTGCCTTATGCCTTACCCAAGGTATATAGGTCCATTTGTAAGGGCTTGATCTTTCATCTTCATATACCATTTTTAATGAATCATAGACGTTTTCATATATAAACTTTTGTGTTCATTGTCTTTTCTTTTTACATTTTATTTGTTTAAAGGTGGCTATCCCTTACACACACCCACACTCACAAAATGCAGGTACCTATCCACTCCGGATTCCATGGGTAACAATTCTGCTATGGCCTTCAGTGATTCTGAAGATCTGGTCAATCATGCCGAATACGAAGGTGATGAAGACTGTGAAGTGCCTGGAGAGTTGGCTAGACTGCTACAACATGAAGAAAGGGTTATTCTACCTCACGAGGAGTTGTTAGAGACAATCAACTTGGGAACAAAGGAAGACAGAAAAGAAGTTAAAGTGGGTGCCAACTTAGAGCCAAATGTCAAGGAGCGCTTAGTTCAGTTGTTGAATGAATATGTTGAGATCTTCGCCTGGTCCTATGAAGACATGTCAGGACTAGATACAGATATTGTGGTTCACCGTCTCCCTACAAGAGAAGATTGTTCACCAATTAAACAGAAAGTTCAACGCATGAGGCCCGACATGTCTGAAAAGATCAAAGCTGAAGTGATGAAGCAGTTCAATGCTAGCTTTCTTGCTGTTACTTCCTATCCATAATGGGTTGCTAACATTGTGATTGTGCCTAAGAAGGATGACAAAGTCAGAATGTGCGTGGATTACAGAGACTTAAATAGGGCTAGCCCTAAAGATGACTTTCCACTACCGCACATTGACATTTTGGTTGACAACACAGCTCAACACAAGGTATTTTCTTTCATGGATGGATTTTAAGGGTACAACCAGATCAAAATGGCCCCCGAAGACATGGAGAAGACTACTTTTGTTACGCAGTGGGGTACCTTCTGCTATAAAGTGATGTCGTTCAGACTGAAGAATGTCGGGGCAACCTATCAACGCGCCATGGTAGCTTTGTTTCATGACATGATAAATCATGAAATTGAAGTCTATGTAGACGATATGATAGCCCGTTCACAGACAGAAGAAGAACACCTCGACCATCTGCAAAAGCTGTTTGTCAGATTGAAAGAGTACAAGCTCAGACTGAACCCTAACAAATGCACCTTCGGAGTCAGGTCCGGTAAACTCTTGGGATTCATCATCAGTAACAAAGGCATCGAGGTTGATCCTGCCAAAGTCAAAGCTATACAAGAAATGCCTTCCCCTCGCACTGAGAAGGAGGTCAGAGGTTTCTTAGGACGCCTAAACTACATTGCAAGGTTCATCTCTCACCTAACATCTACCTGTGAACCAATCTTCAAGCTGTTGAAGAAAGATCAGGTGGTTAAATGGAATGATGATTGTCAAGTTGCTTTCGATAAAATCAAGGAGTATTTGCTGGAACCTCCTATCTTGATGCCACCTGTCGAAGGAAGACCGTTAATCATGTATCTGACTGTCCTGGAGAATTTAATGGAGTGCGTACTGGGCCAACATGACGAGTCTGGCCGAAAAGAGCATGCCATTTATTACCTTAGAAAAAAGTTTACCGACTGCGAGACTCGCTACTCACTGCTCGAGAAAACTTATTACGCTTTGGTATGGGCTGCTCGCCGGCTAAGGCAGTATATGTTGACGCATACCACTTTACAGATCTCTAAGATGGATCCAATCAAGTACATCTTCGAGAAGCCTGCTCTATCCGGAAGAATCGCTAGATGGAAAATGATCCTCACTGAATATGATATACAATACACAACCCAAAAAGCCATAAAGAGGAGTGTGTTAGCTGATCATCTGGCCCATCAAGCTGTCGAAGATTACCAATCCATGAGATTCGACTTTCCCGACGAAGATATCATGACTTTGAGCAACATTGAAGAAAACAGACCATATGACGGACCTGAACAAGGATCCCGATGGACTCTGTACTTTGATGGTGCCTCCAACGCACTTGGGAACGGTATTGGCGCGGTACTTATCTCTCCACAAGGTTGCCATACACCTTTCACTGCTAGACTCTGCTTCAGCTGCACCAACAACATGGCCGAGTATGAAGCTTGTATCTTTGGTCTCAAGGATGCTATTGACTTGGGAATCCAATCTTTGATTGTATTTGGGGACTCAGCTTTGGTTATCAGTCAAATCAAAGTAGAGTGTGATACCAAACACCCTAACCTCATCCCTTACAAAGAACATGTCCTGACATTGTTACCACATTTCGAGCAGATCACCTTCGAGCACTTCCCGCGAGAAGAGAATCAGCTAGCAGATGCGCTAGCTATAATGTCATCCATGTTTAAACTTAACTGGGATGGTGAGGCTCCTCAAATCACCATTGAGCGAATGGACGAACCTACACATTGTCACGAGATTAATACCGAAGAAGTAGTGGACCGACCTTGGTTTCATGACGTCAAAAGGTATCTCGAAGCACAAGAATACCCTGAAGGAGCTTCAATCAACGACAAAAAGTTCTTAAGGAGGTTCACGGCCAAGTTCTTTCTAAGTAATGGTATCCTATACAAGCACAACCTTGATTGTGTTATGCTCCGTTGTATGGACAAAGTTGAAGCTGAGCAGATCATGGCTGAACTACACAATGGTACCTTTGGCACACACTCAAGCGGTCATACGATGGCTAAGAAGATTCTAAGGGCAGGCTATTACTGGTCTACCATGGAAGCTGATTGTCATCAACATTCCCGTACTTGTCACAAATGCCAAATCTATGCTGACAAGGTACATATACCTCCAGTTCCTCTCAATGTCTTAACAGCTCCTTGGCCATTCGCGATGTGGGGAATCGACATGATTGGAGAGATCAAGCCTACAGCATCCAATGGACATCGTTTCATCCTGGTGGCCATTGATTACTTTACCAAGTGGGTCGAAGTAGCGTCCTTCGCATCCGTTACAAAGAATGTGGTTTCCCGCTTCATCAAGCAGAACCTTATTTTCCAGTATGGTATCCCCGACAGGATCATCACTGACAATGGTACAAATTTGAACAATACTATGATCACCGCTCTGTGCGAGCAGTTCAAGATTCAACATCACAATTCATCTCCCTATCGGCCTAAGATGAACGGTGATGTCGAAGCTGCGAACAAAAATATCAAGAAAATCATTCAAAAGATGACAGTCACCTACAAGGACTGGCATGAGATGTTACCGTTTGCTCTGCACGGGTACCGTACTACGGCACGCACTTCAACAGGGGCAACACCATATTCTTTGGTATACAACATGGAAGTTGTTTTACCTATCGAGGTTCAGATTCCCTCCTTGAGAATCATGAAAGATGCTGGTTTGAGTGAAGACGATTGGATTCATACCCGGCTTGATTAACATAACTTGATTGATGAAAAGCGACTTACTGCTGTTTGCCATGGTCAGGCGTATCAGAAACGTATGATCAAGGCCTTCAACAAGAAAGTCAGAAGACAAGTATATTAAGTCAGAGACCTTGTAATCAAGCGGATCATCTTGCCGCAAAGTGATCCCAGGGGAAAGTGGACTTCTACTTACGAAGGACCATTTGTGATCAAAAACATCTTTTCTGGTGGGGCAATGATCCTGACCACCATGGACGGCGATGACCTGCCGCACCCTGCGAACACAGACATAGTCAAAAGATACTACGCATAAACAACCCGATAAGTTGAAAACCCGAAAGGGCGACTTGGGCAAAAATGGGCATCCCGGTGAATCGAAAACCCAAAAGGGCAGTTCAGGCAAAAATTAGGGATAAACAAAAAAAAATCTGTACACCCGGCAAGTTGAAAACCCGAAAGGGCGACTTGGGCAAAAAAGGGTTTCCCGGTGGATCGAAAACCCGAAAGGGAGGTCCAGGCAAAAGTTAGGGAATTAAAGCGTATGACTATGTCTCATCGGATCACTTTAAGGACAATCTCTTCACCAGACAAGCTTCAGGCTTCTGATCAATCCAATCATCGTCGGACGAAGCAACGAATGGACAAGATATCCAAAGTTGCGAAGGCTATAGCAGAATGGGAACCCCATGGAATTTTTACATATAGCCATCTTTCTTTGTATAAATTTTTCTCAATTTTTATGACAACATTCTCTTACTAGGATGCTTGTCTCCTTTGTACAAAATACATACACAAAGTTAATACAAAGATACTTCAAAGTGAAGAAAACTATTTGTCTTTTCCTTTTTTACACTTGTGTTTTATTTGAAAACGTCCAATGATTTATTAAGTGAGCATATGCATTTGAATATAATCACCGGTTACAAATGAACGAAATGTGAAAGAATAATTACTGATAGGTTGAAAGGATAGGAAAATGTCTTTAGGCTATTCCAAGTGAAATCCACTGCAGTACATCATCGAGGTCCCCAGTGGAGCCAAAACCTTGAAATACATGTCCCCCGCGGAGTTAAAATTCAAAACCCCCACCAGAACTAAGTTTCCAAACTCCCAATCCCCAGCGGAGCCAGAAAACTTTAAACTACAGACCCTCAGCGAAGGTGAAACTTTCTTCCCCAACAAAGTCCAAAACTTCAACCCTTAAACCCCGGTGGAAGACCATCCGGTTTCCTCCAATTCCCCAGGGAGTTGTCTTAAAACTAGAAAATTCCCCTGCAAGTTATCTTAGAACCTGACAGTTAACCAGACCACAGCTTCAGATAATTCCTCAGAAGATTGGCATGCAGCCCAAGCTCTTGAAAACTCTCCAACAGAATAAACTTTCTCCCCACAGAGTTATTTTCCCAATAGATTGAAGATTCTCAATCCCCAGCCACAGTCATCAAGTTTCTCGGGACTCCCCAAGCAGGTTTCTCAAGCATCACTCGGCATTATTCTTACAACGGAATGTCTACCATGTTCCAACTTCAAAGGACTTGAAAGATCCCTATATCCCCAGGAATTGGTAGCAATTGATTACTTTACAAAGTGGGTTGAAGCAGCTTCCTTTGCTACTGTAACCAAGAACGTCGTGGCACGGTTCATTCGGCACAATCTGATCAGTCGATACGGTATACCAGAGAGGATCATTACAGACAATGGTACAAATCTCAACAACAAGATGATCACTGAACTCTGCGAGCAATTCAAGATACAGCATCACAACTCTTCTCCCTACCGGCCGAAGATGAATGGGGTTGTCGAAGCGGATAATAAGAACATTAAGAAGATTGTGCAGAAGATGACAGTGACATACAAAGATTGGCACGAGATGTTACCATTTGCTCTTCATGGGTACCGTACCTCAGCTCGGACGTCAACAGGGGCAACACCCTATTCCTTGGTTTATAGTATGGAGGCAGTCTTACCCATTGAAGTTCAGATACCCTCTCTTCGGATCATGAAGGATGCAAGTTTGAGTGAAGATGACTGGATTCAGACCCGGCTTGATCAGCTAAACCTAATCGACAAAAAGAGACTTACCGCTATTTGTCATGGTCATATGTACCAAAAACGGATGATCAAGGCATTTAACAAGAAAGTCAGACGACAAGAGTATCAAGTTGGAGACCTGGTTATCAAGCGCATCATTCTACCTCAAGGTGATCCCAGGGGAAAGTGGACCCCTACTTACGAAGTGCCATTTGTGGTTAAGAACATTTTCTCAGGAGGAGTTATGATTCTAACCACCATGGATGGTGACGACCTTCCTCACCCCGTCAATACAGACATAGTGAAAAGATACTACGCATAATCAAAGACCCGCTAGGTTGACTGGCCTAGGCAAAAATAAGGGCTTCCCGGCGAACCAAAAGGGTTCGGGCAAAAATAAGGGATGAAAACAAAAAAAATATGTACACCCGGCAAGTCGAAAACCTGAAAAGGAGGCTTAGGCAAAAAAGGGTATCCCGGTGGACTGAAAACCCGAAAGGGCGGTCCAGGCAAAAGTTAGGGATCAAAGCGTAACACTATGTCTCATTGGATCACCTTGCATCCAGACTTCAGTATCAACTATCAAGCTCGGACGACACTAATCAATCTGATTCATCTTCAACCAAGTAGCAAAGTGATGAGATGCTTGAGGACATAAAGGCAATAGCAGAGTTGGAACCCAGTGGGATTTTTCACATAGCTGTTTTGTTTAGTTTTTCACAAATTGTGTAAATTCTATTGTTCGGCGGCGTTCTCTTACTAGGACGTCAACCTCTTGTACAAAAACGCCTATTTACAAGCTAAACTTCAAAATCAATACAAATTCATTTTCAGATAAATTTCAAACTGTTTTTCCTTTATCTGTTTTTGTTTTGCAAAGAGCGTCCAATGTTCATTTTTGATATATGCATTTGACATTAATTGCTGCTCATAAATATTTACATGCGAAACAAAAGACGAATTACTGGTAATATCAGAAACAGGGGCAAATAAGAATTGTCCGAACTGTACAGTTGCTCTGTCCACCAGGTACCAAGGTATATTCAGCTGAAGAATATGACCAAGATACTTTCACTCCCCGCAGAGCAAGACAATAATGGTAGCTCTCTCAGCTGAGACTTGCAACCGTGAATGAATCAGCAATACTCTCCCCAAGCTGAGTTGGTCTACCATCCGCACTAAAAAGGGTCTTAATATTCCCCAGCAGAGTATAAGAATATTCCCCAGCAAGTATAAGAGTATCCCCGGCAGTCTTAATATTCCCCAACGGAGTATAAGAATGTTCCCCGATAGAATAAAAGATACCTCTAGTGGAGTCAATATTTCCCCAGCACGGTCTGAAAAAGCTTCCCCAACGGAGTTGAATCAACATCCCCAGTAGACTCTGGAAGTTTATCCCCAGCGGAGTACAAAATAAATCTCCCCAGCCAAGTTCAAAGGATCATTCCCAGCAGAACGCAGAGGATTATCCCCACAAGAGTCTAACAGGGTTATCCCTAGCAAGTCGCGACTGAAAGATCATCCCCAGTGAAGTTCTTTCCTTTAACAAATAGGAATTCAATCCTCAACAGATTCCATATCACCAGCAACGGTAATCCATCCCCAGCGGAGTTTATCAGTGGAATCTTCAGCAGAACATCTCTTCCCCATAGAGTAATTCCCCTCGGAGTAATCTCCTCATCAGTTTATTCCCCAACAGAGTTATCCTCTCTTGCAAGTTTATCACCTTCGTTCATCATCCCCAGCAGAAATGAAGAATCCAACTCTATTCTCCAGCAGCTATCCGGGATTTATTTTCCCCAGCTAAAACATCACATTTCCATACATCATGATACATGCATGTACGTATCATACCGTATAATCTCATTTATGTTGAGGACATCATTGCTTGATCCATATCATGCATTGAATATGACTGACCTTTACCTTTCAGGAAAGATGCAGTTAAATTCTCAGCTATATCAAAAACCTTGCCTGGTCCAGTTAAATCGATTCCTAAATATTTTTCTGAGGCCAATCCAGTCAAAGGAGACAAGACCAGTTAAATCGATTCCTAAAGATTTTTCTGAGGCCAATCCAGTAAAAGGAGACAAGACCAGTTAAATCGATTCCTAAAGATTTTTCTGAGGCCAATCCCGTCAAAAGAGACAAAACCAGTTAAATCGATTCCTAAATATTTTTCTGAGGCCAATCCAGTCAAAGAAGACAAAACCAGTTAAATCGATTTCTAAATATTTTTCTGAGGCCAACCCAGTCAAAGGAGACAAAACCAGTTAAATCGATTCCTAAAGATTTTTCTGATACCAACCCAGTCAAAGGAGACAAGACCAGTTAAATCGATTCCTAAAGATTTTTCTGAGGCCAACCCAGTCAAAAGAGACAAGACCAATTAAATAGATTCCTAAAGATTTTTCTGAGGCCAATCCAGTCAAAGGAGACAAGACCAACTAAATCAAGTCCTAAAGATTTTTCTGAGGCCAATCCAGTCAAAGGAGACAAGACCAGTTAAATCGATTCCTAAAGATTTTTCTGAGGCCAACCCAGTCAAAGGAGACAAAACCAGTTAAATCGATTCCTAAAGATTTTTCTGAGGCCAACCCAGTCAAAGGAGACAAAAACAGTTAAATCGATTCCTAAAGATTTTTCTGAGGCCAATCCAGTCAAAGGAGACAAAACCAGTTAAATCGATTCCTAAAGATTTTTCTAATGCCAGTTCAGTCAAAAGAGACAAGACCAGTTAAATCGATTCCTAAAGATTTTTCTGATGCCAATTCAGTCAAAAGAGACAAGACCAGTTAAATCAATTCCTAAAGATTTTTCTGATGTCAATCCAGTCAAAAGAGACAAGACCAGTTAAATCGATTCCTAAAGATTTTTCTGAGGCCAATCCAGTCAAAGGAGACAAGACCAGCTAAATCGATTCCTAAAGATTTCTCTGAGGTCAATCCAGTCAAAGGAGACAAGACCAGTTAAATCGATTCCTAAAGATTTTTCTGAGGCCAACCCAGTCAAAGGAGACAAAACCAGTTAAATCGATTCCTAAAGATTTTTCTAAGGCCAACCCAGTCAAAGGAGACAAAACCAGTTAAATCGATTCCTAAAGATTTTTCTGATGCCAATTCAGTCAAAAGAGACAAGACCAGTTAAATCGATTCCTAAAGATTTTTCTGATGCCAATTCAGTCAAAAGAGACAAGACCAGTTAAATCAATTCCTAAAGATTTTTCTGATGCCAATCTAGTCAAAAGAATACAAGACCTCCTCTGGTCCAGTTAAATCGATTCCTAAAGATTTTCCTGATGCCGAACCAGTTGAAGTTAATCTAGTCAAAGAAGACAAGACATCCTCTGGTTCAGTCAGATCGCCGATAAGATCTCCCTGATTCGCATTCCAGTTAAAGTTCAGACCACCTACCAACAAGTCTCCAAATGGCATCTATAAGCCCATTCCCGTCATCACAATGCTGATACCATGTCATGCGAGTGCAAATTTCTGGGCACTCTAGTGTTCAATCATCTTCCACCTTCGGATCACGAAAGGCCCGAAAGCCAATCTATATCCTCAGGTTTAAGAAGATTGATCAGGGGCAACTGTTGTACCCCAAAATTTTCCCTCCCATATTTCTCAAGACATGTCAAGAATAATCTCCAAGTGGCTCAAGATTGCTCAAGAGTTGGACAGTACAATCATCTCCTAAGGCAGTCAATCTCAAATTAGGGTTTTGTGTTGCATCAAGGTCCTTGCATCCAAATGACCTCAAGTTCTCCCCAATGTCCTAATATGTTCTCAAGATCATCCATGTCTAATTTCAATCCTTGCAGAGGAAGTTTGGTCAATCAATTGCTCAAGAGGTCCAAAAATCGACTATGCTAGGGCAAAAGTCAACTGTGACCTACAAACAGTCAAACCTCAAGATTTTTGTAAACATTCTCATTTTGAAGGATATTTCATCATTTGATCAAGGGTTGATCATGATTCATCAAGGATTTCTCAAAATTCATCAAGATTCAAAAGTTGCTAAATTAGGGTTTTGTAGGAAAAGTCAACTCAAATTTGACCAAGCATAACTTTCTCATACTTTATGAGAAATGACCCATACAAAGCTCATTTTGAAGAGGATGAAATTTACTACAATTCATATTCATACCCCAAGATCAAGAAATGCACTCACAAGGAGTTATGAATTTGGACATTATAGGTCTTTTTTGAAAGTCAACAAAAACACCTTTTTGGCCAAAGCTTATAACTTAAGAATTAAATATAAAAATGAGATGAGACCAAAAGGGTTGATTAGAGGACAACTCAAGGTTTCTAAAAAGTCCAATAACACCTCCAAAAGTTCAAAATTGAAGAAGTTATGCATTGTTGAAGTTGGGCATTTTCCCAAAATTGCCAAAAGTCAACTATCCCCAAAACTTCAAATTTTGTCAAATGGGCCCACTTTTTTCCACTTGATTTGATCTTGTCACACTACACACGTGTCCTATCTTCAATCTTATGTCCATTCATTAATTTTTCTATTTTATTTGATTTTTATTGAATTAATTCATTTTAAATTAATTTAAATCCAAATAAAATCTAAATATTGATAACTTGGTATCTTTTTGATTGATACAGGCCTTAATTGTCATCATGGACACAATCAAATCCGAATCAAGCCATATCATGTACAAATATTGGATTTTTTGACAAATTTGGAAGCTTTTTCATGGAGGATCAAAGCAAATCCTAAATCATCAATGCTCAAGGATTCAAAGCCCAAAACCTGACCTAATTCATTCCATAATACTTATACAATGCAAAGGCACGAAAATTAGAACCTGGAGGCTGCTAAATCACAAAGACCAAACTTGAGAAAATTGCAAAAAAGTGTGGAATCGAAATTGTTCTTAGAGGCACTTTCCGGGCCAGATAAGCATCCAAATCGCTTCCTGGCACCTCTCTGAAGCAGAACCAATCAAGAGCACACATTCTCCAGCCCTCTACATCACTGTAAGTGTCCCTCGGATCCGCCATATTCATGGATTCCTAAATCTCTATTCTTGCGTCCATTCTCAAAAACGATTGCATATTCTTATTCCTCATGTCATTTATGAACTTTCTGCATTAACCAATTTTGTTTTCATGCTTTGTATTGAGAAATGCCATTGTAGGGTTTCCTAGGTCTTTTTTAGGGGTTTTTGATGTAGGTGAAATTAGGTCTATTGGTGGACATGGTTGAGACCGGAATGAAGAGACAATCATAACCATGGCATTGGATGGAATTTATATAGCTTAGAATGAATTTTGGAATGAACCTATGCCTTTTGCTGCGGATTTAAATCCGCAGGTAATCCCTGTATAATTCTGAGGACAGGGACGATAACGTGTCCCCATCCCATTGGGCCATTCATAATTCGCGCGTTATTTTATTTTAATTCTGGCATTTGTTTCGTTTTCTAATATATTAATTGCCATCCATTCCATTAACAAATAAGCACATTGGTTGAGTTGGTAAGGGCGCTAGTACAGAATCCAATGGGACCTGGGTTCGAATCCCAGGTCCCCCAATGCATTTGTTTCATTTTTCAACAGGTGATTCCATGCAGTGTCCAAAGCGTAGCCTATCATGGGTCCTCATCCAGATGGTTGCCAGATGGCCCCAGGCCAGATCTGGTGGCCAAGATTGAAAGCTCACCATACTCCTAAGTCAACAGGCGCACGTGGGATTGCAAAAGTCAGCCAGGCTTGAACACGTTTGGGCCTCAAAAATGTTGATCACACCTCCAATCTGGGCCCAAACCCCCCTTTGGTTATTTCTATTTCTTTTTTTTATTTCATTTATTTATTTGCTTTGTTTATTTATTTTATTTTCTAACTAACCAATTAAATTATTTTCCTCATAAAATCAAAAACCAAAAAATACATTTTATTTATTAAAATTAAATTCATGACTTTATTTTTGTAAATAAATTAATTTAATTAATTTAGTTTAATTAGGTTTAACTTTTAATGTTTTTGCAATATTTAAAATTAATGTAGAAAATTAGGTTTTTATTAACCTTAAATCACTTTATTTTATTTCTTTAAATATCCAAAAATACTTTTTTTAATTAATTTATTTATTTATTTAATAATTAACTTAGATTTAATTCCATTTAATTCAAAAATAAACAAAAAATGCTTTCTTTCAAAAAAGGGTCAAAACCCTAAAAAATGCGCCCGATTTAATTTTCTCCCACGCGATCCATATTTTCATATTATTGTACTTGCTTCCGGAATGTAATAGCTTTAAATAGGACTTTAATTATTTTATCGCTTTCTTTTATTTTCCGCAATTTAATTTCAAGGGTTGTTTTTGGCGATGTAAATACCCAACGCCTTGTAATAGTTAATAGGGAATGCATGACAAGATCGAATGTATGAACTTAAAATCAACATAGCTCACCATTGACAGGTACAAAGATAAAATTAACTGAAATAACACACTTGCACATGCGCACTCTTAGGGTACACCTCACTTGGTTGCCTTCGAACGTGGTCATTGAGTATAGGAAGTTATAGAGGTCGCCCTCTTGTCCAAAGATCATAGTTGCCTCAAAATGGTTGCCTCGGAAAAATGATCTAAGGCATTAGGGTTACTGCTAGGCATCTTAACGTTGCTTTAGTGACCACACGTCCCTTAATCGAATTGACCCTCAAAACTCCAACGACGATGCTACCAACTCATCAATAGTGGGCTAGAATTGTTTAAAGAACATTAGCACAGTTTAATTCCCTTTTCGAGTAGGTAGATGATTCTTAAGTACTTGCTCCTTTTAAAACAAAACAAAACTTTTCGCACTTACACCTTTCAAACAAAAAACTTCTTTCAAACCCACAAACACAAAGAAAAGCAATTTTGAAAACACATTGAGCAAGTACCTAAGAGCACGTGGATAACCACAGATAGAAAGGGTGCTAACACCTTCCCTTTCTATAATCTACCCCCCGGACCCGAGAAACATCTCGAAAAAGGAATTTTTCTGTGCTTTTTTTCCTTTCCTTGTTGGATAAAATAAAAGTCGGTGGCGACTCTTGCTTACCGCGACATTTTGCGAAAACAAACGCAAAATGCAAACCAGCATTCCAAAAACAGTCAGTTCTCTCCCACCGTATCACACCATTCTATCTCTCATTCAGATTCAACTATCAACTTCAGTAATCAGATACAGACTAGATACGCTCCAGACATGGAAGCCATTCTATTTCTCATTCAGATTCAACTATCAACTTCAGGTTCAGATTCACTCCAGACACGGAAGTCATTCTATCACTTGTCTAGATCCCAGTTACAGTACGGATACACCCCAGAGACGGAGGTCATTCTGCTACTCATATAGGTCTCAACTTCAGATACAGTCCAAATACGCACCAGACACGGTTGTCATTCTGTCACTCATTCGGAATTTATCCCCAGCCCAGAGATGCTTCATACACGGATGCTATTTTGTCGCCCATTCAGATTCAGATACAATACAGATACACTCTAGACACGGAAGTCATTTTGTTATTCATTCAAGAATCAAAACACAGTTAGAGCTCGGATACGCTCCAGACACAGACGTCATTCCATTGCTCATACAAATCCAATCTCCAGATACAACTCAGATACGTTCCAAACACGGATACCATTCTGATGTTCATTCTCCTGATATCCAACAAACACTTCTTGGATGGCATCTTTAAGCCCATCTCCAGCAAGATTCTACCATCTCCAAATGGAATCTTTAAGCCCATTTCCTCAGCTACATTTTGACGAGTGCAAATTTATGGGCACTCTAGTGTCCAATCATCTTTTACCTTCGAGTCACGAAAGGCAAACTCGCCAATCTAACTCTTCAGGTTCAAGAAGATTGAACAGGGGCAACTGTTGTACCCCAAAATTTTCCCTCTCATTTTATCAAGATTTCCCCTTACAAGACTCTTTGAATTCCAGACAGAATCAGGGTTTGCTCTGTTCAAGACATCTCCTTGCACTGTTGACCTGAAATTAGGGTTTGAGTTTGCACATGGATTTTTGGACTTTCAATGCTCAAAGTGACTTTCAAAATTCATGTTGGACTTATAAGATTGCCTCTACCAAGTTTCAATCCTTGAATCAAGTTTTTGCCTAGTCAATTGGACAGTTGACCTAGAAATCAGCTGTATTGGGAAAAAAGTCAATTGTGGCCAATTTACAGTCAAACCTCATAATTTTTTATCCACATCAACATTATAAACTCATATGAACCATTTGATCAAGTTTGGATTACAACTCCTCAAGAAATTTGATCATATCATCAAAAGGGCAAAATGGTCATTTTTAGGGTTTTGACTGTATAAGGGCAATTTCTGATTTTTCACCTAGCCAATGGAAAATTGGGTTCAAGTATGGATTCAAGGACTCAATGGCATCATCTTGACCTAATCACAAGGTTCAAAAGATCTCAAATGCATTGGGTTGACAGATGAATTTTCCAGTCAACTGATCAAAAATTGACTGTACACTGAAAAGTCAAGCTTTTACTTTTTGGTAAAAATCAAGTGCCAAGGGTCATTTTTCATCAATATGTGTAAAAACATGAAATTTGTTCATCAAGAAACCTAATTTTGCAAATTAGGGTTTAAGATTGAAAAATTTCATAACTTAGAATTTTTCTAAGTTATGCAATTTTCTTATTTTTTTCCAACTTTGCCCAAAATTTTCACCATGATGAAATTGGATTCAAACAAAACTTCCAACATGAAAGTTGTAGTCCTCCAAAAAATCTACAACTTTGATTCACAATTTTTTCCCAAAAGAAGCTTGGATCTCAAGTTATGATTTTTGGAACAAGGGTACATGAAACTTTTAACTTAGTGAATGCAAACTTTGATTCACTTGTACTTTCTCACAGGTCTTTAAACCCTCCCACACTCAAAAATTGAATGCAAACTCATTGGTTTAAGGCATTACTCTGATCAATAGAGGTTTACACATTGAATTAATCTTAAAATAGCAAAAAGGTAGCATTTCCATTTTCATAAAGTTGGCTTTATGTCAACTTGCTTCCCTTGAGCCTTGGACCTCTCTCTTTGCAGCAAACAAGTTCCATATACTTAGGCAAAGGTACAAAAATCTTGTGCATGCTTGGAGATAGCCTGTACATGCCTGTCTTGTATCACTTCACACTTTTCTTTCAAAACAAGTCAACTTGCCAAAATCACATATCTTGAGTATCTGATATAACCAACTCTTGTAAGCATTTGAAACAAGTTTTGCACATTTCCTTGAGTCAGAAACACGAGCCATCCATCCCTCAAACACCCTTGAATATCAAAACACTAAAAACTTGCAAAATAGGGCACTCTCTGCAGTTTCACTTCCATCTCACAAACCACTCGTGCGTTTTGTCCCAAACCAGTTCCAATACCTTCCATACAACCTACCTAAGCTATCCCAACCATTGGCCATTGATTGTAACTCCATTTGCAAGCTTCATCATTTCTGATTTCAGCTTGTGTAGGTTGACTTCTACAGGCTTATTCAAGCAAGCTCAAAGCAAACAAAGCATTGGGGAAGGTCAAAGGAAGTTCAGGCGAGCTCACAAACATCTCAGGCCTCATTGAAAACCTCCACATTGCCATACTCGTGTTCAATTAAAGCAGGTATTTTCCAACTTTCTATCTCTCTATTTAGGAATCATTAGGCTTAGGTTTGTGAATAAAAAAATGTAGTACTCATATTCCTTAAGCTGTACATATGCATAGATTCCATTTAAGTTAAGTGTGCTGAGAGAATTTGATTGATGAACTTCCTGAAAAAGTTAGGTTAGAAATTAGGGCCAGAGAAATTCTCTCCGGTCTTTGAGAGTTAGATTAAGTTTTTTATATGGTTAGAATCGTGGTTTAATGCTCTATAAGTTTCATGTTTTGAGTTTTTGATTTCATGCAAAGAATAGAGAGAACAGTGTTGGAGTTGCAGGCCGCTTGTTTTTGTTCAAAGGTTGAAGATGAAGATCAGTTTGGGCTGGGCTTGGCCTTGGCTTGCTTTTGACACCCCAATTTTTGTTATTTGCACCCCCTGGCCCATTTCATTATTTTTTTATACTTTTTCTATTTTTATTTACATTTCTGATTTTATTTTATTTTTTCTAAACATAAAAAATTACCAAAAACATTTTCATAAATTTTCATATTTTATTTTGCATTTTTTATTTATTTTCCTAACATAAAAATAATTATTAAATAACATACTCTTTATTTTCTTTAATAAAAACTTGTAAATATTATAAAAATATTATATATTTTTATTTTTATTATTTATACATGTAAAATAATATTTTCTCACATGTTTTATTTCTTAATATTTTTGTATATATTTATATTTATTTTCTTGTACATAAATAAATAATATAATATATATTATCTTAAAACAAAAAACTAGGGTTTCCACCCTTAATAAAAAGAATATGTTTTCTAATATATTTATATTTTTTGACATTTGTATATATTTTATTATTTTATTGTACATAAATAATATAATTAATATACATATACTTTCTTAAAACAAATTAGGGTTTCCACCCTTAACAAAAATAACTTTTTATTTTCTTTTCTTATACATTAAATATTATATTTTTACACACATAAAAATAAACAAAAATTTTTTTTGCATATTTATTTAATTGTCTATTTAAATATTTCTTATTCATCATTTGTACAAAGAAATTCAATTTGGTTGTAATAACTTAGGGTTTTAATTTCTTGCAAAATAATCCCCTATTCAAAATTGTATCCCCCTCCCATATAAATGTTGTAATAGCTTAGATTACTTTTACGCATTTATGTTTTCAAATATGCCATGATAGAGATTAGGTTTTGTATGCAATATCCAAAATCAAAACAAATAGCTAGACCTAAAACAAGACAAAAAATGCATGAAAATGACAACACAGTGCACACATGCACCCCTAGGGTTTCACCCACTTGTTGCCTTTAAAATGGCCATGGTATGCATGTTGAGTATCTTGGCAAAACAAAAACAAAACAAAATATCATATTCCCTCGATGACGCTATCTTGGTTGCCTATACAAAATAATCTAGTCCCTCAAAAAAATTGCTAAAGATACTTAGCACAATTGCTATCATGGTCAATACAATGACCCGCGTCTGTCCCGTTTAACATCCAAATACAAGGTTGTTTACCAAATGCAATGGTAAAACAACAATGTAAAAGGGTTAAAAATGTGTAGGAAAGATTCTTGAGTAGATAGGGTAGACAACTCTTAGTTACTTGATCAAAACTTGCAAACATCCTTGCTAAATTTCAAAACACACAATTTCAAAACATTTCCCAAAACAAACTTCCAAACTTTCAAACATTGAAACATCTTTTCAAAAGACAAACACCTTTGTATACATTCAAACAAGAATCATTACAAAGGTTGCCTATACAAAAGGCCTCTTTTCAAAACATTTTCAAAACCACACACAAAGCACCATTTCAAACAATTGAAAAGTAAAAGCAAGTGATCTAAACAAGTAACTAAGAGCCCATGGATAACCATGGATGAAAAGGGTGCTTGCACCTTCCCTTTTCATAATCTACCCCCCGAACCCAAGAAAACATCTCAAAGGTCTTTCCTGTGCTTTTTGACCTTTCCTTTGGATAAAATAAAAAGTCGGTGGTGACTCTTGCTAAACTGAAACATTTGTGAACACAAACGCAAAACCTCAAGTCAGTTCTCCCACTGTATCACACATGGGATCCCTAGCAAGCAAAAGCAATCAAAAGCAAGCATTTCCAGGCCCTATATCGCACTGTAAGTCAGTCACGATACCTAACTTTTCTTGAAATCGAATTCCATGATTTAGGCATTTATAGCATGAACTAATGGTATATTCTTGATCCTTAAGACATATGCAAGCTTTCTGTATTGTTTAATTGCATTTATATGGTCGGTAGTGGATTTCACCATTATTAGGGTTCCCTGCTTCAAATTGGGATCTTCGTTTACAGGCAAAATTAGGCCATGAAAGGGTCATCATTAAACTCAGTAGGTCCAGATGAAATCAATCATGGCTTTAGTTTTGATTTATCTTGCCTATAATTAATTTTGAGAATGTGCAGGCTTATTGCAACGGACCAACGTCCGTAGGTAAAAGTCTGAGACTTTTTACCAATGGACCAAGGACAGGGATGATGGCGTGGCATCACCTCACTCGTCCGTTTGAAAATTTGCGCGCATTATCTCCTTGATTCGCTTATTTATTTTATAATATTTGTTGTTTACATTATGTACAAACGAACACTAGTGGTGCAGTGGTAGTGAGGGCGTGGAAAGAGCTTCAGGACCTGGGTTCGAATCCTAGGTCCCCCAATTTCTCCATGTTATTTTTCTTTTCAGGATCCAACGCGTTTACAAGCCAAAAGACTACCATAGACTCTCAAGATCTAGCCCTTAGATCTCCAAATGGCCAAATCTGATGGCCATCATCTGAAGGTGCATCATGAAGCCTAGTCAACACAGCACACTGAATCCAGGAAGTCAACGTGGACTTCCATCTTTGGGCCCAGAATTCTGATTTTTGCGCCCTCCAATTTGCTTTTGCATGCCCAATTTCTTATCCCTTTTTCTTTTTACATTTTATATTTTATTTTTATTTATTTATTTAATTTACTTTACTAACAAATTAATTATTTTCTTTTATCAAAAAATCATAAAAATATTTTTCACCAATTAGACTTAGGTATATTTTTATCAATAAATTTATTAATTTAATTAGATTTAATTCTAGGTAAAATTTTAATTATTTTGTAAATAACTTAAAATTAATTAGAAAATTAGGATTTTTATTTCTAACTTAATTATCTTTTTTTATTTTTCTTTTAAAATAACCAAAAAAATCAAAAATAGGTCATTTTTATTATTTTCATTAATTAAATTAATTAACTAATTAATTGTATATTTAATTTTAAAACCTAAATTCTTTTCTTTATAAATATTAAAAACAACAAAAACATTTTCTCTTTTAATTAGGATAAAAGGGTCAAAACCCTGGTTCGCATTCGTTCTAATTTTCATCGCACGCTTTATTTTATTATTTTTATCCATATTAATGTAACTGTTCACAGTTTGTAATAGTTTAATTAGGACTTTACTTTCATTTATCGCTTTATTTTCAAAGGGTTTGTTTTTGGCTATGTAAATACCCGAAGCGTTGTAATAGCTTAGTTTAATTTCCGCACTTTAAATTCCGCAAAATATAAACTGTTAGATGTATGATATAGGGATGCATGACAAGAATGTATGTTAAACTTTAAAACAGTTAGATAACCCTAAAATGTGCAAAGATAATAAATCTGAAACAGAATCACTCGCAATGCACACTCCTAGGGTACACCCCCACTTGGTTGCCTTCGGTAAACGGTCATTGAGTATAGGATGCTTAGTGGTCGTCCTTTTGTCCAAAGATTAAAGTTGCCTCGGAAAGGTTGCCTCAGATATTGTTGCCTCGAATAAATGATCTAAGATATTAGGGTTATTACTAAGACGTCCTAACATTTCTTTAGTGACCGTACGTCCCTTTCGAATTGACCCTTAAAACTCCAATGACGGTGCTACCTACTCACTAATAGTGGGATAACATTGTCTAAAGGAAACAAGCATAGAATGATTCTTTTTTTGAGTAGGTAGATTAGCTCTTAAGTACTTGCTCAAACAAAACAAACTTTTTCACACTTACACTCCTTTACAAACAAAGTTTTCAAAACACTTCATTACACTCTTGAAGACAGAAGCAAGAGTTAAATCGAAGTCAAAACAAAAACTTTTCAAAGCACACAAACACAAAGAAAACAATTTTTAAAATGATGAGCAAGTACTTAAGAGCCCGTAGATAACTACGGATAGAAAGGGTGCTAATACCTTCCCTTTCTATAATCTACCCCCCGTACTCAGAAATATCTCAAAAAAGGAATTTTTCTGTGCTTTTTTCCTTTCCTTGTTGGATAAAATAAAAGTCGGTGGCGACTCTTGCTTACCGCGACATTTTACAAACATAAACGCAAAACGCAAACCAGCATTCTTGAAAAAACCATCCCGGTTCTGGCCACCGTATCACAGTAATCAAATCCAAGGGATCTGACGCGCTGTGCATATCATGGTCATTAGTGAATAATGTACAGAATCAAATATAAATCAGATTTTTTAAAATAACAAGTGGCGTGCCATCATTGGTTGGAAGATGACACGTAGGTCATCTTCAACCTCCCGCCAACGTGATTTGCAGGTCTCTCAAACTGTAAAATTAGAAGCTCAGACCTATGCCAGTCGCTTCATCTCTTTAAGACGAAAACAACCACACCCTCGCGCCAAATTTATATAAACTGTAGCTCAAGCAATTTGGAAGGAAAGTTTTGAAAATGGATTTGAAAATTCATGGTCAAAATGTATTTCCAGTGAAATGTAAGTGTTACGACTAGAACCAGGGCAATGAGAGCAATACAATGATATCAGAGTTTTGAAGAATTGATGAAGGAATCTACCTATTGAAGTTGAGTTGCAGAGCTCTGAAATTGGACTTCTATGGAACAGTATAGGGCATGATTCTTGAATGTAATTATATGGTTAGCTTCGGGGAAGATCAAGGAAGGTGAATTTAGGGGGAAAATGCATTAAAAAAGGCCTGAGAATGGATTTCGAAGTAGCTGAATTCTGGGTTGTGAAACAAGTTTGGCAGGGTGATTCTGGCTATCTAAGCTTGGGAAAATGGATGGGGGATGACCCTCTATTTATAGGGAATTAAAAGGGATCAAAAGGAAGAGTGAATGATGTGTTTTGGAGGGAATTCATGTGGGTCTGCATCATGAAGAAAGTGTGACTCAAACTTGATCAAAACTCAGCCAAAACGTGTGTTTCATGATGCTAATCACTTCTGGAAAGTTGCTAATCATTATTAGAAACAAAAACGCGTGGAAAACTTGTGATTAGAAGCCAAAACAAATATTTCAAAATCCTGACTTTGTGAAAAATTCAGCCTCAAACTACCAAATTCAAATCCATGGCATTTCCAACTCAAGGGGTCTTAGGGAATAATTCTTGATGCTTTGGAAATATGAGGTTACAAGCTTTGAAATGGAAAAATAATGGAATCAAATGGATGCTTGAGCTGAAAGTTACATGGAGTCAAAGTTGAAGAAAAAGAGTTGACTTTCCATACTTAGAAATATTTCAAATTCTTCTTTAAAAATGACCTGTAATCTTTTGTATCCAAACATGGCCTTCCACTTAGAATTTGCTCTTGACCAAAAAAGATGGAATGAAGTAGGTCTCTTTAATGACATTTTGCAATTTGAACCACTCAAAATATCCAAAAATTGAGCAAGTTATGACTTGTTGAAGTTGGCCAAAAATCATGAAATGACCTATAATCTTTTGCATTCTTAAGGAAACTTACATCCATTTTCTTACTTTGCACATAAAAGAAGGAATGAAGTACAGATCCTTAAGATCATCATGGAAAAAGAATAGGCTCAAGGTGATAAACATTGACCAAGTTATGACCATTTGAAGTCACATATGGAAAATTGGGGATTCATCTAGATGACTTGTAATCTTTCTTCTTCACCAAGTTCCTTCCACATGAAAACTCCTTGGAACTTTTGAAGTGATTTGTTCGTAACTCTTTGAAGAGAAATATGTCTTTGGAATCACTCAAAAATACCAAAAGATGAGCAAGATATGCTCCTTTGAAGTTCAAAACCCTAGCCTCTAGATCAAGAGAATGCTTTGAGGAACTTTGACAAGTTTGAACAAACTTCTTGTGCCAATATTCTTCCTTTGTGAATAGAAGTTGTTGAGGATGATAATGAGGACTCATAGCCACCAAAACCACTTCCATATATTGAAATTAAAGAGAAATATGCTCTTGTGACCAATAGGAACAAGACCTTGTCCAATCATGACAACTTCTTCCCTTAACCCTTTGTATTTTTGAATCAATTTTGATAACTTTGAGATATGTTGAACCAAAATAAGCCTTGTCATGCCATTTCTTCCAAAATCAATCCAATAGTGAAGTTTTAATTTCTCAAGCTATTGACTAGGGCATGGAAATAAACTCATGAACCCATGAAGCAACTTGCTAAACCTCATTGCCTTTACCTACATTATTAACAAGTAAGACAAACCAACATTGCATTTTATTAATTAGAGAGAAAATCAAAGCAAAATATTCATGATCACAAAAGAAAACAAGTCAAGGTGCTTGGTAACTCCTCAAAAGAGCAAGGCTAAAGATAGGGAGAAGAACCAAAAGCCCTAATGTGATCTTGTTGTGATTGAATCAACATGGTATGATGAAGGAATCTTAGGGGGGAAATTGGGGTACAACACCCCCCCCCCAAATCTCAGCCAAACTCTTCTATAAATAAGATGTTTCACAACACATCTAAGGGTGGCTTTTTAGTATCTGGAGAGGGTTTTGTTGACAAGGCAAAGAGAGGAGAGAGCACTTAAACATTCTTAAACCTAGAATAAAAAAAACCACAACACCTTTGTTTCTTTCTTTCGAATCCAGAACCAAAGGAACACAACACTTATTTTCTTTCTTTTGTACCCAGAAACAAAGAAATACAACACCCCTGTTTGTTCTCTCTTTCGAATCCCAGTTTCCATATCCTTCGAACTCGGTTTCCTTCCTTCCTTCGAATTCAAGGATATACAGGGCAGTAACTCAACGTCCAAAACACATTCCAACTTCAAGGTAAGTCTTCTTGACTTTAAACCTTTCGTTTCAGGCATAACATGTAAATAACCTTTTGTTTATTTTTCGTTTCTACTCTTTTGTTTATTTTCTTTTCTTATCCAAATACATGTTAAAAACTAACCTTCAAGACCATAAGATAATGTTAGCATGGCTTCGACCCATGCCACTGTTTCACAATCCCAAACGAAAGAAAAAAGGTTGTGTGAATCGAAGCCTTAGGCTTCTCCCCATACTTCTATCCAACCCCAAATGAAGGGAAACAAAAAAAGGTGAGTGAATAGAAGGATGCAAGCTTCGATACACATTGGTTGTAGGCCCAAACAAAAGGAAACAGAAAGGGGTTGGATCGAAAACACATGCTTCGATCCATGATTTCTTTTCTTTCTCTCTTTTAAACTATTTTTTGTCTTTATATTTTCTATATATTTTCTTTCATTGTTATTCAATATGGTTATAATAATTAGGACTTTTATTGCTTTCGACTCCCCATTTGTACATTTGTATCCCCCATCCCCTAAAGTGATGTAATAGCTTAGGATTTTAATTTCCGCAATTTACCGCTTTAATATAAAATGCTAGTAATTAGGTTGTGTATGGAAAGATAAAATCAACAAGTAGACAAACCTAATCAAAGACAAAAATGCATGCAATCAAACACATTATTCACATGTGCACCCCTAGGGTGATCTCACTTGTGTCCTCAGAAAATAGTCATGTCCCTTGAATATGGACGTTTTAGCAAAGACCTTCGATAAAAAGATCGTAGTCCCTCGATGTCCCTCGATTTTTCCTTCAGTAAACAATCTAGTCCCTTACAAAAATTGCTAAAACGTCTCATAAGTTTCCTTCTATGACTATACAATTGACCCACACCCGTCTCTTCACATCCAACGATGGGGCTTCTTACCAAATAAATGGTAAGGTAGAAACATCTAAAGGAGGAGGAAAAGAAGATAGACCTTTTGAGTAGGTAGGACGCTCGTAGTCGCTTGATCGCAAACAAAAAACCATTTTCACACTTACACTTTCCAAAACACCTTCAAAAACAAACATCTCTTTGAACTATTTTCAAAACCAACACTTTGTATGCATTCTTATAGAGATGAGAATCATTACAAAGTTTGCCGCAACAAAGGCCATTTGCAAAATATTTTCAAACTTACATCACTAAACACATTTCAAACAAAGAAAAAGTGATCTAGCAAGCAACTAAGAGCCTGTAGATAACTACAGATGAAAATGGTGCTAATACCTTCCCTTTTCATAACCTACCCCCCGAACTCAAGAAAATATCTCAAAGGTCTTTCCTGTTCTTTTCACCCTTTCCTTATTGGATAAAAGAAAAGTCGATGGTGACTCTTGCTATCCGCAACAATTGTCATCAAACGCAAAACACCCAAGTCAGTTCACCCACTGTATTACAGAGCTAGTGACTCTGTTGGGGACTACTTAAAAGTGGGGGTTACCTTAGAGTTAGATCACATTTAATGCTTTCTTTGTTTAACTTGCTTGCTTTACATTTTGGGTCCTTGTTTGGGTTTTTGATCCTACACCCAGATCTGGGGCACCTTTTTAGGTAAGTAGAAATAGATTGTGGAAACTGTATGGCATAGACCGATATGGTTGAAGAAATGGCTATGTTAGTGTGACACATTTGTTGGTACCGATATCGCTTGTGTTGAATCGAGGAGAATACGGGGTCGCTGAGCGGTGTCATGAAGCACTAACTGACCATAGAACCTTAATTGAAAAACTTGGCCATTAGGAAGTAGTGAGATAGCCGACTTTAGTGTAAAGCTGAAGATTAGTTGATACTCGATGCTACACTCATTGAGATCGGACTTTTGGGATATCTCGGCCGCAAGAAAAGTTTGATTGTGATGAGACAATGCCTAAAAGAAAGGTCAGTGATATTGAGATCCCCTAGAACCCACTTACTTTCTAGGACAGGTTGAGCCAACTAAGATTTAAGAGGGTACTTACCTATAAAACTCCATGCAAGCCTAAACCTAAGGATTTGTCTGCTTTGTGTGTATATGATTATTTGTACATAAAGACTTGTTTGCTTTGTTCACTTGTACATAACATTATAACATCACACCATAGCATTTTCAATAACCATTTCAAGGATCTCAAGGGTCTGTGATGCAGGGTCATGATGAACCAAACATTTATCAAGAGGAAAGAGGATTTATTTCCTCTAACCGAATGTCGTCAAAGACCAAAATACGATAACTTGAGTCAAGGGCTATGACCCACTTGACATGGTAAGCTTGATTCTAGTAGAAGGACATTCAACAAAACAAAGTACTCAAATCAAAGTTATGATCAAAGTTCAACTTCTAACATCTTCTTGTGTTTACCCCGTGAGATCCTTGAAAACATTGCATCAACATATCATGCATCATATCATGACAGGTTTTCCCCGCACAAGTTTCTCATCTGCTTACTATTTATTTCAGTAGAGATAGCTCTAAAACAGACTGTCATAGACCTTCAGACCCAAAATTCCCAGCTTCAAGAATTGTTCCTGCACCTATCCAAGGGGCAAGAAGAGGTGAAATCACTCCTCATTGAGAGCATGGCCAAGAGGAATCCTGAAGGCAACAAGGATAACCAGTTGGAACAATTACAAACTGAAATGGAAACCATGAACATCTAGATGATGGGACAAATGGTGGGTCAGATGGCTCTTATCCAAAACTTAGCTCGGGGATAAGAAGAGCTGAAAGCCCTCGTCGACAAGCTTCATCAAGACGGATGCAACCGTATGGGGAAAATATATAGGATTGAGGATCGAGTCATTAACCAGCCTCTGATGAGACAAGAAGTTGGCTTGGTGGAGAGTAGACCTTTCCAAAGTGCTGCTACATCACAAGTTCAACAACGACCTCGCCAACACCAATGGGGAAATCAGCGAAGGCAAGACGAGCCCGAGAGACAGTTTACAAAAATCAACATTCCACCATGTCAAGAATTGCAACACATGTTGGGGATGAATCTGATTACATTGATAGGACCTCATCCAAACCCCAAAATGTCTTCTCCTAACTATAATCCCAATGCAAGATGTGCCTATCATTTCGACCATCATAGGCATGATACTAACGATTGTTGGGCGCTAAAATACAAGATTCAAAATATGATTGACGCCAAGGAGATTGAATTTGGCCCTCCTAAAGCTCCCAACATGATCACTACTCCCATTCTAAATCATTGAGAGTGTCCAGTTCATTTAGAATTATAATTTCTTTTGTTTGTTCAAACATTTGTCCTTATGTCAGACTTTGGTTATTCTCATTAATGCATTGAATATGTTTGTCTTGAATTAATTCATTCATTGTCACTATATTTAAATTGTGCTTTTATTCCTTTGCTTTCGTGATATTCAACTCTCGCTACAAGTTGCAAGCCTTTAGAGGGAGGATGACGAAAACAATGCCACAGTCTCATACAATATGCTTTTGGACAGACCTTGCTGACAATGAACATGTGTTCTTTCAATTCATAAGCATTAGAGTTATAAGGAAGATAATCCCTAGTAAACCCCTTTGAGCCAAAGAAGTAGGAGTTTTATTTTTTACACAAATTAAAACCTTTAATCAAAACCTGGGGTAGGGCAGTTTCTCAGTTAATTCAAATGCAGGTTCAGCCGCAAGCTTTCACTTCATACAAAATGAATGACATAAAAAACATCTTTATTAATCAAAAGACAACGATGTTCCCTGTAAAATAGGCAGTCATTATCTCTCAAAAGAAAAGCCCACTAAGTCAAAATCTACGAAGGAGGCTTAAGAAAACTGGGGCATCCCGCCGACTGTAATCTCAAAACAGCCAGGCAACAATCAGGGATAATAAATAAAAAAAGAGGTCACTACAAATCCTCGACAATAAAAAAATGTTGCTAAATGACTGCCTTCTCCAATAAACTTAACTTGTTCGAACCATCACCAAAACGCCATTCCAGAGTCATTTGGAATCCAAAAATACGCAATTAGCTGATTATAGGGCTGAAGAACGTCATGAAGAACGGGTGGGTACAAATACACTTTGAGCCTTATCCTTTGTTTCTTAAATAGTGAACCAAGCCACGTAACAACCCCTTAAAAGTCCTAATTGAAGCATGAGTTAGTTTGAAAGCATACTGTTGTACCCCAAAATTTGCCCTCTCATTTCATCAACTTTTTCTCACCACAAGACCCTTGGAGCTCAAGATCAAGTTAGGGTTTGCTCTGCTCAAGACTCCTCCTTGCACTGTTAACCCAAATTAGGGTTTGAGTTTGCACAAAGATGTTTTGACCTAAAATGCCCAAAGTGACTTTCATGCTTCATGTTGGACTCACAAGTTTATCCATACCAAGTTTCAAGCCATGATTCCAATCTTTGCCCAATCAATTGGACAGTTGACCTAGAAATTAGTTGTATTGAGGAAAAAGTCAATTGTGGCCAATTGACACTCAAACCTCGTGAAATTTGACCCACATCAACATAATGAACTCATATGGACCATTGGATCAAGTTTGGATCACAATTCCACAAGAAATTTGATCAGATCACCAAAAGGGCAAAATGGTCATTTTTAGGGTTTTGACTGCACAAAGGCAATTTTTGACTGTTTGACCTAACCAATGGCAAACCAAGCTCACATATGGACTCAATAACTAAATGGCATTGTCTTGACACATTCAACAAGTTCAAAAGATCTCAAATGCACAGGATTGACAGATGAATTTTCCAGTCAACTGATCAAAATTTGACTGTATGCTGAAAAGTCAAACTTTGACTTTTTGGTCAAAATCAAGTGTCAGGATTCATTTTTCATCAAGACATGACAAATTATGAAACTTGTTCATCAAGAAACCCAAATTTGCAAATTAGGGTTTAAAATGGAAAAATTTCATAACTTAGAAAATTTCTAAGTTATGAAAATTCCTTATTTTTTCCTAACTTTGTCCCATTTTTTCACCAAGATGCAATTGGATTAAAACAAAACTTGAAACATGAAAGTTGTAGTCCATTTCAAAATCTACAACTTTGATTCACAAAGTTTTCTCAAAGGAAGCTTGTAGTTCAAGTTATGATTTTTGAAACAAGGGTGCAAAACATTTTCAACTTAGAAAAATTTTGACCTATTCTAGGCAGGATTTTTGCCCAACTTCTTGGCCATTTTTCACATGCTTCCACTTGGAGTTTCAATTTGCATTACAAAGATGGATTGTAGTACACATTCCAAGCTTTCAAAATTGTCCAAGAACTTCTCAAACATCCTTGTGGTTAGGGAGAATCGAATTTGCAAAGATGGGCAAAAGTCACTTTTGTTCATAACCAAATACATGTTCATACATTGGCATTTTTCAAATCAGCTTGTACAAGCTAGCTTGCAGGCCTAAAAACCAGTATCACACACCATAATTAAATGCCTAACCATTGTGCTAAGGTGTTATTTTGTTCATTTGGTCTTTACATGCAAGATTAACCCTTAATTGGAAAAAGCATATTTGCCATTTTGATAAAGTAATGCTTTATGTCAAATAACAAATCCAAGAGGCATGGGCCAGATCTTTGAGGCTATCATTTGTACACAAATCAATCTGATCAAGAATAAGAGGTGCAGCATAGATAGAGAGGATATATAGGCCTGCATAAGGACTTGAGTTTACTTACTTCAAAAACAAGCAAGATTGCAAAACAACTCCAATCTCTCATTCCTGTAATAACCAGCCAAAGCAAACTTTGCAAACATCTTTCACACACCCTAACTGGCCTAAAGCACGACTGAACCACATCCAAAACCTCCTCATTCACAAAAACACCCTCTTGCTGCAGAAACAGAGCAAGTTCTGCAACTTGACTTCCACAAACATTTTCACTCGTGCACTTTGGCCCAAAAGAGTTCAAACATCTTCCATATCATCCACTGAAGCTATCCCAAGCATTAAGTCCAAGCTGTAACATCCTTAACATCGTTTGCCATTTTTGCTTTCAATCTGTGCAGGTGGACTTCCATAGCACGATACATGCAGTTTCAGAGCAAGCCAAGCATAGGAGAAGCATCCTTGGACTTCAGGCAAGATGTACCAAAGCTCAAATTCCATTGAAGATACCTCCATTGCTGTACACGACTCAAGCTGAAACAGGTAAAAACATGAACTTCTATCTCTCAATATAGGAAGAGTTAGGCTTAGGTTTGTGAAGAAAACATGTTCTACTCATAGCCCTGAAGCCATCCATATACTTACTTTTCATTTATATTGAGTATGCTGTGAGAATTTTGGCCTTGAACATTGAAGAAAATTTAGGTCAGAAATTGGGGATGAAGAAATTCTCCCTCGTTTCTTAGAGTTAGGTCAAGTTTTTTATATGTATGAATTCGTCTCTTCATGCTCTACATTGTTTATGTTATGAGTTTTTGTTAAAAGTCAAAGAATCGGGAGATGATGATTGCATAAGAGGCGCGCGCGTTTTCTGTTTGAATGGAGCTGGAGGTTGAAGACAAAGCTGGCTTGGGCTGGGCCTGAGTCAGCATGTTGTTCACACCCTTTTTTTCCATTTGCACCCCCTTGGCCCATTGTGTGATATATTGATCATTTTTGATTTTTTCTTTTTGATTCTGACTTATTATTTTTTGCTCAAATATCAAAAATATCAAAAATATTTTTCCATACATTTTTGCATTTATTTGGCATTTATTTGGTTTTATTTAGCATATGCATATAAATAAATATAATACTTTTTATTTAAAACATTAAAAAATAATACAAAAATATATTTTTTTAGTTATTATTTTTTTTTTACATTTTTAAAACATTTTCTAAAAATATACATTTTTGTAAATAATTAATATTTTATTTTGGTATATATATTTAGTATATTTAATATATAATATAAATACTTGTATATTTTATTAGATATTTAGGACAAAAATATAGAAATAATAAATTTTTATTTTTATTAATCTATGACATCAAAAATACTTTTTTTTACAATATACTTTTTTTTATTTTTGTATAAATTAATATATAAATATTGTATATAATTAATAAATAAATACCATTTTATTCAAAAAAACTAGGGTTTTGCCCTAAACCATAAAAATATCCAAAAATTGACTTTTTTATTTTTGTTTATATTTCACATGAAAAATACTTTCTCATACATAAAAAATCCTTTTTGTGCATAATACATTTTTCATATTTATTGTATTTATCTTAATATTGTACAATTTGATATTTGTATATTCAATATGGATGTAATAGTTTTAGATTTAATTTCTTGCTAAATATCCCCCCATTCAAACATTTGTACCCCCATCCCCATAATTATGTTGTAATAATTTAGGACTTTAAATTTCCGCATTTAAAAGCTTTCAAATTATGCCATGATAGACCTAGGGTTTGTATGCAAATCAAATAACAAATAGCTTGACTAATACAAAGACAAAAATGCATGAAAATGGACAACACCAAGCACATTTGCACCCTTAGGGTTACTCCACTTGTTGCCTTCAAAAATGGGCCATGTTGCATGTTGAATGTCTTTGGAAAAACAAAAACAAATCAAATGATCATAGTCCCTCGATGACGCTTTCGAAGTTGCCTAAACAAAATGATCATAGTCCCTCAAGCAAATTGCCAAAGACACTTGACACTTTTGCTTTCATGGTCTAAACGATGACCCGCGCCCATCCCATTAACATCCTAACACAAGATTGTCCACCAAATACAATGGTGGAACAATACTGTTAAAAGGGTTAAAACATAGGAATGATCTTTGAGAAATTTAGGGGTAGACAACTCTTGGTTACTTGACCAACTTGCAAAACAAATCCTTGCCATTTTTCAAAACACACTCCACAACACAATTTCCAAACAAATTTTCAAATCCTTGAAACATCTTTTCAAAAAGACAAACACCTTTTGTAAAATATTCGAGTAAAGAATTGTTACAAGGGTTGCCTAGACAAGGCATCTTTTTCAAAACATTTTCAAAACCACACACACAAAGCACAATTTCAAACAATTGAAAGCACCATTTCAAACAATTGAAAATGCAAGGCAAGAGATCTAAGCAAGTAACTAAGAGCCCATGGATAACCATGGATAGAAATGGTGCTAATACCTTCCCTTTCTATAATCTACTCCCCGAACCCAAGAAAACATCTCAAAGGTTTTTCCTGTGCTTTTTAACCTTTCCTTAGGATAAAATAAAAAGTCGGTGGCGACTCTTGCTAAACCGAAACATTTGCGAAAACAAACACAAAACCCAAGTCAGTTCTCCCACCGTATCACAGAACTGGCGACTCTGCTGGGGAATCTCTTAAAAGTGGAGTAACCTTAGGGCTTAGATCACCCTTTTGCATGACTAATTGTTTGCTTTGATTGCTTTACATTTTGGTTCTCTTGTTTGGACTTGAAATCCTACACCCGGATTTGGGGAAACATTCATAGATAGCAATATGTTGTGGAAACTGTGCGGGGTATACTGACACGTTTGAAGCAATAGCTATATTAGTGCGATATATTTGTGAGTACCGGTAACCCTTGAGTTCAATCAAGGAGAGTACGGGGCCGCTGAGTGATGTCACTAAGCACTAATGACCTAGAACCTTACTTGACCATCTTGGCCTTTTATTAGGGGTAGTGAGATGACCGGTTTTGGTGCAGTCCGAAGTTGGTAGATACTCGATACTACACTCATTGAGGGTTGTTTTCTTGAAATATTTTAGTCGCTAGTTAAATAGCTAAACCAAAACAATGAACATGGAAAACAATCCAATGATATTGAGCTCCTTAGAACCCGGTTACTATTTATAGGACAGGTTTTTTAAGCCAACTACACTCAAGAGGGTACTTACCTATGAAACCTCATGCAAGCCTGAAACTAGGGTTTTGTGTGACTTGCTTGTACATATGTTTGTGCATACATCATGAACATCATAAAGAATCATATGCATCCACTAACCATTTCAAGGGTTTGGATCTTCATCTTTGTTCTTGTTTTGTAGGTCATGGAAATTCTTTGCAGGAAAACTATCCAAGTCAACCTTGTGAGAATCCCTCCTCAACTCAAGGAGCTCACATCCAAAATTCCAGAAAGCTCTCCCTTCAGTGAAAGACATGGTAGACTGCTCAGCCTAGTCAACACCAGCATTGAAGAAGACATGGTGAAAGTGTTGTTCTAATTCTTTGACCCCCTTCACCACTGTTTCACATTTCCCGACTATCAATTGGTGCCTACTTTGGAGTAATTTTCTCAACTCCTGAGAATTCCTATTCTTAATCAACTACCTTTCAACGGTACAGAAAAAGAACCAAAGTCTGAAGATGTTGCTCAAGCACTACACTTGCAACCGTCTGACATCAAGGGGCATTGGGAGACTAGAAGTGGTGTCAAGGGCTTCTTGGCAAAATTCTTGTTTGAGAAGGCACAAGAGTGTTGGAATTCCCTGGATCTGCAAGCCTTTGAAGAGATTGTGGCACTCCTCATTTATGGGTTGGTCTTGTTCCCAAATCCTGACCAACTTATAGATGTCAATACTGTCAAGATTTTCCTATCCAGGAATCCCATACCTACATTGCTTGGGGACATCCTCCACTCATTTTACACACGAACAATGAGGAAGAGAGGTGTTCTCATGTGATGTACTCCTCTCCTTGCAAGGTGGTTTATTTCTCACCTTCCACAATCTGTTTTGAAGAATGAGCAAGGCTTAAGGTGGTCACAACGGTTGATGACCCTCACACACTCTGATGTACATTGGTGTTCTCGGTCCAGAGAAAATGTCATCATCGTCGATTGTTGTGGTGAATTCCCTAATGTTCCATTACTTGGCATTAGAGGAGGCATTACCTACAACCCTTGTCTAGCTTTGAGACAATTTGGATATGCACGGAGGGATGGCCCTCATGACATGCTGATTCCTGACCTAGTTTTTGACTTCGACAATGATGCGCAAGGACTTCGCCAAAGATTCATCAGAGCATGGAGGATGCCTAACAAGGTAGATAGCAAGACACTGGGGCACAAGAACTCCATCCCTCTTGAGCCTTACCTCAAGTGGGTACGAACCCGAGCCCAGAGTCTTATGATGCCTTACCCTCATATTCTCCCTTGGATTAAAGAGCCTGTTAAGGAAGGAGAGGTTCCTTACACCATCCTACATCCTGACATGCCAACATCATGGGAGGAGATGCAGAAGAGTTGGATCCAACTCAAGGAAGAAAGGGATACTTTTGAAGCCATCTTCTACGCCAGTGAGAAGAAGGTTTTGGAGCTTACCCTCCGACTCCACGAGGAGGAGACCCTTAACACTTACATCGCACCAAAGAGGATGCGCAACGTCTTTTTACCTTAAGAAGTTTTTGTAATATTTGGCCCATGGGGCATTTATGTACTGGCAAATTTCTTCTTATTAATATGACGTGTGTTCTTTTTGTTTGAAACAATTTTGAATTTCTAAATCCTTGAATGCATTACATGAATAAACATATCATTCATCATATGCATAAACAGGTCTCCACACCAGGTTTCCTTATCTTTCTGCTGTTTATTTCAGTAAGATGGATCTCGAACAGACGGTCAAAGATCTGCAGGCACAAAACTCTCAGTTTCAACAGCTCCTAATGACCTTAGCAAAGGGTCAGGAGGATCTTAAAGCACTGCTGGGGAATAAGGAGCAAGAAAAAGGAAAAAAGAAGAAGAAAAGAGTTGGGGTAGCTACACTGAGAAGAAGATTTGAGAATGAAGCTAGGAGAGTTCTTGAATTCCCCTCCGCATCTGATGAGGGAACCAGTAAGGGAAAAGGAGCTGCACTACCTTCTGAGTCCGAAGCTGAAGAGGAAGAGGTTGAGGAAGATGAAGATTACTCAGAGCAGCAATACCCACCAGCAGACGACAAATACAAAAACCTGGAGGATAGACTGGCAGCTATGGAGCTGCAAAGGGTTCCCGGGTTAGATTTTGAAGAATTGGGATTGATTGCTGGGATTGTGATCCCTCCAAAGTTTAAGGTGCCAATTTTTGCAAAATATAATGGGCTGCCTTGCCCGAAGATGCACCTAAGGTCGTATGTCAGAAAAATTCAACCTCACTCATCCGATAGAAATCTTTGGGTACACTTCTTCCAGGATAGCTTGTCTGGTACACAGCTAGATTGGTTTTACCAACTTGAGAAGACAGAGGTGCATAGCTGGGAGGACTTGGCAGCTGCCTTTTATCGCCAGTATCAATATAATGCTGACTTGGCGCCAACCCGTACTCAGCTACAGAGTATGGGAATGGCCTCAAATGAGGGATTCAAAGAATACGCCCAGAAATGGCGCGACTTGGCCGGAAGAGTACAGCCACCTCTTTCAGATAGGGAACTAGTTGATATGTTCTTGGGGACCCTATATGGCCCGTTCTTCAACCATTTGATCGGGAGCTCTTCTGCAGGGTTTACTAAATTGATTCTGACTGGCGAACGGGTGGAAGCTGGTATTAAGAATGGGAAGATTCAAAGGGATGCCTCTGCATCTACAACTGTTAAGAAATCATTTCCGGCCAAGAAGGAAGCGGTTGTTGTGTACTCTCAGAAAGGATCGGGAAGAACTGAGCGCCGGCCGACTGTGGGGTCCGTGATGATTCAAAATTCATCAAATGATCAGCCTCGTACCAATCAGTCTAGACCTAACCAGCAACGGGTAGAACGGCCACAATGGCAGTTCACCCGCATCAATATGACGCCTGCACAAGTTCTTACCCATTTGTTGAAGTTGAATCTGACTGGTTTAAAAGAGGCACCTGTGATCGGTGGATCTGGAACTGACTGTTTAACGCTGGTTCGCGAAATGTCGCGGAAGCAAGAGTCGCCACCGTCTTTTATTTTCTCCAAATGGAAAGGACAAAAGCACAGAAAAATTCCTTATAGAGATTGCTCTCGGTTCGGGAGGTAGGTTATAGAAAGGGAAGGTGTTGTACCCAAAAATTTTCCCTCCCATATTCTTCAAAATTTGCCAAGTCAAAGCTTCAAAATTCCCCAAGGGTTGCACAGTTCAAAGACCTCCTAACAGTCAAAAATTAGGGTTTTGGTTCTGACAAAGAAAATGAAGTTTCCAAGGGTCCAATCAAGTCCCATATGCCTACAAACATGGTCAAGCATCCTCATACCAAGTTTCAAAACTTACAGCTCAAAATTGCACAGTCAAAAACCCTAATTGCACTACAGTCAACTGTAGGGGCAAAATGGTCATTTGACAGTCAAAAGTCCAAATTTTTGGTCAACATCTCATTTTGAAGCCACAAACATCATTTGATTAATGCTTGATCATGATTTTCAAAGCTTGGCTCAAAAATCATCAAGATGCAAAAGTTTCCATATTTGGACAGTTGAAACAGTCAACTGTAACTTGACCAGGGCATAACTTTCACATGGATTATCAGAAAAATTCCATCCAAAGCTCATTTTTAAGAGAAAGACATTTCCTACAACTCCTCTTAATACTTCAAGTCCAAGAAATGCTCTCACAAAAAGTTATCAATTTCAACATTATAGGTCATTTTCAAAAGTCAACAAAAAGGGACTTTAAGTCAAGGGCCATAACTTGAGATTGGTAAATAAAAATGACATGGGACCAAAGGCATTGGTTAGAGGACTCAAAGACCTTTCCAAAATGTCCAAGAACATGAGCAAAGCTTAAAAATTGAGCAAGTTATGCCTTGTGGAAGTTGGGAAATTTTTGGATATTTTGAAAAGTCAACATTGCTTCAAATGACCTAAAATTGCTAATGGGCCTCTTTTTCTTCCACAATTCATCATCCAAGGCATGTGCACGACCATTTGGCCCAAAGGGAAGTTTTTTATCATTTTTATTTATTTATTTGGATTTTTAATTATTAATAATTCATTTAATTAAATTAAATATGTGGAAAATACTAAACTTAGGTTTTTAAATCTTTTTGTGCATGAAATAGTCTCAAGATTTTGTGTATAATCAGATTTGGAAAGAATCTTGTTAATTGGCCATGATTTGAACTAAGTTTGCATGAAAAAGATTTGAAAACTAATGCATGAAGAATCAAATATCTTATCATCAATTCATGGATTTTTTGATCAATATTCTCAACCCTAATCACTCACATACATATATGGATGCAAACCCTCGTGCCCATAAGGTCCAAGCTGCGCAGAAACTCCATAACCAAACTTGCACTTTTGCCTAAAATTCTCAAAACTGAAAACAGGGTTCCAAAAGGTTTCAAGCCAAAATAACCATCTCATCACCTTCCTGAGACATCAAGTAACGTGTCTGAATAGGTTTCCACATTCCTAACGCCCAGAATTGGTGAATAGGATTCAAACTTTTTCACATTTTTTTCATAATCGTGTTTTAGTATTCAAGCATATTCATTGCATTTTTTCCATAGATTCTTACTAATTAGATGATTCTGAAACTAACCATATGCTTTGATTGAGTTTTCACGCGTTATACAAGGATTCACCATTAAAGATATCTAGGGTTTTTCAAGCTCTAATTTGGGCGTTTCCAGCTACTGTAAAATTAGGGAATCACAATACCATGGTTGAAACCAGCAGGCTTGGACGATTTGGAAACGACCCTCGCGCCTAATTTATGTGGTCGGACGGCCTAATCGCTATTATCAGAAAATGCATATTTTGGGGGGGTTCAAAACCCCCGCTAACTTTCTTTTATTTTCAGGAAAGAAACACAACGAAGAAGAAGAAGATGAGGTGTCCAGTAGTAATTGGGTTATTTGAATTTCGCGCTGAATTTATTCACTAACATTTGTTTTATTTTATTATGTTTATTAGTTATAGGATATACAAAGAGACAAGTGGAGCAGTTGGTAAGGCACTTGATTGATGATCCCTGGGACCTGGGTTCGAATCCCAGGTCCCCCACCCCTTCAATACTATTTTTCTATTAATGATTCTATGCAGTTTCAACACTAAGGAACACCATACAACTCTTGATCCAACTATGCCACGCGCCCACTGGAGACAATCTGAGAGCCCAGATCTGAAGAACATCATGGGCCTTAGTCAACCATGCATATGGGAACGTGGAAAAGTCAAATAAGGCCCTAAGAACTTTGGGCCAGCCATGCTAACAAGACCTCCCATTTGGGGACAGACCCCCCCTAGGTTTGCAATCTTTTATATTTTATTCATTATTCTATTTATTTCAATTATTGTTTTTTTTAATTAATTCCTTTAATTTAATATTTTCATAAAAAAACATAAAAACAATATAAAATCAGAAAAAGACAAAAAAAATAGTATTTTTATTTAATGTTATTTTTTGTAAATAAATTGCATTAATTAATTTTAGTTTTTAAATCTAGGATTAATCTTAATATTTTTTCAATAAACTTAAAATTTGTAGAATTAGGGTTTGTATTAATTTTTTATCCCTTTTCTTTTCTTTTCTCTAAATAATTAAATATTTCCTATTATTTTTATAAATCAAAATTGCATGTAAATAATTAGGTTAATTTAGGTTTAACTTTAATACTTTCTTAATAAACTAAAAAAAACAATTAGAATTAGGGTTAACATTTTAATTTCAATTAATCTTTCTCATTAAAACCATAAATGCAAAAAATCTCAAAAAATAATTTCTTTTTTCTTTTTAATTTAATTAATTTAACAATTTAATTTAATTCCATTAAGAAGGGTCCAACGCCCTCGTTTCTAATTTTAATTCAATTCGCGTATTTATTTCTTTTTCCTTTAAATATTTATGTTATTCTCCCAAAGCCGTGTAATTGTATAATTTCTCGCACTTTACTTTATTTATTTATTTTCTGTCAAATCGGGTCCTGGAAATTTTGGCGATGTGGACCCGCGCCTTTGTAATAGTTTAGAACTTTTAGATTCTCGCAATTTTTAACTGTTAAATAAATGCATGCAAGAATGAATGGCCTAAAATAAAAACAAACGCATAGATCACTTTGACAAAAGACAAAAATAAATGAACATGACACACAAATCACACACCACCCCTAGGGTACGCCTCACTGTTGCCTTGCCTCGAAAGGTGATCGTCAAGTAGAGGATGTCTTAGTAAGTCCTCATGATCCGGGAACCTGGCATGAGGGTAGCTTCTAAGGTGTCTTCCCATTGCTCTGGTGATCACCATGTCCCGAACCTTCGAATTGACCCGAACACCTCCAACGGTGGTGCTACCTACCTCTCAATGGTGGGATGGCATTACTTTAAAGGACATTTACACAGACGAATTCCTTAGGGTAGGTAGACGACTCTTGATACTTGCTCTAATTTCAAAACAAATTCAAAAATACTTTTCACACCAACACATTTTCAAAAAGCTTTCGAAAGCATTTTTTCAAACACTCTTGTGGACAGATACAAGAGTCAAACTGGAATTTTCAAAGAAACTTTTTAAAACCCACATTGAAAAGCAAACAAACCAATTTTGAAAACACAAGTGAGCAAGTATCTAAGAGCCCATGGATAACCATGGATAGAAAGGGTGCTAACACCTTCCCTTTCTATAATCTACCTCCCGAACCGAGAGCAATCTCTATAAGGAATTTTTCTGTGCTTTTGTCCTTTCCATTTGGAGAAAATAAAAGACGGTGGCGACTCTTGCTTCCGCGACATTTCGCGAACCAGCGTTAAACAGTCAGTTCCAGATCCACCGATCACAGAACTGGCGACTCTGCTGGGGATTAAAACTTAAAGTGAGGTGTACCTTAGGGTTAGTTCATAACTGTGTTTTCAATTGTATTGACTTGTCTGCTTTAAATTTGTTGGTTGCATGGGAGTTACATAGATCCTAACCTGGATCTGGGGATACCCTGTTTAGGTAGCATAAGCTGTGAGGGACCTGTCCGGCGTAGACCGACACGGGTGAAGCAGTGGCTACGTTGGTGTGGCGCCTTGGTCTGTACCGATATCCCTTGTGTCGCAACGAGGAGAATATGGGTCTTCCAAGGAGTCATTAAGCACCAACAGACCTTAGAACCTTAAATGACCCAACTTGGCCATTAGAACAGTAGCAGTATGCTACGCCCATTGAGGCTAAACTCTCGTGATGGTTCTGGCCGCAAGAAAAGATTGCGATGCTGGAGTTACGACCGATTGAGGGTAGTCAATGATATTGGGATCCTCTAAGAACCCGGTTACTTTGATAGGACAGGTATGAACCAACCAACTGAAAGAGGGTAACACCTAGACCTCATGCTGGCCTAAACTCTAAGAGCTTCTCTTGTGTGACTTGTGTGCCTTCGTACTTGACTAATTGCATGCGTGTTATCTGACACATAAGCTACTTGCAGGTTTTGTTTATAGTCCTTAACTGTGACTCATAACAGGGTTTACTAGGTCTCTTGCAGGTTTGGTTTATAGTCCTTAATTGGGACTCATAACAAAGTATACTGAATTTCTTGCAGGTTTTGTTTATAGTCCTTAATTGGGACTCATAACAGGGTTTACCTACATCACCCCATGCATAGCATGACATCATACCATTGCATACATCCTAACCCATTTCAAGGATCTCAAGGGCTTGTGATGCAGGTCATGATAAATCAAACATCTAGCAAGGGGCAAAGAGGATTTATTTTCCTCTAGCTAAGGTTGTCAGGGGCTATGACCCACTGGATATGGTGAGCCTTTGACCCTTGACGAAGGACTCTCAACAATATGAAGTTCCTTCAATCAAGCCACCGAATTCAAATTCTAACGGTTTTCTTGTTTACCCCGTGAGATCCTTGAAAACATTGCATGCATATCATACATATCATTGCATTGCAGGTACCCTTTTTGACAGGTTGCTTACCTTCTTCGCTGTTTATTTCAGCCGATCGTCATGAATCCTGAATCATCTACTGAGCAATCCATCAAGGCCCTCCAGGCCCAGAATGCCCAGTTCCAGGAATTGATTGTGAACCTAGCCCAAGGTCAAAAGGAATTGAAGACTTTGATTCAGCAGAAGAAGAAGAAGAGGACTGTTTTCTTCAACCCTAGACGCAGACCTGGGAACACACTACAGAATGAAGCTGAGAGAACCACTCCATCTGTTGGGGAAGGCAGTTGTCAGGAGGAAAGGGTTCCCAGTCCAGTGGTCTCCGACAACGAGACAGATTTCAACGACGAACAATACCCTCCTGCTGAGGACAAGTATAAACAGTTGGAAGATCGCCTGAATGCAATGGAAATTCAACAAATGCCTGGTTTAGATTTCGGAGACTTGGGTCTAACTTCTGGTGTGGTGATCCCACACAAATTCAAAGCACCCACTTTTGCTAAGTACGATGGGGCATCCTGTCCCAGGCTGCATCTCAGGTCTTATGTGCGGAAGATTCAACCGTATACTGTGGACAAGAACTTGTGGATCCACTTCTTCCAGGAAAGTCTTTCAGGGACTCATCTCGAATGGTTCTATCAGCTGGATGGAACCAAGGTTCGTAACTGGGAGGAGTTGGCTACTGCTTTTTACAAGCAGTATCAGTACAATGCCGACCTCGCTCCTACGCGTACTCAACTCCAGGGTATGTCGCTAGGATCGGAAGAAGGTTTTAAGGAGTATGCGCAGAAATGGAGAGACCTGGCCGGAAGGGTACAACCACCGCTGACTGACCGTGAACTTGTGGACATGTTCTTGGGGACCCTGTCTGGTCCATTCTATAACCACCTGATTGGGAATTCATCTGCTGGATTCACAGATCTTATCTTGACTGGAGAGCGAATAGAAGCTGGCATCAGATCTGGGAAGATTCAAGAGGCTGCACCTTCTGATAAAAAGCCTCATCATGGAAAGAAGGATTCCAATGATGTGCACGGTAAAAAGAGCCGTCATGAGGTAGGGGCAACCCAGATCTCCAATCCTAGACCTGCTCAACAAGGACAGGGGAAGCAGCGCAAGGAGGTCGCACCCAAACGACGGTTCACCAAGATCAACATGTCGCTGGATCAAGCACTACAACAAATGTTGAAGGCAGGGTTGATCACCTTAAGGGCTCCTCTCCGGAATCCAAACACTTCTGCTCCTAACTATCATCCCAACGATAGGTGCGCATACCATTCTGATAGCCTGGGGAATACTACGGACAACTGTTGGCCTCTCAAAAACAAGATTCAAGACATGATCGACGCTGGAGAGATTCAGTTTGAAGTACCTGAGACTCCGAACATAATCACTGCTCCATTACCCAATCATTGAAGACTTTTGTTTATTTGGATTTCCGAGTTGTATTTTTCTTTGCTTATACAAACAATTAATGTCATGGCAAACTCTTTTATTCTATTAAAGCATCGCATATGTCTGTTTTGGAATTAATACCATTGTTTTCATTATATTCAAAAATTGCTTTCATTTTTCTGTGATGATCAACTCTCGGTTAACAATTCTAAGCCTCTGGAGGGAGGATGACGAAAACGATACCACGATCTCTATAGTATGCTTTTGAACGGACCCCGCTGATGAGGTACAGGCATTGTTTCAATTCCTAAACACTGGAGTTATAAGGATGATAATCCCTCGTCAACCCCTCTGAGCCAAAGAAGTAGGAGTTTTTCTTTTCGAAATTTAAAACCCTTAATCATAACCTGGGGCAGGGTAGTCTCTCAGTTGATCCAAGTGCATAACGAATGGCACCAAATAAGTCCTTACAAAACGAAAGACAGTGATGGTTCCGAACAATCAATAAAGAAAGGCAGTCATTATCTCAAAATAATTCAAAACCTATGAAGGAGACTTACAAAACTGGGACATCCCGCTGACTGTAATTCCAAAAAAGGAAACAGCTCAGGCAAAAAACAGGGATAACAAAATCGAAAAGAAAGAGGTCTTGTAAACCCTCAACAACAAAAAGGAATGACTGCCTATTCAATATAAGTTATCAACATCCGAATCATCACCGGAAAATCAGAGCAAAGACTCAAACAAGGTCTAACGTATGATCAACTGAGTTTAGGTTTGGAGAACATCACGAAGAGCGGGTGGGCACAAATAAAATTTGAGCCTTTATCCTTTGTTTCTTAAACCATGAACCAGGCCACGTTATAACCCTCAAAAGTCCTAGCTGAAGCATGGGTTAGTTCGAAAGCATACTGTTACGAAAGGTATCCTGACTCCTTAAGGCCTACGGTAAATACGGAGTTGACATCACAGTTTACAAAAGAACTCACTTGTTTTATTAAAAAACTGCATTTCCAAAAACTTCGAAACAGACATAAGCTTTGCATTTTTAACATAACTTTGTTTGCATATGACTTTTTGTTTGAACAGCAGGGAAATTCGCACGATGAAAGCCTAGTGAACATAAGCATTTCCAATCAAGGGGCAGACATAATCATTGGTCCATTATCTGGGGCAATTAAGTCCAGATTCGGAGAATCTCTCAAGGACCAAATAGCCAGGGGCAAATCTCCGCCTGAGTCACTTGGGGCATCCCAACAACGAATCTTGTCTGATCAAACATCTTCTGGTGGCATGGCAAAACACTTCTAACAGGGGCAACTCCCTACATCCTGAGAGCGTGGACATAGTCGAAAAAATACTATGCATAATCAAAGACCCGCTAGGTTGACACACCTAGGCAAAAATAAGGCCTTCCCGGCGAACCAAAAGGGTTCGGGCAAAATGAAGGGATGAAATGAAAAAATCTGTACACCCGGCAAGTCGAAAACCTGAAAAGGCGGCTTGGGCAAAAATGGGTATCCTGGTGGACCGAAAACCCGAAAGGGCGGTCCAGGCAAAAGTTAGGGATCAAAGCGTACGACTATGTCCTATCATCTTGTCACCTGTCTACCAGAAGAAGGTTTGTCCATCAACAACTATCAGCACCTCATAGGTCTTCCTCTCCCACTGAAACAGGGGCAATAAAGAGTTGTCTAAGGCAATCTGATTATTTGGTCCTCCAAGGTATCAAAGTAGGTTCTGTTGAAGAATATAATCAATACAGTTCAATACTTCCCCAGGAGAGTCCAATCCAGTTTCTCCAAGAAATTTGGAATCCATCTCCCCAAGCAGCAAGCTTATCCCCAGTAGATTCTAGAAGCTTACCCTCGCAGAGCACGAACGCATCCCCCGGCTTTATTCAAAGAGTTATTTCCATACCAGGATATAACTGGGTTATCCTCAGCCAAAAGCCACGGAAAGAGCATCCTCGATGAAGTCTTCTTATCCCCAGCGAAGTCTATTAACACTTCCAACACAACAAGGGTATCCCCAGCAAGCTATTATCAATAACTCAACAAAGTACCTCTCTCCCCACAGAGTATTGCTTCCCAGTAAGATCATTGGAGTACTTTTCTCCCCGCAGAGTAATCTATTCGCCAAGATCATTCCCCAACGGAGTTATCTTCTCCTACCGGTATTCTTGCAACTATCATCCCCAGCGGAGGCAAAAATCTATTCTTCAACAGCAGCCCAGGAGTGACTTCCCGGCACTCGTCAAGGATTTATTTTCCTAAGACGAAAACATATGTTCATAAACATCACATCTTCATACATTATAGCATGCACATGCATCATACTACACAAATCTCATTAATTTTGAGGATATTTTGAAATCATGCTGTTCATGCATCATGATCTTGCATACAACTGATGCTTTACCTTTCGGGAAAGGTCAATACAAAAGTGATTACTATCAACTATCGCAACTCCTTCTAGATATAGTTCAGATGTGAACCAGATATGGCAACGTTCTGATACTTCTTCCAGACTTTTTCTATATATAGTTCAGATGTGAACCAGATATGGCGACGTTCTGATACTTCGTCCAGATTTCCTTCTAGATATAGTTCAGATGTGACCCAGATATGGCGACGTTCTGATACTTCTTCCAGATTTCCTTCCAGATATGGTTCGGATGTGACCCAAGCATGGCGACGTTCTGACACTTATTCCAGTTGAAGATTTCAAGACCTACACCGGTTCAGTTAATCGACCCTAAGATTTTTCTGTTTCTTATCCAGTCCAAGGCCTTCTCTAGTCCAGCTAAATCGACCCCAAACAGATTTTCCTGATAAAGACTCAGTAGAAGTTATCCAAGATTCTCTCAATGATTTCTATTGAGGTTGTAGTCGCCTATGATTCTCTCCCCGATCCTGCGGAGGTAGTAATCATCCCAAGATTCGCTCAACGATTGCTGTTGAAGTTGAAGTTATCCAAGATTCTCTCAATGATTGCTATTGAGGTTGTAGTCGCCTATGATTCTCTCCCCGATCCTGTGGAGGTAGTAATCATCCCAAGATTCACTCAACGATTGCTGTTGAAGTTGAAGTTATCCAAGATTCTCTCAATGATTGCTATTGAGGTTGTAGTCGCCTATGGTTCTCTCCCCGATCCTGCGGAGGTAGTAATCATCCCAAGATTCGCTCAGCGTTACTGTTGAAGTGAAGTCGCCCAAGATTCTCTCAATGATTGCTGTTGAGGTTGTAGTCACCTGTGGTTATCTCCCCGATACTGCGGAGGTAGTAATCATCCCCAGATTCGCTCAGCGTTACTGTTGAAGTTGAAGTCGTCCAAGGTTCTCTCACCGTTCCTGTTGAGATAGTAACCATCCCTGGTTCATTCAGCACCTTTTAAAGATCCAGATCCAGCTCCTGTAACCAGTCAGGACACATCTATACAAAGAATCTGAAAACCAGCTCCTGTAACAGGTCAGGTAAACATTTTTCTTTTTGCAGGTACGCAAGCTCTCGCTAAGGAATCTCTTACGCGATCAACATCCAGATGGCATCTATAAGCCCATCCACCTTCCATCATCTCTTAGCATGGCATCAATAATCCCATCATCCTATTCATCAAACCTCCAAATGGCATCTGTAAGCCCATTCTCCATCACGCTGCTACTATGTGAGCGCAAATTTTTGGGCACTCTAGTGTTCAATCATCTTCCACCTTCGGATTACGAAAGGCACGTCAGCCAATCTGCATCCTCGGGTCTAAGAAGATTGAACAGGGGAAACTGTTGTACCCCAAAATTTTCCCTCCCATATTCTTCAAAATTTGCCAAGTCAAAGCTTCAAAATTCCCCAAGGGTTGCACAGTTCAAAGACCTCCTAACAGTCAAAAATTAGGGTTTTGGTTCTGACAAAGAAAATGAAGTTTCCAAGGGTCCAATCAAGTCCCATATGCCTATAAACATGGTCAAGCATCCTCATACCAAGTTTCAAAACTTACAGCTCAAAATTGCACAGTCAAAAACCCTAATTGCACTACAGTCAATTGTAGGGGCAAAATGGTCATTTGACAGTCAAAAGTCCAAATTTTTGGTCAACATCTCATTTTGAAGCCACAAACATCATTTGATCAATGCTTGATCATGATTCTCAAAGCTTGGCTCAAAAATCATCAAGATGCAAAAGTTTCCATATTTGGACAGTTGAAAAAGTCAACTGTAACTTGACCAGGGCATAACTTTCACATGGATTATCAGAAAAATTCCATCCAAAGCTCATTTTTAAGAGAAAGACATTTCCTACAAATCCTCTTCACACTTCAAGTCCAATAAATGCTCTCACAAAAAGTTATCAATTTCAACATTATAGGTCATTTTCAAAAGTCAACAAAAAGGGACTTTAAGTCAAGGGCCATAACTTGAGATTGGTAAATCAAAATGACATGGGACCAAAGGCATTGGTTAGAGGACTCAAAGACCTTTCCAAAATGTCCAAGAACATGAGCAAAGCTTAAAAATTGAGCAAGTTATGCCTTGTAGAAGTTGGGAAATTTTTGGATATTTTGAAAAGTCAACATTGCTTCAAATGACCTAAAATTGCTAATGGGCCTCTTTTTCTTCCACAATTCATCATCCAAGGCATGTGCACGACCATTTGGCCCAAAGGGAAGTTTTTTATCATTTTTATTTATTTATTTGGATTTTTAATTATTAATAATTCATTTAATTAAATTAAATATGTGGAAAATACTAAACTTAGGTTTTTAAATCTTTTTGTGCATGAAATAGTCTCAAGATTTTGTGTATAATCAGATTTGGAAAGAATCTTGTTAATTGGCCATGATTTGAACTAAGTTTGCATGAAAAAGATTTGAAAACTAATGCATGAAAAATCAAATATCTTATCATCAATTCATGGATTTTTTTATCAATATTCTCAACCCTAATCACTCACATACATATATGGATGCAAACCCTCGTGCCCATAAGGTCCAAGCTGCGCAGAAACTCCATAACCAAACTTGCACTTTTGCCTAAAATTCTCAAAACTGAAAACAGGGTTCCAAAAGGTTTCAAGCCAAAATAACCATCTCATCACCTTCCTGAGACATCAAGCAACGTGTCTGAATAGGTTTCCACATTCCTAACGCCCAGAATTGGTGAATAGGATTCAAACTTTTTCACATTTTTTTCATAATCGTGTTTTAGTATTCAAGCATATTCATTGCATTTGTTTTCATAGATTCTTACTAATTAGATGATTCTGAAACTAACCATATGCTTTGATTGAGTTTTCACGCGTTATACAAGGATTCACCATTAAAGATATCTAGGGTTTTTCAAGCTCTAATTTGGGCGTTTCCAGCTACTGTAAAATTAGGGAATCACAATACCATGGTTGAAACCAGCAGGCTTGGACGATTTGGAAACGACCCTCGCGCCTAATTTATGTGGTCGGACGGCCTAATCGCTATTATCAGAAAATGCATATTTTGGGGGGGTTCAAAACCCCCGCTAACTTTCTTTTATTTTCAGGAAAGAAACACAACGAAGAAGAAGAAGAAGATGAGGTGTCCAGTAGTAATTGGGTTATTTGAATTTCGCGCTGAATTTATCCACTAACATTTGTTTAATTTTATTATGTTTATTAGTTATAGGATATACAAAGAGACAAAGTGGAGCAGTTGGCAAGGCACTTGATTGATGATCCCTGGGACCTGGGTTCGAATCCCAGGTCCCCCACCCCTTCAATACTATTTTTCTATTAATGATTCTATGCAGTTTCAACACTAAGGCACACCATACAACCCTTGATCCAACTATGCCACGCGCCCACTGGAGACAATCTGAGAGCCCAGATCTGAAGAACATCATGGGCCTTAGTCAACCATGCATATGGGAACGTAGAAAAGTCAAATAAGGCCCTAAGAACTTTGGGCCAGCCATGCTAACAAGACCTCCCATTTGGGGACAGACCCCCCCTAGGTTTGCAATCTTTTATATTTTCTTCATTATTCTATTTATTTCAATTATTGTTTTTTTTAATTAATTCCTTTAATTTAATATTTTCATAAAAAAACATAAAAACAATATAAAATCAGAAAAAGACAAAAAAAAATAGTATTTTTATTTAATGTTATTTTTTGTAAATAAATTGCATTAATTAATTTTAGTTTTTAAATCTAGGATTAATCTTAATATTTTTTCAATAAACTTAAAATTTGTAGAATTAGGGTTTGTATTAATTTTTTATCCCTTTTCTTTTCTTTTCTCTAAATAATTAAATATTTCCTATTATTTTTATAAATCAAAATTGCATGTAAATAATTAGGTTAATTTAGGTTTAACTTTAATACTTTCTTAATAAACTAAAAAAAAACAATTAGAATTAGGGTTAACATTTTAATTTCAATTAGTCTTTCTCATTAAAACCATAAATGCAAAAAATCTCAAAAAATAATTTCTTTTTTCTTTTTAATTTAATTAATTTAACAATTTAATTTAATTCCATTAAGAAGGGTCCAACGCCCTCGTTTCTAATTTTAATTCAATTCGCGTATTTATTTCTTTTTCCTTTAAATATTTATGTAATTCTCCCAAAGCCGTGTAATTGTATAATTTCTCGCACTTTACTTTATTTATTTATTTTCTGTCAAATCGGGTCCTGGAAATTTTGGCGATGTGGACCCGCGCCTTTGTAATAGTTTAGAACTTTTAGATTCTCGCAATTTTTAACTGTTAAATAAATGCATGCAAGAATGAATGGCCTAAAATAAAAACAAACGCATAGATCACTTTGACAAAAGACAAAAATAAATGAACATGACACACAAATCACACACCACCCCTAGGGTACGCCTCACTGTTGCCTTGCCTCGAAAGGTGATCGTCAAGTAGAGGATGTCTTAGTAAGTCCTCATGATCTGGGAACCTGGCATGAGGGTAGCTTCTAAGGTGTCTTCCCATTGCTCTGGTGATCACCATGTCCCGAACCTTCGAATTGACCCGAACACCTCCAACGGTGGTGCTACCTACCTCTCAATGGTGGGATGGCATTACTTTAAAGGACATTTACACAGACGAATTCCTTAGGGTAGGTAGACAGCTCTTGATACTTGCTCTAATTTCAAAACAAATTCAAAAATACTTTTCACACCAACACATTTTCAAAAAGCTTTCGAAAGCATTTTTTCAAACACTCTTGAGGACAGATACAAGAGTCGAACTGGAATTTTCAAAGAAACTTTTTAAAACCCATATTGAAAAGTAAACAAACCAATTTTGAAAACACAAGTGAGAAAGTATCTAAGAGCCCATGGATAACCATGGATAGAAAGGGTGCTAACACCTTCCCTTTCTATAATCTACCTCCCGAACCGAGAGCAATCTCTATAAGGAATTTTTCTGTGCTTTTGTCCTTTCCATTTGGAGAAAATAAAAGACGGTGGCGACTCTTGCTTCCGTGACATTTCGCGAACCAGCGTTAAACAGTCAGTTCCAGATCCACCGATCACAGAAGGTGTTAGCACCCTTTCTATCCATGGTTATCCATGGGCTCTTAGATACTTGCTCATTGTGTTTTCAAAATGGTTTGTTTGCTTTTCAACTGTGGGTTTTAAAAAGTTTCTTTGAAAATTCCAGTTCGACTCTTGTATCGGTCCTCAAGAGTGTTTGAAAAATTATTTTGAAAGCTTTTTGAAAAGGTGTCGGTGTGAAAAAGTATTTTTGAATTTGTTTTTGAAATTAGAGCAAGTATCTAGAGTCGTCTACCTACCCTAAGGAATTCGTCTGTGTAAATGTCCTTAAAGTAGTGCTATCCCACCATTGAGAGGTAGGTAGCACCACCGTTGGAGGTGTTCGGGTCAATTCGAAGGTTCGGGACGTGGTGATCACCGGAGCAATAGGAAGATACCTTAGAAGCTACCCTCATGCCAGGTTCCCGGATCATGAGGACTTACTAAAACATCCTCTACTCGACGATCACCTTTCGAGGGGCAAGGCAACAGTGAGGCGTACCCTAGGGGTGGTGTGTGATTTGTGTGTCGTTTTCATTTACATTTATCTTGTTCATGTCGTGGGTGATCTACGCGTTGTTTTTATTTTGACATTCATTCTTGCATGCAAATTTATTAACAGTTAAAAAGATGCGGAAATTAAAGGTTCCTACGCTATTACAAAGGCGCGGGTCCACATCGCCAAATTAAATCCAGGGCCCGATTTAAAAATAAAATAAAGATGCGAGAAATATAAATGTTTAATTTACACGGCTTTGGGAGAATTACATGAATATTATAAGAAAGGGAATAAATGCGCGAAGCGAACTAATAATCGAAAGCGAGGGCGTTGGACCCTTTTAATGAAATTAAAATTATGATTAACAAATTAATTAAATTAAAATAAAAAGAAATTATTTTTGAGTTTTTGTATTTATGGACTTTTATGAGAGAATTAAATGAAATTAAAAAGTTAATTAATTAACCCTAATTCTAACTATTTTTATTTATTAAGAAATATGTTAAAGTTGCACCTAAAATTAACCTAATTAATTAATTCAATTTTATTTACAAAAATATATAATTAATTATTAATATGGTGAAAAAGAAAAAAAGGATAAAAATAATCAAAACCCTAATTCTACATTTTTTAACTTTTATTAAGAAAATATTAAAATTAATCCTAGAATTAAAGAACTAAATTAATTAACAAGATTTATTTACAAAAAAAGGTTTAAATGAAATATATTTATATTTTTGGGACTTTCTGATTTTTTTTATTATTTTTATATTATGAAAATATTGATTTAAAGAATTAAATTAAAACTAGTTAAAACAAATAAAAATAGAAAAAATATAAAAAAGAATGGAAAAGCAAACCAATGGGGGGTTCTGTCCCCAAACTGGAGGTGTGATCCAGCAATTCTGGCCCATCTTTGGAGGCCTTTTTTGACTTTTCAGGGCCACGTGCGTATGCGTTGACCGGTGTCCATGGTACTCCTCAGATCATAGCCAATAGATTGATCTTAATAGGCGCGTGGCAAGTTGGGATGGTGGACGTATGGTGATCGTCAGGTAGTGCGCTGCATAGGATTACATTGAAAGAAAAAATATTGAAACAAAGTGGGGGACCTGGGAATCGAACCCAGGTCCCAAAGCTTGCCAGCGTCTCTTCCCACCATCTGAACCATCAACGCACGTTGTATATAGAATAACGCATAAATAACAAAAGAGAAAACTGGCGTTAGTGACATAGAATTAAAAAACGTGCGCTAGAATTCAAAGTGCCCAATCAAGCTTTGCCACATGATCATCTTCTTCATTTATCCCTGAAACAAAAAAGAATTAGCGGGGGTTTTAAACCCCCCCAAAATGCACCCTTTTCAAAAATAGCGAATAGCCCGTCTTGCTATATAAATTAGGCGCGATTGGTGTGTTAAGTTCGTCCAAGCATCCTGAGTCTGGCCATGGTACTGGGGTGTCTTAATTTTACAGTACACGTAAACGCCCAATTTGGAGCTTGAGGAACCCTAGCAAGCTTCCATGGTGATTTCGCGTATAAGCAAGCAAAACTCAATTAAACAATATGGTTAGCATCAGAACGATAAGACTAATACAAAACACTCATTAGAACTCAAAATTATGGCATGAATGATGAAATACGATTATGCAAAAAAGATGAGACAGTTTGATTGCTAGGTACCAATTCTGGGTGCGTGAGGATTGTAAAAGAGTGCAGTTAGGTTCAGTGAAGCTTTTGCAAGCTAATGGTGTGGTTATTTTCTTTTGAATCGTGCTAGAAGGCAATTTTCAGTTTTCACTTTTTCACAAAAAATTGCAATGTTCTTCTTCAGCTTTTGGCGCAGCTTAGAGGTTCTTGGCTTTAGGTCTAGCTTCTGGCTTATGTATGGAATGAATTAGGGTTGAGTTTTCAATCAAAAGATCTTTGCATTGATGAGAACAATATTTGATTTTCATGGCATATTTTTCAAATCTTTTTCCATGTGATTTTGATGTTAATCATAGCCAATCTTCCCAATTTGAGTTGTGCACGAATCTTGAGTGAATCATGAGTGATTATACTGCATAAAAAGATTCACATACATTTGTTTAGTATTTTTTCCATATTTTAATTAATTAAATGAATTAATTGTAATTAAGAATTCAAATAAATAATAAAAATGATGAATAAATCCCTTTTGGGCCAAATGGTCGTGCATATGCTTTGGATGATGAATCTTGGAAGAAAATGTGGCCCATTAGCAAATTTAAGGCATTTGAAGTAAAGTTGACTTTTCAAAATTCCCAAATATTTCCCAACTTCCACAAGGCATATCTTGCTCAATTTTTAAGCTTTGATAATGTTCTTGGACATTTTGGAAAGGTCTTGAAGTCCTCTAACCAATTCCTTTGGTCCCATGTCATTTTGATTTACCAATCTCAAGTTATGGCCTTTGACTTAAAGTCCCTTTTTGTTGACTTTTGAAAATGACCTATAATGTTGAAATTGATAACTTTTTGTGAGAGCATTTCTTGGACTTGAAGTGTGAAGATGAGTTGTAGGAAATGTCTTTATCTTCAAAATGAGCTTTGGATGGAATTTTTCTGATAAACCATGTGGAAGTTATGCCTTGGTCAAGTTACAGTTGACTTTTTTAACTGTCCAAATATGGAAACTTTTTGCATCTTGAGACTTTTTGAGCCATGCCTTGAGAATCATGATCAAGAATTGATCAAATGATGTTTGTGGCTTCAAAATGAGATGTTGACCAAAAATTTGGACTTTTGACTGTCAAATGACCATTTTGCCCCTGCAGTTGACTGTTGAGCAATTAGGGTTTTTGACTGTGCAATTTTGTGCTGTAAGTCTTTAAACTTGGTATGAGGCTGCTTGACCATGTTTATAGGCATGTGGGACTTGTTTAGACCCTTGGAAACTTCATTTTCTTTGTCAGAACCAAAACCCTAGTTTTTGAATGTTAGGAGGCCCTTGAACTGTGCAACCCTTGGGGAATTTTTGAAGCATGCTTTTTGCAAGTCTCGAAGAATATGGGAGGGCAAATTTTGGGGTACAACAGTTGCCCCTGTTCAATCTTCTTAGACCTGAGGATGCAGATTGGCTGACGTGTCTTTCGTAATCCGAAGGTGGAAGATGATTGAACACTAGAGTGCCCAGAAATTTGCGCTCCCATAGTAGTGTGATGGTGGGGAATGGGCTTACAGATGCCATTTGGAGATTGATGAATAGGATGATGGGCTTATAGATGTCATGCTGAGAGATGATGGATGGGCTGATGGGCTTATAGATGCCATCTGGGTGTCGATTGCGTAAGAGATTCCTTAGCGAGAACTTGCGTACCTGAAAAAGAAAAATGATTACCTGACCCGTTACAGGAGCTGGTCTTCAAACTCTTTGTGTAGATGTATCCTGACTGGGTACAGGAGTTGGATCTGGAGCTTCAAAAGGTGATGAATGAACCAAGGATGGTTACTACCTCAACAAGAACGATGAGAGAACCTTGGCTGACTTCAACCTCAACAGTAACGCTGAGAGAATCTTGGGGCGATTACTACCTCAACAGGAACGCTGAGAGAATCTGGGGACGATTACTACCTCAACAGTAACGCTGAGAGAATCTTGGATGTCTTCTACTGAGTCTTTATCTGAAAAATCTTTTAGGGGTCGATTTAATTGGACTAGAGAAGGCCTTTGACTGGATAAGAAACAGGAAAAATTTTAGGGTCGATTTAACTGAACCGGTCTAGGTCTTGAAATCTTCAACTGGATAAGAAACAGGGAGATCTTAGGGTCGATCTGACTGAACCAGAGAAGGCCTTTGACTGGATAAGAAACAGAAAAATCTTAGGGTCGACTTAACTGAACCGGTCTAGGTCTTGGAATGTCTTCAACTGGATAAGAAACAGGGAGATCTTAGGGTCGATCTGACTGAACCAGAGAAGGCCTTTGACTGGATAAGAAATAGAAAAATCTTAGGGTCGACTTAACTGAACCGGTCTAGGTCTTGGAATGTCTTCAACTGGATAAGAAACAGGGAGATCTTAGGGTCGATCTGACTGAACCAGAGAAGGCCTTTGACTGGATAAGAAACAGAAAAATCTTAGGGTCGACTTAACTGAACCGGTCTAGGTATTGGAATGTCTTCAACTGGATAAGAAACAGGGAGATCTTAGGGTCGATCTGACTGAACCAGAGAAGGCCTTTGACTGGATAAGAAACAGGAAAATCTTAGGGTCGATTTAACTGAACCGGTCAAGGTCTTGAAATCTTCAACTGGATAAGAAACAGGGAGATCTTAGGGTCGATCTGACTGAACCAGAGAAGGCCTTTGACTGGATAAGAAACAGGAAAATCTTAGGGTCGATTTAACTGAACCGGTCAAGGTCTTGAAATATAGCTGAGAACTTAACTGGATCTTTCCTGAAAGGTAAAGGTCAGTCATATGCAATGCATGATATGGATCAAGCAATGATGTTCTCAACATAAACGAGATTTGTAAGATATGATGCGTATATGCATGCTATAATGATGTATGTGATGTTTATGAATGTATGTTTTCGTCTTAGGAAAATAAATCCTTGACGGGTACCGGGAAGTCACTCCTGGGCTGATGTTGGAGAATAGATTTTGCTTCCGCTGGGGATGATAGTTGCAAGAATACCGGTAGGAGAAGATAACTCCGTCGGGGAATAAACTTGGCGAATGGATTACTCTACGGGGAGAGAAGTACTCTAACAATCTTGCTAGGGAGCAATACTCTGTGGGGAGAGATGTACTTTGCTGAAATGTTGATGGTAACTTTGCTGGGGATACCGTTGTTGTTAGAAGTGTTAATAGACTTCGCTAGGGATAAGAAGACTTTGCCGAGGACGATCTTTCCGTGGCTTTTGGCTGAGGATAACCCAGTTATATCCTGGTAAGGACATAACTCTTTGAATAGAGCCGGGAGACGTGTTCGTGCTCTGCGAGGGATAAGCTTCCAGAATCTACTGGGGATAAGCTTACTGCTGGGGAGATGATTCCAACTTTCCTGGGGGAGCTGGATTGGACTCTCTTGGGGAAGTTTTGAACTGTATCGGGGAATTGATTCCTTTGAATGTTTGATATATCGTCGGGGAACAATCTTTAGACCAAGATTGTCGGGGATGCTTGTTAAGAATGCATATATATTGCTGGGGAATGTTGAGATCTGCGGGAGGATACCCAACTTCCTTAAGTTTGATAGTAGCTTTGCTTGGGGAGAGTGTACTGACTTGCTGGTTCACTCTCTGGGGAATTAAGGTATACTGGTTGTGTTCTTCAGCCGGACCTACCTTGGTACCTTGGATGGACAGAATCATTAGACCGTTTGGATGACTCATTACTGCCCCTGTTTCTGAGGTGGGAGAGGAAGACCTGTGAGGTGCTGATAGTTGTTGATGGACAAACCTTCTGCTGGTAGGCAAGTGACGAGATGACAGGACATAGTCGTACGTTTTGATCCCTAACTTTTGCCTGGACCGCCCTTTCGGGTTTTCAGTCCACCGGGATACCCATTTTTGCCCAAGCCGCCTTTTCAGGTTTTCAACTTGTCGGGTGTACAGATTTTTTCATTTCATCCCTTATTTTTGCCCGAACCCTTTTGGTTCGCCGGGAAGCCCTTATTTTTGCCTAGGTGTGTCAACCTAGCGGGTCTTTGATTTTCCGTAGTATTTTTTTTTTACTATGTCCACATTCTTGGAGTGTAGGGAGTTGCCCCTGTTAGAAGTGTTTTGTCATGCCACCAGAAGGTGTTTGATCAGGCAAGATTCGTTGTTGGAATGCCCCAAGTGACTCAGGCAGAGATTTGCCCCAGGCTATTTGGCCTTTGAGAGATTCTCTGAATCTTGATTGGATTGCCCCAGATAATGGGCACTGGCCACGTCTGCCCCTTGATTGGAAGTGCCTTTGTTCACTAGGCTTTCATCGTGCGAATTTCCCTTCCGTTCAAACAAATAGTCATATGCAAACAATGTTATATCAAAAAATGAAAAGCTTATGTCTGTCTTGAAGATTTTGAAAATGCATTCTTTTTCATAAAACAAGTGAATGTTTGTAAAACGTGATGTCAACTCCGTATTTACCGTAGGCCTTAAGGAGTCAGGATACCTTTCGTAATAGTATGCTTTCGAACTAACCCATGCTTCAGCTAGGACTTTTAAGGGTTATAACGTGGCTTGGTTCACGGTTTAAGAAACAAAGGATAAAGGCTCAAATTATTTGTACCCACTCGCTCTTCGTGATGTTCTCCAAACCTAAACTCAGTTGATCATACGTTAGACCTTGTTTGAGTCTTTGCTCTGATTTTCCGGTGATGATTCGGATGTTGATAACTTATTTTGAATAGGCAGTCATTTTTTGTCGAGGGTTTGTAGGACCTCTTTCTTTTTGATTTCGCTATCCCTAAATTTTGCCTGAACCGTTTCTTTTGTGATTACAGTCAGCGGGATGCCCTAGTTTTGTAAGTCTCCTTCATAGGTTTTGACTTATTGGGCTTTTATCTTCTTTTTTTTTTTGGTAATGACTGCCTGTCTTTATGATTATTCAGAACCCTCGCTGTATTTTGTTTTGGAGGACTCTTTTGGTGCTATTCGTTGTGCACTTGGATCAACTGAGAGACTACCCTGCCCCAGGTTATGATTAAGGGTTTTAAATTTCGAAAAGAAAAACTCCTACTTCTTTGGCTCAGAGGGGTTGACGAGGGATTATCTTCCTTATAACTCCAGTGTTTAGGAATTGAAACAATGTTTGTACCTCATCAGCGGGGTCTGTTCAAAAGCATACTGTAGATTGTGGTATCATTTTCGTCATCCTCCCTCAAGAGGCTTAGAATTTTAGATCAAGAGTTGACATCACAAAAATATGAAAACAGTTTGCATATAGTGAATACGAAATAATTACTTCAAAACAGACATATGTAATGCATTAATGAAATAACCAAGTTTGACATGAAATAAAATGTTTGAACAATCGAAGAAAAATACAATCTTGAACATTCAAATGAACAAAAGTTTCCAATCCTAGCCATGTTTGGGCAGGGGAGCAGTGGTCACATTGGGAGCCTCTGGAGAGTCGAGCTGGACTTCCTTTGCGTCAATCAGATCGTGAACCTTGTTTCTCAAAGTCCAACAATCATCTGTAGCATGCCCCGGGCTGTCAGAATGATAAGCGCAGCGAACGTTGGGGTTATACCTTGAAGGCGTCCTGTTGGGATTCTTTGGAGGGTCCATGAGAGTTACCAACTTGGTTTCCAGCAACTGTGGCAATATCTGTGACAAGGTCATGCCGAGGGGAGTGAATTGCCTTTTGGGTCTCTCTTCCCTTTGCTGATTGTGACGCTGAGGAGTGTCGGCCGGTTTTGCAATAACCACCGCGTTGACATCTTGGCGGTGTTCAGACCTATTCTGCCCTCTTGAGCCATAGACGGCACTAGATTCTCTCTTGGATGGTTTCTTCTCAGTGTTCGAGGAATCACCATTCTGTATTTTCCCCGACTTGATGCCAGCTTCTATTCTTTCCCCGGTCAAGATCAGATCTATAAACCCAGCAGCAGAATTCCCAATCAGGTGGTTGAAGAATGGACCAGACAGGGTCCCCAAGAACATGTTGACGAGCTCGCGGTCAGTCAGAGGTGGTTGTACCCTTCCAGCAAGGTCCCTCCATTTTTGAGCATATTCTTTGAAACCTTCTCCCGCACCCATAGACATTCCCTGAAGCTGAGTGCGCGTGGGAGCAAGGTAGGCATTATACTGGTATTGCTTGTAAAATGCAGTGGCTACGTCTTCCCAGGTACGGATGTTGGCTCCATTCAGTTGATAGAACCACTCGAGCTGAGTCCCTGAAAGACTCTCCTGGAAGAAATGGATCCATAAGTTTTTGTCAACCGTGTAGGGCTGGATCCTCCTCGTGTATGACCTGAGATGCAGCTTAGGACATGATGCTCCGTCGTACTTGGCAAAGGCAGGTGCCTTGAATTTGTGCGGGATTACTACCCCAGAAGACAGACCTAGATCCTCGAAGTCCAGGCCGGGCACTTTTTGTATCTCCATGGCACTTAGCCGGTCTTTCAACTGTTTATACCCGTCCTCAGCTGGAGGGTATTGCTCATCATTGAACTTTGTCTCGTTGTCGGAGACCACTGGACTAGGAACCTCCCTTTCTTGGGGACTGTCTTTCCCAACAGATGGGGTAGTCTGCTCAACTTCATTTCGTGATCCATTCCCAGATTTGCGTCTAGGGTTAAACAACACCGTCCTCTTCTTCTTCTTTTTCGAAAGCAGGGTCTTCAAATCTTGTTGCCCCTGGGCCAAACTCATGATCAGCTCTTGTAACTGGGCGTTCTGAGCCTAGAGAGCCTTGATGGATTGCTCAGTAGATGTTTCAGGATTCATGACGATCGGCTGAAATAGACAGCGAAGAAGGTAAGCAACCTGTAAAAAGGGATACATGTAGTGCAATGATATGTATATATGCATGCAATGTTTTTAAGGATCTCGCGGGGTAGACAAGAAAATTGTTAGAGTTGGGATCCGATAGCTTGATTGAAGGAACTGCATGTTGTTGAGAGTCCTTCTTCAAGGGTCAAGGCTCACCATATCTAGTGGGTCATAGCCCTTGACAACCTTGGCTAGAGGAAAATAAATCCCCTTTGCCCCTTGCTAGGCATTTTGATTCATCATGACCTGCATCACAGACCCTTGAGATCCTTGAAATGGGTTAGTCCTTATGCAGGATGTATGCAATGGTATGATAGTATGATGTCATGTTATGCGTGGGGTGATATAAGTAACCCTGTTATGAGTCCAGATTAAGGACTGTAAACAAAACCTGCAAGGAACTCAAGTGTCAGATAACAAGCATGCAAGTAGTCAAGTATGAAGGCACACAAGTCACACAAAGAGCCCTTAGAATTTAGGCCGGCATGGGGTCTAGGTATTACCCTCTTGAAGTTGGTGGGCTCAAACTTGTCCTATCAAAGTAACCGGGTTCTAAGGGTCCCAATATCATTGGATTGCTTTCATTGTTCATCGTTTCGATTTAGCCACTGAACTGGCGACCGAAATATTCCAAGAAAACAACCCTCAACTGAGTGTAGTATCGAGTATCAACCAACCTCGGACTATACCAAAGTCAGTTATCTCACTACCCTAAAGAGGCCAAGATGGTTCAATTAAGGTTCCTAAGGTCAGTTGATGCTTCACGACACCACGCGGCGGCCCCGTACTCTCCTTGACTGGACTCAAGGGTTACCGGTACACACCAAAGTGCCACATCAACGTAGCAGACTGCTTCAACCATGTCGGTATACCCCACACAGTTCCCTCACAGCCTTGTTGCTACTTTCTAAGAAGGTATACCCCAGATCCGGGTTAGGATCTATAGAACTCCCGAGACAGTCCCACAATAATAAAGCAAGCAAATCAATACAATTGAAAACACAGTTATGAACTATCCTAAGGTACACCTCACTTTATAAAAGTTTCCCCAGCAGAGTCGCCAGTTCTGTGATTGGTGGATCTGGAACTGACTGTTTAACGCTGGTTCGCGAAATGTCGCGGAAGCAAGAGTTGCCACATTCTTTTATTTTCTCCAAATGGAAAGGGCAAAAGTACAGAAAAATTCCTTATAGAGATTGCTCTCGGTTCGGGAGGTAGGTTATAGAAAGGGAAGGTGTTAGCACCCTTTCTATCCATGGTTATCCATGGGCTCTTAGATACTTGCTCATTGTGTTTTCAAAATGGTTTGTTTGCTTTTCAACTGTGGGTTTTAAAAAGTTTCTTTGAAAATTCCAGTTCGACTCTTGTATCGGTCCTCAAGAGTGTTTGAAAAATTGTTTTGAAAGCTTTTTGAAAAGGTGTCGGTGTGAAAAAGTATTTTTGAATTTGTTTTTGAAATTAGAGCAAGTATCTAGAGTCGTATACCTACCCTAAGGAATTCGTCTGTGTAAATGTCCTTAAAGTAGTGTTATCCCACCATTGAGAGGTAGGTAGCACCACCGTTGGAGGTGTTCGGGTCAATTCGAAGGTTCGGGACATGGTGATCACCGGAGCAATAGGAAGATACCTTAGAAGCTACCCTCATGCCAGGTTCCCGGATCATGAGGACTTACTAAAACATCCTCTACTCGACGATCACCTTTCGAGGGGCAAGGCAACAGTGAGGCGTACCCTAGGGGTGGTGTGTGATTTGTGTGTCGTTTTCATTTACATTTATCTTGTTCATGTCGTGGGTGATCTACGCGTTGTTTTTATTTTGACATTCATTCTTGCACGCAAATTTATTAACAGTTAAAAAGATGCGGAAATTAAAGGTTCCTACGCTATTACAAAGGCGCGGGTCCACATCGCCAAATTAAATCCAGGACCCGATTTAAAAATAAAATAAAGATGCGAGAAATATAAATGTTTAATTTACACGGCTTTGGGAGAATTACATGAATATTATAAGAAAGGGAATAAATGCGCGAAGCGAACTAATAATCGAAAGCGAGGGCGTTGGACCCTTTTTAATGAAATTAAAATTATGATTAACAAATTAATTAAATTAAAATAAAAAGAAATTATTTTTGAGTTTTTGTATTTATGGACTTTTATGAGAGAATTAAATGAAATTAAAAAGTTAATTAATTAACCCTAATTCTAACTATTTTTATTTATTAAGAAATATGTTAAAGTTGCACCTAAAATTAACCTAATTAATTAATTCAATTTTATTTACAAAAATATATAATTAATTATTAATATGGTGAAAAAGAAAAAAAGGATAAAAATAATCAAAACCCTAATTCTACATTTTTTAACTTTTATTAAGAAAATATTAAAATTAATCCTAGAATTAAAGAACTAAATTAATTAACAAGATTTATTTACAAAAAAAGGTTTAAATGAAATATATTTATATTTTTGGGACTTTCTGATTTTTTTATTTATTTTTATATTATGAAAATATTGATTTAAAGAATTAAATTAAAACTAATTAAAACAAATAAAAATAGAAAAAATATAAAAAAGAATGGAAAAGCAAACCAATGGGGGGTTTTGTCCCCAAACTGGAGGTGTGATCCAGCAATTCTGGCCCATCTTTGGAGGCCTTTTTTGACTTTTCAGGGCCACGTGCGTATGCGTTGACCGGTGTCCATGGTACTCCTCAGATCATAGCCAATAGATTGATCTCAATAGGCGTGTGGCAAGTTGGGATGGTGGACGTATGGTGATCGTCAGGTAGTGCGCTGCATAGGATTACATTGAAAGAAAAAATATTGAAACAAAGTGGGGGACCTGGGAATCGAACCCAGGTCCCAAAGCTTGCCAGCGTCTCTTCCCACCATCTGAACCATCAACGCACGTTGTATATAGAATAACGCATAAATAACAAAAGAGAAAACTGGCGTTAGTGACATAGAATTAAAAAAACGCGCACTAGAATTCAAAGTGCCCAATCAAGCTTTGCCACATGATCATCTTCTTCATTTATCCCTGAAACAAAAAAGAATTAGCGGGGGTTTTAAACCCCCCCAAAATGCACCCTTTTCAAAAATAGCGAATAGCCCGTCTTGCTATATAAATTAGGCGCGATTTGTGTGTTAAGTTCGTCCAAGCATCCTGATTCTGGCCATGGTACTGGGGTGTCTTAATTTTACAGTACACGTAAACGCCCAATTTGGAGCTTGAGGAACCCTAGCAAGCTTCCATGGTGATTTCGCGTATAAGCAAGCAAAACTCAATTAAACAATATGGTTAGCATCAGAACGATAAGACTAATACAAAACACTCATTAGAACTCAACATTATGGCATGAATGATGAAATACGATTATGCAAAAAAGATGAGACAGTTTGATTGCTAGGTACCAATTCTGGGTGCGTGAGGATTGTAAAAGAGTGCAGTTAGGTTCAGTGAAGCTTTTGCAAGCTAATGGTGTGGTTATTTTCTTTTGAATCGTGCTAGAAGGCAATTTTCAGTTTTCACTTTTTCACAAAAAATTGCAATGTTCTTCTTCAGCTTTTGGCGCAGCTTAGAGGTTCTTGGCTTTAGGTCTAGCTTCTGGCTTATGTATGGAATGAATTAGGGTTGAGTTTTCAATCAAAAGATCTTTGCATTGATGAGAACAATATTTGATTTTCATGGCATATTTTTCAAATCTTTTTCCATGTGATTTTGATGTCAATCATAGCCAATCTTCCCAATTTGAGTTGTGCACGAATCTTGAGTGAATCATGAGTGATTATACTGCATAAAAAGATTCACATACATTTGTTTAGTATTTTTTCCATATTTTAATTAATTAAATGAATTAATTATAATTAAGAATTCAAATAAATAATAAAAATGATGAATAAATCCCTTTTGGGCCAAATGGTCGTGCATATGCTTTGGATGATGAATCTTGGAAGAAAATGTGGCCCATTAGCAAATTTAAGGCATTTGAAGTAAAGTTGACTTTTCAAAATTCCCAAAAATTTCCCAACTTCCACAAGGCATATATTGCTCAATTTTTAAGCTTTGATAATGTTCTTGGACATTTTGGAAAGGTCTTGAAGTCCTCTAACCAATTCCTTTGGTCCCATGTCATTTTGATTTACCAATATCAAGTTATGGCCTTTGACTTAAAGTCCCTTTTTGTTGACTTTTGAAAATGACCTATAATGTTGAAATTGATAACTTTTTGTGAGAGAATTTCTTGGACTTGAAGTGTGAAGAGGAGTTGTAGGAAATGTCTTTATCTTCAAAATGAGCTTTGGATGGAATTTTTCTGATAAACCATGTGGAAGTTATGCCTTGGTCAAGTTACAGTTGACTTTTTCAACTGTCCAAATATGGAAACTTTTTGCATCTTGAGACTTTTTGAGCCATGCCTTGAGAATCATGATCAAGAATTGATCAAATGATGTTTGTGGCTTCAAAATGAGATGTTGACCAAAAATTTGGACTTTTGACTGTCAAATGACCATTTTGCCCCTGCAGTTGACTGTTGAGCAATTAGGGTTTTTGATTGTGCAATTTTGTGCTGTAAGTCTTGAAACTTGGTATGAGGCTGCTTGACCATGTTTATAGGCATGTGGGACTTGTTTAGACCCTTGGAAACTTCATTTTCTTTGTCAGAACCAAAACCCTAGTTTTTGATTGTTAGGAGGCCCTTGAACTGTGCAACCCTTGGGGAATTTTTGAAGCATGCTTTTTGCAAGTCTTGAAGAATATGGGAGGGCAAATTTTGGGGTACAAAATCACCGAAAAACCCTAACACCACATCTCCATACTATCATGCCAATGCCAAATGTGCCTATCATTCTGACAGCGCCAGACATGACACCAACAATTGTTGGGCGCTAAAGAATAAAATTCAAGACTTGATAGATGCAAAAGAGGTTGAGTTCGACGCCCCCGAGAAGCAGAACGTAATATCCACTCCGATGCCAAAGCATGGTCACAACGCCCATGCTATTGAAGAAGATCTGTATGTTTCTGCTGTTGATGATCTGGTAACTCCATTACTAACAATCAAGTTGAATCTGTTGAAAGCTGGGATTTTCCCAGGATGTAAAGAAGACTGCTACTGTTGTTCCTCCCTACCAATTGACTGTCCATTGCTGAAGATAGGCATCCAAGGCCTAATGGACAACCAACAAATTCTTTTCGAAAAGATTCCTGCTACTCCAACCCCTATCGAAGATGTTTCAATAATCACCATTTCCACCAATCTTTCCAAGGTCCCTAAAAAGTCTGTTAAGATTACATCCGCTACAAAGTTTGTTCCTCTGAAAATAACCATGCCCGGGCCTGTCCCCTACAAATCTGACAAATCGATACCGTGGAATTATGGTGGAGAAATATACTACCACGATGTTAAACAAGTTGAGATAACTGAAGAGAGCTCTGACGAAGAAAAGGCCAACATTGGAAACATTGCCGGTACGAGCAAGATTACCCGAAGTGGGAGAATATTTTCTCCAGAGATTGCCCCTCCAAAGGAAATCTTTGTACCCTCGGCTGCTGCCAAAGTTACTCCTGCACCGATAAAACTTTCTGCAAGAACTCCGTTGATTGAAGGAGCTGTTACTCATGTGGTTGTCCCTCCTAGTTCTGCTGATAAGGGGAAAGGGATCCAAGATGAGCTCGTCAGGACGAGGGCTCAACCATTGGTCATCCCCGAAACCTCTAAGAAAGAAATGGAGGAGATTCTGAAAATAATAAAGAAAAGTGATTATGACGTTGTAGAGCAACTGGGGAAAACCCCCTCGAAGATCTCCATGCTAGCCTTGCTGCTTTGTTCGGAGGATCATGCCAAAGCATTGATAAGATTTCTGAAGACAGCCCATGTTCCCCAGGAAACCTCAGCCGATCAATTCCAGGATTATGTAGCCAGCCTTACCGCAGACAACGGCCTGGGTTTCTCTGATGCTGACCTGACTCCGAAAGGAAGAAAGCACAATGACACATTGCATGTGTCAGTTGAATGCCGAGGAACTACTCTTGCCCATGTTTTGGTAGACACTGGTTCTTCTCTGAACGTGCTGCCTAAGAAGGCTCTCGATCGGTTGGATTGTGAAGGCTTGGAGCTGAAACCAAGTAATATCATTGTCAGGGCCTTTGACGGGTCTAAAAGAATGGTGCATGGGGAGGTCGACATTCCCATCAAGGTGGGCACTGAAGTATTCCACTCAACTTTCTATGTGATAGACATCCGTCCGTCATACTCTTGCTTGCTAGGGAGACCATGGATACATAATGCTGGCGCAGTCACTTCCTCCCTACATCAGATGCTGAAATACCCTGTCAAAGGAAAAATCATAACTGTACACGGTGAAGAGGAGTACATGATCAGTCATCTGAACTCCTTTAGGTATGTAGAAGTGGAGGGCGAATTCATTGAAACACCGTTCTAACACTTCGAGGAAATTGCTCCCGAGGTTGCAGTAGTAAAGGCAGTAGCTGAGGAGCCCAAGCAGGTGGCCAGGATGGCATCTCTGAAAGACGCAAAGTCTGCAATGAAGGAGGGGAAGAGATCAACATGGGGTTAGTTGCCTGACTTTCCCCACAAGACAGACAAGTTTGGGTTGGGATTTACCGCTGCGGGGCAAAAAGCTATGCGTCGCTCAAAAATTAAAAGGACACCCATCAAGATTTCTCCTCATGGAATCAATGCTTTGGAAGACGAAGACGAAGAGGCCAACATTGAAGATTGGATCTTCCCAACCATCAAAGGGGGACTACGCAACTGGGAGGCGAAAGACTTCGTCCCCATTACTTTCATTAATTAGTAACTTATCTTTCGAACATTTCCTGTTGGTCTGTAATAATTACTTTTAAACAATCTGCACACTACTTTTTTACCTCATGCCTTGCCCGGGGCATGTAGGTACATTTGTAAGGGTTTTGATTCTCTTCATATTCATATGCCATGTTTAATGAATCATTGGACGTTTTTCATAAACTGCTGTGTTCATTTTCTTTCTTTTTGCATTTTTGTTTGTTTAAGGATGGCTATCCCTTACACACACCCACACTCACAAATGCAGGTACCCATCCACTCTGGATTCTATGGGTGACTATTCTGCTATGTCCTTCAACAACTCTGAAGATTTGGTCAATCAGGCTGAGTATGAAGATGACGAAGATTGTGAAGTACCAGGAGAGCTAGCCAGACTTCTACAACAAGAAGAGAGGGCCATCTTGCCTCATGAAGAGTTGTTGGAAACAGTCAACTTAGGAACAGAGGAAGACAGGAAAGAAGTACAAGTGGGTGCCAATCTGGAACCAAGTGTCAAGGAGCGTTTAATACAGATGTTGAATGAATATGTTGAAATCTTTGCCTGGTCTTATGAAGACATGCCGGGTTTAAACACAGATATTGTGGTTCACCGTCTCCCTACAAGAGAGGATTGTCCACCGATCAAGCAAAAAGTCTGCCGAATGAGGCCTGACATGTCTGAGAAGATTAAAGCTGAAGTAATGAAGCAATTCAACGCTGGCTTTCTGGTTGTTACATCCTATCCGCAATGGGTTGCTAACATTGTGCCTGTTCCTAAAAAAGATGGCAAGGTCAGAATGTGTGTGGACTACCGGGATTTGAACAGGGCCAGCCCTAAAGATGATTTTCTGCTACCATATATCGACATCTTGATTGACAACACAGCTTAGCACAAGGTGTTTTCCTTCATGGACGGATTCTCGGGCTACAACCAGATAAAAATGGCCCCCGAGGACATGTAGAAAACAACCTTTGTTACACAATGGGGTACTTTCTGCTACAAGGTGATGTCGCTCGGACTGAAGAACGCAGGAGCAACTTATCAACGCGCCATGGTAGCTTTGTTTCATGATATGATACATCATGAGATCGAAGTTTACGTAGACGATATGATAGCTCGATCACAAACAGAGGAGGAACACCTTGAACATTTGCAAAAGCTGTTTTCCAGGTTGAAGGAGTACAAACTCAGGCTGAATCCAAGTAAGTGCACTTTTGGAGTTAGGTCTGGTAAACTTCTAGGATTTATTGTCAGCAACAAGGGCATTGAGGTCGATCCAGCGAAAGTGAAAGCAATACAAGAAATGCCTGCCCCTCGTACTAAAAAGGAGGTTAGAGGGTTCTTGGGGCGCTTGAACTATATTGCCAGATTCATCTCTCATCTGACGTCTACCTGTGAGCCAATTTTCAAACTATTGAAGAAAGATCAGGTAGTCGAATGGAACGACGATTGCCAAGCTGCTTTTGATAAAATCAAGGAGTATTTGCTAGAACCTCCTATTCTGATGCCACCCGTCGAAGGAAGACCGTTGATCATGTATCTGACCGTTTTGGATAACTCAATGGGGTGCGTATTGGGCCAGCATGACGAGTCTGGTCGAAAAGAGCATGCCATTTATTACCTTAGCAAAAAGTTTACCAACTGTGAGACTCGCTACTCACTGCTCGAGAAAACTTGTTGCGCTTTGGTATGGGCTGCTCGCTGACTAAGGCAGTATATGGTGACTCATACCACTTTGTTGATTTCCAAAATGGATCATGTCAAGTATATCTTCGAGAAGCCTGCTTTATCTGGAAGAATCGCTAGATGGCAGATGATCCTGACTGAGTATGACATCCAGTATACTACCCAAAAAGCTATAAAGGGGAGTGTACTAGCTGACCATCTAGCTCATCAAGCTATCGAAGATTATCAATCCATGAGATTCGACTTCCTGGACGAGGACATCATGAATTTGGACAACATTGAAGGTAACGGACCGTATGACGGACCTGAAAATGGATCCCGATGGACCCTGTACTTTGATGGTGCTTCAAATGCACTTGGAAACGGTATCGGTGCGGTACTCATTTCCCCATAAGGTTGCCACACACCTTTCATGGCCTGACTTTGCTTCAGCTGTACCAATAACATGGCCGAATATGAAGCCTGCATTTTTGGTCTCGAGGCTGCTATAGACCTGGGGATCAAATCTTTGATCGTATTTGGGGACTCGGCTTTGGTTATCAGTCAAGTCAAAGGAGAGTGGGATACCAAGCATCCTAATCTTATCCCATACAAAGAACATGTCCTGACATTGTTGCCTCATTTTGAGCAAATCACCTTCGAGCATTTCCCGCGAGAAGAGAATCAGTTAGCAGATGCTCTGGCTACAACGTCTTCCATGTTTAAACTCAACTGGGATGACGAGGCTCCCCAAATCACCATCGAGCGAATGGATGAACCTGCTCATTATCATGAGATTAATACCGAAGAAGTAGTGGAACAACCTTGGTTTCACGAAATCAAAAGGTATCTCTAGACTAGAGAATATCCCGAAGGAGCTTCCGTAAATGACAAAAATTTCCTAAGGAAATTTGCTGCCAAGTTCTTCCTGAGCAACGACATCCTCTATAAGCGCAGCCATGATTGTGTTTTACTCCGATGTGTAGACAAAGCTGAAGCAGAGTTAATCATGACTGAGATGCACAGTGGCATATTTGGCACCCACTTGAGCGGACATACGATGGCTAAGAAGATTCTAAGGGCAGGCTATTACTGGTCTACTATGGAAGCTGATTGTCATCAACATTCCCGTACTTGCCATAAATGCCAAGTCTACACTGACAAGATTCATATTCCTCTTATTCCTCTCAATGTTCTGACAGCTCCTTGGCCATTCGCAATGTGGGGCATTGACATGATTGGAGAGATCAAGCCCACGACATCCAATGGACATCGCTTCATCCTGGTTGCTATTGACTATTTCACCAAATGGGTCGTAGCAGCTTCCTTCGCCTCTGTTACAAAGAATGTGGTTGCCCGCTTCATCAAGCAAAACCTCATATGCCGGTATGGTGTCCCCGACAGGATCATCACAGACAACGGTACAAATCTGAATAATACTATGATCACCGCTCTATGCGAACAGTTCAAGATTTATCATTACAATTCATCTCCTTATCGGCCGAAGATGAACGGTGTTGTTGAAGCTGCGAACAAAAACATTAAGAAGATCATTCATAAAATGACAGTTACCTACAAGGACTGGCATGAGATGCTACTGTTTGCTCTGCATGGATACCATACCACGGCACGTACTTCAACAGGGGCAACCCCTTTTTCTTTGGTATATGGCATGGAAGTTGTCCTGCCCATGGAAGTTCAGATTCCTTCTTTAAGGATTGTGAAGGACGCTGGTTTGAATGAAGATGATTGGATTCAGACCCGACTTGATCAACTCAATTTGATCGACGAGAAACGACTCGCTGCTGTTTGCCATGGTCAAACGTATCAAAAACGGATGATCAAGGCTTTCAACAAGAAAGTCAGACGTCAAGTATATCAAGTCGAAGATCTCGTAATCAAGCAGATTATCTTGCCGCTAAGTGATCCCAGGGGCAAATGGACTCCTACATACGAAGGACCATTTGTGATCAAGAGCATATTTTCTGGTGGTGCAATGATTCTGACCACCATGGACAGCGACGATTTGCCGCACCCTACGAACACAGACATAGTCAAAAGATACTACGCATAAAACAACCCGACAAGTCGAAAACCTGAAAGGGCGGCTTGGGAAAAAATGGGCATCCCGGTGAACCGAAAACTAGAAAGGGCGGTTCGGGCAAAAATTAGGGATAAAACAAAAAAATCTGTACACCCGGCAAGTCGAAAACCTGAAAGGGAGGCTTGGGCAAAAAAGGGTTTCCCGGTGGATTGAAAACCTGAAAGGGCGATCCAGGCAAAAGTTAGGGAATTAAAGCGTATGACTATGTCTCGTCGGATAACTTTAAGAACAATCTCTTCATCAACAAGCTTCGAACTTCTGATCAATCCAGTCATCGACGGACGAAGCAGCGAATGGACAGATATTCAGAGTTGTGAAGGCTATAACAGAATGGAATCCCATGGAATTGTTACACATAGCCATCTTTCTTTTGTATAAAATTTTCAATTTTTTACGACAACATCCTCTTACTAGGATGTCTGTCTCCTTTGTACAAAGATACTCATAAAAAATAATACAAATACTTTTCCAAATATAGAAATTTGCTTTGTCGTCCTTTTTCTCTTTTGCACTTATGTTTTATTTGAGAAACGTCCAATGTTTTGTTAAATAGGCATATGCATTTAAACATAATCATTCTCTTACAAATCAAGAAAGATGATTGTAGATAGTTTAAGGGTACAGATAAATATCTTGATTCCCTTTCAGAAGGAATCCCTAGCAGAATTAAACTCCAAATTCCTCAACAAAGTCAAAATCCAGAACTTAATTCCCCAAACAGAATTAAACTTCAGGATCTCCAGCAGAACATAAGCTTTTTCCAAAAAAACTGATTTCCTCAGCCAGAGAGCCTTCTAGAACTCAATTCCCCTTAGAGTTAAGTTTCAGTATCCCCAGTGGAGCCTTAAAAATCTGAAAATCCTATCCCCAGTTGAAGTCAAAACTACTGATCCCCAGCGGAGCTAACACTTCCAACTATCAATCCCCAGCGGAACCAGACTAGTGAACCTTCTCCCCACAAAAATACTTCCCGTCAGATTGAAAATTCTCAATTTTACTTCTCCAGCTTAAGTCTACCAGGTTCTGGACTCCCCAAGAGAGATCATCAGAATTCTCATTCCCTACAAGTCACCAAGGAGTTCCAATCCCCAGCAGTGGTCCTAAAATCCCTCAACAATTTAAGATCTTGTTCCCCAAGCCGTCAGCAGTCAACAAGGATGTCTCATCTTCAACAACCAAAATTCTTGCAATCCCCTGCAGCAGTCAAGGATTCACTCTCCCTGGCAGCAGTCAAGATTCTATTATCTCCGGCTATCCAGGATTCATTTATCCTCAGCAAGACAGCTCATCATCTTACATACGCATTCATTACATTCATATCATAAACATTGATATAACATATATTGCATCATACATTTCATGCAACATAACTTTGTGTTTAGCTAACCTTTTGTCCCTTTCAGGATAAGAATAAAAGGCTATCATTAACAATTATTCAGATACAGTATGGATACACCCCAGACACGACGGTCATTCTATTACTCATTCAGAATTTCAAATCAGATACAGACTAGATACGCTCCAGACACGGCAGCCATTCTATCTCTCATTCAGATTCACTTATCCGCCTCAAGGTTCAATGCATTCCAAGCACGGATACCATTCTGACCCTTACAACAACAGTTTGATTCTCCCCAGTGTATTCGCCACGGAAGTCATCCTGTCATTTATTTAGATCCCAGTTACAGTTTCAGATACACTCCAGACACGGAAGTCATTCTGCTACTCATACAAATCTCAACTTCAGATACAGTCCAGATACGCTCCAGACACGGTTGCCATTCTGTCACTCATTCAGAATTTATCCTCAGCATGCAGTTGCTCCATACACAGATATTTCTCTGTCACCCAGATACAATACAGATACACTTCATACACGGCAGTCATTTTGATATTCATTCCATATTCAAACACAGTTACAGCTTAGATACGCCCCAGATGCGGAGGCCATTCTTTTGCTCATACAAACTCAGTCTCCAGATACAGCTCAGATGCATTCCAGTCACGGATACCATTTTGATCCTCATTCTTCTGACCAATCACATTGCAGTTCAACAAACATTCAAGATGGCATCTTTAAGCCCATCCCCGACAAGATTCTGTCTCCCCTCCAGATGGCATCTTTAAGCCCATCTCTAAATGGCATCTCTAAGCCTATTCCCGCATCCATGTTTTGACGAGTGCAAATTTACGGGCACTCTAGTGTCCAATCTCCTTTTACCTTCGAGACGCGAAAGGCAAGCTTGCCAATCTAACTCTTCAGGTTCAAGAAGATTGAACAGGGGAAACTGTTGTACCCCAAAATTTGCCCTCTCATTTCATCAACTTTTTCTCACCACAAGACCCTTGGAGCTCAAGATCAAGTTAAGGTTTGCTCTACTCAAGACTCCTCCTTGCACTGTTAACCCAAATAAGGGTTTGAGTTTGCACAAAGATGTTTTGACCTAAAATGCCCAAAGTGACTTTCATGCTTCATGTTGGACTCACAAGTTTATCCATACCAAGTTTCAAGCCATGATTCCAATCTTTGCCCAGTCAATTGGACAGTTGACCTAGAAATTAGTTGTATTGGGGAAAAATTCAACTGTGGCCAATTGACAGTCAAACCTCATGAAATTTGACCCACATCAACATAATGAACTCATATGGACCATTGGATCAAGTTTGGATCACAATTCCACAAGAAATTTGATCAGATCACCAAAAGGGCAAAATGGTCATTTTTAGGTTTTGACTGCACAAAGGCAATTTTTGACTGTTTGACCTAGCCAATGGCAAGCCAAGCTCACATATAGACTCAAGGACCCCATGGAATTGTCTTGACACATTCAACAAGTTCAAAAGATCTCAAATGCACAAGATTGACAGATGAATTTTCCAGTCAACTGATCAAAATTTGACTGTATACTGAAAAGTCAAACTTTGACTTTTTGGTCAAGATCAAGTGTCAAGATTCATTTTTCATCAAAACATGCCAAATTATGAAACTTGTTCATCAAGAAACCCAAAATCACAAATTAGGGTTTGAAATGAAGAATTTTCATAACTTAGAATTTTTCTAAGTTATGAAAATTCCTAATTTTTTCCTAACTTTGTCCCACTTTTTCATCAAGATACATTTGGATTCAAGGAAAACTCAAAACATGAAAGTTGTAGTCCATTGCAAAATCTACAACTTTTATTCACAAAGTTTCCTCAAAAGAAGCTTGTAGCTCAAGTTATGATTTTTGGAACAAGGGTGCAAAACATTCTTAACTTAGAAAAATTTTGACCTATTCTAGGCAGGATTTTTGTCCAACTTCATGGCCACTTTTCACATGGTTCCACTTGGAGTTTCAATTTGCATTACAAAGATGGATTGTATTACACATTCCAAGCTTTCCAAAATGTCCAAGAAATCATCAAATAACCTTGTGGTTAGGGAGAATCGAATTTGGCAATATGAGCAAAAGTCACTTTGATTCATGGCCAAAGGCATGTTCATAACTTGTGCATTTTCAAACTCAGCATATGCAAGCTACATTACAGGCCTCTAATCTAATTTACACTCAAAAATTAAATGCTAATCCATTGTTCCAAGATGTTATTCTATGAGTTTGGTCATTACATGAAGGATTAGTCCTTAATTAGAAAAAGCAATATATCCATTTTTGAAAAGTTAAACTTTATGTCAAGATTGCAATCTTTGAAGTACAAGGCAAATCCTTTTGGCACAAGTTCAGGGACATAACACACTGATCAAGACTAAAAGATGCAGCATACTTGAGGGGCCTAATGAAGCTTGTAAACCAACTTGCCATTTCTTGCTTAAGTTAGAAGAAACCTTGCATAACTCACAACAACACACATTTCTGCCAAGAGAAGCTTAAGCAAACTTGTTAGACACATTCCAAATATCATAATTGATCTAAGGCACGAGCTAACCACCTTCCAAACCTCATCATTCATCAAAACACCATCCTACTGCAAAAATAGAGTCCCTTCTGCAGTTGGACTTCCATAACTCAATCCAATCGTGCGCCTTGGCTAAAACCAGTTCATACACACTCCATACCACCTATACAAGCTATCCCAAGCATTAGACACGACCTGTAACACCTCTAACCAACTTCACCATTTTCACTTTTTCTGTTTTGTAGGTTGATTGCCATAGCTTGATTCACTTGGTTTCAAAGCAAGCTAAAGGTTGGAGAAGCATCCCTGACCTTCAAGCAAGCTGTACAAGTCCTCACATTGCACTGAAAGTACCTCCATTACCAGACACGATCCAAGCTGAACAGGTAAGTTCATGGACTTCTATCTCTCAATCTATGAAGAGTTAGCTTTAAGTTTATGAATGAAAAATGCACTACTCATGGCCCTGAAGCTATACATATCCTCACTTTCCATTTATATTGCATATCCTGAGAGAATTTAAGACCTGAACATTGACAAAAACCTAGGTCAAGAATTAGGGATGGAGAAATTCTCTCTCATTTCTGAGAGTTAAGTTAAGTTTTTTATATGTATGGAATCGTGGCTTGATGCTTGACATCTTTCATGTTATAAGTTTGTGCTAAAAGTCCAGGAATCAGGATGTTTGAACCAGGAGGGAAAGGCGCGCGTTTTTGACATTTTTGTGCTGGAGGTTGAAGACAACCTCTATTGGGCTGGGCCTGTGATATTTTTCCTTTTTGCACCACATTCTCACACATGCACCCCCTTGGCCCATTGTGTTTTATTTTTATTATTTTTGATTTTTGATTTTTGTTTCTGACTTATTTATTTTTGTCAAAGCATAAAAAATATTAAAATTATTTTTCTCATATTTTTTACATTTTATTTGATATTTATTTGGTTTCATTTAGTTTGTATGTAAATAAATACACAAATACCTTTTATTTAAAAATACAAAAAAAATAATACAAACACTTTTATTTTCTGATTTTTATTTTATTTTACCTTTTGAAAACATTTTATAAAAAATATACTTTTTTTTGTAAATATTAAATATCTTTATTTTTGTACATATTTAATATATTTAATAAATAATGTAAATACTTATATATTTATTAGTATATTTAGGTTAAAAACACAAAAATAATACATTTTTATTTTTATTAATATTTAACTTTAAAAAATCACTTTTTGACAATATACTTCTTTTTTATTTATTTTTTGTACATAATTAATAAATATTGCATATAATAAATAATTAATACCTTTTATTTATAAAATTAGGATTTTGCCCTAAAAACATAAAAATACCAAAAATTAATTCTTTTTATTTTTGTTTATTTGACACATGAAAAATACTTTTTTACATACATATGAAAATCATTTTTTCATCTTGCATATTTATTTTATTTTATTTAATTATTGTGCAATTAAATACCTTGTAAAATTTCAATTTGGATGTAATAGTTTAGGGTTTAATTTCTTGCTAAAATATCTCCATTTGAACATTTGTACCCCCCATCCCATATATTGTGTTGTAATAATTTAGGACCTTTAAATTCCGCACTTTAAAAGCTTTCTAAATATGCCATGTTAGAATTAGGGTTTTGTATGCAAATCAAAAACAACAAGTAGTTTGACCTAAATTCAAGATAAACAAGCATGAAAATGGACAACACTAATCACCCTCGCACCCCTAGGATACTCCACTTGTTGCCTTCAAAAATGGTCCATATTGCATGTTAGGTATCTTTGGCAAAAACAAAACAATTCAAATGATCATAGTCCCTCGATGACGCTTTCAAAAGTTACCTAAAAATGATCAAGTCCCTTAAAGGAAAAAATTTACCAAAGATACTTGGCACCATTGCAATCATGGTCTAAACGATGACCCGCGCCCGTCCCGTTCACATCCTAACACAAGATTGTCCACCAAATACAATGGTGGAACAAAATTGTTAAAAGGGTTGAAACATAGCAAAGATCTTTGAGAAATTTAGGGTAGATAGCTCTTGGTTACTTGCCAACTTGCAAAACAAAAACACTTGCCTATTTTTCAAAACACACATCCCAACACACTTTCAAAACCACTTTCAAAAACATTGAAAACTTTTCAAAAGACATACACTTTTGTATACATCCCAACATGGATCATTACAAAGGTCGCCACCACATTGGCCTCTTTTCAAAACATTTTCAAAACCCACACACACAAAGCACCATTTCAAACAATTGAAAATCAAGGCAAGTTGATCTAAGCAAGTAACTAAGAGCCCGTGGATAACCATGGATAGAAAGGGTGTTAATACCTTCCCTTTCTATAATCTACTCCCCGAACCCAAGAAAACATCTCAAAGGTTTTTGCTGTGCTTTTTAACCTTTCCTTAGGATAAAATAAAAAGTCGGTGGCGACTCTTGCTCAACCGAAACATTTGCGAATACAAACACAAAACCTCAAGTCAGTTCTCCCACCGTATCACACCGGGGATGGGGGAACAAATGTTTACAAATGGGGATGAGTCTTATCAGGATAGTAGTGTCCAAATAATATTTACAACCAAATCGAATCGCATTCTCAATGTAAAGTATAGCCAAGTATAAGAATCAAAGAGAAATAAAAGTATTGTGCAATGTATGTGATTATTTACAAGTGATTAAGACTATTAACCTAATGTATTTATTTTTGTGTTTTATTTAATGTTATATAAACAAAAGTTTTAATTAAAAAAGGGAATATTTAACCTTAAAAAATTCTATTTTTTTATGTATTCTTTATTAATGTTTTATACAAGGTTTAAACTAAACAAAAAAAGGTTTTAATAAAAAATGTTTAAACTTAATAATCCTAAGATTCATATATTTTTAAGTGTAATAAAATAAAAAGAAGCATCTAAGAAAAATTTGTATAAAAAGTTAATGTAATAAGTTATGAAGAAAAAGGAAATAAAGTGATATAATAATAATATAAAAAAAGATATTAGTTTGTAAGTATAAATAAATTTAAAAAAAGGGTTGAATGGGCCTAAGGGATTATGTACATGGCAGGCCCAATGCAGATTAAAACAAGGGGGGTGTAACGCGCCAAAAGGGGTAAGGTGCCAGAATCATTGGGCTTAGGCGTTTTTGTGGGGCAAAGGCCCAAAATGTGTTACAATTGTTTAGGGTTGGAATTGTTTTGTCTCAGAACAAGGGTTTCACAGTGCTTTTGTGAGCGGCGCCGCTTCTCCACCTTTCTTCTTCGTTGTCCTCTTCATCTTTCTTGAGTCAAGCTTCTGAATGAACATCCGTGCCTCAGCTGCTAGAGCGTCACCTCCACTTCCCTCTCTCCATGGTCATGCAAGGCGGTGATGAGAAAAGGTTTGATTTCTGTTTTATGCGTTTTTAGGTTTTCAAGTTTTACATGTTATTGATTTTCATATTCTAATCTTTTGTTATCTGTTTATGTGAAGTGTATAAAAAGGGAGAAGGAATTACTACCTTTGGAGAGGAGACGGAGGAGGACGGCGGCGCGTCTCAGGTGGCCGGAGGCGGAGGGAGTATGTGATGTTGTGCTAGCTCGGTGGCCTTCCTAGTACTTTGTATCTTGCCTTTGTTAGGTTTTATGATGAGATTAAATTCTGAAAACCCTATGATAGTTATTTCTTTTCCTCTTCTGATTGCTTGCCCGTTTCTGAGTTTGATGATGTTGTTGTTGCTTTTGCCTCTGTATTTTTTGCTTCTGAGTTGCTTGACATGTTGGTTCTGAGTTGCCTTATTGTTGTGCTTCTGTTTAGCCTATGATGAACCTTGGTTCTGAGGCATTGTTGGCTATTGATTTTCTTCCTCTCTTTTTGGTTTTCTTTGATGATTTCCAATGATGAATCAGTTCTGAGAATGTTTGTTGTTTCACTTATTATTCTCTTTTTCTCTTTTGGACTGGGCTGGCTTTGCCTATGATGAACCTAGTTCTGAGGCGCCTAACTTTGTTGTTTAGATATTTGGGTGTTTGGATTTTTGAACAAAGGTTAGGGTTAGTGATGTTTTGACAGGCTTGTTGGATACAGGCTTGAAGGGCTTGAAAGGCTTATCAGTTTGTGGTACAGATTTTGTTTGGGATGTTCTTGATGCAGGATGGTGTTAGGCTTTTTGGCTTGTGTTTACATGCTTCATGGTTTGTTTTTGTAACAGGTTTCAGGCTACAAGGCTTGAGGTTACAGGCTTATTGGCTTGTATCTGGTTTTTAGCAGGTTGATATGCTTGGTGGTTTATTGCTTGAAGGCAGCTTTGTTTGTGTTTTTGATACAGGCTTAAGGCTTATGGTAGTTTGAAACAGGCTGGAGATTTATCAGTTTGCTTGTTTGTTTCTGTTATGTGTTTTAGGCAGGATGAAAACAGGTTGGAGGCAAGCTTTGTGTTATTTCTTTCTATGTGTTCTTCTGCCTTCTTTTTACAGTGTTCTGATTTTGTTTGTTTTATATCTCTTAAGCCTGCCTCAACAAACTGTAAGCCTGATACCTTTTACTCTCTTTCTCTCTCTATCAGAAAAGCATATTTTAATGCTTTAGAATAGCTGTCTATGAAAACTTTTGGCCATGGAAAATGATGAATAAATGTGTACTTTTCACAAGCTTGCTTGCATCTTTTGCTTTCCTCTGCATCTTTGCAGAATTTCTGCCTTGCTTTGATATCTTTTGACAGCTTTGTGACAGTTCTTTTGGGCAGTTCTGCACTTGTGACTTAGTTTGCCCCTTTGACAATTTGGTTTGCTTCTTTGGACGTGGGCAACTTGTTTTTCAGTTTGAACTTTGTAACTTGTTTTGGCATATTCAGTAGCTTGTCCCTTTTTTTTGCCAATTTGAATTTATGCAACTTGGTTGACATTTTTGTTGACACTTTGCAATTTGAAATTATGCAGCTTTGTGTATTTTGCAAAATAATTCATATGCTTGTAAAACATTTAATTTCCCTCTTTGTGAACCAAGAAGAGACATCTTCTTGCGATTTGCAGAGAGGATGAACAAACTGATTCTGGCCAAAACTTTTAATGATGAGTTTTGATTATCTGTCTGCCTTTTTAATTCATCTGTGTTTGACTTCTTTCTTTTTCTTTTTGCAGGTAAATACCAGTTGAGCAAAGGATGCAACAGTAGAAGATGAAGACTTCAAGAAAATTAGGATATAGCTTTATTTTATTTTAATCATTTGTAATAAATATTATTATAAATACTTGTAAATAAAATTACTGTATTTAAATAACACTTGTACCAATGATTAAAAATAAATAAAAGTCCCTTTGTCATATAATTCTCTAATTCACTGTTTATTTATTTATTTAAGTCTCTTGAATTAAAACGACTGGAAATGCATTCCAATTATTTTAACTTAGATAAAATAAATAAGTAATAAACATTGTAGTCTTGCAACTTCGCATTAACCAATAATAAACTCGACGTTCCAATTAAACATAAGCAATGCACAGTTAATCAAACAAACGTCCATATGCCTTTCCTTTTACTGATTAAACCAAACACTGCAAATTTTCAACCAGAAGCCTCAACTTCTAACCCAGAGGTTCAGGTTTTTGAGAAACAAAACTGAAATCTTGAGCAGGCATCAAAGCAGTGTAACAGCCAATTAATACACTGTGGATTCAAATTCTTCTGAAAATGCGCGTGCAAACCCTAATTCTTGGTTTATTGTCAAAGAAGCGTTTGTTTGATCAAACCCTGAGCCAAACTCAAACAAATCAAAAGAAACCCTAATTTTGCTTGGACTGATTCAAAAGTTAATGGAAACCCTAATTTTGTCTGACTGATGAGAAAAGTCTGTTTGACCGATTCTTAAACCAATCTGAAAAATCAGGAAAAGCCCGAAGCTGTGATTTCTTGTGGAACAGAGAGAGGGAAAATTTTGGGGTACAACAGTTGCCCCTGTTCAATCTTCTTGAACCTGAAGAGTTAGATTGGCAAGTTTGTCGTTCGCGACTCGAAGGTAAAAGGAGATTGGACACTAGAGTGCCCAAAAAATTTGCACTTGTCAAAGCGTAGTTTGAGGGAATGGGCTTAAAGATGCCATTTGGTGATGGGCTTAAAGATGCCATCTGGAATGTGTGACAGAATCTTATCAGGGGATGGGCTTAGAGATGCCATCTGGAAATTGTTGGTAGGAGGATGGGCTTATAGATGCCATCTGCAGGTGATTGTTGAACTGTATGTCGTTGGTGAGTGGGTGAGTATCAGAAAGGTATCCATGTTTAGGAACATCTCTGAACTGGGGGTCTGAAAAAGCAATGAATTGACATCCATGTTTGGACTCATCCGTAAACTGTTTTCAGTAGTTGCATCTGAACAAGAGATAGATTAACATCCGTGTTTGGAGAATCCGTAAACTGTTTTCAGAAGTCTTGAATCTGAACCAGCGATAGGTTAACATTCGTATCTGGAGATCCCGTAAACTGTTTTCAGAGGTTGCATCTGAACAAGCGATAGGTTAACATCCGTGTCTGGAGAACCCGTAAACTGTTTTCAAAAGTCTTGGATCTGAACAAGCGATAGATTAACATCCGTGTTTGGAGAATCCGTAAACTGTTTTCAGAAGGTGAAGAATCTGAACAAGCGATAGGTTAACATCCGTGTCTGGAGAACCCGTAAAATGTTTTCAGAAGTATTGAAATTGAATAAGCAATAGATCAGCATCCATGTTGGGAAGCGTCCGTAAACTGTTTTTAAAAGTTGAGTCTGAACAAGCGATAGATTAACATCCGTGTTTGGAGAATCCGTAAACTGTTTTCAGAAGTTGAAGAATCTGAACAAGCGATAGGTTAACCTCCGTGTCTGGAGAACCCGTAAACTGTTTTCAGAAGTCTTGGAATTGAATAAGCAATAGATCAGCATCCATGTTGGGAAGCGTCCGTAAACTGTTTTCAAAAGTTGAGTCTGAACAAGCGATAGATTAACATCCGTGTCTGGAGAATCCGTAAACTGTTTTCAAAAGTTGAAGAATCTGAACAAGCGATAGGTTAACATCCGTGTCTGGAGAACCTGTAAACTGTTTTCAGAAGTCTTGAAATTGAGAAGGAACCGGTGTAGGTTTTCCTGATGATGAGTCCGTGTAAAACTACATCTGAAATTGAGAAGGAACCGGTGTAGGGTTTCCTGATGATGAGTCCGTGTAAAACTGCATCTGAAATTGAGAAGGAACTGGTGTAGGGTTGCCTGATGATGAGTCCGTGTAAAACTGCATCTGAAATTGAGAAGGAACCGGTGTAGGGTTGCCTCGTGATGAGTCCGTGTAAAACTGCATCTTGGATAATTGTTAATGATGGCCTTTTATTCTTATCCTGAAAAGGACAAAATGTTAGCTAAACACAGTTATGTTGCATGAAATGTATGATGCAATATATGTTATATCAATGTTTATGATATGAATGTAATGAATGCACATGTAAGCTGATGAGCTGTCTTGCTGAGGAAGACGAATCCTGGATAATGAAATCTTTGACTGCTGTTGGGGAAAGTAAGTCCTTGACTACTGCAAGGGATTGTTGGAAATGAGAAGTCCCGGAACCACTGTTGGGGGATCAGGAGCATGGGTTGTATGCCAATCTACTGGGGATTCCTGTCTTGAGGAGATCTTCACTGGGGAATATTTGAATACTCTGTGAGGAACTGAGAATGAGAGTCTTCATTCTGCTTGGGGATTGATAGTTGGAAGTTTTAGCTCCGCTGGGGATTGCAAGAATCTTTTGATTGCTGCAGGTATTGATCTGGGATAAGTATCGGAATATCGCCAAATCTGGGTCACATTTGAACTATCTCTAGAAGGAAGTCTGGAATAGTATCGGAATGTCGCCAAATCTGGGTCACATTTGTACTATCTCTAGAAGGAAATCTGGAATAAGTATCGGAATGTCGCCAAATCTGGGTCACATCTGAACTATCTCTAGATGGAAATCTGGAATAAGTATCAGAATGTCGCCAAATATGGGTCACATCTGAACTATCTCTAGATGGAAGTCTGGAATAAGTATCGGAATGTCGCCAAATCTGGGTCACATCTGAACTATCTCTAGATGGAAGTCTGGAATAAGTATCGGAATGTCGCCAAACCTGGGTCACATCTGAACTATCTCTAGATGGAAATCTGGAATAAGTATCAGAATGTCGCCAAATCTGGGTCACATCTGTACTATCTCTAGAAGGAAATCTGGAATAAGTATCAGAATATCGCCAAATATGGGTCACATCTGAACTATCTCTAGAAGGAAATCTGGAATAAGTATCGGAATGTCGCCAAATCTGGGTCACATTTGTACTATCTCTAGAAGGAAATCTGGAATAAGTATCGGAATGTCGCTAAATCTGGGTCACACCTGAACTATCTCTAGAAGGAAATCTGGAATAAGTATCGGAATGTCGCCAAATCTGGGTCACATCTGAACTATCTCTAGAAGGAAATCTGGAATAAGTATCGGAATATCGCCAAATCTGGGTCACATCTGAACTATCTCTAGAAGGAAATCTGGAATAAGTATCGGAATGTCGCCAAATCTGGGTCACATCTGAACTATCTCTAGAAGGAAATCTGGAATAAGTATCGGAATGTCGCCAAATCTGGGTCACATCTGAACTATCTCTAGAAGGAAATCTGGAATAAGTATCGGAATGTCGCCAAATCTGGGTCACATCTGAACTATCTCTAGAAGGAAATCTCGGAAGATGTTGATCTTGATTTTGTTAAGGGTCAGAAATTGGGAGTATACCAATCTTCTGAGGTGATGAGAATCTTCATTCTGTTAACGGTCAGAAACTGGGAGTATACCAATCTTCTGAGGTTTTAAGGATGAGAGTCTTCATTCTTGAGAAAAAACAGATTTTTAGGAGCTTCAATTGTCCGTTATTCTATTGGTGGTTGTAACTTCCAGCAGGCGATGAAGGAATTTTGATGATGACCGCAACTTCCAGAAGGAAATTTTGAACGCTCTTGAATTCCAGCAGGTGATGAAGGAATTTTTGAACGACCCTGGTTTTGACATTCGAATGCCCCAAGTGATGATGACGAAGACCTGCCCCAAGTTAATCTGTAATTGAGAGATTTGTTAAAATCTTGACTGGACTGCCCCAGGTTAACTGAACTTTGAAAGATCTGTTGAAACCTTGACTGGACTGCCCCAGGTTAATTGAGCTTTGAAATATTTTGTTGAAATCTTGACTGGACTGCCCCAGGTTAATTGAGCTTTGAAAGATTTTGTTGAAATCTTGACTGGACTGCCCCAGGTTAATTGAGCTTTGAACGATTTTGTTGAAATCTTGACTGGACTGCCCCAGGTTAATTGGATAGTGACATGTCATGCCCCCTTGTTGATAGGATATTTGTCAAAGGAAGTGTCATCCTTCTTGAAGTGATTTTACTCACTGAGAGAGTTTTCGTTCTTCCGAACATTCGTTGTAGGAATTTCTTCGCTGTCAAACAAATAACCATGTGCAAACAACGATATTCAAATAATGCAAAGTTTATGCTTGTCTCGAAGTTTTGAAAAATGCGTTTTTTAGCAGAAAACTTTTCATAAGACAAATTCAACACAAGATTTAGGGCAAAGCCTTACAGGAGTCAGGATACCTTTTGTAACAGTATGCTTTCGAACTCACCCATGCTTCAGTTAGGACTTTTGAAGGTTTGTAACGTGGCTTGGTTCACGGTTTAAGAAACAAAGGATAAAGGCTCAAAGTATATTTGTACCCACCCGCTCTTCGTAATGTCCTTCAGTCCTAAACTCAGTTAATTGTGCGTCGAACTCTATTCGAGTTTGGAACAACTTTTTTGGTGATGGTTCACACAAGTTGAATTTGTTGGAAGACAGTCATTTTTGCAACATTTTTCATGTTGTTGAGGATTTGTAATGACCTCTTTCTTTTGATTTGTTATCCCTAACTTTTGCCTGACTGTTCCTGTTTTCGAGGTTACAGTCAGCGGGATGCCCCAGCTTTCTTAAGCCTCCTTTATAGGTTTTGGCTTAGTGGGCTTTTACTTTTTTGAGAGATAATGACTGCCTATGAGATAAGGAACCATCACTGTCTTTTGATTCCAAAGGAATGCTCTTCTTTTTTTGATGTTGTTCGTTGTATTACGAATTGAGAGTTTGCGACTTCAATGCGCACCTTTTTTTGGATTAACTGAGAGACTACCCTGCCCCAGGTTTAAATCAAAGGTTTCAAATTGTTCAGAACAGAAAACTCCTACTTCTTTGGCTGAAGGGGTTGACTAGGGATTATCTTCCTTATAACTCCAGTGTTTAGGATTTGAAAGAAATGCATGTACATCATCAGCAAGGTCTGTTCAAAAGCATACTGTATGAGATTATGGTATTGTTTCGTCATCCTCCCTCTAAAGGCTTGTAGCTTTTTATCAAGAGTTAAATATCATAAAGAAAGCATAAGAGTAGTGAAAACGAATGGATGAATTCAAGACAAACATATGCAATGCATTAATGAAACAAAGTTTGACATTAATAGATAATTGTTTGAATAACAAAAGAAATTACAACTTGAAAATTCAAATGAAACAAAGACATTCTCAATGATTTGGCATAGGAGCAGTAATTATGCTAGAGTCTCCGGAGGGTCAAACTCGATCTCCTTGGCATCGATCATGTCTTGGATCTTGTTCTTCAGAGGCCAACAGTTGTTTGTGTCATGTCCCGGACTGTCAGAGTGGTATGCACACCTTTCATTGGGATGATAGGTAGGAGCAGAAGTATTTGGGTTCCGGAGGGGAGCCCTCAATGTAATCAGATTCATCTTCAACAAGTGTTGCAGTGCTTGAGACAGCGGCATGTTGATGTTGGTGAACTGCCTTTCAGGTGCGACCTCCTTATGCTGATGCCCCTGTCTTTGTTGAGCAGGCGTAGGATTAGAGATCAAGATTGCTCCCACTTGTTGGTCATGTTGACTCTTTTGACTGTTCGCAGCATTAGACTCTTTCTTTCTATTGTGGGGAATTATCTGAGTATCCGAGGGTGTAGTTCCTTAGATCTTTCCACTTTTGATGCCAGCTTCGACCCTTTCGCCAGTCAGTATTAGCTCGGTGAACCCAGCTGAGGAGCTTCCAATTAAGTGATTGAAGAAAGGCCCTGTCAAAGTTCCCTTGAAGATGTCAATCAACTCTCTGTCAGTTAAAGGGGGTTGCACCCTACCATCCAGATCTCTCCACTTTTGAGCGTATCCTTTGAAGCTCTCGTCAGAACCCATGGTCATGTTCTGCAATTGCACACGAGTTGGTGCAAGATCAGAATTGTATTGATACTGTTTGTAAAAAGCCATAGCTAAATCTTCCCAGGTGTGGATGCGAGAACTCTCCAATTGATAGAACCACTCGAGTTGAGCCCTTACCAGGCTTTCTTGGAAGAAATGGATCCAAAGCTTTGGATCAGTTGTGTATGGTTGAATCTTACGGACATAAGACTTTAAATGCATCTTAGGGCAAGAGACTCCATCATACAGGGCCAAGGTAGGGACTTTGAACTTTGGAGGGATGACCAATCCAGAAACCAAACCCATGTCTCCTAAATCCAAGCCAGATATTTGTTGAATCTCCATAGCATTGAGGCGATCCTCCAACTGTTTGTACTTGTCATCAGCGGGAGGATATTGTTCTTCGGAGTAGTCAGCTTCATCAATCTCCAAATTGTGGTCTTCTTCAAAATTGGCCCCTATGCTGGGTGGAGTTGAAAGATCTAGGGTTTTAGGTCTTCTCTTCAGGATGCCCGTTGCCTTCTTGGACTTCTTCTTCTTGTCTTTGAGAAGGAGAGCTTTCAAATCCTCTTGCCCTTTACCCATAGTCAGAAGCATTTGTTGGAATTGAGCGTTTTGAGTTTGGAGGTCTTTCACCATTTGTTCCATATCCATCTTACTGAAATAAACAGTAGGAAGATAAGGAGACCTGTATGGGAGAAACCTGTTATGCAATGATATGTATGATATATGTATGCAATGTTTTCAAGGATCTCTTGGGGTAAACACAAGATAATGTTAGAGGTTGAACTTCGATCTTTGATTGGAGAACTTTGCACCAGTGTATGTCTTTCCACGAGAATCAAGCTCACCATGTCAAGTGGGTCATAGCCCCTGATTCAAGTTGTTGCACTTGATCTTTGATGGCATTTATTTAGAGGGAAACCTCTTGCCCTTTGGTAGACGTCTGGTTCAACGTGACCCTGCATCAAAAGACCCTCGAGATCCTTGAAATGGTTATTGAAAATTCTATGGTATGATGTTATGATGTTATGTACATGTATGCAAAAGTAAGCAAGTGTATATATACAGGCAATCATATTCACACAAAGCAAACAAGTCCTTAGGTTTAGGCTTGCATGGGGTTCGTAGGTAAGTACCCTCTTGAAGTTAGTTGGCTCATCCTGTTCTAAAATAGAAATCGGGTTCTAAGGAGCTCAATATCACTGGATTATTTTCTATGTTCATTGTTTTGGTTTAGCCATTTAACTGGCGACCAAAATATTCCAAGAAAACAACCCTCAATGAGTGTAGTATCGAGTATCTACCAACTTCGGACTGCACCAAAGTCGGTCATCTCACTACCCCTAAAAAGGCCAAGATGGTCAATTAAGGTTCTAAGAGTTCGTTAGTGCTTCATGACATCACTCAGCGGCCCCGTATTCTCCTTGACTACTCAAGGGCTACCGGTACTCACAAATATGTCATACTAACATAGCTTACTGCTTCAACCATGTCGGTATACCCCGCACAGTTCCCTCACAGTTTTATTGCTATTTACCTAAAAAGATGCCCCCAAATCGGGGTGTAGGATTTACAACAAACCCAAACGAGGACCCAAAAAGTAAAGCAATCAAAGCAAGTATGTAAAGGTGATCTAAACCCTAAGGTAACCCCACTTTTAAAAATAGTCCCCAGCAGAGTCGCCAGTTCTGTGATACGGTGGGAGAACTGACTTGAGGTTTTGCGTTTGTATTCGCACTTGTTCGGTTTAGCAAGAGTCGCCACCGACTTTTTATTTTATCCTAAAGGAAAGGTTAAAAAGCACAGGAAAAACCTTTGAGATGTTTTTGTGGGTTCGGGGGGTAGATTATGAAAAGGGAAGGTGCTAGCACCCTTTTCATCCATGGTTGTCCATGGGCTCTTAGTTACTTGTTTTAGATCACTTGCCTTTGCTTTTCAATTGTGTGAAATGGTGCTTTGTGTGTGTGGTTTTGAAAATGTTTTGAAAAAGATGCCTTGTCTAGGCAACCGTTGTAACAATTCTTTACTCGAATGTTTTACAAAGGTGTTTGTCTTTTTGAAAAGATGTTTCAATGTTTTTGAAAGTTGTTTTGGAAGTTGTGTTTGTGAAGTGTGTTTTGAAAGTAGGCAAGTGTGTTTTGCAAGTTTGATCAAGTAACTAAGAGTTGTCTACCCCTAAATTTACTCAAAGATCTTTCTCATGTTTTAACCCTTTTAATAGTATTGTTCCACCATTGTATTTGTGGACAATCTTGTGTTAGGATGTTAACGGGACGGGCACGGGTCATTGTTTTAGACCATGAATGCAATGGTGCCAAGTGTCTTTGGAAATTTTCCTTTAAGGGACTATGATCATTTTTGTTTAGGCAACTTCGAAAGCGTCATCGAGGGACTATGATCATTTGATTTGTTTTTGTTTTGCCAAAGTACTTGACATGCAAACATGGCCCATTTTGGAAGGCAACAAACGGGATTACCCTAGGGGTGCAAGTGTGAATTGTGTATTGATTTTCATGCATTTGTCTTTGTATTAGGTTATCTAGCGGTTGATTTTGAATCTTCGCATACAAACCCTAATTACTATACAGTATATAGAAAGCGATAAATGCGGGAATTTAAAGTCTAAGCTATTACAAATAAGTATCCGGGGATGGGGGTACAAATGTTTACAAATGGGGATGAGTCTTATCAGGATAGTAGTGTCCAAATAATATTTACAACCAAATCGAATCGCATTCTCAATGTAAAGTATAGCCAAGTATAAGAATCAAAGAGAAATAAAAGTATTGTGCAATGTATGTGATTATTTACAAGTGATTAAGACTATTAACCTAATGTATTTATTTTTGTGTTTTATTTAATGTTATATAAACAAAAGTTTTAATTAAAAAAGGGAATATTTAACCTTAAAAAATTCTATTTTTTTATGTATTCTTTATTAATGTTTTATACAAGGTTTAAACTAAACAAAAAAAGGTTTTAATAAAAAATGTTTAAACTTAATAATCCTAAGATTCATGTATTTTTTAAGTGTAATAAAAAGAAGCATCTAAGAAAAATTTGTATAAAAAGTTAATGTAATAAGTTATGAAGAAAAAGGAAATAAAGTGATATAATAATAATATAAAAAAAGATATTAGTTTGTAAGTATAAATAAATTTAAAAAAAAAGGGTTGAATGGGCCTAAGGGATTATGTACATGGCAGGCCCAATGCAGATTAAAACAAGGGGGGTGTAGCGCGCCAAGAGGGGTAAGGTGCCAGAATCATTGGGCTTAGGCGTTTTTGTGGGGCAAAGGCCCAAAACGTGTTACAATTGTTTAGGGTTTGAATTGTTTTGTCTCAGAACAAGGGTTTCCCAGTGCTTTTGTGAGCGGCGCCGCTTCTCCACCTTTCTTCTTTGTTGTCCTCTTCATCTTTCTTGAGCCAAGCTTCTGAACGAACATCCGTGCCTCAGCTGCTAGAGCGCCACCTCCACTTCCCTCTCTCCATGGTCATGCAAGGTGGTGATGAGAAAAGGTTTGATTTCTGTTTTATGCGTTTTTAGGTTTTCAAGTTTTACATGTTATTGATTTTCATATTCTAATCTTTTGTTATCTGTTTATGTGAAGTGTATAAAAAGGGAGAAGGAACTACTACCTTTGGAGAGGAGACGGAGGAGGACGGCGGCACGTCTCAGGTGGCCGGAGGCAGAGGGAGTATGTGATGTTGTGCTAGCTTTGTGGCCTACCTGGTACTTTGTATCTTGCCTTTGTTAGGTTTTATGATGAGATTAAATTCTGAAAACCCTATGATAGTTATTTCTTTTCCTCTTCTGATTGCTTGCCCGTTTCTGAGTTTGATGATGTTGTTGTTGCTTTTGCCTCAGTATTTTTTGCTTCTGAGTTGCTTGACATGTTGGTTATGAGTTGCCTTATTGTTGTGCTTCTGTTTAGCCTATGATGAACCTTGGTTCTGAGGCATTGTTGGCTATTGATTTTCTTCCTCTCTTTTTGGTTTTCTTTGATGATTTCCAATGATGAATCAGTTCTGAGAATGTTTGTTGTTTCACTTCTGATTCTCTTTTTCTCTTTTGGACTGGGCTGGCTTTGCCTATGATGAACCTAGTTCTGAGGCGCCTAACTTTGTTGTTTGGATATTTGGGTGTTTGGATTTTTGAACAAAGGTTAGGGTTAGTGATGTTTTGACAGGCTTGTTGGATACAGGCTTGAAGGGCTTGAAAGGCTTATCAGTTTGTGGTACAGATTTTGTTTGGGATGTTCTTGATGCAGGATGGTGTTAGGCTTTTTGGCTTGTGTTTACAGGCTTCATGGTTTGTTTTTGTAACAGGTTTCAGGCTACAAGGCTTGAGGTTACAGGCTTATTGGCTTGTATCTGGTTTTTAGCAGGTTGATATGCTTGGTGGTTTGTTGCTTGAAGGCAGCTTTGTTTGTGTTTTTGATACAGGCTTAAGGCTTATGGTAGTTTGAAACAGGCTGGAGATTTATCAGTTTGCTTGTTTGTTTCTGTTATGTGTTTTAGGCAGGATGAAAACAGGTTGGAGGCAAGCTTTGTGTTATTTCTTTCTATGTGTTCTTCTGCCTTCTTTTTACAGTGTTCTGATTCTGTTTGTTTTATATCTCTTAAGCCTGCCTCAACAAACTGTAAGCCTGTTACCTTTTACTCTCTTTCTCTCTCTATCAGAAAAGCATATTTTAATGCTTTAGAATAGTTGTCTATGAAAAGTTTTGGCCATGGAAAATGATGAATGAATGTGTACTTTTCACAAGCTTGCTTGCATCTTTTGCTTTCCTCTGCATATTTCCAGATTTTCTGCCTTGCTTTGATATCTTTTGACAGCTTTGTGACAGTTCTTTTGGGCAGTTCTGCACTTGTGACTTAGTTTTCCCCTTTGACAATTTGGTTTGCTTCTTTGGACGTGGGCAACTTGTTTTTCAGTTTGAACTTTGTTACTTGTTTTGGCATATTCAGTAGCTTGTCCCTTTTTTTGCCAATTTGAATTTATGCAACTTGGTTGACATTTTTGTTGACACTTTGCAATTTGAAATTATGCAGCTTTGTGTATTTTGCAAAATAATTCATATGCTTGTAAAACATTTAATTTCCCTCTTTGTGAACCAAGAAGAGACATCTTCTTGCGATTTGCAGAGAGGACGAACAAACTAATTCCGGCCAAAACTTTTAATGATGAGTTTTGATTATCTGTCTGCCTTTTTAATTCATCTGTGTTTGACTTCTTTCTTTTTCTTTTTGCAGGTAAATACCAGTTGAGCAAAGGATGCAACAGTAGAAGATGAAGACTTCAAGAAAATTAGGATATAGCTTTATTTTATTTTAATCATTTGTAATAAATATTATTATAAATACTTGTAAATAAAATTACTGTATTTAAATAACACTTGTACCAATGATTAAAAATAAATAAAAGTCCCTTTGTCATATAATTCTCTAATTCACTAATTATTTATTTATTTAAGTCTCTTGAATTAAAACGACTGGAAATGCATTCCAATTATTTTAACTTAGATAAAATAAATAATTAATAAACACTGTAGTCTCGCAACTTCGCATTAACCAAAAATAAACCCGGCGTTCCAATTAAACATAAGCAATGTACAGTTAATCAAACAAACGTTCATATGCCTTTCCTTTTACTGATTAAACCAAACACTGCAAATTTTCAACCAGAAGCCTCAGCTTCTAACCCAGAGGTTCAGGTTTTTTAGAAACAAAACTGAAATCTTGAGCAGGCGTCAAAGCAGTGTAACAGCCAATTAATACACTGTGGATTCAAATTCTTCTGAAAATGCGCGTGCAAACCCTAATTCTTGGTTTATTGTCAAAGAAGCGTCTGTTTGATCAAACCCTGAGCCAAACTCAAACAAATTAAAAGAAACCCTAATTTTGCTTGGACTGATTCAAAAGTTAATGGAAACCCTAATTTTGTCTGACTGATGAGAAAAGTCTGTTTGACCGATTCTTAAACCAATCTGAAAAATCAGGAAAAGCCCGAAGCTGTGATTTCTTGTGGAACAGAGAGAGGGCAAATTTAGGGGTACAACAGGTACAAACCCCACAAGGCCAAGTTCATGGATATCCCCACAAAGTTGGATCCATGCAATCATCAGCCAGAGTCTCAACCTCCGGAAAACCTCTCCCCAACTGAATTGGTCTTAAAAATAATCCTCGAGGAATTCTGCCAAAAGAAAACTCCTCCCCAACAGTTCGTCAAATATCCTCCTCAAATATCCCTTGCAGTTGACTGTAAATCAAATGGAGCTTTTGACTGTGCAAATTGGCACTGTGAGTCTTGAAACTTGGCATGTAGGTGCTTGAGAATGTATATAGGCCTATAAGACTTGATTGAACCCTTGAGAGCCCCAAATTCCTTGAAAGAACCAAAACCCTAATTTCAGTTGTCTTCTGCTTAGGAGATGGCTTGACTGTCTAACTCTTGAGCAATCTTGAACCATTTGGAATGATTCTTGACAAATCTTGAGGAATATGGGAGGGAAAATTTTGGGGTACAATAGTTTCCCCTGTTCAATCTTCTTAAACCTGAGGATGTAGATTGGCTTGTGTGCCTTTCGTGATCCGAAGGTGGAAGATGATTGAACACTAAAGTGCCCAGAAATTTGCACTCGCATGGTGTAGTATCAGCATTGTGATGTCGGGAATGGGCTTACAGATGCCATTTGGAGAGATGATGAATAGGAGGATGGGCTTATAGATGCCACCTGGAGATTGTTGGTAGGTGGTGTTGTCTTCGTTGACGGGTTGTCTTCATTAACGGGTTGTCTCTATTGACAGGTTATCTTCATTGACGGGTTGTCTCTATTGACAGGTTGTCTCCATTGACAGGTTTCAGAAAAATCTTTAGGAATTGACTTTGCTGATTTTGTCTCCATTGACTGTGTTCGGAGCAGAAAAATCTTTAGGAATCGATTTAACTGGTTTTGTCTCCTTTGACTGAATTAGCATCAGAAAAATCTTTAGGAATCGATTTAGCTGATTTTGTCTCCATTGACTGACTTGGCTTCAGAAAAATTGTTAGGAATCGATTTAACTGGTTTTGTCTCCATTGACTGGCTTCAGAAAAATCTTTAGGAATTAATTTAACTGGTTTTGTCTCCATTGACTGGCTTCAGAAAAATCTTTAGGAATTGATTTAACTAGTTTTGTCTCCATTGACTGGATTAGCATCAGAAAAATATTTAGGAATCGATTTAACTGACTTTGTCTCCATTGGCTGGCTTTGCCTCAGAAAAATCTTTAGGAATCGATTTAACTGATTTTGTCTCCATTGACTGGTTTGGCCACAGAAAAATCTTTAGGAATCGATTTAACTGACTTTGTCTCCATTGACATAATTGAGAATTTAACTGCATCTTTCCTGAAAGGTAAAGGTCTGTCACATGCAATGCATGATATGGATCAAGCAATGATGTTCTCAACATAAATGAGATTGTATGATATGATGCATATATGCATGTATCATGATGTATGAAAATGTGATGTTTTAGCTGGGGAAAATAAATCCCGGATAACTGTTGGAGAATAGAGTTGAATTCTTTGTTTCCACTAGGGATGATGAACGAAGGTGATAAACTTGCAGGAGAGGATAACTCCGTTGGGGAATAAACTGGTGAAGAGATTACTCTGAGGGGAATTACTTTGTGAGGAGGAGATGCTTTGCTGAGATTTTAACGATAACTCCGCTGGGGATTCCGTTGATAAGCTCTATTGGGGATTTTGATGATGAACTCCGCTGGGGATAGAAAGAACTTTGCTGGGGATGATCTTTCCGTTGCAACTTGCTGAGGATAACCCAGTTAGACTCTTATGGGGATAAACTCTGAATTTGGCTGAGGAGATGCACTTGTACTTTGCAGGGGACAAGCTTCCAGAATCTACCGGGGAAGATGATTCAACTCTGGCGAGGAAGCTTTTTTAGACTGCACTGGGAAATAGCTCTACTGGGGGTATCTTGTATTCCGCCTAGGAACATTCTTATATTCCGTCGAGGAATATTGAGACTGCCGGGGATGCTTGCTGAGGAATATCTGTATACTCCGCTGGGGAATATTAAGATCTACTGGGGATACCCAACTTTTTTTAGGGTTGATGGTAGACCAACTCTGCTTGGGGAGAGTATTGCTGATTTGTTCATAGTTGCAAGTCTCAGTGGGGAGAGCTTCCATTACTGTCTTACTCTGCAAGGAGTGAAGGTATCTTGGTCATATTCTTCCGCTGAACCTGCCTTGGTACCTTGGTGGACAGAGCAACTAGACCTCTTAGACAATTCTTATTGCCCCTACTTCTAATATCGCCCGCAATTAGTCCTTTGTTTCATATGCAAATATTTATGAGCAGAAATTATTATCAAATGCATATATCAAAAATGAACATTGGACGTTCTTTGCAAAACAAAACAGATAAAGAAAAACAAATTGCAATTTGTCTGAAAAATGAACTTGTATTGATTTTGAAGTTTGCCCGTAAATAGGCGTTTTTGTACAAGAGGCTGACGTCCTAGTAAGAGAATGCCGCCGAACAAATAGGATTTATACAGTTTCGTGAAAAGAAAAGAAAACAGTTATGTGAATAATCCCACTGGGTTCCAACTCTGTTATCGCCTTTATGTCTTCAAGCATCTCATCACTTTGCCGCTTAGTTGAAGATGAATCTGATTGATTGGTGTCGTCTGAGCCTGATAGTTGATACCAAAGTCTGGATGCAGGGTGATCCAATGAGACATAGTATTACGCTTATCCCTAACTTTTGCCTGGACCGCCCTTTCGGGTTTTCAGTCCACCGGGATACCCATTTTTACCCAAGCCGCCTTTTCAGGTTTTCGACTTGTCGGGTGTACAGATTTTTTTATTTTCATCCCTTATTTTTGCCCGAACCCTTTTGGTTCGCCGGGAAGCCCTTATTTTTGCCTAGGCCAGTCAACCTAGCGGGTCTTTAATCATGCTTAGTATCTTTTTACTATGTCTGCATTGGCAGGGTGAGGAAGGTCGTCACCATCCATGGTGGTTAGAATCATCGCTCCTCCTGAGAAGATGTTCTTAACCACAAATGGCCCTTCATACGTAGGGGTCCATTTGCCCCTGAGATCACCTTGAGGTAGAATGATGCGCTTGATTACCAGGTCCCCGACTTGATACTCTTGTCGTCTGACTTTCTTGTTAAATTCCTTGATCATCCGTTTTTGGTACGTCTGACCATGACAAATAACAGTGAGTCTCTTTTCGTCAATTAGGTTTAGTTGATCAAGTCGGGTCTGGATCCAGTCGTCTTCACTTAAACCCGCATCCTTCATGATCCGGAGAGAGGGTATCTGAACTTCAATGGGCAGGACTGCCTCCATGCCGTATACCAAGGAGTAGGGTGTTGCCCCTGTTGACGTCTGTGCTGAGGTACGGTACCCATGAAGAGCAAATGGTAACATCTCGTGCCAATCTTTGTAGGTCACTGTCATCTTCTGCACAATCTTCTTAATGTTCTTATTAACCGCTTCTACAGTCCCATTTATCTTCGGCCGGTAAGGAGAAGAGTTGTGGTGCTGTATCTTGAATTGCTCGCAGAGCTCAGTGATCATCTTGTTGTTAATATTGGTACCATTATCCGTAATGATCCTCTCTGGTACACCGTGTCGACATATCAGGTTGTGCCGAATGAACCGTGCCACGACATTCTTGGTTACGGTGGCAAAGGAAGCTGCTTCAACCCACTTCGTAAAGTAATCAATCGCTACCAGGATGAACCGATGCCCGTTGGATGCTATAGGTCTGATCTCGCCGATCATATCAATGCCCCACATTGCAAAAGGCCAAGGTGCTGTCAAGACGTTCAAAGGAACTGGAGGAATGTACACCTTATCAGCATAGATCTGGCACTTGGGACATGTCCGAGAATGCTGGTAACAGTCAGCTTCCATCATGGACCAGTAATATCCTGCCCAAAGGATTTTCTTTGCCATGGTATGTCCACTGGAATGCGTTTCGAAGGTACCTTCATGCAGCTCTGCCATGATCCGTTCTGCTTCAGTCTTATCCACGCAACGCAGTAAGGTTGAATCATGGTTACGTTTGTAAAGAATGTCATTGCTGATGAAGAATTTTGCCGCGAACCTTCTCAGAAACTTCTTGTCATTAACAGATGCACCCTCGGGGTATTCTTGAGCTTCAAGGTACCTCTTTACTTCATGATACCAAGGTTTTTCTGTTACCTCTTCGGTCTCAAGATCACAGCAATATGCAGGTTCATCCACTTTCCAAATAATGATCCGGGGAGCCTCGTTGTCCCATTTGACTTTGAACATAGAAGACATCGTAGCTAGCGCGTCCGCCAACTGATTTTCCTCTCTTGGGAAGTGTTCAAAGGTTATTTCCTCGAAGTGGGGAAGCAACGTCAACACATACTCCTTGTAAGGAATAAGATTTGGGTGTTTCGTATCCCACTCGCCTTTGATGTGACTGATCACGAGAGCAGAATCTCCGAAGACACTCAGAAACTTGATCCTTAGGTCAATTGCAGCTCGAAGACCCATGATGCATGCTTCATACTCCGCCATGTTGTTGGTGCAGTTGAAACATAGTCGGGCGGTAAGTGGAGTATGTGAGCCTTTAGGAGATATGATCACAGCGCCAATACCGTTACCCAAAGCGTTTGAGGCTCCATCAAAGTGCATAGACCATCGGGATCCTTCCTCAGGTCCTTCGTCCGGTCCAGGTATTTCACAATCAGTTACTACCATGATATTCTTGTCAGGAAATTCGAAGTTCATAGACTGGTAATCATCCACTGCCTGATGTGCCAAATGGTCTGCCAATACACTCCCCTTGATTGCTTTTTGAGTCGTATACTGGATGTCATATTCAATCAAGATCATTTGCCATCTTGCTATTCTTCCGGACAAGGCAGGCTTTTCGAAGATATACTTGATTGGATCCATTTTTGAAATCAATAGAGTAGTATGAGTCAGCATATACTGTCTCAGCCGGCGAGCAGCCCATACCAAAGCGCAACAAGTTTTCTCGAGCAGTGAGTATCGGGTCTCACAGTCGGTAAACTTTTTGCTAAGGTAATAAATAGCATGCTCTTTTCGGCCATACTCGTCATGCTGACCTAGCACACACCCCATTGAGTTGTCCAGTACTGTCAAGTATAAGATTAGAGGTCTCCCTTCAACCGGTGGCATAAGAATGGGTGGTTCTTGGAGATACTCTTTGATTCTTTCGAAAGCGACCTGACATTCATCGTTCCAACGTACCACTTGATCTTTCTTCAGTAGCTTGAAGATTGGTTCACAAGTAGCAGTTAGGTGCGAGATGAATCGGGCAATGTAGTTCAACCGTCCTAGGAAGCCTCTGACTTCTTTCTCTGTCTTGGGAATTGGCATCTCTTGTATGACTTTCACTTTGGCAGGGTCTACTTGAATACCTTTGTCGCTTACGACGAAACCTAGTAGTTTTCCAGATCTCACCCCGAAGGTGCACTTGTTCGGGTTTAATCTCAGCTTGTACAGCTTCAATCGGTCAAACAGCTTCTGTAGATGGTCAAGGTGTTCCTCCTCAGTTTGGGACCTTGCAATCATATCGTCGATGTATACTTCAATCTCATGATGGATCATGTCATGAAACAAAGCAACCATGGCACGCTGATACGTTGCCCCAACATTTTTCAACCCAAAAGGCATGACCTTGTAGCAAAAGGTGCCCCACTGAGTAACAAAAGTGGTCTTCTCCATGTCTTCAGGAGCCATCTTTATCTGATTATAACCGGAGAAACCGTCCATGAAGGAGAATACCTTATGCTGAGCAGTGTTGTCAACCAGAACGTCGATGTGAGGCAGAGGGAAGTCATCCTTAGGGCTTGCCCTGTTCAAATCTCTGTAGTCAACACACATTCGGACCTTACCATCTTTCTTCGGCACCGGAACCACATTGGCAACCCACTGAGGGTAAGAAGTTACTGCTAGAAAACCAGCGTCAAATTGTTTCATAACCTCAGCTTTGATTTTCTCGAACATCTCTGGACGCATACGGCGAACCTTCTATTTTACCGGAGGGAGTTCTTCCTTGATAGGCAGGTGATGAACCACAATGTCGGTATCCAACCCAGGCATATCTTCGTAAGACCAGGCAAAGATTTCCACGTAGTCATGCAGCATCTGAATCAACCGTTGTTTCACACTAAGCTCCAGATTTGCACCGATCTTGACTTCCTTTTTGTCTGTCTCAGTACCCAGATTTACCGTTTCCACTGGCTCTTCATGTGGCTGAATGGCCCTCTCTTCCTGGAGTAACAGACTTGCAAGCTCACCAGGCACTTCGCAATCATCTTCACCTTCGTCTTCGGCTAAGTTGATCGGATTTTCAAAGTCATAACTGGCAGTAGCAGAGTCGTTACCAGTGGGATCCAGAGTGGATTGGGACTTGTATATGTGAGTGTGTGTAAATAGCTGTTTTTCAATATATAATAAAGAAAGACAATGAGCGCAAGATTTGAAATGCAAAAAACGTCCAATGCTTTTATTAATGATATATGAAAATGGCACACAAAAGCCCTCACAAATGAAGCCACGGTGCCCCGGGTAAGACACCGGGCCATAAAGTTTCCCAATATTGTCTGTTACAAATTCAAAACAAAAGAGTTCATTACTGAGTGACAAAAGTAATAGGGATGAAGTCTTTCGATGTCCAGTTGTTTGGTCCATCGTTGGTCGTAGGGTAGATCCAGCTGTCGAATTCAGATTCCTCCACGTCATCTTCAATGGCATTTACTCCTGAGTTGCTGATGAACACAGGAGGTCTTCCAATCCTTGTACTACGAACAGCCCTTTGAGCTTCCTTCTCAATAACAGCCCGGCCATCCTTTAAGGAAGCCATCTTTAAAGGAGAATCTCCAACCACAGTCTCAGCTGAGGCCAGTGTCTGAGGAACCTCTTCAAAGTGTTGGAATGGGGTTTCAATGAATTCCCCATCCATCTCTATGTACCGGAACGAGTTGAGGTGGATGACCATGTACTCTTCCTCCCCCTGTATTGTCACAATCTTCCCTCTGACCGGGTACTTCAGCTTCTGATGGAGTGTGGAGGTCACAGCTCCTGCTTTATGGATTAATGGACGACCCAGCGAACAAGAATAGGACGGTCGAATGTCCATCACGTAGAATGTAGAATCGAAGACCTGGGAACCAACCCTAATTGGAATATCAACCTCACCATGCACCATCCTTTTAGACCCATCAAAGGCCCGGACAACAATGTTACTTGGCTTTAGCTCCAGTCCTTCGCAATCCAACCTGTCTAGAGCTTTCTTGGGCAGAACGTTCAATGAGGAACCAATGTCAACCAACACATGTGCAAGAGTAGTGCCCCTGCATTCAATGGAGACATGCAGGGCATCGTTATGGTTCTTCCCTTTAGCAGTCAGATCAGCGTCGGAGAAACCCAAACCATTATCAGCAGTTAAGTTGGCCACACAATCAGTAAACTGATCAACTGATGTCTCTTGTGGCACGTGGGTCGTCTTCAGGAAGGTAATCAGGGTCTTGGCATGGGCCTCTGAACACAATAACAGTGATAACATAGAAATCTTGGAGGGGGTTTGCCCCAACTGCTCAACTACATTATAATCACTCTTCTTGATGATCTTCAGAATCTCTTCCATCTCCTGCTTGGAAGCTTCAACATTGATGGTCTTTGGTGCCTCCGTCTGGGCAGGCATATCAGTGGCGATCCCTTTGCCCCGAGCGTCAAATGATTCGGCGACAGGGGTAGAACTAAGAACTTGATCAGGAATGGCATTAGGCACACTTGCAGGTGTGATGACAATAGGTCTCTGGATAGTTGGTGGCGCAATATCAGGTGAGAAAAGTCTACCACTGCGGGTGACTTTAGCAGGCCCGGTGATGTTGCTGATGCCGGTATTAGTATCAAACTCTTGCTTGGCTCCAAGAACATAAACATCTGCCCCATAGTGCCAAGGGACCGCTTTGTCAGAGGTGTAGGGAATAGGCCCCGGAACAGTGATGATTATAGGTGCAATCTTCTGGACATGAGTAATTCTGACAGGCTTCCTCGAGGGAGCCTTGGAAGAATTATTGAAAATGGTAACTGTTGTACCCCAAAATTTGCCCTCCCATATTCCCCAAGATTTGTCAAGAATGATCCTCAAATTACTCAAGATTGCTCAAGGGTTGTACAATCAAATCACTTCCTAAGACAGCTGAAATTAGGGTTTTGGTTCTCTAAAGGAATTTGGGGTTTTCAATGGTTCAATCAAGTCTCATAGGCCTATATACATTCTAAAGCATCTACATGCCAAGTTTCAAGACTCACAGTGCCAATTTGCATAGTCAAAAGCTCCATTTGATCTACAGTCAACTGCAAGGGCAAAATGGTCATTTTGCAGTCAAAAGTCAGAATTTTTGGTCAACATAGCATTTTAAGGTCACAATAATCATTTGATCAAGTCTTGATCATGATTCCACAAGAATGGCTCAAAAATCATCAAGATGCAAAAAGTTACTATTTTTGGACAGCAGAAAAGTCAATTGTATCTTGACCAGGGCATAACTTTTTCATGGTTTGTCAGAAAAATTCCATCCAATGCTCATTTTGAAGGGGAGGCAATTTCCTACAATCCATCTTCACACTCCAAGTTCAAGAAATGCTCTCACAAGAAGTTACCAATTTTTACATTGTAGGTCAATTTCAAAAGTCAACAAAAGTACACTTTGAGTCAAAGGCCATAACTTGAGATTGGTAAATCCAAATGACATGGGACCAAAGGCATTGGTTGGAGGACTTCAAGAGCTTTCCAAAATGTCTAAGAACATGGTCATATGATCAAAATTGAGCAAGTTGTGCATTGGAGAAGTTGGGAAATTTTCATGAATTTGCAAAAGTCAACTTTGATCAAAACACCTTATTTTTGCTAATGGGCCTCAAATCTCTTCTTGAAACTTCATCCATGGCCTATGCACGACCCATCAAGCTTAATTGAATTTATTTTCTTATTTTTATTGGTTAATTGTATTTTTAATTGATATTAATTCATTTAATCAATTTAAATCATAAGAAAATAGAAGATTTGTTTTTTAAATCTTTTTGTGAAGCAAATATGACCTACACATGCTGGCAAATTCATGCACGAGTCAAAGATATAAAAAAATCCAAAATTGGCAAGTTTGTTCAATTATGAAAATCAAGAATATTTGATTTTTCAATCAAGGATTCAATCATCAAATGGATATTGGCCCAGCTTTTTGACCTAATTTGTTTCCCTTATACATAAGCAAGCTAACCCTGATCAAAAGGACGTGAAAAAGCTGCAGAAAGACCTTGTCCAATTCAAGAAATTCCAAGAAAATTGAAAACTGATTTTTGCATTCCAGGCCAATTCAAGGCGTGCTCTTCATTCAAACACATTGCAGGAAGTGTCAGGAACGTTTTGCAATTGAATTCACGCACCAAAGCTCAAAGAATCGTTGCACACAGTTTCATGGTTTGGCTTTTTTATTAAAAATCGTATTGCTTAATTCATGCATAGTTAACATGTTTTTGTGATTGATTTATGTTGCTAGGAACCATACGAAGATAATGGCATCATTTAATTGAATTATAATACCCTGAATCAAAAGATGCCATGATCAAAATTCTAGGGTTCTTGAGCTTTGAATTAGGGCTTTCTGAACCAGGCAAAATTAGGACTCATGAGATACATGACTGAACTCGTGTGGCCAAAACGAACAAGCCCAATACCTCGCAAAATATTTATCTCCACTGTGCTTCTAATCACTATTTTTTTATTGCAGGGGTTAGTGGGGGTTAAAAACCCCTGCTATCTAATGTTAATTATACAGGAATGAATGAAGAAGATGATGAGGTGTTAGCACCTGGTTGGCTCATTTGAAAAAAGCGCGCGTTTTGTTATAATTTCAGTATATTAATTTGTTTGCATATATAATCAATGCCTATTATTCCAATATCAACTGAGGCAGGTTGGTGGAGTGGTTGAGTGAACGTCCAGTGAGCGCTGGGACCTGGGTTCGAATCCCAGGTCCCCCCAAAACACTTATTCTATTTTTCTTTATATATTCACATGCAGTTGTCCAAAGGTTGTCCATCATACACCTTCAATTCCTAGCGCGCCATGTGGCTTCAGGCTAAGATCCAGTGGTCAAAGATGATGACTACTATGCTCCCTAGTCAACGGGCGTGTAGATGATCACAAAAGTCAAACAGGCTTGAGCATAATTGGGCCTGAGAATTGCCAGAATCACCTCCAAAATTGGGCCAGCACCCCCCTGAGTTTATTTTCTTCTTTTCCTTTTTATTTTTATTTAATTTGTTTTAATTTAATTCTTAATTAACTACTAACTAAAAATAATTAACATTTTTTTTAATAAATTCAGAAAACATAAAAAATAATAATGTTTTTATTTATTAAATTTAATTAGTTATTTTGTAAATAAATACTAACATAATTAATTTAGTTTTTTTTAATTAGGTTAATTTTAATACTTTTACAATAAATAAAATTAATATAGAATTAGGGTTTTTGATGACTTTTGATCATGTTATTTTTTTATTTATATCCTTAAAAAACATAAAAAACTCAAAAAATATCTTTCTTTTATTTAATTAATTAATTAGTTTAGGATTAATTTAATTAAGTGCAAAATAACAAAAAAACTCTTTCCTTCTCAAAAAAGGGTCAAAACCCTAAAAACTCCCCGATTCAATTTTTCTCGCGCGTGATTATTTTTTATTCATAATTTTTTATCATATAATTGTAATTGCTCCGAGGATGTAATAACTTTAATTAGGACCTTTTTATCGCTTTTATTTATTTTATCGCAATTTACTTTTCAAGGGTTTGTTTTTGGCGATGTAAATACCTGACGCCTTGTAATAGCTTAGTTTACTTTCCGTAATATTTAACTGCTAGATGTATGCTAATTAGGATATGCATGACAAGACTTATCTCTGAAATTAAAATCAACCCGTAGCTCACCATAACATGTGCAAAGATAACTTAACCAAATCCTGACACACTCGCACATGCCACTCCTAGGGTACGCCTCACTTGGTTGCCTCGATGTGGTCATTGAGTATAGGGTGTTTTAGAGGTCGCCCTCTTTTCTAAAGATCAAAGTTGCCTCGAAACAGTTGCCTCGATAAAAAATGATCTAAGACATTAGGGTTACCGCTAAGGCATCCTACCATTGCTTTAGTGACCACATGTCCCTATAATCGAATTGACCCGAAACTCCAACGACGGTGCTGCCTACTTCTCAATAGTGGGATAGTACTGTCTAAAGGACATTTACACAACTTAATTTCTTTTGAGTAGGTAGAGGTTCTCAGGTACTTGCTCTTTCAAAACAAAAATACTTTTTGCACCTACACTTTTTTGAAAAAAGTTTTCAAACAACACTTCATACACTCTTGAGGACAGATACAAGAGTTAAATCGAAGTTTTCAAACAAAACTTTTTTTCAAAACCCACAAACACAAGAAAAGCAAAACTTTTTGAAAACATAGTGAGCAAGTACCTAAGAGCCCGTGGATAACCACGGATAGAAAGGGTGCTAACACCTTCCCTTTCTATAATCTACCTCCCGAACCGAGAAACATCTCGAAAAGGAATTTTGTTGTGCTTTTGTCCTTTCCTTGTTGGAGAAAATAAAAGACGGTGGCGACTCTTGCTTACCGCGACATTTTGCTAAACGCAAACGCAAACCAGCATTTCAAAACAGTCAGTTCTATTTCCACCGATCACAGAACTGGCGACTCTGCTGGGAAATTTCTATAAGTGAGGTGTACCTTAGGATTAGACCATTATGTTTTCAATTGTATGACTTGTATGCTTTAACTTTGTGGGCTTGTATCGTAGTTTTATAGATCCTAACCCGGATCTGGGGATACCCTTTAGAAGTAGCAACAAACTGTGAGGGAACTGTGCGGGGTATACCGACATGGTTGAAGCAGTAGCTACATTGATGTGGCACTTTGGTGAGTACCGGTAACCCTTGAGTCAAGTCAAGGAGAGTACGGGGCCGCCGCGTGGTGTCGCGAAGCATCAACTGACCTTAGAACCTTACTTGACCATCCTGGACTTTTTAGGGGTAGTGATATGACCGACTTTGGTGCAGTCCGAAGTTGGTAGATACTCGATACTACACTCATTGAGGGTTGTTTTCTTGGAATATTTTGGTCGCCAGTTAAGTGGCTAAATCAAAACAATGAACACAGAAAACAATCTAATGATATTTAGCTCCTTAGAACCCGGTTACTATTTATAGGACAGGTTTTGAGCCAACTAACTTCAAGAGGGTACTTACCTACGAACCCCATGCAAGCCTAAACCTAAGGAATTGTTTGCTTTGTGTGAATATAACTGACTGTATATACACTTGCTTACTTTTGCATCCATGTACATAACATCATAAAGCATCATGTGCATCTGCTAACCATTTCAAGGGTTCGGATCTTCATCTTTGTTCTTGTCTTGTAGGACATGGAGTCTCTCCGCAGGAAAATAATCCAGGTCAACCTTGTAAGGATCCCTCCTCAACTCAAGGAGCTTACATCCAGGATTCCCGAGAACTCTCCCTTCAGTGAAAGACATGGTAGACTCCTCAGCTTGGCCAACACCAACATTGAAGAAGATATGATAAAAGTTCTCTTCCAGTTCTTTGACCCCCTACACCACTGTTTTACATTCCCTGATTATCAATTGGTGCCTACTTTGGAAGAATTTTCTCAACTTCTGAGAATTCCTATTCTTAGTCAACTACCCTACAACGGTACGGAAAAGGAACCAAAACTCGAAGATATTGCCCAAGCATTACGTCTGCAACCATCTGACATCAAGGGGCATTGGGAAATCAGAAGTGGTATCAAGGGATTCTTGGCAAAGTTCCTGTTTGAGAAGGCACAAGAATGTTGGAACTCTCTTGATCTACAAGCCTTTGAAGAGATTGTGGCACTCCTTGTTTATGGGTTGGTGTTGTTCCCAAATCCTGATCAACTTATAGATATGAATGCTGTCAAGATTTTCATGTCCAGGAATCCCATACCTACATTGCTTGGGGACATCCTCCACTCATTTTACACACGAACAATGAGAAAAAGAGGTGTTCTCATGTGCTGTACTCCTCTCCTGGCAAGGTGGTTTATTTCTCACCTTCCACAATCAGTTTTGAAGAACGAGCAGGGTTTAAGGTGGTCACAACGATTGATGACCCTCACACATTCTGATATACATTGGTGTTCTCGGTCCAGAGAAAATGTCACTATCATTGATCGTTGCGGAGAATTTCCTAATGTTCCTTTACTTGGAATTAGAGGAGGCATTACCTACAACCCCTGTCTGGATTTGAGAAAATTTGGATATGCTCGGAGGGATGGCCCTCATGACATGCTGATTCCTGACATAGTTTTTGACTTCGACAACGATGTGCAAGGACTTCGACAAAGGTTCATCGGAGCTTGGAGGATGCCTAACAAGGTAGATAGTAAGACACTAGGGCACAAGAATTCCATCCCCCTTGAGCCTTACCTCAAGTGGGTACGAACCCGCTCCCAGAATCTTATGATGCCATATCCTCACATTCTCCCCATGATCAAAGAGCCTGTTATGGAAGGAGAGGTTCCATACACCATTCTACATCCTGACATGCCAACATCATGGAAGGAAATGCAAAAGAGCTGGATCCAGCTCAAGGAAGAACATAATGCTTTTGAAGCCAGCTTACATGCCAGTGAGAAGAAGGTCTTGGAGCTCACCCGCCGACTTCACGAGGAAGAGACCCTCAACACTTACATCGCTCCAAAAAGGATGCGCAATGTCTTTTTACATTAAGTATTTTGTAATATTTTGCCCATGAGGCACTGATGTACTAAACAAATTACTTCTTAATATGACGTGTGTTCCTTTTTTTGTCTGCAACGAATTTGAATTTTCGAACCCTTGAATGCATTACATAAATAGCATACCATTCATCATATGCATAACAGGTACCCTTTTTACAGGTCACTTATCTTCTTCGTTGTTTATTTCAGCAATCATCATGTCTACTGAACCATCCACTGAACAAGCTATCAAGGCCCTTCATGCCCAGAATGCCCAGTTCCAAGAGTTGGTTATGAGCTTAGCCAAGGGTCAACAGGAGATGAAGACCCTGATTCTGAAGAAGAAGAAGAAGAGGTCTGTCTTGTTCAACACTAGACGCAGATTTGGGAATGGACTGCAGAATGAGGTTGATCTGACTACCTCATCTGTAGGAAAAGACAGCCCCCAAGAAAGGAGAGTTCCTAGTCCCGTGGTCTCCGACAACGAGACGGATTATGATGAAGAACAATATCCTTCTGCTGAGGATAGGTATAAACAGTTGGAGGACCGCTTAAGTGCTATGGAGATACAAAATGTGCCCGGGTTGGACTTTGGAGACCTAGGCTTATCCTCTGGGGTGGTGATTCCCCATAAGTTCAAGGCACCTGCTTTTTCCAAATATGACGGAGCCTCCTGCCCAAAGCTGCATCTCCGATCGTACGTAAGGAAGATCCAACCTTACACCGCTGACAAGAATTTATGGATCCATTTCTTCCAGGATAGTCTTTCAGGGACTCAACTCGAGTGGTTCTATCAGCTGGATGGAGCCAGTATCCGCAATTGGGAGGATTTGGCTATTGCATTCTATAAGCAGTATCAATATAATTCTGACCTTGCTCCTACGTGTACCCAACTCCAGGGTATGTCACTAGGGACGGGTGAAGGATTTAAAGAATATGCCCAAAAATGGAGAGACCTTGCTGGAAGGGTGCAACCACCTTTAACTGATCGTGAGCTTGTTGATATGTTCTTGGGGACCCTGTCTGGTCCGTTCTTCAACCATTTGATTGGAAATTCTTCTACCGGGTTTACAGACCTTATCTTGACAGGTGAGAGAATTGAAGCTGGTATCAAGTCTGGGAAGATACAGAAGGGTGCTTCCTCGAGCACTGAAAAGAAACCGTTCAAGAAGGAATCTAGTGTTGTCTACGGTTCAAGGAGACCAAACAGATCTGAACACCGCCAAGCTGTCAACGCGGTGGTCATTTCAAAACCTGCCAATGCTCCTCAGCATCACAACCAGCAAAGGGGTGAGAGACCTCGAAGGCAGTTCACTCGACTCAGTATGACCTTGTCCCAGATATTGCCACAGTTATTGACAACCAATTTGGTGACTCTAAGGAAAGCTCCTAAGAATCCCAACACTACATCCCCAAAGTATAACCCCAACGCCCGCTGCGCTTATCACTCTGATAGCCCGGGGCATAACACGGATGATTGTTGGACTCTGAAGAATAAGGTCCAAGACCTGATTGATGCTAAAGAGATAGAGTTTGAGGCGCCCGAAAGGCCCAATGTTGTGACTGCTCCCATGCCCAAGCATGGAGTGAATGTTGTAGAGGAAGACCTGTTTTTAGCCTCTGTGGACGATATTGTTACTCCGCTGTTGACCGTCAAGAGGAACCTGTTGCTAGCCGGTTTATTTCCGGGATGTAGCAAAGGTTGCCATCTATGTTCTGTTTCACCTACTGGTTGCCCATCTTTGAAGTCAGGCATTCAAAACCTGATGGATAATAAAGAGATCCTGTTCGAGAAGATTGTTGTTCCTGCTACCCATACTGAAGAAGTTTCCATTGTTACCATTTTCAATAATGCTCCCAAGGCTCCCTCAAGGAAGCCTGTCAAAATTATGCCTGTTCAGAAGCTTGCACCCATAATCATCACTGTTTCGGGGCCTATTCCCTACATCTCTGACAAAGCTGTCCCTTGGCACTATGGGGCAGATGTTTATGTTCTGGGAGTTAAGCAAGAGTTTGATACTAGTACCGGCGTCATCAACATCACTGGGCCTGCCAAAGTCACCCGTAGCGGTAGACTTTTCTCACCAGATATTGCGCCACCAACTATCCAGAGACCTATTGTCATCACACCTGCAAGTGTGCCTACTTCCCTTCCTGATCGAGTTCTTAGTTCTACCCCTATCGCGAGTCATCTGACGCTCGGGGCAAAGGGATCGCCACTGATGTGCCTGCCCAGACGGAGGCACCAAAGACCATCAATGTTGAAGCTTCCAAATAGGAGATGGAAGAGATTCTGAAGATCATTAAGAAGAGTGATTATAATGTAGTTGAGCAACTGGGGCAAACCCCCTCCAAGATTTCTATGTTATCACTGTTGTTGTGTTCAGAGGCCCATGCCAAGGCCCTGATTACCTTCCTGAAGACGGCCTACGTGCCACAAGAGACATCAGCTGATCAGTTTACCGATTGTGTGGCCAATCTAACTGTTGATAATGGTATGGGTTTCTCCGACGCTGATCTGACTGCTAAAGGGAAGAACCATAACGATGCCCTGCATGTCTCCATTGAATGCAGGAGCACTACTCTTGCACATGTGCTGGTTGACACTGGTTCCTCATTGAATGTCTTGCCCAAGAAAGCTCTAGACAGGTTGGATTGTGAAGGGTTGGAGCTGAAGCCAAGTAACATTGTTGTCTGGGCCTTTGATGGGTCTAAAAGGATGGTGCATGGTGAAGTCGATATTCCAATCAGAGTTGGTTCTCAGGTCTTCGATTCTACATTCTACGTGATGGACATTCGACCATCCTATTCTTGTTTGCTGGGTCGTCCATGGATCCATAAGCCTGGAGCTGTGACCTCCACACTGCATCAGAAGCTGAAATACCCGGTCAGAGGGAAGATTGTGACAGTTCAGGGGGAGGAAGAATACATGGTCAGCCACCTCAACTCGTTCCGGTACATAGAGATGGATGGGGAATTCATTGAGACTCCATTCCAGCACTTTGAAGAGGTTCCTCAGACACTGGCATCAGCTGAGACTGTGATTGAAGATTCTCTGTTGAAGATGGCTTCCTTAAAGGATGCCCGGGCTGTTATTGAGAAGGGTGAGTGCGCAAACTGGGGCCGACTTCCTGATTTTACTCAAAAGACTGACAAGTTTGGTTTGGGTTTCACTACAGAAGCTCAAAGGGTTGTTCGTAGTGCAAGGATTATAAGACCTCGTGTGTTCATCAGCAATTCGGGAGTAAATGCCATTGAAGATGATGTAGAGGAATCTGAGTTCGACAGCTGGATCTACCCTACGACCAACGGTGGACCAAACAACTGGACAGCGAAAGACTTCGTCCCTATTACTTTTGTGACTCAGTAATGAACTCCTTTGTTTTGAATTTGTAATAAACAATATTGTGAAACTTTATGGCCCGGTGTCTTACCCGGGGCACCGTGGCTTCATTTGTGAGGGCTTTTGTGTGTCATTTTCATATATCATTAATAAAAGCATTGGACATTTTTTGCATTTCAAATCTTGCGCTCCTCGTCTTTCTTTATTCTATATTGCAAAACAGCTATTTACACACACTCACATATACAGGTCCCAATCCACTCTGGATCTCACTGGTAACGACTCTGCTACTGCCAGTTATGACTTCGAAAATCCGATCAACTTAGCCGAAGACGAAGGTGAAGATGATTGCGAAGTGCCTGGTGAGCTTGCAAGACTGCTACTCCAGGAAGAGAGGGCCATTCAGCCACATGAAGAGCCAGTGGAAACAGTAAATCTGGGTACTGAGACAGACAAAAAGGAAGTCAAGATTGGTGCTAATCTGGAGTCTAGTGTGAAACAACGGTTGATTCAGATGCTGCATGACTACGTGGAAATCTTCGCCTGGTCTTACGAAGATATGCCTGGGTTGGATACCGACGTTGTGGTTCATCGCCTGCCTACCAAGGAAGAATGCCCTCCGATAAAACAGAAGGGCTGCCGTATGCGTCCGGAGATGTCCGAGAAAATCAAAGCTGGGGTTATGAAACAATTTGACGCCGGTTTTCTAGCAGTAACCTCTTACCCTCAGTGGGTTGCCAATGTGGTTCCAGTGCCGAAGAAAGATGGTAAGGTCCGAATGTGTGTTGACTACAGGGATTTGAACAGGGCAAGCCCTAAGGATGACTTCCCTCTACCTCACATCGACGTTCTGGTTGACAATACTGCTCAGCATAAGGTATTCTCCTTCATGGACGGTTTCTCCGGTTATAATCAAATAAAGATGGCTCCTGAAGACATGGAGAAGACCACTTTTGTTACTCAGTGGGTCACCTTTTGCTACAAGGTCATACCTTTTGGGTTGAAAAATGCTGGGGCAACGTATCAGCGTGCCATGGTTGCTTTGTTTCATGATATGATCCATTATAAGATCGAAGTATACGTCGACGATATGATTGCAAGGTCCCAAACTGAGGAGGAACACCTTGACCATCTACAGAAGTTATTTGACCGTTTGAAGTTGTACAAGTTGAGGTTGAACCCGAACAAGTGCACCTTCGGGGTGAGGTCTGGAAAGCTACTAGGTTTCGTCGTAAGCGACAAAGGTATTCAAGTGGACCCTGCCAAAGTGAAATCCATACAAGAGATGCCAACTCCCAAGACAGAGAAAGAGGTCAGAGGCTTTCTAGGACGGTTAAACTACATTGCCCGATTCATCTCACACCTAACTGCTACTTGTGAACCAATCTTCAAGCTACTGAAGAAAGATCAAGTGGTACGTTGGAATGATGAATGTCAGGCCGCTTTCGAAAGAATCAAAGAGTATCTCCAAGAGCCACCCTTTCTTATGCCACCGGTTGAAGGGAGACCTCTAATCTTATACTTGAAAGTACTGGACAACTCAATGGGATGTGTGTTGGGTCAGCATGACGAGTCTGGACGAAAAGAGCACACTATTTATTACCTTAGCAAAAAGTTTACCGACTGTGAGACCCGATACTCACTGCTCGAGAAAACTTGTTGCGCTTTGGTATGGGCTGCTCGCCAGCTGAGACAGTATATGTTGACTCACACTACTCTGTTGATTTCAAAAATGGATCCAATCAAGTACATCTTCGAAAAACCTGCTCTGTCTGGAAGAATAGCAAGATGGCAGATGATCTTGACCGAGTATGACATCCAGTACACGACTCAAAAAGCAATCAAGGGAAGTGTGTTGGCAGACCATTTGGCACATCAGGCAGTGGATGATTACCAGTCCATGAACTTTGAATTTCCAGACGAGAATATCATGGTAGTAACTGATTGTGAGATACCTGGACCGGATGAAGGACCTGAGGAAGGATCCCGATGGTCTATGCACTTTGACGGAGCCTCAAACGCTTTGGGTAATGGCATTGGCACTGTGATCATATCTCCTAAAGGCTCTCATACTCCACTTACCGCCCGACTATGTTTCAACTGCACCAACAACATGGCGGAGTATGAAGCATGCATCATGGGTCTTCAAGCTGCAATTGACCTAAGGATCAAGTTTATGAGTGTCTTCGGAGATTCCGCTCTCGTGATCAGTCAGATCAAAGGCGAGTGGGATACGAAACACCCAAATCTTATTCCTTACAAGGAGTATGTATTGATGTTGCTTCCCCACTTCGAGGAAATAACCATTGAACACTTCCCAAGAGAGGAGAATCAGTTGGCAGACGCATTAGCTACGATGTCTTCTATGTTCAAAGTCAAATGGGACAACGAGGCTCCCCTGATCATTATTTGGAAATTGGATGAACCTGCACATTGCTGTGACCTTGAGACCGAAGAGGTAACAGAAAAGCATTGGTATCATGAAGTGAAGAGGTACCTGGAAGCTCAAGAATACCCCGAGGGTGCGTCTGTTAATGACAAGAAGTTTCTGAGAAGATTCGCGGCAAAGTTCTTCATCAGCAATGACATTATGTACAAACGAAACCATGATTCAACCTTATTGTGTTGTGTGGATAAGACTGAAGCAGAAAGGATCATGGCAGAGCTGCATGAAGGTACCTTCGGAACTCATTCCAATGGACATACCATGGCAAAGAAAATCCTTCGGGCAGGATATTACTGGTCCACAATGGAAGCCGACTGTTATCAGCATTCTCGGACGTGTCATAAGTGCCAGATCTATGATGACAAGGTGCACGTTCCTCCAATTCCTCTGAACGTCTTGACAACACCTTGGCCTTTTGCAATGTGGGGTATTGATATGATCGGCGAGATCAGACCTACGGCATCCAACGGGCATCGTTTCATCCTGGTAGCGATTGATTACTTTACGAAGTGGGTTGAAGCAGCTTCCTTTGCTACCGTAACCAAGAACGTCGTGGCACGGTTCATTCGGCATAACCTGATCTGTCGATATGGTGTACCAGAGAGGATCATTACGGATAATGGTACCAATCTTAACAACAAGATGATCACTGAGCTCTGCGAGCAATTCAAGATACAGCACCATAACTCTTCTCCCTACCGACCGAAGATGAATGGGGCTGTAGAAGCAGCTAATAAGAACATCAAGAAAATTGTGCAGAAGATGACAGTGACCTACAAAGATTGGCACGAGATGTTACCGTTTGCTCTTCATGGGTACCGTACCTTAGCACGGACGTCAACAGGGGCAACACCCTATTCCTTGGTATATGGCATGGAGGCAGTCCTGCCCATCGAAGTTCAGATACCCTCTCTCTGAATCATGAAGGATGCAGGTTTGAGCAAAGACGACTGGATCCAGACCCGACTTGATCAACTAAACCTAATCGACGAAAAGAGACTTGCTGCTATTTGTCATGGTCAGACGTACCAAAAACGGATGATCAAGGCATTTAACAAGAAAGTCAGACGACAAGAGTATCAAGTCGGGGACCTGGTCGTCAAGCGCATCATTCTACCTCAAAGTGATCCCAGGGGCAAATGGACCCCTACGTACGAAGGGCCATTTGTGGTTAAGAACATCTTCTCAGGAGGAGCGATGATTCTAACCACCATGGATGGTGACGACCTTCCTCACCCCGTCAATGCAGACATAGTAAAAAGATACTACGCATGATTAAAGACTCGCTAGGTCGACTGGCCTAGGCAAAAATAAGGGCTTCCCGACGAACCAAAAGGGTTCGGGCAAAAATAAGGGATAAAAAAAAATCTGTACACCCGGCAAGTCGAAAACCTGAAAAGGAGGCTTGGGCAAAAATGGGTATCCCGGTGGACTAAAAACCCGAAAGGGCGGTCCAGGCAAAAGTTAGGGATAAGCGTAATACTATGTCTCATTGGATCACCCTGCATCCAGACTTTGGTATCAACTATCAGGCTCAGACGGCACTAATCAATCAGATTCATCTCCAACTAAGCAGCAAAGTGATGAGATGCTTGAAGACATAAAGGCGATAGCAGAGTTGGAACCCAGTGGGATTTTTCACATAGCTGTTTTGTTTTCTTTTTTACAAACTGTATAAATCCTATTCGTTCGGCGGCATTCTCTTACTAGGACGTTATCCTCTTGTACAAAAACGCCTATTTACAGGCAACTTTCAAAATCAATACAAGTTCATTTTTCAGACAAATTGCAAATTGTTTTTCCTTTATCTGTTTTGTTTTGCAAAGAACGTCCAATGTTCATTTTTGATATATGCATTTGACATTAATTGCCGATCATAAATATTTACATGCGAGATAAAGGACTAATTACGGGTGACATCGGAAGTAGAGGCAATAAAAATTGTCTAAGCGATCTAGTTGCTCCGTCCGCCAAGGTACCAAGGTAAGTTCGGCTGAAGAATATGACCAAGATACCTTCACTCCCCAAGAATAAAACAATAATGGTAGCTCTCCTCACCGAGACTTACAACCATGAATAAATCAGCAACACTCTCCCCAAGCAGAGTTGGTCTACCATCAGTCCTGAAAAAGATTGGGTATCCCCAGCAAGTCTTAATATTCCCCAGCGGAGTATAAAGATATTCCTCAGCAAGCATCCCCGGCAGTCTTAATATTCCTCGACAGAATATAAAAATGTTCCCCGGTGGAATACAAGATACCCCCAGTGGAGCCATTTCCCAGTGCAATCTAAAAAAGCTTCCCCGCCAGAGTTGAATCATCTTCCCCAGTAGATTCTGGAAGCTTGTCCCCTGCAGAGTACAAATAAGTCTCCCCAACCAAATTCAGAGGTTATTCCCACAAGGAACTAACTGGGTTATCCTCAGCAAGTTGCAACTGAAAGATCATCCCCAGCGGAGTTCACTATCAAAATCTCCAACAGAACTTATCAACGGAATCCCCAGCGGAGTTATCGTTAAAATCTCAGCAGAACATCTCTCCCCCACAGAGTATTTGCCCTCAGAGTAATCTCTTCATCAAGATTATTCCCCAACAGATTTCTTTTCTCCTGCAGGTTTATTCTCATCATCATCTTCGTTCATTATCCCCAGCGGGAACGAAGAACTCAACTCTATTCTCCAGCAACTCCGAGATTTATTTTCCCCAGCTAAAACATCACATTTTCATACATCATGATACATGCATATACACATCATATCATACGATCTCATTTATGTTGAGAACATCATTGCTTGATCCATATCATGCATTGTATATGACTGACCTTTACCTATCAGGAAAGATGCAGTTAAATTCTCAGCTATGTCAAAGGAGACAAAACCAGATAAATCGATTCCTAAAGATTTTTCTGATGCTAATTCAGTCAATAGAGACAAATCCAGTCAAAGGAGACAAATCCAGTCAAAGGAGACAAATCCAGTTAAAGGAGACAAATCCAGTCAATGGAGACAAATCCAGTCAAAGGAGACAAATCCAGTCAAAGGAGACAAATCCAGTCAAAGGAGACAAATCCAGTCAAAGGAGACAAATCTAGTCAAAGGAGACAAATCCAGTCAAAGGAGATAAATCCAGTCAAAGGAGACAAATCCAATCAAAGGAGACAAATCCAGTCAAAAGAGACAAAGCCAGTCAATGGAGACAAAATCAGTTAAATCGATTCCTAAAGATTTTTCTGAGGCAAAGCTAGTCAATGGAGACAAAACCAGATAAATCGATTCCTAAAGATTTTTCTGAAGCCAGTCAAAGGAGACAAATCCAGTCAAAGGAGACAAATCCAATCAAAAGAGACAAAGCCAGTCAATGGAGACAAAATCAGTTAAATCGATTCCTAAAGATTTTTTTGAGGCAAAGCCAGTCAATGGAGACAAAACCAGTTAAATCGATTCCTAAAGATTTTTCTGAGGCAAAACCAGTCAATGGAGACAAAACCAGTTAAATCGATTCCTAAAGATTTTTCTGATGCAAACCCGTCAATGGAGACAACCCGTCAAAGGAGACAACCCGTCAATGGAGACAACCCGTCAATAGAGACAACCCGTCAATGGAGACGACCCGTCAACGAAGACAACACCACCTACCAACAATCTCCAGATGGCATCTATAAGCCCATTCTCCTATCCATCATCTCTCCAAATGGCATTTGTAAGCCCATTCTCGACATCACAATACTGATACTACACCATGCGAGTGCAAATTTCTGGGCACTTTAATGTTCAATCATCTTCCACCTTCGGATCACGAAAGGCACGCAAGCCAATCTACATCCTCAGGTTTAAGAAGATTGAACAGGGGCAACTGTTGTACCCCAAAATTTTCCCTCCCATATTCCCTAAGATTTGTCAAGAATGATCCTCAAATTACTCAAGATTGCTCAAGGTTGTACAGTCAAATCACTTCCTAAGACAGCTGAAATTAGGATTTTGGTTCTCTTAAGGAATTTTGGATTCTCAATGGTTCAATCAAGTCTCATAGGCCTATATACATTCTCAAGCATCTACATGCCAAGTTTCAAGACTCACAATGCCAATTTGTATAGTCAAAAGCTCCATTTGATCTACAATCAACTACAAGGGCAAAATGGTCATTTTGCAGTCAAAAGTTAGAATTTTTGGTCAACATCTCATTTTGAGGTCACAATCATCATTTGATCAATTCTTGATCATGATTCCACAAGAATGGCTCAAAAATTATCAAGATGCAAAAAGTTACTATTTTTGGACAGCAGAAAAGTCAACTGTATCTTGACCAGGGCATAACTTTTTCATGGTTTGTCAGAAAAATTCCATCCAATGCTCATTTTGAAGGGGATGAAATTTCCTACAATCCATATTCACACTCCAAGTTCAAGAAATGCTCTCACAAGAAGTTAGCAATTTTTACATTATAGGTCAATTTCAAAAGTCAACAAAAGTACACTTTGAGTCAAAGGCCATAACTTGAGATTGGTAAATCCAAATGACATGGGACCAAAGGAATTGGTTAGAGGACTTCAAGATCTTTCCAAAATGTCCAAGAACATGGTCATATGATCAAAATTGAGAAAGTTGTGCATTGGAGAAGTTGGGAAATTTTCATGAATTTGCAAAAGTCAACTTTGATCAAAACACCTTATTTTTGCTAATGGGCCTCAAATATCTTCTTGAAACTTCATCCATGGCCTATGCACGACCCATCAAGCTTAATTGAATTTATTTTCTTATTTTTATTGATTAATTGGATTTTTTAATTGATATTAATTCATTTAATCAATTTAAATCATAAGAAAATAGAAGATTTGTTTTTTAAATCTTTTTGTGAAGCAAATATGAGCTACACATGCTGGCAAATTCGTGCACAAGTCAAAGATATCAAAAAATCCAAAATTGGCAAGTTTGTTCAATCATGAAAATCAAGAATATTTGATTTTTCAATCAAGGATTCAATCATCAATGCAATGGATATTGGCCCAGCTTTTTGACCTAATTTGTTTCCCTTATACATAAGCAAGCTAACCCTGATCAAAAGGACGTGAAAAAGCTGCAGAAAGACCCTGTCCAATTCAAGAAATTCCAAGAAAATTGAAAACTGATTTTTGAATTCCAGGCCAATTCAAGGCGTGCTCTTCATTCAAACACATTGCAGGAAGTGTCAGGAACGTTTTGCAATTGAATTCACACACCAAAGCTCAAAGAATCGTTGCACACGGTTTCACGGTTTGGCTTTTTTATTCAAAATCGTATTGCTTAATTCATGCATAGTTAACATGTTTTTGTGATTGATTTGTGTTGCTAGGAACCATACGAATCTAATAGCATCATTTAATTGAATTATAATGCCCTGAATCAAAAGATGCCATGATCAAAATTCTAGGGTTCTTGAGCTTTGAATTAGGGCTTTCTGAACCAGGCAAAATTAGGGCTCATGAGATACATGACTGAACTCGTGTGGCCAAGACGAACAAGCCCAATACCTCGCGAAATATTTATCTCCACTGTGCTTCTAATCGCTATTTTTTTATTGCAGGGGTTAGTGGGGGTTAAAAACCCCCGCTATCTAATGTTAATTATACAGGAACGAATGAAGAAGATGATGAGGTGTTAGCACCTGGTTGGCTCATTTGAAAAAAGCGCGCGTTTTGTTATAATTTCAGTATATTAATTTGTTTGCATATATAATCAATGCTTATTATTCCAATATCAATTGAGGCAGGTTGGTGGAGTGGTTGAGTGAACGTCCAGTGAGCGCTGGGACCTGGGTTCGAATCCCAGGTCCCCCCAAAACACTTATTCTATTTTTCTTTATATGTTCACATGCAGCTGTCCAAAGGTTGTCCATCATACACCTCCAATTCCTAGCGCGTCATGTGGCTTCAGGCTAAGATCCAGTGGTCAAAGATGATGACTACCATGCTCCCTAGTCAACGGGCATGCAGATGATCACAAAAGTCAAACAGGCTTGAGCATAATTGGGCCTGAGAATTGCCAGAATCACCTCCAAAATTGGGCCAGCACCCCCCTGAGTTTATTTTCTTCTTTTCCTTTTTATTTTTATTTAATTTGTTTTAATTTAATTTTTAATTAACTACTAACTAAAAATAATTAACATTTTTTTAACAAATTCAGAAAACATAAAAAATAATAATATTTTTATTTATTAAATTTAATTAGTTATTTTGTAAATAAATACTAACATAATTAATTTAGTTTTTTTTTAATTAGGTTAATTTTAATACTTTTACAATAAATAAAATTAATATAGAATTAGGGTTTTTGATGACTTTTGATCATGTTATTTTTTTATTTATTTCCTTAAAAAACATAAAAAAAAACTCAAAAAATATCTTTCTTTTATTTAATTAATTAATTAGTTTAGGATTAATTTAATTAAGTGCAAAATAACAAAAAAACTCTTTCCTTCTCAAAAAAGGGTCAAAACCCTAAAAACTCCCCGATTCAATTTTTCTCGCGCGTGATTATTTTTTATTCATAATTTTTTATCATATAATTGTAATTGCTCCGAGGATGAAATAGCTTTAATTAGGACCTTTTTATCGCTTTTATTTATTTTCTCGCAATTTACTTTTCAAGGGTTTGTTTTTGGCGATGTAAATACCCGACCCCTTGTAATAGCTTAGTTTATTTTCCGCAATATTTAATTGCTAGATGTATGCTAATTAGGATATGCATGACAAGACTTATCTCTAAAATTAAAAACAACCCGTAGCTCACCATAACATGTGCAAAGATAACTTAACCGAATCCTGACACACTCGCACATGCCACTCCTAGGGTACGCCTCACTTGGTTGCCTCGACGTGGTCATTGAGTATAGGGTGTTTTAGAGGTCGCTCTCATGTCTAAAGATCAAAGTTGCCTCGAAACGGTTGCCTCGATAAAAAATGATCTAAGACATTAGGGTTACCGCTAAGGCATCCTACCATTGCTTTAGTGACCACATGTCCATATAATCGAATTGACCCGAAACTCCAACAACGGTGCTGCCTACTTCTCAATAGTGGGATAGTACTGTCTAAAGGACATTTACACAGCTTAATTTCTTTTGAGTAGGTAGAGGTTCTCAGGTACTTGCTCTTTCAAAACAAAAATACTTTTTGCACCTACACTTTTCTGACAAAAGTTTTCAAACAACACTTCATACACTCTTGAGGACAGATACAAGAGTTAAATCGAAGTTTTCAAACAAAACTTTTTTTCAAAACCCACAAACACAAGAAAAGCAAAACTTTTTGAAAACATAGTGAGCAAGTACCTAAGAGCCTGTGGATAACCACAGATAGAAAGGGTGCTAACACCTTCCCTTTCTATAATCTACCTCCCGAACCGAGAAACATCTCGAAAGGGAATTTTGTTGTGCTTTTGTCCTTTCCTTGTTGGAGAAAATAAAAGACGGTGGCGACTCTTACTTACCGCGACATTTTGCTAAACGCAAACGCGAACCAGCATTTCAAAATAGTCAGTTCTATTTCCACTGATCACAGTAACAATGGAAACTTCTTTAGTAGGGGCTGCAGGAACAACAATCTTCTCAAACAGGATTTCCTTATTATCCATCAGGTTTTGGATGCCTGACTTCAAAGATGGGCAACTAGTAGGTGAGACAGAACACAGATGGCAACCTTCACTACATCCCGGAAATAAACCGGCTAGCAACAGGTTCCTCTTGACGGTCATCAGCGGGGTAACAATGTCATCCACATAGGCTACAAACAAGTCTTCCTCTACAACATTCACTCCATGCTTGGGCATGGGAGCAGTCACAACATTGGGCCTCTTGGGCGCCTCAAACTCAATCTCTTTTTAATCAATCAAGTCTTGGACCTTATTCTTCAAAGTCCAGCAATCATTCGTATTATGCCCCAGGCTCTCAGAATGATAAGCGCAGCGGGCGTTAGGGTTATACTTTGATGATGTAGTATTCAGATTCTTTGGGGCTTCCCTTAGAGTCACCAAATTGGTCTTCAGCAACTGTGGCAATATCTGGGATAAGGTCATGCTGAGTCGAGTGAACTGCCTTCTAGGTCTCTCTTCCCTCTGTTGGTTGTGATGCTGAGAAGCACCAGTAGGTTTTGAAATGACCACCGCGTTGACAGCTTGGAGGTGTTCCGGTCTGTTCTGTCTTCTTGAACCATAGATAACACTGGATTCCTTCTTGAATGGTTTCTTCTCGGTGCTTGATGAGGCACCCTTTTGTATCTTCTCGGCCTTGATACCAGCTTCAATCCTCTCACCAGTCAAGATAAGGTCTATAAACCCGGTTGAAGAATTTCCAATCAAATGGTTAAAGAAAGGACTAGACAGGGTCCCCAGAAACATATCAACAAGTTCACGATCAGTTAAAGGTGGCTGCACCCTTTCGACAAGGTCTCTCCACTTTTGAGCATACTCTTTAAATCCTTCACCCGTCCCTATTGATATACCCTAGAGTTGGGTACGCGTAGGAGCAAGGTCGGAATTATATTGATACTACTTATAGAACGCAGTAGCCAAATCTTCCCAGTTACGGATACTGGCTCCATCCAGCTGATAAAACCATTCGAGCTGAGTCCCTGACAGGCTGTCCTGAAAGAAGTGGATCCACAAATTCTTGCCAGCTGTGTAAGGCTGGATCTTCCTTACATATAACCGGAGGTGCAGCTTTGGGCATGAGGCTCCGTCATATTTGGAAAAGGCGGGTGCCTTAAACTTATGGGGAATCACCACCCCAGAGGATAAACCTAGGTCTCCAAAGTCCAGACCGGGCACGTTCTGTATCTCCATAGCGCTCAAGCGGTCCTCCAACTGTTTGTACCTATCCTCAGCAGGAGGATACTGTTCTTCATCATAATTTGTCTCGTTATCAGAGACCACGGGGCTAGGAACACTTCTCTCTTGTGGGTTGTCTTTCCCTACAGATGAAGTGGTCAGATCAACCTCATTCTGCAGTCCATTCCCAAATCTGCGTCCAGTGTTGAACATGACGGTCCTCTTCTTCTTCTTCTTCCTCTCTTTCAGAATCAGAGTCTTCAAATCCTGTTGACCCTGGGCTAGGCTCATAACCAACTCTGGGAACTGGGCATTATGGGCCTGGAGGGCCTTGATAGCTTGCTCAGTGAAAGGTTTAGTAGACATGATGATTGCTGAAATAAACAGCGAAGAAGATAAGTGACCTGTAAAAGGGGTACCTGTTATGCATATGATGAAATGAAATGTGTATGATTTATGTTTTCAAAGACAATCGGGATTCAAATTTGTAGACAAAAAAGGAAACACACTTTATTAGATTTAACTTCGGAATTTAAATTGTTCAACAAATTACCCTTAGGCGTTACAAGAATGGAAATACTGAAAAGTAAATAAAACCATAAAAGAAATCCTCAAAGGTCCATCACTATTCCCGTGGACTCTTCTTCTCAATGCGAATATAATCATTCAAGATCCGCTCGTTCTCCAATTGCTTAGTCAGCTTCTGGATCTTCTGTTCTTGTTCATTGAATCTTTCCCGATAAGAATCCCGTTCTTCCTGCAGTTGCACCCAAGACCTCTTTAGTGTGCCAACATCAGTGGGTGTCTGAGGATGGAGAATAGTTGGAGGAACCCCGTCTTTATCAGCAATTTCAAGAGTGATAGGCCTGACAGCTTCGTATGGCATACCTAACCTCTGGGCACGGATGCGGACCCATATGAAATATGACTCTATTGGCAGAGAAGTCTTTGGCCCCAACTCGAATGGGTCAGATTTGTGAACTCTATCCCAAGCCCTGATGAATCTACGACGTAGCTCGTCGCTATCTACCTGAAAATCAAAGACGATATGAGGTATCAACATCTCATGAGGCCCTTCTCTTCTGGCTCTTCCAAACTGACGGAGAGCTAAACATGGGTTATAAGAGATTCCTCCACGGGTTCTGATCAATGGAACATTAGGATACTCTCCGCAACGATCAATAATGGCCACCTCATCTAAGCCTCTGAGAGTCCAAATAATGTCATTATCAGTAAGAGACATTATCCTATGAGCCCAGCCCCTTCCTTCTTTGTTCTTCAGCACGAACTTAGGGAGGTGCGAAATAAACCACCTCGCCAATAAAGGAGCACAACACCTCAAAGTTCCCCGTCTTCGGGTAGTACGAGTATACAGCTGATAAAGGATATCACCCAAGAGTGTGGGTACAGGATTCCGAGAGATGAAGATCCTTATGGCATTAACATCAACAAAGGTGTCAGGATTTGGAAACAGTACCAGACCATAGATTAAGAGAGCCAGAATGTCTTCGTACGCCATGAAGTCTAAGTTATTCCAGAAACAATTAGCTTTGCCAACCAGAAACTTAGCCAAAAAACCCTTAACTCCACTTCTAGTCTCCCAATTAGCCATTACTTCTTCTTTGGTCAAGTGAAGGGCTGAAGCAATCTCTTCAGGCCTGAGAGTCTTTTCCCAACCAGTAAATGGAGTCTGCTCCAAAACAGAGATACCAAGCAACTCAGAGAATGCTTCCAGGGTAGGGACCAGCTGGAAGTCTTGAAAGGTGAAGCAATGGTATAGCGGATCATAAAACTGGACCAAGACACTCATCAATTGTTGGTCCCACTTTGAAGTGACTAAACCGAGAAGAGAACCATGCCTCCTGATGAAGGAAGTAGTGTTTGGAATCCTGTCAACCAATTCTTTAAGCAAAGTAGGTGGTTGAACAAAGTTGAGCCGGATAGTATTCCTACGCATGGGCATCATGATGTCCTACAAAACATAGCAAAGATGAAACCCTCTTGTCTTTGAAATGGGTTAGTCCTTATGCAGGATGTATGCAATGCTATGATGTTATGATGTTATGATAAAGGCACACCACAAGTATTCACAAAAGGCAAACATGGCAAAGGCACACAAGTCACACAAAAGAGCCCTTAGATTTCAGGCTGGCATGAAGTTTAGGTACTACCCTCTTTCAGTTTCAGTTGGTTAGGACCTGTCCTAAAAATAGTAACTGGGTTCTAGAGAATCTCAATATCACTGACTACCCTTGATCGGTCATAATTCCAGTTTGGCAACCTTTTCTTGCGGTCGGAACCATCACGAGAGTTTAGTCTCAATGAGCGTAGCATACTGCTACTGTTCTATGGCCAAGTTGGTCAATTTAAGGTTCTAAGGTCAGTTGGTGCTTAATGACTCCTCAGAAGACCCATATTCTCCTCGTTCCAACACAAGGGATATCAGTACAGACCA